>OY992537.1:19885910-21085910 GCA_963921195.1 Pegoplata infirma | reverse complement strand
AAGCACTTTTCTTTCATCGTCCATTGTGTAAAAAATTGCAAATTAAAACTCATGATGTAAATTAATTTATTAACTGACATATTTTTAAAATGTAAACTGCCGAAAAAAAAAAATTTGGAAGCTTTACACCAAAGTTGTAGGCAAAAATGTGTGTTAACATTTTTATGATCTCACTCCTTACATTAAAAGTAATTGAATAAACAATTTTTATTTAACAACTATTTTAATCACTGTTTTTTTTTATGAAAATACACATTTAAAGCAACGATTCAATAGAAAATATTGAATTTTTTTTTATAAAAGTCGATCTGAGTCCTAGAAACCTTTTACGTGGAAAATTTGTTATATTCTTAGCAACTTTTTTTTAGAAATGTTGCACTTACAGCATCCCAATAAACAAGTATGACTCTCTTTTTTTTAATTTTTTGAACAATTTTTATTGCAGTTTTCCAATTTAAATATCACTTCTACTTTTGCAATGCTGCACCAAAGAGAGGACAAGACCGACCTCCAGTAGTTTTTACCCGTTAATATTTATTCCGAACAAACTTACACTATATCTCATAATCTTAAGGGGCTCCCATTCAAAATGACATTTTTTAATTTCCTCCAACCCACTAATTTTTACTCTCCAATTTTTTTTCCAAAACACTATGAGAAAATGTTAGGATTAAAAAAATATTGCGGGTCGGTCATACATTTTAATGCTCTAGGGAGCCCCATTAGGAATTGGAGATAAAAAGTAGCTCCGGTATTCATAACAAAAAAACGAGTGGCTATCATGGATCTGATAACTTTTTTACTCCCAATTTTCAATAAAGGAAAGGTATGTTCTTGATAAAAACGCATTCCTTTCATCATTATAATGAAGATGAAATTGCATAAAATCAAGGGC
The DNA here is from genome assembly GCA_963921195.1 of Pegoplata infirma. Taxonomy (NCBI): domain Eukaryota; kingdom Metazoa; phylum Arthropoda; class Insecta; order Diptera; family Anthomyiidae; genus Pegoplata; species Pegoplata infirma. The sequence continues at coordinate 21,085,015 of OY992537.1, read as the reverse complement.
CAAGTTTTCCCTTTCTGAAAATTGTGTTCAAAATAGTTAGCAGCTTGATAATAGGCACCCGTTTTTAGCTATTGACTCCTCTTAAGCGCACCTCTGGAGCAGTGCAAGTGATTTAATGGTTGGAAAACTGCAATGACAAGTTTTCAACAAATCTAAAAAAAGCAGTAATCTTAAAAATCGCATACACTAAAAAAAAAGTGAACTAAAATCTGAGGAAATTAACTAAATTTTGAGAAAAAGAGGGATTGATTTGGCTCCAAAGATTTTTTTCTTGGTTTTAGTTCATTATTTTCCCTAAAATAAGGAAAACAAAGTTATTTAATTTTAAGCCAATTTTAACCAGAAATGGGAAAAATTATATTACACTTTAGTTCATTCACATTTTAGAACTAGATTGGGTCTAGACCCTGGACCCATGGGTTCGGACCCTATGGGTCCAGCCCCTGTTAACTAGAGACCCCGTTAGGTCCTTTAAGGGTCCCCAGAGATTTTGACCCAATACTTGTGTCCGTTTCGCTCTACCTTGCTTAGTGTTTGAGATACGGTAATAAGGGGTCTGTTAGGGTCTTGAGAATTTTAAAAACTGGATAACTCAAAAACTATTAATCGGAGGGCTTTCGGGTATTTTGGGAAGTGTTCTACGAGTCAAGAGCTACAAAAATGCCGTTGGACCTTTTCTCGTGTTGCCTGTATTTACCGAGATATGTGCATTAGAGTTAATTTTGAAAATTTGATCTGCGGATATCATCATTTTTTTTAAGGATTTAGGGGAACTAAAAAGAATGGCGGTATTTTTTTGGAAAAAAATTCGCTCCTTGGGGTGGTTCAACGCATCTGAAAACGCGAATTTTGAGCTGATTTTTCTGCAGAGCAAAAACGGCGGAATATATCGCAAATCTGATTTCACCAGTCGATTCTACAGCAAAAAATAATACAATGGTCGTTTTTCAAACTTTAAAAAAAAGTTCCAAAAACCCACCACAGATATAAGGTTTTTCCATTTTATTTTTAAATTAATTTTTTAAATATGTACAATTAAAGAGCATTTTCAGCTTAACAAAATGGTACCAAATTTTCCGTTCTATCACAACCCGTTAAAAAGTTATAAGCTCTCAAATATGGACAAAAACACGTTTTTTGATAACTTTGACCTCAATTTTCTCGAAAACAAGAAATGATAGAAAAAATTTAAAACCAGATTCAGAATCAGCATCGAAATGTTAATCGAAAACAAGTTTTATGATCCCAGAATATCATCCAAAAACATCATAAAAAAATGCTCTCAATAATGCACAAAAATGCGTTTTTTGTGAACTTTGAACTCAATTATCTTAAAAACCTGACGTTACGGAATATTTTGGAAAGCAGATTTGGAATCAGCATTGAGATGAAAATCGATTACGAGTTTTCAGACCGCTGACCCACCCAAAAATTTTTTAAACTTCGGTCAGTGTTTTTTGCCATTAGAAAAAAAACTTTGAAGCCGTATAACTTTTTAATGGGTTGTGATTAGTGTTTGGGGTCCGGGAATTCCCGGGTCGGATTTCCCGGGAATTCCCGGGAAAAGACTGACGGGAATTCCCGGGATTTTTTTTAATTTTTCCCGGGAAATCCGGGAATTTTATAAAATAAACCATTTTACATAAAAAACGTTTATTTTAATTTAATTTTTAATATTTTTTTTACATACAGGTATAATTAAATTTGCTATGTTTTGTATTTTTTCTATTTGGAAGAACAGTGCAAATATATATCTATAAAAAAATTGACCAAGTGTAATATCATGAAAAAACTTAAAAAGTCAAAAAATATACGTGGGTAAGACTGCTAAGACTGTCAAAAAAAATATAAAAATTTTGAACCTAGAATTTACATTTCCAGAACAAATATTAAAGTGCTGCCAACTATATTAGTTTTTGCTCGAATAACGCAGTTTTAAATTTTTTTGCGATTTTTTGTGGGGGAAAAAGTTGCAATATTTTTTTTTTGTTTTGTTTTGTTTTATTGTATTTCTGGGTTTTCTAACTTCTATTTTTTGATTTTCCATGTTTTAATTAATCGTTTATCTGTAATAAAACTGTTTTTAATAAAAATTTGGTAAAATTTTAATGTTTTTTATGATATATATTAATAATGAAAATTTCCCGGGATTCCCGAGAATCCCGGGAAATAAATTATTTTTTTCCCGTTTCCCGGGAAATTTAAAAGTCCGGGAATTCCCAAACACTAGTTGTGATAGAAAGGTGCTTTTTGTACCAATTTTCTTAACAAAAACTGCTTCTTCATCGTGCATGATTAAAAAAATAATTTAAAATTTTTTTTAAAAAAATCGATTTTTCCGCCCCGTGCTGTGGGTTATTGGAACTTTTTTTAAGAGTTCAAAAAATTGCTATTATTTTAGTTTTTGCTGTAAAATCGACTGGTGAAATCAGATTTACAATATATTCATCCGTTTTTCCTCTGCAGAAAAATCAGCTAAAAATCCGCGTTTTCAGATGCTTTGAACCACCCCAAGAAGTGAAAATTTTTCCAAAAAAATACCAGCATTCTTTTTAGCTCCCCTAAATCCTTTAAAAAAATTATGATATCCGATAAACAGATGAAGTGACATAGTCACCAAATGAACTCTAATGTGCATATATAAAATCTCAGAAATTTCAAATTTTAGATCTAAAATTAGGGTCTTTAGATCTAAAATTAGGGTCTTGAAACGGCGGAATATATCGCAAATCTGATTTCACCAGTCGATTCTACAGCAAAAAATAATACAATGGTCGTTTTTCAAACTTTAAAAAAAAGTTCCAAAAACCCACCACAGATATAAGGTTTTTCCATTTTATTTTTAAATTAATTTTTTAAATATGTACAATTAAAGAGCATTTTCAGCTTAACAAAATGGTACCAAATTTTCCGTTCTATCACAACCCGTTAAAAAGTTATAAGCTCTCAAATATGGACAAAAACACGTTTTTTGATAACTTTGACCTCAATTTTCTCGAAAACAAGAAATGATAGAAAAAATTTAAAACCAGATTCAGAATCAGCATCGAAATGTTAATCGAAAACAAGTTTTATGATCCCAGAATATCATCCAAAAACATCATAAAAAAATGCTCTCAATAATGCACAAAAATGCGTTTTTTGTGAACTTTGAACTCAATTATCTTAAAAACCTGACGTTACGGAATATTTTGGAAAGCAGATTTGGAATCAGCATTGAGATGAAAATCGATTACGAGTTTTCAGACCGCTGACCCACCCAAAAATTTTTTAAACTTCGGTCAGTGTTTTTTGCCATTAGAAAAAAAACTTTGAAGCCGTATAACTTTTTAATGGGTTGTGATTAGTGTTTGGGGTCCGGGAATTCCCGGGTCGGATTTCCCGGGAATTCCCGGGAAAAGACTGACGGGAATTCCCGGGATTTTTTTTAATTTTTCCCGGGAAATCCGGGAATTTTATAAAATAAACCATTTTACATAAAAAACGTTTATTTTAATTTAATTTTTAATATTTTTTTTACATACAGGTATAATTAAATTTGCTATGTTTTGTATTTTTTCTATTTGGAAGAACAGTGCAAATATATATCTATAAAAAAATTGACCAAGTGTAATATCATGAAAAAACTTAAAAAGTCAAAAAATATACGTGGGTAAGACTGCTAAGACTGTCAAAAAAAATATAAAAATTTTGAACCTAGAATTTACATTTCCAGAACAAATATTAAAGTGCTGCCAACTATATTAGTTTTTGCTCGAATAACGCAGTTTTAAATTTTTTTGCGATTTTTTGTGGGGGAAAAAGTTGCAATATTTTTTTTTTGTTTTGTTTTGTTTTATTGTATTTCTGGGTTTTCTAACTTCTATTTTTTGATTTTCCATGTTTTAATTAATCGTTTATCTGTAATAAAACTGTTTTTAATAAAAATTTGGTAAAATTTTAATGTTTTTTATGATATATATTAATAATGAAAATTTCCCGGGATTCCCGAGAATCCCGGGAAATAAATTATTTTTTTCCCGTTTCCCGGGAAATTTAAAAGTCCGGGAATTCCCAAACACTAGTTGTGATAGAAAGGTGCTTTTTGTACCAATTTTCTTAACAAAAACTGCTTCTTCATCGTGCATGATTAAAAAAATAATTTAAAATTTTTTTTAAAAAAATCGATTTTTCCGCCCCGTGCTGTGGGTTATTGGAACTTTTTTTAAGAGTTCAAAAAATTGCTATTATTTTAGTTTTTGCTGTAAAATCGACTGGTGAAATCAGATTTACAATATATTCATCCGTTTTTCCTCTGCAGAAAAATCAGCTAAAAATCCGCGTTTTCAGATGCTTTGAACCACCCCAAGAAGTGAAAATTTTTCCAAAAAAATACCAGCATTCTTTTTAGCTCCCCTAAATCCTTTAAAAAAATTATGATATCCGATAAACAGATGAAGTGACATAGTCACCAAATGAACTCTAATGTGCATATATAAAATCTCAGAAATTTCAAATTTTAGATCTAAAATTAGGGTCTTGAGACCCCGATAGATATGCAGAGCTAGGCTATTTAATATTTTTCTTTATAGTCTTTCTTTTGAAAATTTCATCCGTTTCGCTCTAGCTCGCTAAGTTTTCGAGATATCGCCATTTTGAATTTTTAACTAAATTCCAAGAAGTTATTTATGATTATGTTTTTTAATTGATTTCGAAAATTTTCCTGAATTAATAATAAAAACGCTTTTGCGATATTAAACGTTTACAAATTTTAGTAATTAATACTATCACTTTCGTGATAGGTGCAAATTCAATTTCAATTGTTATAATCATTTTAGTGATTGAAACTCATTTTAATTTTTTTGTGTGTATGCATTTTGAGCAACAGCAAGCAATTTTATTATCATTTTAATGGTTTCTTTTTGCATCCACGCCCACAAAAGGGGTCGGCCCGAAAAAACGACATTTTCTAACCCCCAGGGTCCAAGTACACTACTTTCAACATCTTCTTTCATAAAAATGCTTCATTTGCTTAACAAAAAAACAAAAAATCTGTAAAAAAATAAGTTTTTCAGTGGTTTGTTTTTTTAGAGGTTGGTTTATCCCCATGATCCGATTTTGCCCGTTTACGAACTTAACCTGCCTGCCTATGACCATAAGACATATTCGTGCCAAACTTCAGGATCCTAGCTCTTTTATTTTGGACTGCATTGTGTTATCGATAGACAGACGGACGGACAGAAGGACATTCATAGAGTTTCTTAGAATCGATCATGGCTCAATATTATAAGTACTTTAAGGGGTCGCCGACCGATATTTCGATGCGTTACAAATGGAATGACGAAGTGGGTATACATTTACTTTGGAGGTTATAAAAATGACCAAGTTCTGGCAAAATATCTATACAAAATTTAGCTTAGAGCAACGGACATCTATAAAAATTTTTCTTAGAAAAAGTTGTTTTGGAAATTTTTTTATAGAAAAAGTTGTTTTGACAATAGAAAAAGTTGTTTTGACAATTATTCCATAGAAAAAGTTGTTTTGACAATTTTTCTATAGAAAAAGTTGTTTTAACAATTTTTCTATAGAAAAAGTTGTTTTAACAATTTTTCTTTAGAAAAAGTTGTTTTGACAATTTTTCGATAGAAAACTTGTTTTGACAATTTTTCTATAGAAAAAGTTGTTTGACAATTTTTCTATAGAAATAGTTTTTTGACAATTTTTCTATAGAAAAAGTTGTTTGACAATTTTTCTATAGAAAAAGTTGTTTAACAATTTTTCTATAGAAATAGTTTTTTGACAATTTTTCTATAGAAAAAGTTGTTTGACAATTTTTCTATAGAAAAAGTTGTTTAACAATTTTTCTATAGAAAAGTTGTTTGACAATTTTTGTATAGAAAAAGTTGTTCTGAAAATTTTTCTACAGAAAAAGTTGTTCTGAAACTTTTTCTATAGAAAAATTCTGGCAATTTTTCTAAAAAAAAAAGTTGTTCCACAATTTTTTCAACGGACATCTATAAATATTTGCTAAGAAAAAAAATTTGCCACATTGACATACAATGTTGTTCAGAATATGGTAAATTTTCTATAAATTTCATTTCTATAAAAAATGTTCTTTGAATTTATCCACTATTTTATTTATAGGAAAAAACATAACTTTTTATTAGAAGTTTAATATTAAGAGCCCAGTTACAATTAGGGCGACAGACTACAAGGCAAAAAAATCTATATTGACCTTTTTACACTATCTAATTCTCTGTTTAAACAATTAATACACAGAAAACGACGTGAGTAAAATTTCTGTTAACAAAATTATATTTAATTATTTGTTTAATTCATTCAATTAAAAAAGTAATTGATATTGGAATTTCAAAAATATCATATAACAAATTTTTTTAATAACAACTTGTTGAGATTATTTTTTTGAAATTCCATTGTCAATCAATTTTTTAATTGAATCAATTAATAAATTAGTTAAATATTTTTTTTTCAACAAAAATTTTAATTACATTGTTTGTGTATATCTTAGTTTATTTTTCTGTATTCTTAATAAAATTTTTAACTTTAATTTTATTTATAAATTTAAACCTCAAGTTTCTCTCTCTAAATAAAAAACTTTAATTTCATTTATTTTCTTTGTTCTTAAATGTTAAAAAATTGTGTAGCCTGTTTCCTTATAAAAATCCTATTTTATCAAATATTTTGTCGCCATCGCATGTCTACCAAATTGTAACTGGGGCCTTTGTAAAATGCACTTTGAGTTTAAATTTTAGTTTAAATATAATTTAGTAATATTTTAATTTTTTTAGTATTTTATTAATTTATTTAATTTTTTTAAAACTTTTATATTATTTTTATCAACACTTTAATGGGATTTTGTCCAAATTAACACCACAATACCATTACACCCTTACTTTCTCAACTCCACAAACAACACAACAACACTGGGTAACCCGACCAACCTCTAACAACTCCCTTCTCTAAAAAAAAACAAAAAAAAAACACCTCTAATATCTGACCAAAATCTAACTGTAACCCTCCTCCCCACGAATGCAACATTTATCAACAATAGTCGTTTTTGTTCAAGTAGGTGGCCAGAAAAGAGAAATGAAAACCGTAGAATCTAGTACCATAAGTCCAAAACATAGATGCAGTTTTTCAGCGGCAGCCACAATGAGTGTAGAAACTTCAAATACTCGAGGCGATGTAGCGGACTCAGCCAGTACTACCATGCAAAGTATACAACATCAGCACTCTTTGGATTCAACGGCCCAGACTTCAATACGACAAATCGAATCATCACAATTTGATGTAGAATCAATAAAAGCTGAAGCTTTAGAAAAGATATTGGAACATAAGACAGTGCGCGAAAAGCGTTTAGAATTGGAAAAGAAATTAGAATCTCTACGTAAAAAACACGATAAGGAAAAAATTAAAATATGTGGTTCAAAATTGAGTCCCTTGGATAGCAGTAAAAAGCCTAAATTTGCTATCACCAATAAATTGGTCAAACGTTTAAGTACTAAAAGCCTGTAAGTTGCCAATTCCATTTATGATTTTTTTTTCTTTATTATTATTTTAATTTAAACATTTACTTTAAAAAACAGTAATTGTTTATCTCCTATTAGTGAACCAACGGTAGAAGTTCCACCATGTGCTAGAGACTTAGGAGAAACTAGCGAAGAGTGTAGTGCCGAAGCTATGCAGCCTTTGGATAGTACGGCCGAAGAAAGATTACTGACATCTTGTCGACAGTATACTCAACAATTTCGGGAGATTCAAAAAAAATATCATGATATCATCTATGCTACAGCGGAAAAAGCTTTACAAACATCTCAGGAAAGTCAACTTAAACAGCTTAAAGCTTCCTTGGATAAGGTCAATAATGAAGTAATGCATCAATTGCGAGAAGCTCGAAAAATTGAAGTTAAAAACTTAGCTTTAATACATAAAGATAAAGATGAATTTGTAAGGTAAGTTGGACATGACATTTTAAAGAAAAAGTTGTTTAGAATCTGACAACTTTTCAAAACAAAATGTTGTTTAGAGTCTAAAAATAATTTTTTTAATAGAAAAGTGGTTCTGACAATTTTTCTATAAAAAAAAGTTGTTCTGACAATTTTTGTATAAAAAAAGTTGTTCTGACAATTTTTCTATAAAAAAGTTGTTCTTACAATTTTTCTAGAAAAAAGTTGTTCTGAAAATTTTTCTATAACAAAAGTTGTTTTGATAATTTTTCTATAGAAAAAGTTGTTTTGACAATTTTTCTATAGAAAAAGTTTGTTGTGACAACTTTTCTATAGAAAAAGTTGTTGTGACAACTTTTCAATAGAAAAAGTTGTTGTGACAACTTTTCTGTAGAAAGAGTTGTTGTGACAACTTTTTTATAAAAAAGTTGTTGTGACAACTTTTTTATAGAAAAAGTTGTTGTGACAATTTTTTTATAGAAAAACTTGACAATTTTTTTTAGAAAAACTTGTTGTGACAACTTTTTTATACAAAAAGTTGTTGTGGCAACTTTTCTATAGAAAAAGTTGTTGTGGCAACTTTTCTATAGAAAAAGTTGTTGTGGCAACTTTTCTATAGAAAAAGTTGTTGTGACAACTTTTCTATAGAAAAAGTTGTTGTGACAACTTTTCTATAGAAAAAGTTGTTGTGACAACTTTTCTATAGAAAAAGTTGTTGTGACAACTTTTCTATAGAAAAAGTTGTTGTGACAACTTTTCTATAGAAAAAGTTGTTGTGACAACTTTTCTATAGACAAAGTTGTTGTGACAACTTTTCTATAGAAAAAGTTGTTGTGACAATTTTTCTATAGAAAAAGTTGTTGTGACAACTTTTCTATAGAAAAAGTTGTTGTGACAACTTTTCTATAGAAAAAGTTGTTGTGACAACTTTTCTATAGAAAAAGTTGTTGTGACAACTTTTCTATAGAAAAAGTTGTTGTGACAACTTTTCTATAGAAAAAGTTGTTGTGACAACTTTTCTATAGAAAAAGTTGTTGTGACAACTTTTCTATAGAAAAAGTTGTTGTGACAACTTTTCTATAGAAAAAGTTGTTGTGACAACTTTTCTATAGAAAAAGTTGTTGTGACAACTTTTCCATAGAAAAAGTTGTTGTGGCAAATTTTCTATAGAAAAAGTTGTTGTGACAACTTTTCTATAGAAAAAGTTGTTGTGACAACTTTTCTATAGAAAAAGTTGTTGTGACAACTTTTCTATAGAAAAAGTTGTTTTTTCTATAAAAAAAGTTGTTTTGACAATTTTTCTATAGAAAAAGTTGTTTTGACAATTTTTCTATAGAAAAAGTTGTTTTGACAATTTTTCTATAGAAAAAGTTGTTTTGACAATTTTTCTATAGAAAAAGTTGTTTTGACAATTTTTCTATAGAAAAAGTTGTTTTGACAATTTTTCTATAGAAAAAGTTGTTTTAACAATTTTTCTATAGAAAAAGTTGTTTTGACAATTTTTCTATAGAAAAAGTTGTTTTGACCATTTTGCTAAAGAAAAAGTTGTTTTGACAATTTTCCTATAAAAAAAGTTTTTTTTTTAATTTTTCTATAGATAAAGTTGTTTTGACAATTTTCCTATAAAAAAAGTTTTTTTGACAATTTTTTTTATAGAAAAAGTTTTTCTGACAACTTTTCTATAGAAAAAGTTGTTGTGACAACTTTTCTATAGAAAAAGTTGTTGTGACAACTTTTCTATAGAAAAAGTTGTTGTGACAACTTTTCTATAGAAAAAGTTGTTGTGACAACTTTTCTATAGAAAAAGTTGTTGTGACAACTTTTCTATAGAAAAAGTTGTTGTGACAACTTTTCTATAGAAAAAGTTGTTGTGACAACTTTTCAATAAAAAAAGTTGTTGTGACAACTTTTCAATAAAAAAAGTTGTTGTGACAACTTTTTTATACAAAAAGTTGTTGTGACAACCTTTTTATAGAAAAAATTGTTGTGACAACCTTTTTATAGAAAAAGTTGTTGTGACAACTTTTCTATAGAAAAAGTTGTTGTCAACGACGGTAGACGGCGTTGCCTTTATAAGGATACCCAACGACGGTAGTCGGCGTTGCCTTTATAAAGGCAACGCCGCCTACCGTCGTTGGTTTTGACAACTTTTCTATAGAAAAAGATGTTTTGACAACTTTTCTATAGAAAAAGTTGTTTTGACAACTTTTCTATAGAAAAAGTTGTTTTGACAACTTTTCTATAGAAAAAGTTGTTTTGACAACTTTTCTATAGAAAAAGTTGTTTTGACAACTTTTCTATAGAAAAAGATGTTTTGACAACTTTTCTATAGAAAAAGTTGTTGTGACAACTTTTCTATAGAAAAAGTTGTTGTGACAACTTTTTTTCTATAGAAAAAGTTGTTGTGACAACTTTTCTATAGAAAAAGTTGTTGTGACAACTTTTCTATAGAAAAAGTTGTTGTGACAACTTTTCTATAGAAAAAGTTGTTGTGACAACTTTTCTATAGAAAAAGTTGTTGTGACAACTTTCTATAGAAAAAGTTTATGTGACAACTTTTCTATAGAAAAAGTTGTTGTGACAACTTTTCTATAGAAAAAGTTGTTGTGACAACTTTTCTATAGAAAAAGTTGTTGTGACAACTTTTCTATAGAAAAAGTTGTTGTGACAACTTTTCTATAGAAAAATTTGTTGTTACACCTTTTTAGAGAATTTGATAAATTTATTAATTAATTGTCTGCTTAGCATATTTGCTACTTATTTTTTCTAATCTTATAAAATTTAACATTTTAGAATGAAACGTGAAGTTCGAAGTTCTGTTGTTGAACGAGGAGTAGCCGAGCGTTCTCGTTTAATGGATGTTTATGAACAACGCACAGAGGAATTGCGTAAACAACATGAGATTGTACGAAATAATTTAGTAGAACATAAAAATATGGTAATAAAATCTTAAAATAAACTCACCTTCTTTTAGTTGACACTTTTTAAGTTTTTCTTTCTATTTCTCTTTCATTTACAGGCTCGACAAATTGTCGATAAAGAATATGAATCTCGCGTCTGTATCATCACTAATGGTTTCTTGGTACTATTTCAAAATACCTCTACCACCTCCTCATCATCATGTACTTCTTCTAGCATCAATGAACATCGTCTTACTTTGGATATTGGTTCTTCTAATAAATTATCACTATCACCTGCGCGTTCAAATAATAGCATTGCCATTAGCACGGCAGCTAGTTCAACATCATCGACGACTGGTGTTGCCACATAAATGCTAACAAAAAAAAAAACATAATAAAGTTTAAAAAATAATTTTAGTAAAAAAGTAATCAAATTTTTTTTTGAAAACAGTATTTATTGTTGTGAAAGAAGAAGAATTCATAAAAAACCACAAAACGACGAAAACATTAAATGAAAAAATGTTATTTGTAAAATTTATTTTAGTAAAAAAAAATATAAATTTTAAAATTATTTACTAAATTTTTAAAGCTACAACTTTACACCAAGAGATTTTCATAACCTTACATTTAAGATTTGGCTTTAGTCAAAGTTTTAACAAAGCATTTTAATAAAAATGTTATTTTATTTCTGAACAACTTTTTTTATAAAAATGTGTTCAGTTTTTGAGTAACTTTTTTAATAGAAAATTAAATCCTGATACACATATTTATAAAAAATGTCAGATTTTAATTAACTTTTTCCACAAAAAAAGTTCTTAAATTCTGAGCAACTTTTTCCATAAAAAAGTTGGTAGATTCTGAACAACTTTTTCTATAAGAATTTTTTTAGATTCTGAACATTTTTTTCCATAGAAAAAGTAATAAGATTCTAAACATATTTTTCTATAAAAAACAACAACTTCTCCTTTAAAAATGTTGGCAGATTCTGAACAACTTTTTCTATTAAAAAAATGCTAGATTCTAAACAAATTCTTCTTTAAAAAAAGTTTTCAGATTCTGAACAACTTTTCCTATAAAAAAAGTTGTCAGATTTAGAGCTTTTTCTATGAAAAATTTCAGATTCTAAACAACTTTTTCCAGATTCTGAGCAACTTTTTCTACAGGACATTTTTCCGATCTGATGATACCTAGTGGCAATGAATGCCATAGAGGAATTGCCTGATTTAAATCAACTAAAACTGTTTACTGATTTCCAATAAATCTTGATCCTAACCCGGTTTGGTGTTTTGTAGCTTTAAATAATATTAAAAATAAAAAAATATGTAGTTAAACTTTAATAAGGGTTGATTAGCTTTTATGTTGGTATTAGGAGTAGAAAATTGTATAAGCAGGAGTATAAACTAAAAATATACGGAATTTTTTATAAAACTGCTTAAATAAATTGTAAGAAAATATTAATTTAACAGGGAGATTATTTATAAAATCTAAGAAATGGAATTTAAAATAAACTGAAGTAGTGAAAAATAAGTGAATAAGTGGGCAGTAGAACAAATTGGGAAAACACTGGATGGAAACAGCAAATTAAAGGGATAGAAAAAATAGTTACCTTAGTACATTTTTTGGTACTTTTTCACAATCCAAAAGAGAACCACTAAGACTTGGGTTTTGAAAATTCTGATTCTAAAACGGTAAATCGCCCGCTGGTACTACCCAGGTAAATTTTTTGGAACAAATTCCTAGTCCAATAGATTCTTGAATATATTCTATGGTAATCACAACAACATTTTCTATGTAAAATTATTTTTCAAAAAAACTACTTGCTCTAAAAAACGATTGCTTTCGGGACAATTTCAAACAAAAATCATTGATTCTGGACTGTTAAGTAGAACCGGTTGCAGGCTAATTTTATGCGTTCTGGAACCGATTATTTGGAACAGAAAATTTTGCTGGGTACTTTTATATTCAAAAAATGGATGGCAACACCTAATAACAGGGAGGGAAAATCATTGCTTTAGTACTTTTTTTTTTTAACTTTTTCAGTATCCAAAATAAATCTACTAAAGTTAAATTTCTGAAAATTCAGATTCTAAGATGGTAAAATGTGCTCTGATCCTTATTTTTTACTTCCAGAAATAATGGTCTTAGAAACAAAAAAGTTAAAATGTAAGATCCTCAAAGAAACAAAAACAAATCCGAACAAGTAAAAAATTTAAATTCGGCCTTGCCGAATGTAATGATACCCTCCACAGTTTTAAAAAGATTATTGCAAAAAAAAAAAATTCCGCGAAAAAAAATCCGCGATATTTTTCTTTTTTTGTCCAAAAATATGTTCGTACTTGTTTAAATACCATTTGGTGTTCAATTATGTCAACCAGCAGTCGAATTAAAGCATTTTGTATTTTTAGGTTATGTTGAATGTACTAAAATTTTTGAGGTGTCCTTACATTTTCGTTCATAACTTTTGAACCGCTGAACCGATATTGCTCAAATGCAATACCAAACTTCTCAGGAAAACTTCCAATATATATGTTAAGTTTCAGTAATCTCCGTGTAATATTTTGGCCGTGATCACCATTTCCACAGACAGACGGACATCGCTAGAATGTTTTAAAATCGATCGTTGATCATGAATATACTTATATACTTTATGGGATCATTTATGGAGTTACAAACGGAATGACAAACTTATATATACCCTCTATCACTAAGTGGAGGGAATAAAAACTTTTTTTATACCCTCCACTTTTTTTTTATTAAAAAGTACTTTTTTGAAAATTAAATTTTATGAGGCAAAAATGGATAAGTGTACTTTTGCTTTTCCTAAAATCATGACAAAAAAAAAAACATGGGGTAAAAAAGTAAAAAATAAAACTTTTATAAATTTATTATCATTTCGCGAAAAAAAAAATAACAAAAGTACTTTTTCTGATTAATTTTTATTAAAAAATAAAAATTGTTTTATTCGACCTTTAAAATATTATAGGGCCATTCCAGAAAATTTAGCTAAAATTTTAGTCATTTTTGGAAATGGTGTCTCAGATTAATTTGAACCTTGACACATAGATAGCCCTCATAAATATGATATATGTACCATATATCGTTTTTTTACATTTGGTGTATTTAACGAATTATAGCGGGTCAAAGATTGACTTTTTAAGCAAAAGTAAGAAAAATACATCACGTTTAAAGAGCTGTAACTTCTTAACCAATGACCCGATTTTCACAAATTTAGGCTCATGTGAAAGCTGGGGTTCTTCTTTTAGAAAATATTTTTAAAATAACACAGTTTTTTTTTACAAAAATGATGCAAAAATGCAAAAACATTTTTTCTTTTCGAATATTTAAAAAAACACATCTTCGATTTTTTTAAAAAAAATTCTGGTGAAAAATAACAATGTTTTGTATAACATATTCAAAATTCAGAGTGGGATCTCCATGGGATCAAAAACTATTCTGTTTTAAGTACGAGGTTCTCATATTTTTCCCTTAGAAAATTTAAATTTCTAATGTTTTGAATGTTTTTCAAAATTTTAGTAGTATAATTTTCTTTGAAAATTTAAATTTTTATATTGAAGAAACATAAAATTTTAATTTTCTAAGGTAAAATTTAAAAACTTCGTACTAAAACCAGAATATTTTTTGATCCCATTGGGATCCCACTCTGAATTTTGGATATGTTGTACAAAACAGTATTGTTTATCACCAAACTTTTTTTTAAAAAAATCGAAGATGTGTTTTTTTAAATATTCGCAAAAAAAAAATGTTTTTGAATTTTTGCAACACTTCTGAAAAAACCCGTATGCTTTTGAAAATATTTCCTAAATGAAGAAGAATTAAGCTTTCATATGAGCCATTACTTGTGATAATCGGATTACTAGTTAAAAAGTTAGAGCACGTTAAACGTCATATATTTTTCTGACTTTTGCTAAAAAAGTCGAACTTTGACCCGCGATAATTTGAAAACTACAGCAAATTTTGAAAATCCAAAAATGCAACATATCTCATATAGACGTGGATATCTATGAGCCAAATTCTCAGTGGCGTCCAAAGGCATGTTTCCGAACAGTGGGGCGAAGATTTTTGGAATTACCCTATATTATAAGTACTTTTTTAAAAAGTTTTGATCTCCTGAAATAATTGTCACAAAAATTGATATTTTAAATAAAGGATCCTCCGGACAAAACAAAACATTTTAAAATACTTAGGTACTTTTTGAAAATTAAGATTTAAGTGGGGTAAAAATTGTGCTTTGGTACTTTTTCTACCTCCTGAAATAATGGTTCTAGAAACTTAAAGTGTGGAATGTAGGATCATCTAGCGAAAACAAAAAATATTCTAACAAAAGTACTTTTTAATAGTTTCGATCTAGGAGGACAAAAAAGTATGTTTTGGTACTTTATCGAACTCGTGAAATAATGGTCATAAAAACCTGATTTTTGAAATGTAGGATCCACCATCGGAACAAAAAAAAGAAAAAAAATAAATTCAGCCTTTTTGGAAATTAAGATTTAAATGGGGTAAAAATTGTACTTTGGTACTTTTTCTACTTCCTGAAATAATGGTTCATCTAGCGAAAACAGAAAATATTCTAACAAAAGAACATAATCATTCCTGTACTCTAATTATAAGATTTATCTTGATGTGCAAGAATTAAATAATTAAATAAATAAATGAATGAAAAGTACTTTTTAAATAGTTTGGATGTAGGAGGGAAAAAAGAACATGTTGGAACTTTTTCGATATCATGAAATAAACTATTATAAAAACCTTATTTATGAAATGTAGGACCCACCATCGGAACAAAAAACAAGAAAATTATAGTCGGTCAAGACCGACCATATAATACCCTACACCAGAGTTTCCCGGAAAATGGGTCCCAAGTTCAAACATGGACTGATTAGATCTATATTTTGTCAAATCTTTAATCAGTGTAAAAAGCACTCACTAATCAAATTTGAGTGGAATAGGCTTCTTTTTGTTGACAATAAATCGCTTCAACTGAATATCGGGCGAAATTTCCACACGGGCCTAAGTCCAAAAATGGTCCGATGATAATCAGATTTGATAAGGTTATTTTAGTATGCGCATAACATACACAAACAGAATTTTAATTAAATATTTTCTATTTTCATGAAATTTGACACATTTATGTGAAAATCGGGAAGGTAGTTTGTATGGGGGCTACAAGAAGAACTGGTCCGATTTCTTTAAAATTCGGAATGGTGATTTGTGTGCATAAAACATGATTACTTGCCAAATTTCGAAAATATACATATTAAAATGCGGCTATTAGAGTCATTTGAGCCAAAACTAAAGAGGAACTTTGTATGGGGGCTAGGTCTAAATATGGACCGATTTTTTTCAATTTAAATAGATTCGTCCTTGGGCCAAAAGAGGCTTAAGTTTCAAATTTCAAGTCAATTGATTAAGAATTGCGACCTGTATCGTGTTTACACCGTTTACATGGACAGACAGATAAACGGACGGACATCCATCGCTAAATCGACGGACGGACATCGCTAAATCGACTCAAAAAGTGATTCTAAAAATAAAAAGTGATATAAAAATCGGTCTTGCTGAGAAATTGATATCCTTGACAATATCAAAAAGATAATATGCAAAAAAAAATTTAAAAAAAAATCCGCACAAAAAAAAATGTTGGTGAAAAAAAATTCCGCGAAATTTTTTTTTGTAAAAATAAATATGTTTGTACTTGTTAAAATACCATTTTGTGTCCAATTCTGTTCACAAATATCAACTAGCAGCCGAATTTAAGCATTTTGTTATTTTAGGTTATGTTGAATGTACCAACATTTTCGAGGTCAGAGACTTTTTCACTATAACAAACCTGTTAACTTTAAAACCTTAAAGATTTTCTAAATTATCTCCTTGTTAAAGAAAAAAAAATAATTAATTCCCAAAAAAATTTGTTACCTAATTGTTAATATTATTAAATAATTAAAAAAAAAAAAAACTTAACCTAGAATAACTGAAAAATACTACCCTTATCTACAAAAAAAAAAAAAATCTCTATTTTTTGAAAGAAAATAAGAACAAAAACTACACATTTCTATAAAAAAAGAAAAATATTACAAAAAAAAAAAAAAATTGAGTGTACGACGATTAAAAGATAATTTGGCAAACAAATTTGGTTGTATTTTTATGGTAACGAAAAATCATAAATAAAATTAAAGCTGGAAAACGTCCAAGTTTTCTGTACACATATATTAAGTAAAAAAAAACATATAAAACTAAAATTTTAAATAAATTAAGTTCAATTTAGTTATTTTAGTTTTAAGGTGCATAAAAACAACAAATTACAAGAAAAACTAGTCTTTTTTCCAAAACCAGAATCTCAGATTATTTAGATGATGCTTCCTTGTTGTATAGTTTTTTTGAAAATATATAAAAAATAACACATTTCGTTTTGTAATATTTCTATATTATTTTTTATAATTTTTTTTTTGTTGCTAAATCTCAAATTTTTTATTAACAATTATAATATAACTACACAGAAAAAATGGGTTTGAAGTGTTTGTTAATTTTTAATTAAAAACGTTGTTATATTAACAAACAAAAGTTTGTCAGATAAACAAATAACTGGCATATTAACAAACAATTAAATTGTGTTGACAAATTGTGTGGTTAAAAATAAAAAAAACAATTATTTTCTTTGTTTATACAATAATTTTTTTTATCAATATGAAAAAATTTTATTTGAAAATGAGCTAACAACACAATTTTTTTTCTGTGTATTTTTTAAGCAGGATATTTCAATGTAAATACACAATTCAGAACATTTAGTGTAATTGTAGAAAATTGTTGTTTTTTATTAATACAAAAAACTATTAGTTTTGAATGTAAATGTGACATGATTATCCTGAAAATATTTTTTGTATGTCTAAGTTTTTAAATTGCTAAAACTTGAATATTGTGTAACTTAAGATTAGTATTTTAACCGAGGCAGAAACATTTAAAAAAAGAGTGCTAAATTCGGCTGTGTGGAATCTTTTATACCCTTTAAAATGTTAAACAACAAAAAAATAACCAAAAATTCTAAAGCAATGCTTCCCAACCTTTGATTCTCGCCCCACTGGGGGGCAATTTGAATGTTCCAGGGGGCAAAGATCATATTTTAAAAATTATTTTAAGTTAAATTTACTAAAAAATAGGTTATTTAACTACAAATATTGAGTTTATCGTTGACAAGTTTTACTAAAAATTGTGTATAATCGCTGATTTTAACAAAAAGTTTGCTAAACCACAAATAATTTTGAATTATAAAAAAATTTCTAAAATATACAAATTTTTGGAAAGTGTAGGGTCGACATGGTAATTTTTTTAACTTAAAAGTGGGGCATGGTGCGAAAAAGGTTGGGAACCATTGTTCTAAAGGAATGTTTTTGCCTCTTGCGATAAATCACAGAAAATTGATTTATTTTGGTTTTTGCACATAAGTTAAACAATTTTATCATTATTTTAAATATTTTTTTAATAACCACTCCCAAAAAGGGGGAGGGGCGAAAAAAATTGCATTTGCTTATTCTCTTGGTCCTAGTGCAGGACTCAGTAATTTTTCCAACTTAAAAATATTTTAATTGTTTAACAAAAGTACATAACAATTGGCAAAAAATGGCGTTCTTCGCCCATTTCCGAACTTAATCAGCCTATGAACGAACTTAAGATAAATGCTGGTAAATTAATTTATTATTATTTTTACACTTAAGTATAAAATATTGTAATTATTTAAAAAAAAAATATATCCACGCCCACAAAAGGGGCTGGCCGAAAAAAATATATTTTTTAATCCCCTGGGTACAAGTGCAGCACTTTGAACTACTTCTGGCTCAAATATGTTGCATTTGTTTAACAAATAACCGACAGAAAACAAGTAAAGAAATTATAGTCTGTCAAGACCGACCACATAATACCCTACATCAGTGTTTTCCGAAAAAGGGTTCCCAAGTCCAAATATGGGCCGATTGGATCTATCTTCTGTTATATCATTAATTAGTGCTGAAAGAACACACAAACCAAATTTTAGCGAAATTGACTTATTTTTGTTGGTATAGACCTATTTAACTGAATATTGGACCAAGTATTTACGGACGGACAGACGGACGGACATCGCTAAATCGACTCAAAAAGTGATTCCGAGTGAATCTGTATGCTTGAAGGTGGGTCTAGTTCAAATATTTCGGGTAGTTACAACATCTTAAGTTACACAAATTCATGTAATCTTCTCATTTTCCTAAAAAAACAATACTTTTACTTAATAAGGCAGCGTTTTTTTTTTTTTTTAAATGTTTTAGTTTTTAATTAATAAATAATAAAAGAATCTTAGTTTTACTATTATGTATTATTGATTGTATTTAGTTTAATGTTTTAATTTTAAATATCATTGTCATGCATGTCGTGTTTTTTTAAAAACTACACTGAAAAAAAAAGTTACAACTTCAAACAAAACCAACAAAAATTTTGTAATAAATTTTTGTAATTATATCTACTATAATTAATGTGTGTGATTAAATGTTAAGATTTATTTATTTATTATTCTACTTTTTTTTTGGTTTTGCTTTTTTATGTAATATGTACTATTTTTTTGAAATAAATGTTTTCAACACAACTTCTATATTCAATTCTTTTTTTCACTCTATTTTTCCTAACTTTTATGGGGTTCAAACTTAAGAATTTCTACCCGTTTAACCCTAGTTAGATAACGTTATTATACGTCTCTTAGACGTACGTTATCTTTTGAGCATACGTGGAGTACATTTATAAGGAGGGATCGGGCTTATCGTTCAAAGTCAAGCTCCACCGATAAAGTATACGTCTAGCATACGTACCTTATCTAGCTAGGGTTAAGGCCGATTTTTTGGGATCTTAGTTAAACTTGGTTTAGTTAATCTGAAAACAACTTTTAGCGCTACATATTTTGATTTAAATTTTTGATTTAAAACATGTTTTAAGAAATTTATTTATGCTTCTGTTATTAACAATATAAAACAAAATGTGTTAAAAAATATTTTTAGCTCTGAGAACAGGCGTAAGTGTGAATCGCATATTACCGGATATGTTTTATCCGGTCCAAAACTACAGACTAAACAGGCGCGACAATTATGACAGATATCAAAAAAAATCTTGAGCCAAATTTTTAATTATTATAACACGTTCTATCTTTTGTGATATGAAAAATAAACTTATAAAATAGCCTGTTCTCACTAAGTTTTTTAAACACATTTTCGTTCGATACTGTGAATATTCCCAAATAGTTATGATATCAAGAAGTGTACTTTCTCTAGCTGTTATACCACGTTCGCACTTAAGTGTTTTAAAAAAAAAGCTCTTTTTAACCTTAGTTTTGTTATTATTAGACAATATGTTTAAGGGGTAGTTATTACCGCTTAAAATTATTTAATGCAGTGTAATGTACCAAAATTGAGGAGTAAAAAAGGACAAAGAAGAATGTACCAAGATACATTACATTACTTTTACACAAGGTACCAATATTTTTAAAAAGTACCAAGAAGGTACTTTTTACTTTTTAAAAAAAGCACCTTTTTATAAATGTAAAAAGGTACTTTTTATAAAAAAGTACTATTTTGGTCCTTAAAATAGCAAATTTGGTACTGTAAAAAAATAACTATTTTGGTAAAAAAAAGTGCTATATTTGTGCTTTTTATAAAAAAAAAAAAACTTTTTCGGTACTTTTTATAAAATAGTACTATTTTGGTACTTTTTATAAAATTGTACTATTTGGTATCTTTTATGAAATAGTACTATATTTTGGTAAAAAAAGTGCTATATTTGTGCTTTTATGAAATAGTACTATTTGGGTGTTAAAAAAAAATACTATTTTGGTACTTTTTATAAAAATTATTGTTTTGTGTACATTTAAAAAAAAAAAAAGTACCATATTAGTACTTTTTACAAGAAATATGTGTATAATATATTTAAGTTTATTTTAAACCAATGGTTTCCAACCTTTGATTATCGCCCCACTGGGGGGTAATTTAACGCTTCAGGGGGCAAAAAGGTACTTTTTATAAAAAAAAGTACTAATTTGGTCCTTAAAATAGTAATTTTGGTACTGTAAAAAATAACTATTTTGGTAAAAAAGTGCTATATTTGTGCTTTTTATAAAAAAATACTTTTTCGGTACTTTTTTATAAAATAGTACTATTTTGGTACTTTTTATAATATAGTACTATTTGGTATCTTTTATGAAATAGTACTATATTTCGGTAAAAAAAAGTGCTATATTTGTGCTTTTTATTAAAAAATACTTTTTCGGTACTTTTTATAAAATAGTACTATTTTGGTACATTTTATAAAATAGTACTATTTTTTATCTTTTATGAAATAGTACTATTTGGGGGTTTTAAAAAAATACTTTTTTGGTACTTTTTATAAAAATTATCGTTTTGTGTACATTTAAAAAAAAAAGTACCATTTTAGTACTTTTTACAAGAAATATGTATATAATATATTTAAGTTTATTTTAAACCAATGGTTCCCAACCTTTGATTCTCGCCCCACTGGGGGTAATTTGAACGCTTCAGGGGGGCAAAAAGGTACTTTTTATAAAAAAAAGTACTATTTTGGTCCTTAAAATAGGAATTTTGGTACTGTAAAAAAATAACTATTTTGGTAAAAAAAAGTGCTATATTTGTGCTTTTTATAAAAAAAATTCTTTTTCGGTACTTTTTATTAAATAGTACTATTTTGGTACTTTTTATAAAATAGTACTATTTGGTATCTTTTATGAAATAGTACTATTTGGGTGCTTAAAAAAAACACTATTTTGGTACTTTTTATAAAAATTACCGTTTTGTGTGCATTTTATTAAAAAAAAAAAGTACCATTTTAGTGATTTTTACAAGAAATATGTATATAATATATTTTAGTTTATTTTAAACCAATGGTTCCCAACCTTTGATTCTCGCCCCACTGGGGGGAAATTTGAATGCTTCTGGGGGGCAAAAAGGTACTTTTTATAAAAAAGTACTATTTTGGTCCTTAACAAAAACAATTTCGGTACTGTGAAAAAATAACTATTTTGGTATAAAAACAGTTCTATATTTGTGCTTTTTATAAAAAATAACTATTTCGGTACTTTTTATAAAATAGTACTATTTTGATACTTTTTATAAAATAGTACTATTTGGTATCTTTTATGATTTTCTGCTATTTGGATACCTTTAAAAAAAATACTATTTTGGTACTTTTTATAAAAATAACTGTTTTGGTACATTTAAAAAAAAAAAAAGTACCATTTTAGTACTTTTTACAAGAAATATATATAATATATAGTATTTTAGTTTATTTTAAACCAATGGTTTCCAACCTTTAATTCTCGTCCCACTGGGGGGTAATTTGAATGCTTCTGTGGGGCAACGAGCAAATTTTTAAGACTTTTATTTGGTAAATAAACTAAAAAAATTATTGATAACCTTTTCTAAAAATTTTGTTTTTAACGAGGATTTAAAAAAAAAAAATTGCTTGACCACAAGCAAATTTTTAATTTTTAAACAAATTTGAAAATTTAACAAATTTTTCTTGAGTGTAGGCAGGACATTGTAGTTTTTTTTAACTTAAAAGCGGGGCATGTCCATTGCTTTAAACAAAAGTACTTTTTTGTGCTTTTTATATTAAAACAAAGTACTGTTACTGTACTTTTACTAATTAGTGCTATTTTGGTACTTTTTTAAAAGAAACCCTATTTTGGTAAATAAAAAGTACCAAACAAAATAAAAAATACTATCTTTGTGCTTTTTATAAAAAAGGATTTATTTAGTACTTATTTTTTAAATTAATATTTTAGTACTTTTGGCAAAATAGTACTATTTTGGTTAATTTTAGACAATAGTACTATTTTTGTGCTTTTTATAAAAAAAGTTATATTTTGGTACATTTTATAAAAAAAAAATTATTTTAAAAGCACCAAAATAGTCCTTATGTTAAAGCACCAAAATAGTTTTTTTTAATTAAAAATGTACTTTTTATAAAACAGAGTAGTAAAGTAAAGATGCTTTTTTATATAATACTACTTTTTTATAAAAGTAAAAAGATGTTTTTTATAAAAAAAAATATTATTTTGTTCCTTAAAAAAATATTATTTTGGTATAAAAAAGTACTACTTTTAAGTTTTTTATAAAAATTACGATTTTGGTACTTTTTATAAAAAAAAGTATTATTTCAGTACTTTTTAAAATTTTTGTATAAAACGCGTTTTTTAGTATTTTTTACAAAAGAGTAATATTTTGGTTTATTTATATAAAAAATAAACAAAAGTAATATTTTTGTGCTTTTTATATAAAAATGCTATTTTGACACTTTTTATAAAAAAGTACAATTTTGTTTTTTTTTTTTAAGTACTATTTTAGTATCTTTTATAAAAATGTACTGTTTTGGTACTTATTGTAAAAACGTACTTTTTAAAAGAAGAACTATTTTGGTATATAAAAATTACACAAGAAAAAAACCCTATTTTGGTACTTTTTATTTTATAGACAAAAGTATGTACTATTTTTGTGCTTTTTATAAAAAAGTACTATTTTTTGTTTCTATTATACAAAAGTACTATTGTTGTGGTTTTTTAAAAAAGTTTTGGACTTTTTATAAAAAATAAATAATAATTTGGTACCTTTATTAAAAAATACTTTAGTAGTTTAAAAAAAAAAAAATTGGACTATTTGATACTTTTTATAAAAAAAATGCTTAGGACTATTTGGTAATTTTTATAAGAATGTACTATTTCGGTTCTTTTTTTAAAGAAAATAATATTTTGTTATTTTTTACAAAAATTAATATTTTGTTACTTTTTATAAGTTCTTATTTGGTACTTTCAATAAAAAAGAACTATTTTGATACTTTAAAAAAAAGTGCTATTTTTGTACATTTTATAAAAAAGCCTATTTTCGTAGTTTTTATAAATGACTAAAGGTTTGGTAGTTTTTATAAAAAGTACTTTTTGGTATATAAAAAGGACAAAAATAGGACTTTTTAATACCCCTACTAAAAAGCACTTTAAAAAAAAAGTAGCAAAACAATATTTTTTATTAAAAGTATAAAAAGTTTTATTTATAACAAGTACCAAAGGTTGCAAAAAAAACGACCAAAATACTATTTTTTTCGTGAAGTACCAAAATACAATATTAAAATAGTAATTTTTTTTTATAAAAAGTGCAAAAATAGTACTTTTTTATAAAAAAAAAGCAAAAATTTTACTTTATTATAAAAAGTCCTAAAATAGTACTTTTTCATAAAATAGTACTTTTTAATAAAAAGTGCTCTTTTATAAAATGTACCAAAAAAAAGTACCTTTTATATTAAAAGCCAGTTTTCAATTTCGTTTTATAACATGTTTTTAAGATTTTTTTTGCCACATCACAACCCCAATTTAAGTTGTAATTGTAAGTGAGGACACGTAATTAGTCGAGGTATGTCATTGACGTTAATACAGCTTTAAATATTATATTTTATACTACAAACGATCGAAAACAAACTATATTTTACAACACCGACACTTGATTCCAGATATAATTAAAAAACCAAAACCCTAAAAGACTGTTATTTTAAATCCTTAAAAAAACGAATAAAGTTTTCAAAACATTTCCAATATTTTTTTACAAATTTATAATGACAATCATAAAAAAAAAATCACATTAGAAAAATGTTTAAAGAGTCTTAAAAAGTTTTTTATATAAAATATTTACAATAAAGGGTTTAAAACAACAAACTATTTAAATTTCCACTCATAACCAATTCCTCTAAAAAAATAGTAGTTTATAAATCACCAAAATCAAATACAACACACAACAACTTTTTCACATCCCTAGTGTCTAATAAATCTGTTAAAAAAACATTAGTAGCAAACAATGTACTAATTGTTCTTAACAAACTAAAAACTGTAAATCTATTCTCACTCTGGACGGCAAAACCACCTTAGATGTTGTAACTCGCAAAATACAAAAACAACTTTATTCCCCTAGAAATTAATTAATGTTTAGCAAATTGAAATTTATTAAATTTAAATATTTTATAATTGGTGTATTAAATTTTGATATTTTTTTTTTATTTTTCATAGATATAGAATTATAACGAATATAAATATATTCAAAACTATTTATAAAATAAAAAATTAACGGAAATTGAATTATGGGCTGAGCCATATAAGAGAGAAATTTTAAGGAGATTAACAACAACAAGGTCAGAGAAAAAATAAAGAAACTGATTTTTCTTGAGAAAATCTATAGAATTTTCAATTAAATTATGAATTGAAAAAAAAAAAATAAACCTAAAACTTTTTTCAAAAATTTCTTCTTCCAACAATTTTTTCATCTTCAATACACAATTTAACAATTATGTAACACCAATCTTAGAATGAGTAAAAATTACAAAAATAGTTCTTTGTCACAAAAAGTACCTAAGTGCTTCTTTTACACAGAAGTTTGAACCAGGTACATTTAAAAAAATATTACCTAAATAGTTCTTTTTTATAAAAAAAAACCAATCAAACTACTTTTTGAGAAAAAAAAGGTATTTAAATAATCCCTTTTCGTAAAAAGTACCAGTAGAAAATTAAAAAAAATACCATTTTAAAAATACAGTACTTTTTAATAAAAAGTACGAATAGTACCTTTTTAATAAGAAACACCAAATAATAATTTTTAGTAAAAAATACTGTTTAAAAAACAGAGGAAGTACTTTGTAATAAAGTCTACCAAATGGTACTTTTTTTTTAAAAAAGTACTAAAATAGTATTTTTTATAAAGCATTATCATTTGGTTCACTTCGCTTAAGTAAATCCCTTTTATAAAAAGTACATTTCTAGTACTTTTTAGTACTATTTGTAAAAATAACTATTTTCCCGAGTAAAAAAGTTCCTATATAATTGTATATAATTTTATAAACATCATATATGATTAAATAGAATTATATAGAATTTGATGCGAAAATTGAGTCGATAAAACTATATAAAATTTGATCAATGTTTCATATATTTTGATAAATTTTTTATATAATTTTATGCGAAATTTGGACCCCTATTTTTATATAATAATAGCAAAATTATATAATTAGATATAATTATATAAAAATATATAAAATTGTATAAAACTGTATAAAACTATATAAAGTTGCATAAAATTATATATAATTATATATAATTAAAACAAAATTTTATGATTTATATAAAACTTGATATAATTTTATATAACTTTATAAAATTATATATTGTTTTATATAATTTGATATAGTTGTATATAATTATATCTGATTATATAAATTTGCTTTTGTTATATAAAAATAGGGGTCCAAATTTCGCATAAAATTATATAAAAAATTTATCAAAACACAAGTAACATCGATAAAATTTTATATGGTTTTATCGACTCATTTTTCGCATCAAATTCTATATAATTCTATTTAATCATATATGATGTTTATAAAATTATATACAATTATATAGGAACTTTTTTACTCGGGTTGTTACTTTTTTTAAAATAGTACCATTTGGTACACTCTATTAAAAACAACAATCTTTGTGTTTTAAAAATATTATTTTGCACTTTTTGCTTAAAAGTACTAGTTGATGCTTCATAAAATGTACAATAGTACTTTTACACAGAAGTATAAACCAGGGCGCTAATCACGTAAAACGAAAACGATAGACGATGCATAAACGACATCAAAATACATATCGTTTTGAAGGGAAATTTCAAAGTTTTTCTTTATTAAATAATTAAAAATTGTTGTCTAATCCTGAAACATTAAAAAAATTGGATATATTTTGATAAGTTTAGGAGCAACAAGGCTCCAAAAATCGACGATAGTTAACTATCGTTTTACGTGATCACAGTCCAGGATAGTGCTTTTTAATAAATATTAACAAAATAGTACGTTTTAATAAAAAGTACCAATCAAACTACTTTTTTAATAAAAAAAAAATAATTAAATAGTCCGTTTCCGCTAAAAATTCCAGAAGTAAATTAAAATGGTACTTTTAAAAACAGAATTAAAATAGTACTTTTAAATAAAAAGTAGGAATATTACTACATTTTTAATAAGATGCACCAAATAGTACTTTTTAGTAAAAAAATACTATAATAAGAGTTTTTAAAAAGAAAGATTTGTTTTTTAATAAAGTCTACCAAATTGTACTATTTTATAAAAAGTATTAAAAAAGTACTTTTTAAAAATAAATACTATTTTGATCAAATAGTACCATTAAGTACACTTCGCTTAAGTAATTATTTTCAATAAAAAGTACTTTCATAGTACGTTTCTTCAAAAAGTATTTTTTTATCAAAAAGAGCTTTATTGGTACTTTTTATAAAAAAAGTACTATCTTTGTTTTTAAAGAGTATTATTTTGGTACTTTTTACAAAAAAGTACTAAATTATGCTTCTTATTAAAAAGTACTATTTTATGCTTATTTGTACGTACTTTTTTTACTATTATTACATTTATTAACTAAATAAGTTAAAATACTACTTTTAAGAAAAAGTGCTTTACTTTTACTTTATTATAAAAAGTACCAAATAGTACTTTTTTATAAAAAGTACCATATAGTACGTTTTTATAAAAAGTACCATATAGTACTTTTTTATAAAAAGTACCAAATAGTACATTTTATAAAAAGTACCAATTAGTATTTTTTATATAAAGTACCAAAAATTACTTTTTTATAAAAAATACCAAGAAGTATTTTTTATATAAAGTACTAAATAGTACTTCTTCATAAAATGTACCAAATAGTACTTATTTTAAGAAGTACCAGATTATTACTTTTACATAAAAAGTTACAAAAAATTGTGTTGCATTGAAGCTTATGTGTGAAATTAAGATTTACCCCCAGTTGCTTGGACACTTTACTATTAAAAAATATCGGTTCTTAAAACACTTTAGAATCTAAAATAATTCTTTTTTTAAAGGAAAATCTCTAAATCTTGAAATTTTGTCTACAGAAACTTCCGTAAAATCTTAAACTTGGGTTTTTTTTGTAATATTCTCTAAAAAAATTTTCTCTCTTGCATATTTTGCATACAGAAAACCATGAGAATAAACTTTAAAGTATTTAAATTTGAATAATATGGAATAAAAATCCATACTCAAATTATTTTTTAATTAAATTAATTAAAAAATGAATCAATATTCAAAATTTTAAAAATAAAACTCAATTGTTTTTTAACAACAACGATAATTGAGATTCATAATAAAAATGTTTAATATTTATTATTATTTTAATTAAATCAATTAAAATCATAACTGATTAATTAACTAGCCAACGGTTTTCTAAAAACAATGTTTTTTCTCTTTACATTAGCCCATATTTTCAATTTTTCCTTAAGAATCTTATGAAAAAAAAAAAATCACATAATTTAAAAATTGGTGTTTTATAAATTTTAACGAAACTTTTAAAGTTTTAATTTAAAAAAGAAAGCAATATTATTTTAATATGAAAATATTAAGATTTGTACGAAATAAGTATTAAAATTGGTGTCTAAAAAATTATTGGAAAAATGCATGATTTAATATAATTATGTGTGTTGTTTTATTTTAATTCTATATTATATTTTTTAAATTTGTTATTAGCGATTAAAAATATCTAAGTGTTTGATGTTGTAGTTTTATACCATAAAATATTACGAATATAACAACTGATTCAGTTAATATGAGCATAATTTTTGTTACAAAATTTATTGAATGCCACAGAAATAATCCGGCGTCAATAAGTTTTTAAGTATATCATATTGTTGGTGTTGTAAATAAAGATGTTGTATTTGAAATATAAAATTAATGCGATAAACGAAAACTTTATAATTAATCACAAATTTAATTTGTTTCAGAATAGTTTATAAAATCGGACTGATTATCTCATCTCACTTGTTTTTTAAAAAAGTTTTTAATAAAATTTAAATATTCTCATACTATAAAACTGTGCAACACGAATTTTGTATCTTAAATGAGACAAAAAATAAATGAAAGTAGATTACCAGGAGACCAAATATGCAAATAAAATAGCTAGACCGATATAAATGAAATTTTCACAACTTATAGTTCTAATCGACGAGAGAACTATAGGCCATATAAAAAAGAGAATGATCAAACAAAGGTTCGTAAAGTGCCACGCCCCTTTGTATGTATTATAAGTTATTTCTGCCCCAAAATTTTTAAAATCTAAATACTGAAAATCTAAAAACGGCTTAGCCGATTCTTTACAGATTTTCATTACCGAAAGTGTTATCTTAGCGAGAACTATAGGTTATATTAGATCTCAATCGTGTAAATTCACGTAAATTGAATGATGCTATTTTAATAATTAAAACAAGTAAAAAATTAAATTCGCCCTTGCCAAATGTATTGGTTCCCCTCACAATTATTATTAGAAAAGATTATTTGAAAAAAAAAAACAAGTAAAAAAGTTAAATTAGGCCTTGCCGAATGTAGTGATACCCACCACAATTTCAAAAAGATTATTGCAAAAAACTTTATTTAAAAGGAAATTACTTTTGAAAAAAAAAAAAGTTTCCGCGAAAAAAAATTTTGGTAAAAAAAAAATTGGTAAAAAAAAATCCGCGATTTTTTCTTTTTTTGTCAAAAAATATGTTCGTACTTGTTTAAATACCATGTGGTGTTAAATTATGTTCACATATGCCAACCAGAAGCCGAATTAAAGCATTTTGTATTTTTAGGTTATGTTGAATGTACTGAAATTTTTTAGGTGTGCTTACATTTTCGTTCATAACTTTGGAACCGCTGAACCGATATCGCTCAAATGCAATACCAAGCTTCTCGGGAGAACTTCCAATAAATATGTTAGTTTCAGTCATCTCCGTGCAATATTTTGTCCGTGACAGCATTTTAAACAAACAGACAGACGGACATCGCTAGAATGTCTTAAAATCGATCGGGCATCATGAATATATGGGGCATTCCATGTGAAATCGGACACTTTGAAAAACTTTTTTTTTAGATTTTCCCAATTTGTTTACAGTTTTTAGTACCCTTCGAAAACTCCTTCGTGGTAAATTTTCAGATTTTTTTGATGACCCGTTCAAAAGATATCGAATTTTTAAAAATTGGTAGTTTGTTCCTTTACTCAAACTTCTTTTAATCATAACTTCTTCAATAATGGTCCAAATTTCAATTTTTTTTTTCAAAATTTTGGTTTTTTTAAGTACTTTCTAAAATGTTTGTACTCTTCGATTTTTTTGAAATTTTTTTGTGTAAAACTTCTATCAATTCTACAAATTTTTTGCCCAGGAAGATCGTGGGATAACGATTATTACTATTTTTTAAAATTTTTTTAAAAAATTTTATTATAATTTTCCAATCTTAAAACCATTTTTACTGCTCCAATGGTGCGTCATAGAGGGGTCCTTTATAAGACCGACCCCCATTAATTTTTACGTCTTAACATTTCTTTGGAACAAACTAATACCCTATCTCCAATTTCTAAGGGGGGTCCCACACAAAACGACGTTTTTTTAAATTTGTTCCAACCGCTCTAACTGCCCTAATAGTGCCCTTAGAGCAACAAAATGTATGACCGACCCCCAATATTTTTGTAGTCTAAACATTTTCTCTGAACACACCTACCCTCTATCTTTAACTGTTAAGGCGGCCCCCATACAATTTTTTTTATTTTTTGTAAATTTTGTTTTATTTAATCAGCTTCTACCGGTCCAATGGTGCGTCCGAGAGGGGTCATTACTGAGACCGACCCCCATTTATTTTTACCCTGCAACATTTTTTTAAAACATACCTACGCCCTATCTCCACTCCCTAAGTAGGCTCCCATACAAATAACAGTTGGAGCAAATTTTATTAAAATGTAATTTTGTATGGGAGCCTACTTAGGGAGCGGAGATAGGGTGTAGGTATGTTTTGAAAAAATGTTGTATATTAAAAATAAATGGGGGTCGGTCTCAGTAATGACCCCTCTCGGACGCACCATTGGACCGGTAGAAGCTGATTAAATAAAACAAATTTTTTTTCTTCACTTTGGAGCCGCTAAACGGATGTCACTCAAATGCAATAAAAAAAACTCCTAGGCACAAAAACAAGTAAATATGATAAGTTTCAGTCTTATCTGCGCAATATTTTTCCCGTGATCGTAATTTCAACAAAACCTAAAAATACAAAATGCATTGATTGGGCTGCTGGTTAACAAATGTGAACAAAATTGAATACCGATTAGTATTTAAACAAGTAAAAACATATTTTTGTACAAAAGAAAAAATTTTCGCGCATTTTTTTTACAACATTTGTTTTTTCGCGGACATTTTTTTAATTTTTTTATGCACAAATAATTTTTTTGACATTGCAAAGGGTATCAATACACTAAACCGAATTTAAATTTATCTTTTTTACATGTTTTTTGTTGGATAATATCCCGTGGATATATTCCTAAAACCCTCTGAGGGTTTTGCTTTAATTTTTTTTGTCTCTTCCAAGATACTCAATGACCTTAAATTTGTTGCATAGTGTAATAGTTTGTTATCAAATAAAAAAAAGGTAAATTTAATTTCGAGGTAAGTAAAATAGGACCAAAACTAAAAACCCATTTCAAATTGTCAGCCGCTTAATTTTAAGAAACTTGACATTATTCTTTTTGGACTCTGGCAAAAACAAACAAATTTAATAGGAAATCATTTCTACAACTACTACTATCTTATAGATAATAATACCTCACTGAATACATAGTAAAATTAAACAAAAGAGTATGATTATTTAAATTAAATTTAAATCTTGGAATTGATAAAAAAAAAAATTTAATTGAATTCATTTAATAGGAAAATATATTTATTCAATAATTAAATGTGTGTTAATAACGATGTTATCAAGAGTTATAAATGTTTAGAAATAATTATTATAATCATTGCATTAGCCTTAGTTCCAGACTTTAAGATAAGATTCTTAGGAATAATAAAATTAGAACATCCGACATTAAGTTTCATAGAAATTTTAAATGTTTCAAAATTTTTCTAGTTTATTTTAAAAACATTTCTAAACATAAGCTCGTTATAGGAAGCGCAGTTGGATTAAGAAGTGATGCCGATTTTGGCGCAGTCGAAATGTTAAAAAGAATAATTAAAAATTTTTTTAACATTCCGACTGCGCCAAAATAATTTGAAAAAATAAAGTTTTTTTACGGTTATAGTTTTAAAAGAAAAGAATAGGGAAGGAAATTTGAAATTGTTAAAGTAACGACTATCACTAAAAAATCTAATAAATTTTAAAAAATTATGTGAATTTGTAAAATAAGAATTTCAGAATAACATAAACAAAATTATCAAATTTACTGACATTAAATCACATTAAAATTAATAATTAAAATCACAAGTATACATTATTAAAAATTTGTTGTTGTGATTTAAAAATTAGAAAAACCCGGAAAACCTAAAACTCTAAAAATACTTTAACTTTAAAGAAAAATTGAGATAAATAAAACTACATTTGTTTTCGACTAAAATCTCTTTTTTATTAGTAATAAATGTTAAATGAATGAATATTATTAAAATAATGAAAAATTTTAAATAAAACAAAATCAATCTAAAAAATTTAATATACAAAAATAATCTATTAAAAAAATAATACAAACAATAAAAAATATTTAGTTGAATGAATAAAAAAAATCATAAATGATATGTATAAATATATGATAACATTAGAAAAAATATCAAAGAGTTTAATTTCATTAAAAAAATGGCATAAAGGTATCAATAGAGAATACACATTAATTTAAATCGTTGTTTTATTTTTTGTTTGTTTTAGACAAAATACTTTTTTTCTTAAGCCTCCAAGCCAATTATTTGATTTATAAAATTTTACCATTTTTAATTGAAATTTAGAAAATATTTTTTAGTTTAAATTAAATTAATAACTAAACATCAAAAATGCGACTGGACGCGACCTTATACACTTGATAACAATAGTGCTGGTGGTCAAAAAGTCGGTCTCAAAACTTTTCTATCACATCAGGTTTTTAAGAAATTTGAGGTCAAAGTTCAAAAAAATCGTCATTTTGGAAACCCATAGTTGATGAACCCGACTCTTTTAGATGCAGAACTCATTTGATCAGTCACCTTAACCCTTTTTGTCATTCAATGATTTCTTATTCCCCCCAGTAACAAAAAAAAGTTTTTGGGGAAAAATACTTTATTGAAAGACAATTGGTGATCCAACGGTTAAAGTGAATGATCAAATGAGTTATACATATTAAAGAGCAATGTTTAAGCTTTACCCTTGACTTATTTTTAAGTCGTTAATGCGCTATGAGTTGTCAAATATGTCCGAAAACACGATTTTTTGTATTTTAAATTTCTCAAAAGCCTGATGTAATCGAAAAATTTGGAGACCGGATTTGTGATCGGAAAAATTTGTTTTATCATATGTATGTAAGTATAAGGTGGCGTTCCATTCGCATAAAGTTTTTTTTTTTCATATGATTTGTAGCATAATTTTTTTTTGTTGGGAATAACACATCATTGATATACAATTGGTGCCCCAATTGTTAAGGCGACTGACCAAATGAATTTAGCATCCTTAAGGGCAATGTTTAAGCTTTACCCTTGACTTATTTTTAAGTCGCTGTCACATAAGGTTCATCCGCTACGAGTTGTCAAAAATGCCCAAAACGGCGATTTTTTTGAGCTTTGACCTCAATTTTCTCAAAAACCTGATGTGGTGGAAATTTTAGGAGACCAGATTTGTGATCACTAGAACAATTGCAATTAACTGTATAAGGTTGCGTCCCAGTCGCATCAAGTTTTTTTAAAATGTTCAGTGGTGTTATTAGTAGTATAAATTGTTTTTTGAATTTATACAACAACAGTAGGTGTGTTCCAGAACTTTCCGGGTAAAGTTTGGTAAAATGAGAGAAAATCAAAAAACCTCTCACGATACCACAAAAATGCACAAAAGTACGGGAACGCTAAAAACCACATTTCAAGCCCAAAATAATAGAAAATGTAAACAAACCAATAACGCTAAAATATTTTCGTAAGAAAAATTACTTTAAACAAGAAAACAAATTGTAAGTTTATTTTAATAACAAATTATCTTATTTTGTATTGAAATAACACATTTCCTTCGTTTAGTTGTTTATTTTATTTAAATTTCCAATTTAGCTTCACAAAAAAAATCAGCTGTTTTTTTAACATCTGACTGTTACCAATTTACCCGAAAAAAAAGTGCGGGTAAGTTCGGTAAAATGAGAAAGTAATTTATTCTCTCAAAAACTCTCTCATTTACCCAATTTTTGCGTACGGGAACGCTTTTCGGGCTGGTTTGGGTACCCGCGGGCACCCGCGGTAACGTTCTGGAACACACCTAGTATGTATTAAAATTTATAGAATGTGAACTTAAATACGGTTTTCGAATCTTTTTTTAAGTAATTTTTAAATTGCTCTAAGTATTCAATCAATTTTCATTCGAAAAGATCAATTAAAATTTGAAAACATCATTTATAATTCAAAAAGATTTGAAATTGGAATAAGATCAGTTATACTTCAAGTTTTCGAAATTTGAAAAAAAATAATCTTAGTTTGAAAATGATGAATTTAAATTCAAAAAAAGATCAGTTGATATTCGAAAAATATTAACTGAAGTTCGAAAAAGATCAATTAAAATTTTAAAAATGATCAATGAAATTTGAAGTTTGAAAAATATCAATTTTTCAAAATTGAGTAAGGTCAACGAAAAAGATCAATTGTAGTTTGAAAAAGATCAATGAAATTCGAAGAACAACATCAATTAAAGTTCGAAAATAATCAGCACAATTTTCTCTAAAATTTTCAAATTTAAATTACAGTCGAACCCGGTTATAACGAACTCCGAGGGACCAGAAAAAATAGTACGTTTTAAGCGAAGTTCGCTATAAGCGGGGTATATTTAACATCAACCTAGTTTTATTTCCAAAATAAAAGTTCCAATATTATTTTATTTTACGTTTTTTGTAAGTGAACTACTTATTGCGAAGAAAACAAAAAAAAATATAAATAAATTTTATCAAAATTATAATTTTAACCAAAAATTTCTATCTTTTTGTGAGTTTGGTAAATATAATTGCGGCACATTTCAAAATGTTTATAGAAGTTCGTTATAAAAAAGTAAATATACATGAAATTTTTTTTTTTTTTTTTGTGTTCGTGGGACCATAATAAGTAGTTCGTTTTAACCGAGGATTCGCTATAACCGAGTTCGTTATAAAAGAAGTATTTTGTGCGAAAATTGTTGCCAAACCGTGGGGACTTTGGAATTAGATCGTTATAACCGAGAATTCGTTATAACCGAGAATTCGTTATAACCGAGAATTCGTTATAACCGAGTTTGACTGTTATTTGTTTTATTTGTAATCTTTTGAATTTAAATTGACTAAAAAATCTATTGAAAATCAAAAAAAGATCTAATAAAAATTAAAAAATATCTATTGGAAATCTAAAAAAAAAAATTGAAATTCGAAAAAGATCAGAACATTTTTTTTTAAATGTTCGAGTTTTAAATAGCATTATTTAAATTTTATTTGGAATCTTTCGAATTTTAATTGATATTTTGAAAAAAATCTATAAAATCTCAAACAAAAATCAATTGAAATTCAAAAAGGATCAATTGAAATTAAATAAAAGTTCGAATAAGATCGGAACCAATATCCTCTCAAAAGTTAAGATTTTAAATACAAATTTTTGAATTTCTTGACCAGTTAGGTTTAAATTAATTGAAATTAAAAAAAATTAAATTCAAACAAGTAAAAAAGTTAAATTTGGCCTTGCCGAATGTAGTGATACCCTCCACAATTTCAAAAAGATTATTGCAAAAAACTTTATTTAAAGGAAATTACTTTTGAAAAAAAAAAATTTTTTTTGAAAAATTTGGTAAAAAAAATACGCGATTTTTTTATTTTTTTGTCAAAAAATATGTTCGTACTTGTTTAAATACCATTTGGTGTTCAATTATGTTCACATATGCCAACCAGAAGCCGAATTAAAGCATTTTTTATTTTTAGGTTATGTTGAATGTACTGAAATTTTTGAGGTGTGCTTACATTTTCGTTCATAACTTTTGAACCGCTGAACCGATATCGCTCAAATGCAATACCAAACTTCTTGGGAGAACTTCCAATAAATATGTTAAGTTTCAGTCATCTCTGTGTAATATTTTATCCGCGACAGCATTTTCCACAGACAGACAGACAGACGGACATCGCTAGAATGTCTTAAAATCGATCGGGCATCATGAATATATATACTTTATGGGGTCCCAGATCGATATTTCGATGAGTTACAAACAGAATGACAAACTTATATATACCCTCTATCACTAAGTGGAGGGTATAAAAAGATTAATTGATATTCGAAAAGAATTAAGTGAAATTCAATAAAAAAAAAACAATTAAAATTCGAAAAGGATTGAAATTTAAAAAATATCAATTGAAATTCGAAAAAGATCAATTGAAATTCAAAAAATATCAATTGAAGCTCGGAAAAGATCAGCACAATTGTGTCTATAAATGTTCGAATTTTAAACAGAACTATTTTAGTTTTATTTGGAATCCTTCAAATTTTAATTAAATTTTTGAAAAGAATCTATTGAAATTCGAAAAAGATCGAATAAAGTGTGGTTTCAATCATTCGAAATTAGAAAAATATAAATTTAAATTCAAAATAGATCAATTCCCAGCAAAATTTTGTGTTCCAAATAATCGGTTCCAGAACGCATCATATTACGCTGCAACCGATTCTACTTAACGTTCCAGAATCAATGATTTTTGTTTGAAATTGTCCCGAAAGCAACCGATTTTTTAAGCAAGTAGTTTTTTTGAAAAATAATTTTACATAGAAAATTTTGTTGTGATTACCATAGAATTTATTCAAGAATCAATTGTAGCAGGAATAGGTTCCAAAAAATTTTCCTGGGTTGATATTCCAAAAAAGATTAATGAGTTTTGAAAAATATCAGTTGAAAATTGAAAAAGATTGATTGAAATTCGAAAAAGATCAATCGAAATTCGAAAAAGATCAATTTAAATTCGAAAAAGATCGATTGAAGTTCAAAATAAAAAAGATAAAATTTCGTTTAAAATTTTTGAAATTTCGTCTGATTTAAAAAAAATCTATAGAAATTCGTAAAAAATCAATTTAAAAATCAATTTAAGTCGTCTCAAAATCGATTCGTGAAAAATCAATTAAAATTCGAAAAAGACCTATTCAAATTCGTAAAGAATCAACTGGAATTCGCATAGTATCAATTGGAAATCAAAAAAGATCAATTGAAATTTAAAAGGATAAAATTTATATTTCTCCAAATAATTTAGTAGTAGAATTTTAAATAGAACTTTTTGAATTTAATTTAAAACATTTTCTATTTCCACTGATGTTTTGAAAAAATCCATTAAAATTCGTAAGATCAATTGAAATTCGATAAAGATCCTAATTTCGAATTTCAACTCAAGTTCGAAAAAGATTTGTAAAACGTCCTCTCAAAATCAATTCGTAAAAGATCAATTGAAATTTAAAAATTATCAATCGAAATTCGTAAAGGACCAATTGGAAATTCGAATCAAAAAAAAAGGGAAATTTAAAAAAATCGTTTGAAATTCGAATAAAATCAATTAAAGTTTGAAAAACTTTATAAAGAGCTTGTTATATTTTAATTCGAATTTCTCGCATTTTAATTAATGTTTTTTTTCGAATTTTAATTGAACGTATTCGAACAATTAACCTTTTTCGATTTTTTTCCAACGGCACAAACAAAAATAAAAATTTTAGTAAAAAAATATGCATTTTTTTGACCTTCAACTTTTTTGACCACCAATTTTTTGTAATCAAGGAAAATATTTTATTCTTTAGTAATTTAAGTACACCGAAGTGTATAGTAATGAGATATGAAAATAATTAAAAATTTCTTTCTTTACAAAAAATTGGTGGTCAGAAAAATTGGAGGTCAAAAAAATGCATATTTTTTACTACATACATTTAAAAAGTTTTTTGTTTTGGTCGTTGAAAAAAAATGAGTTTTACTATTTTTAAAATTTTTAGTGTTTGAACTTGAAAAAATCAACTTAAAAATGATTTTTAAATTTTTTTTTAAAAAACATCTACAAATAATATAATTTTCCAGTGCGACACTCGTATCTTATTTAATATTTGCTCAATCTGGACGCTATCAAGCTTGAATTAATGCTTAGAAAATTTCCTTTATAGTACTCTTTAAAATAGTCGATTGACAATAATTAGGGTTTTTTTTAACTACTTTGTCGTTACCGAATTACATCTACGTTAGACCTGTACACTTTCTTTTTACGCTCACAGTATGTCCCGTTGTCACGGGATAGGTGATTTCGGATTGACACACACTTTTCAAGCAAGGTAGTTAAGACGTGAGGTTGAAAAACAGATACGGCCCACTATCCCATTAATTTACGTCTAAAATAATTAGTCCTTTAGAATTTAGGGTGATGTATAATAAGCAATGTTGGCAATCGATACCTTTTCAATACCGTTATCCGTTTCAAAACCCTTTAAATTGAATACCGGTACCAATACCAATACCGAAACTTAGTTTTGGTATCGGATACCGGTATCTAAAAACCTTTTCCTTCGGTATCGGTACGTACCGGTATTGAAACGGTTTTTCTTAAAAACCATGTTTTTTTACAAAAAAAAAATTAATAGAAAGTTTGTAAATTTTTTGGTTTTTGTAAATGAAAAATCGTACTCCAAATGCCACACCAAAGTCTCATAAAAATCAAAAAAATCTTTTGGCACCCACATCGTAAATTAAATAAAAATTTCAAAAAGCTTTAGCTCTCGCATCGCGAGATAATTATTGATTTTCACGAAATTATTATGGATTAATTTTGACTCCCAATATAAACTTTCTGGACCCCTTTTGTATAGTATAGTTTTTTTGGGATTTTTATTTAATCCGTGATGTGGGAGTCCAAGGATTTTTTTGATGTTTACATGACTTCGGGCAAGGCATTTTCAATACTAGCAGGAGGCTTTCCACCATAGTATAATTTTTTGAAGTGGCTTGACTCATAGAAATCGTCCAAAAAAGTCCCATAATTTGCGACAAAAATAGTTTGCAATATTTTTGAATGTGATCTTGTCTAGACAGGGAATACCTATTTTTCCAAATAGATAACGCCAACAAAAAAAACTTGGTTGCCTAGAAATAAGATGAAACATGTTATTTGTTGGGGTTTTTACTTTAACACCGCAATGCAGGAGGGAAATAAATTTTACGGAGTCATTTTGACACCCAATCGAAACTTATTGGACCATTTTCAGCTCAAACAAAAAAGAAAGGTAAAAATCGATACGGCCTTATATTTATGTACTAAAGACATAGGAAAATGTCCAGTAAAAGCGGTTCAGTGCTTCAAAAGTTATGAGCAAAAGACTGAATTTCGGCAACGGTTTTTCGTGAATTTTCTAGATAAAAACACGTCAACACGTTAAAAAAACTAACGAAAGGCAATCCTGAGGATGCTGAAGCTTGGCATATATATTTGCCATTCCCCTAGCCTGGTTCGCATTGAATTTCACCAAATCGGTCCAGTGGTTCAAAATTTATTAAGAAAACCGTGATTTTCAGATTGGTTTCACCTTAAATTCACTTGTTATTCTTGTCACTCACAAAAATTTTTATACTAAAACAAAAAAAAACTTACACTCGAAAAAAAATTTATCAAAATGTTTACAATTTTTTTTTTTCAAAAATGACTAAAAAAAGTATTTTACTCAAAATAAAATATTTAGAAAATTAACTATCACTTTAGAAGGGCATTGTGGAGGGTATTGATGGATTCGTCCAAGTCGAATAGAACTTTTTAACTTGTTTTTACAATTATTTTTAAGTTTTTATACGTTTTTTTATGTTTTTAGCATTTTTTCGATAATACCGGTACGTATCGGTATTGACGTTTCGGTATCGGTAATACCGTAACCGATTCAACTCAAATACCGTAACCGATACCGATACCGAAATAAATAAAAAAACGATACCAATACCGATATCGATACCTTTATTCGATTCGATTGCCAACCTTGATAATAAGTAAAGTCGTAGTATTATAAAAACACGTAGTCTTGGCAAAAACGTAGTCTTGGAAAAAACGTAGTCATAGAAAATTATTAACAAAGCAAAATTTTAAGAAAATTTAAAATTTTTGCGTTATAAGGTAAATTTGAAAATTATTTTTCAACTTTAGTCAAAATTTTTAAACAAATCATTTCAATTAGTTTTTCCTTTTTTTCTAATATAAAATCGAATTTTTAAAAACAAAATTAATATTGTCTAAATTACAATTAAAAATGGTTTTAATTAAACTATCTAACTACATAAAAATATGTCAATTTATATAAAAAAATAACTATTATTATCAAAAAAAAAACTATTTTAAAATTAAGTCTCATTTTGAGATTTAAAAAAATGAAACAAAGGCACCCTGGTGTTGAAAGTTCGTAAGGAACGTCAAACCATTTAACTTAAAGCATTTGTACAAATATCATACTCAACATGGAACCCAAAGCTAAACCACAGCTTAGGGAAGCCGCCATAATTGAAGAAGCCATTTCTTTTTCATGCTGCATAACAACTCTGGAAAAGATAATTTAAGATTTAATAAAAAATAATATTCAAAAGTAAGTATTTATGTAAATTCAAACCTGGGAGCCATAATTAATAGAATATTGGTTATATAACCATTGGTCAGGGCAAATGTTATCATTGTTAAAATAAATGCCACATCGGAGTGTACTAGGGTAGGTAAGAATTGATGCAAGTTGGAATTGGAACACAGTATAAATGGCACATAAAGTATACGTAAGATAGTCATTAATAAAACGGTATGAGCATTTTTACGAGGCTTAAAATAAAAAGGTAAGTTTAAGATAAATTTTTTTAATTAAGTGAAAAAATTTAAACAATATTAAAAAGCAGAATTTACAAAATACTTACTCTTTCAAAAAGACCAGCTATAATACGACCAAAATAGTCACCAGAATTGAAGAATAAATAATTGACTACGGGCATATAGTAAATATCTAAATGGAAGAAATTTAGAAATAAACATTAATAAAATATTTAAAAATACAGGGTGATTCAGTCACGACCCGCCGAATTTTACCAGCGTATTCCTTGGCTCATTTCATGAAAATATGTCTATTACGACCATCCCCCGAAAATGCATGTGTGCGAAATGGGAGAGGTTTGAAAATTTTCGGAATAGTGGTTAGAGGGTAGTAGGGTAAAATTGATAACTTCTGAACCTGTCGTCCGATTTTTTTGTTTTTGGGCTTTTTGGAAATTTTATTAGAACACCTTTCAGAATCAATAACAAAAAAAAATAAAGAGAAATCGTCGAGATACAAAGCTTTTAAAAATAAAATTTGAAAAAAAGACATACAAATTTGCATATAACCTCAATTTATTCAGCCAGATGGCAGGTAACTTATATTTTTTTCTCTCCTTAAAGATAGCCCTACGTCTTACCTTTCCAAAATGCCCTAAAAGAAGCCCAGAGGTCTTACAGTTCCATAGTTATGACCAGTTGCCTTCCAAAAATTTTAATAAAATAAAATCTTAAACTTGTTAATTTTCAAAAACAAATAAATTTGTGCTGTTATTTCGCCTCCAAACCCAAAAAAAAAATTGTTTGCATTTCAGTCAAATGGTCATAACTTTAGAACAGAAAGACCTCTGGGCTTCTTTTAGGGCATTTTGGAAAGGTAAGACGTAGGGCTATCTTTTAAGAAAGAAAAAAAATATATGTTACCTGCTATCTGGCTGAATAAATTGAGGTTATGTGCAAATTTGTATGTCTTTTTTTTAAATTTTATTTTTAAAAGCTCTGTATCTCGACGATTTCACTTTATTTTAATTTTTTTGTTATTGAATCTGAAAGGTCTCCTAATGAACTTTCCAACAAGCCTAAAAACAAAAAAATCGGACCACAGGTTCAGAAGTTATCAATTTTACCCTACTACCCTCTAACCTCTACTCTACTCTACCCTCTACCCTCTACTAACCACTAATCCGAAAATTTTCAAACCGCTGCCATTTCGCACACATGCATTTTCGGGGGATGGTCGTAATAGACATATTTTCATGAAATGAGCCAAGGAATACGCTGGTAAAATTCGGCGGGTCGTGACTGAATCACCCTGTATAAAAAAATCGTTAAAGAAATTCGAAACAGATCAATTGTTATTCGTAAAAGATCAAATGTAATTCGTAAAAGATCAATTTCAATTCGCAAACGATCAATTGTAACTCGAAGATTCCAATTAAAATTGGAAAACGATCAATTGTAATTCCTAAAAGATTATAATCAATTATAATTGAAAAAAAGATCAATTGTAATTTGAAGATTTCAATTGTTATTCGAAAGCGATCAATTGTTATTCGAAAACGATCAATTGTAGTTTGTAAAAGATCAATAATTCGAAATAGATCAATTGGAGAAGATAAATTGTTATTCGAAAAAGTTCAATTGTAATTTTAAAAATTCGGTGCCGTCGTATTGGCGCCCAACTAAAAATTGTAAAATAAAAATGTTTTTCGACTTTTCCTGTTGTATCCTGGATATCCAGCGTTATATTTATTAGTAATCGGACTCGTTAAAAATTTCAGGATTACGTATCGTATCCTGGTTGCCGAAAAAACAAATATATTTTAACACAAGTAAAAAAGTTAAATTCGGGCTTGCCGAATGTAGTGATACCCTCCACAATTTCAAAAAGATTATTGCAAAAACTTTATTTAAAAGGAAATTACTTTTGAAAAAAAAAAATTTTTTGGAAAAAAAAATTTCCGCAAAAAAAAATTTTGCTAAAAAAAATCCGCGATTTTTTTTTTTGTCAAAAAATATGTTCGTACTTGTTTAAATACCATTTGGTGTTCAATTATGTTCACATATGTCAACCGGAAGCCGAATTAAAGCATTTTGTATTTTTAGGTTATGTTGAATGTACTGAAATTTTTAAGGTGTGCTTACATTTTCGTTCATAACTTTTGAACCGCTGAACCAATATCGCTCAAATGCAATACCAAACTTCTCGGGAGAACTTCCAATAAATATGTTAAGTTTCCGTCATCTCTGTACAATATTTTGTCCGCGACAGCATTTTCCACAGACAGACAGACGGACAGACGGACATCGCTAGAATGTCTTAAAATCGATCGGGCATCATGAATATATATACTTTATGGGGTCCCAGATCGATATTTCGATGAGTTACAAACGGAATGACAAACTTATATATACCCTCTTTCACTAATTGTAAGTGGAGGGTATAATAACAAAATCATGCCGTATCCTGATTGCCGAAAATATTGATATATTTTTACATATTTCGTGGACCTGAAAATTGGAAAATTTATTTCATCCAGTCTCATCCTGGCCGTATTAACATATATTTTTAAATTTCCAGAAGATTTAAGTATCATTGAATTCAACCGTATCCTGTTTCGATTTTTTCCTAGCGTGCCGGAACATTCAAAATTTTGGTGCCATCCCACTTTTATTGCCTCAAATTTGAAATTTCAATTGTAATTTAAAAAAGATCAATTCCCAGCAAAATTTTCTGTTCCAAATAATCGGTTCCAGAACGCATCATATTACGCTGCAACCGATTCTACTTAACGTTCCAGAATCAATGATTTTTGTTTGAAATTGTCCCGAAAGCAACCGATTTTTAAAGCAAGTAGTTTTTTTGAAAAATAATTTTACATAGAAAATTTTGTTGTGATTACCATAGAATTTATTCAAGAATCAATTGTAGCAGGAATAGGTTCCAAAAAATTTTCCTGGGTTGTAATTCGAAGATTCGAATTGTACTATATCAATGGAAATTTATGTGATCTTTT
This sequence comes from Pegoplata infirma, assembly GCA_963921195.1. Taxonomy (NCBI): domain Eukaryota; kingdom Metazoa; phylum Arthropoda; class Insecta; order Diptera; family Anthomyiidae; genus Pegoplata; species Pegoplata infirma. Next base: position 21,041,286 of record OY992537.1, on the reverse strand, counting down.
TATACCCTCCACTCTAGTGATAGAGGGTATATATAAGTTTGTCATTCCGTTTGTAACACCTCGAAATATTGGTCTAGGACCCCATAAAGTATATATATTCATGATCCTCGATCGATTTTAAGACGATCTAGCGATGTCCGTCCGTCCGTCCGTCCGTCTGTCCGTCTGTCTGTCTGTCTGTCTGTTGAAAACACGCTAACTTTTGAAAGACTTTACGGAGGCTCCTACAGTTTGGCATATATTTTGGGCATTTACCTGGTCAGGTTGGTATTGCAATCCAGCGAAATCGGTCCAGTGGTTCAAAAGTTATGAGTAAATGACTGAATTTCGGCAAGGGTTTTTCGTGAATTTACGAGATAAAAATCTAGCTAACTTTCAAAAGGCAGTTCTGAGGATGCTGAAGCCCGGCATATATCGTTCCCCTGGCCTGGTTCAGTTCGAATTTCAGCCAAATCGGTCCAATGGTTTAAAAGTTATTAGCAAAACCGTGAATTTCAGATTAGCTTCACCTTAAATTCACGTCTTGAAAACCCGTTAAACCTGTTTTAAAAACATTGGTAAGTTACAAAAATATTTTACAACGTTTTTTTGTCACTCAAAAATATTTTTATACAAAAACCAAAAAAAACTACACTCGAAAAAAAATTTACACTCAAAAAAAAATTTTACACTCAAAAAAAATTAGTAAATTATTTTTTTTTTTTTCAAAAATTACTAAAAAAAAGTTTTTTTACACAAAAATAAATACACTCGAAAAAAATTTTACACTCAATAAAAATTTTAGACTCAAAAAAAATAATTTGTAAACTATTTTTTTTTTTCAACAATTAGTTTAAAAAAAGTGTTTTTACACAAAATAAAATATTTCTAATCAAAAATTTTATTTTTTCATGTTAGAAAATTTACTATCACTTAAAAAGGGCATTGTGGAGGGTATTCATAGATTCGGCCAAGTCGAATTTAACTTTTCAACTTGTTTGAATTACAATTGGAATCTTCGGATTACAATTGATCTTTTTGAATAAAAATTATTTTTTTTTTCGAATTAGAAAATATCTTTTTCGAATTACAATTGATCTTTTTTTGAATTTCAAGTGATCTTTTTCGAATTACTATTGAGCTTTTTCGAATTACAATTGATCTATTTCGAATTACAATTAATCTTTTTCGAATAACAATTGGAATCTTCGAATTACAAATGGAATTTTCGAATTACAACTTGAATTTTCGAATTACAAGTTGAATATCCGAATTACAAACGGAATCTTCGAATTACAAATCGAATTTTCGAATTACAAATATAATTTTCGAATTACGATTGATATTTTCCGAATTACATCTGTAAATGATGTAGAGTGGAGGGTATAAAAAATGGCTAAATGTTATAATTTGGCCAAAGAAAAAACTTTTCGCCAGAAATAATTTTTGGTGAAATTTAATTTTTATTACAAAATGTTTGTAGTTAATTTTTAATAAATTCCGTTCGCATGTGTCTACCAGTAGTCGAATTTAAGTATTTCGTATTTTAAGATTATGTGGAATGCTTCAAAATGCTCAAAATGAACCGAGAAAGGGTTGAAGATTTTTTTTGCCAAGTATAACTGAATCTGACAATTTTTTAATGAACAAATTTTCTCAAAATCTGAATTTTAGGTAGATTTTCTCAAAATATCTACCTAAAGCTGGAAAAATGTTCTAGACAAAAAAATATTGAGTATTAGACAACTTTTACAAAACAGTCTCAGAATCGGTGAATTTTCTCATTCAAAAAATGGCTCAGAAATTTTTAAATTAAAAAAAATGTTCTTTAGGGGAAATGTATCAGAATCATAAAATTGGCTATACGAAAAATGTATCAGAATATGACAAATTTTTCTAAACGAAAAATGTCTCAGAGTCTATAAATTGTCCCACATTAAAATGTTTCAGAATGTCGAAAAATTTCCAAAATTTGCAATCACTGAAAAAAACTTACCATTCCATGGCTTTCCTTGTCCATAATTTTCCGATTGCATAAGTACCGTTACTGAAGGATAAACCGAAAGTGTTGTAGCATACAACAGACATATCGTTACAGCATGAACATAAATTTTACTAAACACTTCTTGTACATTTGGATCCAAAGGAACACCTCTATCAACAATACGACTATGTGTAGGATTATCATAAACAATCTTAAATTTATCACCTCCTCCCACATAGTACTTGAAAAATTCTTTTCTTTCCATAATAGCATAACAGATAATGTTGAGTAGAATTAATGTACTGCCAATGATGAAATAAACAAATGCTGTAGCATTAGGAGCAGCACCAAAGGCTAATACCACTATAAATGTTAAGGCGGTAAATATGCCACCTAAAGCTTGGCCACTAACAATAGCTGTCATATATTCGGATGGAAATAAGCCACCAATACCAAATACAGCCCCACACATAGTAGCGGAACAAACTAAAATAAAAGAAAAAATATTAAAGTTTAAGTATGTTTTGTACAACAAAATTTGAATACTCACTATTTATTATCACCACTGTAAACAGTGTTATTAAAAAAAACTTTTCTTGCCATTTATCCGTATTAACTTCCACAAATCCTGTCGTTATTATAAAAATCAGTAGTATCACATATAAGGTTCCCAACATTCGCAGACGTAAGGAAAATTTTTGTCCATAAATGGCATGTAGTATCAGAAAAATTGTTCCCGATATGGAAGCTGTTAAGGTTAAATCACAAGCAAAACTTTTTTGCATGGGTGTTAAGTCGGGCGTTATTTCACTGGTATCATTAAGTGTTGTATTACGAAATTTATACATCCAATACTAAAATATTTTTTTTTGAAAAATAATTTTTTTAAGTTTTTTTTTGGTTTTATTTTAGAAAAAGGTTATACTAATTGGGGATGATTGTTTACAGTTTGCAGTGATAGATTTATTTTAAATGATTGAATAGCATGCACTTCGTTACCGGTTATATTTAAAACCGGATAATAAAAAAATCAGGCTTTAAGCACCTATTTCTGAAATTCTTTCCTCATGTCCATTGCAAAAACTATTTAGAATGGTTTAAATAATTTTATTAAAACAACCAGGTTTATCCCAGAATCATGATCGCTACTGTTAAATATGTTCTTAAAAACTTTCGGAACTTCGTTATCGGTTATATTAAATACCGGACAAAAAAAGGTCAGGATTTGACCACCAATTTCTAAAATTCTTTTCAACGGAATCTTTATTTTATTTCACTATTTAGAATGATTTAAAAAATAAAATTAAAACGACATCGTTTATCCAAGTATCATGGCCGCTACTGTTAAAAATGTTCTTAAAAACTATATAAGCCTTATATCGTTATAAAATCTATGAAATCAGAAAAATGTTTACCTCCATATCGAATTAATTAGATTTCAGAGTATATGTGTACCAATAGAGCGGCATTTTTTGTATGTCAAAAAAGTTTTCTTCCGATTTTAAATGTCCAGGCAAATTTTTATTCTACTACACCTTTTCCAATTGAAATTCAGAAAAGATCAATTGTAATTCAGAAATCACAATTGAAATTCAGAAATCCCAATTGAAATTCAGAATACCTCAATTGAAATTCAAAAATCATAATTGAAATTCAGAAAAGCCCAATTGAATTTCAGAAATCACAATTGAAATTCAGAAAATTCCAATTGAAATTCAGAAAAGCACAACTGAAATTCAGAAAAGCCCAATTGAAATTCAGAAAAATATAATTGAAATTCAGAAAAGCCCAATTGTAAAAAAATAATTATATCAAAACATATCTCCTTTGATAAAAACATATATGGATCATATCAAAATGGATGTAATTAGATCTAGTCCATATATACTCATATCTGCTTCAGATATGTTTTGATCCGTAAATTGAGTCTTTCGGACAATTTTAAATATATGAACATATCTCAAAATGGCTGATCATTATGCCATATATGCCAGATAGACTCAATTTACGGATCAAAACATATCTGAAGCAGATATGAGTATATATGAACTAGATCTAATAACATCCATTTTGATATGATCCATATGTGTTTTTATCAAAGGAGATATGTTTTAATATAATTACTTTTTTACACGGGTAAAGAAATATATTTTTTTTTTTATCTGGAAACAAGTAAAAAAATCAAGTCAAAAACTTTTTAACAACAAAAAAAGTCGATTTGGAATTTTCGACTTTTCGACTATAGAAAATATGCCCCATAAATGTCTAAGAAACATTTCTTAGGCTATGAATAAAGTGCATACAACAGTGCACTATTTTATACTATTTAGCATTAGATTTGGAATTTCCAAAAAGTACTTTTTATGTTTGTAAATGCCAAACGTAAATGTTCTTATGGGCAACATTCGGGCTAAAAGGGTTAAAGGTTCATTGAATACAATAAAAGCACTTTAGTATTAAGTAATATCTGTTGCTAACAGATAACATAAGTTCGGCTTATATTTTTCTGTGTATTTAAAATGATTTAATTTTTTAAATTTTTTTTTAACAAAAGGGTATGAATCATTATATAGCTTAAACATTCAGATATAATAGTAATATTTACGTCACTCATAATTTTTACAACTGCAAAGTGCAAATTGCAATTTTTTTTTTTTAACGGACACATTGTTATAAATGTTGCATTCACACTTTACAAGGGCAAATTTTCTGACATGAATACCGTCAATATCAACATTAATTTTTCGATTGTAGTAAGTTCTGTTAAAAATCTCTTTGGAAAGTTCTGTAAACGAGACTTTATTAAAATACTTATGTTAAAATTAGGTATACCATTATGTTGTAAATACATCTATATAATTTATAAAAAAAAGGTATAGGGAAAGTAACTGACATTACATCCTTCGCCTAATTCTTAGTACATCTTTATCTCTCATGGGTAAATTTTTATTATTGTTTTATCATGGTTAAGTAGCATCTATTTGTTAATGGATTGAGATAAGATATATTTTATAATGTTTAAACTACGTTAATATAAATATTTGAATTCTGCGTAGAATAAAAATAAATATTGTTGAATTGAGATGAAGACATTTTATATTTAAAAAATTCTTTATATACCCTGCAGGAAAAAGAGGATCGGTCGATTCGAAAGTTTCGAATCGAATGACCTATCCTGTGAATGGTGAAAACGGGAGATATCACTAAAATGTCTCAAAAATTTTAAGTTAAAATGTTTATCATGTGATAGGTGAAAATTGGACTTATCACTAAACTGTCTCAAAAATAGCCTGTTCGTAGCCTGTTAACGTAGACAAAAGGACATACATATCAAAATTTTCGAATTCCCAAATTTTAAGTCTGGAAAAAAGCAAATTCTATTTTTGTTGACAAGTTTTTGTTTTGGAGTACAGAAGTTAATAAAAAATGTTTTTTGGAAAATTTTTTTTAAATATTTTGTAAAAAAATTTAAATCTGTTAAAAAACCCTGTGCTGAGTGAAATGGCATGTTGCCATTGTATTGTCACGTGTTTCGTTTCTAAGAGACACGTCCAGTGACAGGTACTAATTTATCCTCACAAAAGTGACATGTTTTTTGATATAAAAAGTGTCCAGTGTGTGATAGGTTATTTGGGTCCGTTTGACATGTCACGTGACTTGCAGGGTATGAAGTTGTATTATTTTGATCTTTTGTGTTTTATTACAGTGACTCAAAGTAATAATGGAACAGCATATATTTTTAAGCAGTTCTTTAAAGGAAAAGTTATCAATACTAAACCTGATTATTATCAATCGACTATTTTTGAAAAAATGCTATATAGAAAATTTCCCAAGCTTTAATTTAAGCTTGATATAGTCCAGATTGAGCAAATATTAAATGAGATACGAGGGTCACACTGGAAATTGAAATTATTTGCATATGTTTTTTTAAAATTTTTTTAAAAATATTCTAAGTCGATTTTTCGCAAGTTCAAACATTAAAAATTTAAAAAATTATCCAATAATTTTTATTTAGTTATCAGCTAGTTTTTCCAACAACCCAAACAAAAAATGAAATTTTTTAAATACAGTGGAAGAAATCCGCATTTTTTGACCTCCAACTCGTTTGACCACCAATTTTTTGTAAACAAAGAAAAATTTTAATTATTCTAAAATCTTATCACTATACACTTAGGTGTACTCAAATTAATAAACAGTAAAATATTTTCTTTGTTTACAACAAATTGGTGGTCGAAAGAGTTGGAGGTCAAAAAATTCAGATTTCTTCTACTGTATTTAAAAAATTTTATTTTTTGTTTGGGTGGTTGGAAAAACAAGCTGATGACTAAATAAAAATTACTGAATATTTTTTTAAATTTTTAATGTTTGAACTTGGGAAAAATCGATTTAGAAATGTTTTTAAAAAAATTTCAAAAAAATATCTACAAATAATTTCATTTTCCAGTGCGACCCTCGTATCTCTTTTTATATTTGCTCAATCTGGACGCTATCAAGCTTAAATTAAAGCTTGGAAAATTTCCTTTATAGCACTTTTTTCAAAAATAGTCGATTGATAATAATCAGGTCAAGTATTGATAACTTTTCCTTTAAAGAACTGCTATCAAATATATGCTGTTCCATTATTACTTTGAGTCACTGTATGTATGCAATTTTTCAGCATTTAAAAAAGTTTCTTAATTAATCATTTTACTTTGTATCTGTTAAGAATCGTTTTAAATAGAAATTCTTAAAAAGTGCCGAATAATCTACCTAATGTGTGTCTTCTATAATACATATATCGTGGGAAAACTTATATTGTGGAGACAACAAATGAATATTTAAAAAAATTCTAAATAATAAAAGAATTCTTAGACTTAATTCTCAAAATCAATTGTCAAATAACAACAATAGCAAAAATATATAACAAAGAAAAGATGTATAAAAAAAATAAAACTGATAAGAGCTAAATAAATGCAAATGACGTTGAATGAGTGTTAATGCAATTTTTGTTTTGTTTTTTTGGATTACAACTTATTTACACTATCATTTGCATTAGTATATTACAATAGAATGCGACACATGGCATACTCTACTAATACTCCATTCATCACCTCCCAAAATCATACTCAGTCAACCATACAAGGCAATGAAATTGTAAAAAAAAACAAACAATATACAGAAACAATGAGAATTAATAATATGGAACTACTTTTGAACTGATAGTGCAGTAATTGACCTCATTATGCGAAAACAATAAAAAAAAATAGTAAATAACAAAGAATACAGCATTTATTTGATAGTAATGGAAAGTTTTTTTGAGAAATGAATTATGAATATTATATTAAATAATATGGTTATTAAGGAAGGAGTGCTCTATGGGCCAGTAGACAGACTGGCATTTTTTGTATGGCAGAAAAGTTTTTCTTCCAATTTTGCACGTCATGGCAAATTTTTATTCTCCTAGACCTAATACAAACATAAGGTGGGTGTGGTACAAATTTGAGTCGACTCGGATTATATTAAGCCGTAGCGCCCGGCGTTCAAAGTTTTGAATTTTTGTTAATTTAAAAATATATATATCTATGTCTTGCGACACATCATTCTTATTAATTTTTATGCACTGCACACAAATATAAAAAAAAATAAAATTGGTCAAATGGTTTCCGAGATATCGCTATTTGAATTTTGCAAAAATGGCGGTTTTTTCCTATGTTCTAGAAAGTTTAAAAAAAAATCTCAAAATTTCTTACCCTTGACCATTTCATAGAGCTTGATACAATCTTTCATTTAAACTTAATTTGAGAAAAATCCGATCATTTTAACCCGTGGTGCCCTTCAATCAAAGTTGTGCTTTTTAAAAAAATGTCTACCAAAATTTTGGATTTTTGAAAAATAAAAAAAAAAATATTTCGCAATACAATATTTTTATATTATTTTTAATACCAAAAAATATTTGAAATCGGTAGAACGGTTTTCGAATAATCCCCACTTGAAATTTATCGAAAATTTTCCAAAAATTACGGGTTTTCTACGTTCAAGAAAGTTTAAATAAAAAATCGTGTATTTCGTTCACAATATGTCAGCTTGGGGGCAGCTTCCATTTGCGATTTTGAACTTCTTCTGAGATAAAAATGTTGCATTTGCTAAGCAAAAGTACAAAAAACCCTGCAAAATGTGCGGTTGTTCTTATATGGAGTTCACACTAGAGAATTTGTACTCGTTTAAGCCACTTGTTTAAAAAAGTAAACAAAATCGTTCACACTACATTTTGCTCGTTTAATATGGAGTTCACACTAGCGACTTTAAACAAGTTGTTTAACAAAACACCAGTAACAGAATAAAAACGTAATGGATACAGAACAAAGACTTTTTTAAACATCTCACTTTTAAACACTTCAAAACAGCAAGTGTGAACGCCGTATAACGCTGAGTGTTTAACGATTGTAAACAAACGCACATAACCTAATTCTGAAAAAAATTGCAAAAATATTTCTAAAAACCTTTTAAACTTTGGCGGAAGACAAGATATATAATTTTTTGATAACATTAACATAACACCACTACAAGGAACACCTTTTTATTGACTCATCCCAAGTAAATAGGAAGATTTTTCAGTTTTTTGTACCGGACCTGTCCGAAGCTGTTTGCGTATTTATACTTCGATGGAAGGCAAAATTCACTTTTAGTGCAGCTTTTCCAATATAATTATAAATAAAACACACACTTTTTTCTGATTTTTCAGTGTTTTTATTAGTTTTTTTAAATATTTATAATTTCTCAATTTTCCAATGTTTTGCTATGAAAATGGCGGACCGATACAGAAGCTGGTTGCTATGAAATCTTTTTTTTTGGCATAGAATAAAGAAAAATTAAAAGGAAATATACCGAACCCTGCCTTTGAAATGTTTAGCGAAATGTTCAACAGGGAAACAAGTCGAATTTGATTGTTTAGCTAAACAACCAAATGTATGGGGGAACAAGTCAAATTTTGATTGTTTAGCGCTTAAACACTCATGAGATGTTTAAAGTCGGTAGTGTGAACTCCGTATTAGGTTGGATTAGTTCTCAAGGGGGAATTTTTTTCCCCTTTGTCCGATTTTGCCCATTTCCGAACTTAACCTGCCTAGGAATATAAGACATTTTCCTGCCAAACTTCGGAAGTCTAGCTCTTTTATTTTGTACTGTATCATGTCTTCTACAGACGGACAGACAGAATGTCTTAGAATCGATCACTGATCAATAAAATATATACTTTATGTAGTCCTAGACCGATATTTCGATGCGTTACACACTGAATGACAAAGTGAGTATACCCCCATACTGTGGTTGGAGGGTATAAAAAAAGTTTGGTTACGGGTTTGGGTTCGACCGAACTTTGAAAACTTGACCGACGTTCGAGTCCGGGTAAGGGTTCGGTCTTAAAAAGTGCGTTCGGTCGGACACTACCTATCTCTTAGACCTCTGTGAACAGAATCCCCCCCTACCCTTTCCGTAAAATAGTTTTTTTTTGGGTAGTAGGATTTATTTATTTTCGCATTCGCAAAAGAAGGGCAAATCTATGGATAACATTCTATGGATAACATCACCAACACAAAAAATAAGGTTACCAAAGATTATTATCCTGTCCCTCAATTTAAAAAATCATTCGGATCTTTAAAATCTGACCATCAGTTTAAATTTATTTAAAATAATTCTAAATTCCAATTTCAGATAGAATACAGGTTTTGGCCGAACGAACAGTTAAATGAAAGCCTTGCTGTATAGGAATGAATGTCTAATTACAGAGTCTATTTGAATTTAAGACATTTTATTTCACACAATCAAATGACATCCATGTTACGCTAGCCCATAGTGCAATCCAAAGTGTTAAATAAATGCGTTAACATAAAAATCTTTATAAATTTACTTACATCTTCGGCTGTTATAAAAAAATTCCATGGTGTCATAGTGGAAGTACCAAGAAAATAGAAAACTATATAAGTAAAATTCCATTTATCTGATGGTGCATCAGATATTTGTATTTGACTCTGAAGTTCAATATTGTGAAAATCTTCATCATATCCACCAGCATGAGGTAGGGTAGCAGGTATAAATTGGTCATTATCACGATTTGATTGTTCATCTAAGAAACCACCCGCATAAATGCTATCATCTTCACTGTCGTCATTAATTGGGCCGCCTGGCCGTTGTTCATTATTAACCAAACCCAATCGGTCATCATCACTGAGGGAATCATATTTTAACATTTCTTCTAGTAACGAATTATTCTTTCTAATATTTCATTTGATTATTTTGTACGGTTTGAGACTCCTTTGCCTTTGTTTTTTTTTAATTGCGTCTTCGTTTTTTTCTCCACTTTTTTATGTCATAAAACTTTGGATTTTATTGCTTTTGTTATTACACTCCCCGTTTGCTTTTGTATTTTTGGTAAAATTAAACTTTTCTCTTATCACTTTTTGCACAATAATTTGTTTTGTGTTAATTTATTATTTTATTATTAATGTGGCGTTAAATTTTTTTATGTTTAACATTTGCACTTCATTGGAATATCACTGCACTTTGTCATACATTTTACTCGAAAAACAAAAAATATATGAAAACAAAAAAGCACTTTATCACAAAAAAACAATAACAACCACTTTCATCATGATTATGTCAAAATAACAGATGTTACCAACACTGAACATACCGAAGAAACTCGTTAGTTTTCAGCGATAATTTTTAACTAGTGCTGCCAGATCAAATTCTACTAAATACCGTTAAAAGTACGATTTAAAAATAGATTTTTAGAAATTTTTGATTGTGATCACCAGACCACAGACTAAATACAGACTCGACAGTAGAGTTTTATAAGAAAAAATGGGGAAAAACTAAGCGATTTTAGGAGAAAACACAGCGGTTTTTAGTCCGTTTTACGCTAACATAGCAACACTTTCTACGACTTAGGAGTGAGTGAAACAGCAAAAACCGATCTGGCATCCATTTTTCTTATGGCGCGTTATATCAGTTTTCCCTTTCTAACCTAATTCGTAGAATAATTTGAAAATATTAACCATATGGTTAAAGAATACTTTTTTGACACCTGTCACTTATGTCGAGTCTGTATTAGTTTGTGACCAGACTTTACTATTTTACCTCTACCGGTGTTAGTTAAGGAAATAATGGCTACGTAATTAATAAAAAAATTGTTGATGATTACAAAATTTCGCTATTTAAGCTCTATTACCTTTAGTTAAAGAACTAATTGCAAACAATTTGTGCATATTTTTAATGATCACCAGTATTTGCTATTTAAGCGCTATTACCTTAAGATAAGAAAATTATTGCATATTTTTTAAATATTTAAAAATAGATTTTTGGTGATGATTACCAGATTTTGTGATTTTAGCTCAATTATCTTTAGTTAGTGAAATTATTTCAATGTATTAAAAAAATAGATTTTTAGAAATTTTTGATGATTATCAGATTTTGGTATTTGTGTTCTACGACAGTTAGTTGGGGATATATCGTCACCTAAAGTGCAAAAGGTCCTAACTAACAAAAATTTATTAAAAACATTTATTAAAAAAAATGTTGGAGGGTAAAAATAAATGGGGGTGGGTCTCACTAATGACCCTTCTGGCAGAAAATGTTTGGACTAAAAAAATATTGTGGGTCGGTCATACATTTTATTGCCCTAAGGGCACTCTTAGGGCAGTTAGAGCGGTTGAAGCAAATTTAAAAAAAAATGTTATTTTGTGTGGGAGCCCCCTTAGAAATTGGCAGCGAAAAATATATCTTCTAGATTTATTAATCTGAGTTGCTCAGCGGTATAGTTTTTATAACCAATAAACTGTTTGTTTGGCAAGGAAGGTTTTCCAAGTTTTTATACCCTCCAAACACAGTATGGGGGTATACTCACTTTGCCATTCCGTTTGTTACGCATCGAAATATCGGTCGGGGACCCCATAAAGTATATATATTATTGATCCATGATCGATTCTAAGAAAATAAAAAAATAAAAAAAATTTACAAACACAACTAAATATTTCTGAAATACTGATGAAATGGTGTAATTTAAATATTTTGTGGTATAGTTTTTTTTTCGTTTTTTGATATCCGGTACCAGAATCAGAACCGGGAATACCGGTATTCCCGGGAATATATCTAGAACCGGGAAACCGGTGCCAGAATACCGAGAACTGAGAAATGAGGGGGGGGGGAGGTACAGGTCTGTATAAATCATATATAGCGTCCCCAAGTATTCGATTTTTTAACTTTTAAGTATTGGTTGTAAAACAGGTTTACTCTTTTTCACAACCAAAAAATAAAAACTTCTAAAAAAAATTCCTGAAATCTCCTTGCATCTTTTCAAATGACTCCCCACATTAGAGACTTTATAATATAGAGATAAGACAAATTTATTTCTTCTACTACCTTCCAGGGGGCGCATGTCTTAATAATATCTCAAGAATATTCTTGAGCTAATACTAAATTTTAGTAAGTGCTCAAGTAACTCAGGAATTACTGCTCAGAAAACTATGTAATTTTCCATACAGTCGTAACAACTATCCAGTATCTTACATATAAAATCAAATTTGAAAATTTTGCACGCAAAAGTTAGTTACAGAGTTTTTAAAATTTAGTGTGCTACTAAAGTCTCACTAGCAGGTGCTGCCATTGAGACAAAAGTAGACAACTTTTTTTCCGGTATTGCCATTAAAGCAATGCCCTGCCCCACATAGATTCACTATAGTTATTTACTCTATGCATGGGAAAATTGAAAATAAACAATTTTATACAGTACGTATCCTATTTAATACAGTACTGGTTTTAGAACTTGCTATAGCGTCCTGGAAGCAAGCAAATTCCACAACCAAACTAGAATTATTTCTATTCTCCATTTTGAATTAATTTACTCTACATTTTTAGTGACTTGAAGCAAAGAGAATCCATGGAAGTCGAATAATTATTTTATAGCCATTTTTCACAATTATAGTACATTATTGCAAATTGCCTTTCATTATTGCAAATGCCGCGAGAATACATTCGGCATTTTACCACCAACCGATTTTTCTTTGTCAAATATTCGGCACAATAATACCAATGGCACAATACTACTAAATTTATTTCCTTTCCACATACCGAATATTTGAAAAGAAGTTATAGTAAAAATTTGCCGAAATCCGAATAAAAGCCGAAAACCCGTGACATCCTTAATATTTATATAGTAGGAAGATATAATCATTTCTTAGACTAAAATATGCATAATTATACGAAAGGAAGTTATAGTATTTTCTGGTTATTTCAAAAACTTGTACTAAAAAGAAGAAAACCATTAAATGTTTTTAAACTGTCAAAACGCAGTTTGGAAGTCATTGAATATAGTTTTAAATATGAAAAACATAATTCCTTTTGGAAGCTGTTCAACAGTTTGGAAGTAATTGAATATTGTTTTAAATATCATAAACACAATCCCTTTTGAAAACTGTTACACATGAAGCACTTCCTTTTAAATTCTACTCCAATTTGTAATATGCTAGTCGTTTAATTCCAACGGTAAAATTAAGATGGCGCCAAAAACCTATGATTACCATATAGGATAAATGTCTTTCACTCAGAGACAGTTTGAAAGTCATTGAATATTGTTTTAAATATTATAAACACAATCCCTTTTGAAAACTGTTACACATGAAGCACTTCCTTTTAAATTCTACTCCAATTTGTAATATGTATTCCAACGGTAAAATTAAGATGGCGCCAAAACCAATGATAACCAAATAGTATAAATGTCTTTCAATCAGAGACTTTCTACTGAAAAAATTTCATAGAATCTGAAATTTTTTTGTAGGAAAAATGTTTCAGAATCTGACACTTTTTCTATAGGAAAAATGTCTCAGAATTTGAGACTTTTTCTATAGAAAAAATGTCTTAGAATTTGAGACTTTTTTTATAGGAAAAATGTCTCAGAATCTGAGAATTTTTTTTAAAGGAAAAATGTCTTAGAATCTGAGACTTTTTCTTTAGGAAAAATGTCTTAAAATCTGAGACTTTTTCTATAGGAAAAATGTCTCAGAATCTGAGACTTTTTCTATAGGAAAAATGTCTCAGAATCTGAGACTTTTTCTATAGGAAAAATGTCTCAGAATCTGAGACTTTTTCTATACGAAAAATGTCTCAGAATCTGAGACTTTTTCTAAAGGAAAGTTTTCCAGGTTCTTAGAATTTTCTATGGGAAAAATGTTTCAGAATCTCAGACTTTTTCTATAGGAAAAATGTCTCAGATTCTCAGACTTTTTCTGTAGGAAAAATGCCTCAGAATCTGAGAGTTTCTCAGAATTTAAGACTTTTTCTAAAGGAAAATTTTCCAGGTTCTCAGACTTTTTTATATGAAAAATGTTTTAAATCTGAGACTTTTTCTATAGGAAAAATGTCTCAGAATCTGAGAGTTTTTCTATAGGAAAAATGTCTCAGACTTTCCTATAGGAAAAATGTTTCAGAATCTGAGACTTTTTTTTTAGGGAAATTGACTCAGAATTTGAGACTTATCCTAAAGGAAAATTTTCCAGGTTCTCAGACTTTTTTTATATGAAAAATGTTTTAGAATCTGAGACTTTTTCTATAGGAAAAATATCTCAGAATCTCAGACTTTTTCTATAGGAAAAATGTCTCAGAATCTGAGAGTTTTTCTATAGGAAAAATGTATCAGAATCTGAGAGTTTTTCTATAGGAAAAATGTCACAGAATCTGAGAGTTTTTCTATAGGAAAAATGTCTCAGAATCTGAGAGTTTTTCTATAGGAAAAATGTCTCAGAATCTGAGAGTTTTTCTATAGGAAAAATGTCTCAGAATCTGAGAGTTTTTCTATAGGAAAAATGTCTCAGAGTCTGAGAGTTTTTCTATAGGAAAAATGTCTCAGAATCTGAGAGTTTTTCTATAGGAAAAATGTCTCAGAATCTGAGAGTTTTTCTATAGGAAAAATGTCTCAGAATCTGAGAGTTTTTCTATAGGAAAAATGTCTCAGAATCTGAGAGTTTTTCTATAGGAAAAATGTCTCAGAATCTGAGAGTTTTTCTATAGGAAAAATGTCTCAGAATCTGAGAGTTTTTCTATAGGAAAAATGTCTCAGAATCTGAGAGTTTTTCTATAGGAAAAATGTCTCAGAATTTGAGTGTTTTTCTATAGGAAAAATGTCTCAGAATCTGAGAGTTTTTCTATAGGAAAAATGTCTCAGAATCTGAGAGTTTTTCTATAGGAAAAATGTCTCAGAATCTGAGAGTTTCTCAGAATTTAAGACTTTTTCTAAAGGAAAATTTTCCAGGTTCTCAGACTTTTTTATATGAAAAATGTTTTAAATCTGAGACTTTTTCTATAGGAAAAATGTCTCAAGGCATAATTACTTGAGCGAATACGGTTCGGAGACGTGTCAGCTGATACGTTAGCTTGTATTAAAATCATAGCTGTATTATTGATTTTTTTTATTTGGATTTTTTGGAAAAAAATAAAATACTTTGATATTTTAGTTGGCTATCAAAAAATAAAATGTTTTGTTATTTTATTTATTTTGGTTTGAATAAAATAAAATTTTATTTTATTCAAATTCATAAAAATGAAATAATATTTCTTTCCAAAAAAATCAAATAATTTTTTCTGATTGCTTATTCAAACAAACAAAATAGAATTTTTCAAAATAATCAACCAAAATTTGTGATTTTTTTTGGTTATTCACAAAAATTCAAATGAATAACGTATTATTTAAACAAAAAAAAGAAATATTCTTGAAAATTTTGTGTTTGAAAAATATTTTTTTTTTTATTTATTTTGAATTTTATTATACAGTAAAACACACAATTATTCTTACAAACCACTATTGTTTTACTTATTTAAGGTTTTCTTTACTAAAACATTAATTAGATTATTTTTAATTTTTTCCCAAATTGACTTTTACTGATTAAAAAATGTTCTTAAAACATTTTCTTATGGAAAATACTCTACACTCAAAAAAGTATGACGGTAAAATCAACTACAAAAGACAGTTGTTTTGACTACATTTTGTTGTTGAAAAGGCGTCCACTACATATTACGGTAAAAACAAATGAACATGTTGTTGTTTTTAACTATTGATTTTCAACTAAAAAATGTTGTAAAAACTACTACAAAACTGTTTAATACAGTTGTTTTTACAACAATTGCCTGAAATTTTATTTAAAAAATTTCTTAAACGTTTAAATGATTGATATTTATTTATTTAAAAAGCAATACAATTCAGTTGGTTGTATAGAATTTCGACATGATGACAATTTTTTGGTGTATTTATCTGGAATTATAGAAGAAAAAATATCTATATATATAATTTCCCTATTTGTGTGTTCCTCTTTTTTTGTCTATCCAGAGCTTTTTGAAGCCCACTGATGAGCTACAAAGCTGAAAATTGGCATGCTTATAGTAAAACACCTGGGGCAGATCCTAACGTAGCCGGATTTTCGATTTTTTGCCTGAGGGCGGAGAAATAAGCGGGAAAGTGGGCGTGGCAAAATGCAATTTTTTGACGTTTTTGCTTAATTTAAAGCCCCCAAATGACTTGGGAATCTGAAAATTTCCTAGAATATAGTCCTAACGATGCTGCATATCCCCAAGTAGCCAGATTTAAAATTTTCGCAATGTGGGCGGAGAATTGAGGGGAAAAGTGGCGTGGCAAAATTTAGATTTTTTTAACATTTATACTTCTTTTGAAGTCCCTAAATGACTTTGGAAGCTGAAAATTTCCTAGAATATAGTCCTAACGATGGCGCATATCCCCAAGTAGTCGGATTCAAAATTTTCGTAATGTAGGCGGAGAATTGAGGGAGAGGTGGCGTGGCAAAATTGGGATTTTTTTAAATTTTTACTTCTTTTGAAACCCCAAAGGACTTAGGAAGCGGAAAATTGCATAGCATTTAGTTCTAACAATGAAGCATATCCTAAAGTAATTGGATTTAAATTTTTTAAACTGTGGAAGGAGAATTAAGAGAAAAATGGGGCGTGGCAAAATTGTGTTTTTTAATATTTAATTTGAAGACCCCAAATGATATATGAAGTTGAAAATTGGCATTTTTGCTTATTTTAAAGTCCTCTAATGACTTAGGAAGCTGAAAATTTTCTAGCGTATAGTCCTATCGATGAAGCATATCCTGAAGTAGTAAAATTTTAAATTTTTGGACTGTGGGCGGAGAATTGAAAGGAAAATGGGTAGTGACAAAATTGAGATTTTTAACATTTTAACTTCTTTTGAAGCCCCAAAGGAAGCGGAAAATGCACAGAATTGGCATGTATATAGAAGGTTTTGGAAGATCAACACGAGCCTGGATTTTTGATATCCAGTGTATGGGTGGAGAATAAGAAAGGCAAAGGGCGTGGTAAATTTATTTCCATCTATTTTCTGAATATATATTTTATTTTTTTGTGTTTCTCTTATTTTTTGTGTATCCACCGCCTTTTGAATCTCATTGATGGACTTAAAAGCTTAAAATTGGCATGTATATAATAAAACACCAGGGACAGATTCTTACGAAGTCGGATTTTTTGCCTGTGGGCGGCGAATTACGAGAAAAAAGGGACTTGGCAAAAATTTTTTTTTTTAACATTTAAGAGTATTTTTAAGCTCAGCCCCAATAATTACGGAAGCTGAAAATCCCTAACATATTGTCCTTACTATGAAGTATATTCTAAAGTAGTCCGATTTAACATTTTTGGAATGTAGATGGAGAGTTGAGAGGAAAAAGGGGCAAGGCAATATTGTGTTTCATGTTTTTTATTTGACTAACTTTAAAGCCCTAATGACCTACGCAGCCGAAACTTGCAAGCATATTGTCCTGACACTGGAGCATATCCTTAAGTAGTCAGACTTAAAATTTTTGGACTGTGGACGGAGAATTGAGAGGGAAAAGGGGCGTGGATACGAGTATAGTACAAACGATGGAGCTTATCATAAAGTAGTCAGATTTAAAAATTTTGGAATACACAGAAAAAATAGTTTAATTGTGCCAGCCGAATTAAGAGCCAACTGCATGGTTTAATTACAACAACTGAAATTTTCGGTTGCGATTACCGAAATTTATTTGGACCAACAGAAGTTAAATTTTCAAAACAAATTTTGGTTATGGCAACCGAAAATTTCGGTTGTTGTTATTAAACTATGCAGTTGGCTCTAAATTCAGCTGGCACAACTAAACTGTTCTCTCTGTGTATGGACGGAGAATTAAGAGAAGAAATGGGCGTGGAAAAATTATGTTTTTACATCTAACCTAATTTTGAAGACACCTTATGACCATGAAAGATGAAAATTTGAATACATATGGTACGGACAATGGCAAAGATCAACTCTGACCTGGATATCCAGTGAAAGGGCGGAAATACAAAAAATCCGTTGTGAATTTTGTTCAGTTTGTATATATAATCTGTAACGTAGCCGGATTTTCGGCCTTTAAGTCAGGGGGAGTGGCGGAAGACGGCGAAATTTAGTTTTTAAATATTTAAACTATTTCTGAAACCCCTAATGACTAAGGAAGCTGAAAATTGTAAAGCATAAAGTATTGACAACGGATCATATCCTTATGAAGTCAGATTTAATATTTAAACTGTGTACGAAGAATTATAAGGAAAAATTTAAGTGGAAAAATGTTTGTGTTTTTTAACATTTTAACTAATTTTAAAACACTTCATGATAAAAAGAAAGATAAAAATTGCCATGTATATAGGAGTGACCATGGGACAGATCCACACGATGGATTTTTGATGTCCGGTTTATGGACGGAGAGACGAAATGGGCGTTCTAAATTTAGTTCTAAAATTTTATCAATAAAACCTTTTATACTCATTAATTTTTTTCCAGTTTGGGAAATATATTGATGTAACTCAATCTAGCAATATTAAATTTTTAAGCACAAACATAATATTTTTTAAAGTTTGGTAAAATATTAGAACTATTGAGAAAAGTGATTTGGTGTTCCGCCTGGCAGGGACAGGCTATTCGACTAGTATATTAATAAAATGTTAAACAAAATAAATTGATTGTATTTACCTTTGTTTTTTTAATAGTTTGTTTCAAATTTCCACCGCTTCTGATCAAAATTTGTCTGGAATAAAAAAAAAAAGAAATGCTTTGGTAGAATTGATTTATAAAAAAAAAATTAATTTGCAATGTTTCAAAAGGTATGTACCTGTTTTGTTGTGTATACAAAGAAAATAAAGATGGCACGCAGGCAACCAAGCCGACAAGAATTTTTTTGTTTTTTTCCGATTGGTTTTTACGCACGCTTATGTGAGCGCTATATTATACACACTTGCTATCTCATTTATCCACTTATTTTCTTTCGCTGAAGAATATTTTTCCAAAAACATATTTTTTGTTATAATTAAATTTTATAAATTGTAATTTAATTTATTTAGATATTTTTTATTTGGTATAAAAATAATTCCTTCCGCATCCCGCACGACCAACTCGTTCGACACATTCGTTTGGAATAAAAATTTCTAGAAAAAAAACGAGTTTTTAGAAAAAAACTAAAAACAACTACATAAATCAACTATTGCTACAGTGTAGTATATTTTTTGTAGTTATTTTTTGAAACTACTACAAAAAAAAGTTGTTTGAGATTTTTTCATACAAAAACGACCGAAATTGTAGTTAAAAACAACTACATAAACGACCGTCATGTAGTAACTGCAATAATTTTCTGAGTGTAGTTGATTAGACTTTTCGATATTTTCTTTAAACAATAAAAAGTCGTGAAAGGATGTATAATTACTTAAATACCCTTAATTGTAAGGGTTTATTTTGCAAAACATTGAGATTTTTAAGGGTTTTTGCTTTGGTGACATTTTTAAGAAAATATTCTTTAGTATTAACTGTGAAATGTTTCTACTACACAAAAATTATTTTAATCGAAAAAAATTTCATTCTTTATACAATTGAACATTTTTGCAATAGAAAATGCATTATTCTATTTTTAAAATTTAAATGCATATTTGCTTATAATATTTTTTTTATTTTTGACTACTTTTGAGGTAAAACTGATGTTGTACTGATGATGTAATTTATTGTGATTCTCTAGCACATAACGATCTATCCTTCTATCCCTCATTTTACGGATTAACTGTTATATTTTTTAAGCGAGATACATTGAAGTCTACCAAAAGGGAAAAAATATTCTACGAATTAGTGCATGAAATTTCACTGGGGAAGTATCATATTGAAAATAATTAAAATAATAAGTTATAATATATCAAAAATGTTTCAAATTTACTTTATAACTATATCACATAGGCCAGGTAAAATTTGTGACTTTGACCAACCAAGTAAAACACGGGTGGTTGGAAACAGTTTTTGACTAAAAGTGCGAATACTATATTTTCTTTTTTGAATACGTATTTGGAATGTCTAAGAATAATATAGGAACAAAAACCAAAACATCGATCGAGCACTTTTTTCAAAAATCGCGGTTGAATTGCAAAAGATTGTTATATTCGAATTTTCTCGAAAACTAGAGATATCAAAAAAAAACAAATATTATTTGGAATTATGCATTTATATAAAGTATTCAAAAAAATTTACATTGCAGTATTCAAACGGTCAAAAAATAAACATAATTATTTTGAATGTATTTTATATGGTATGGAATTGGGCACATTTTTAAGCGCGAAAAACACAAAAACGAAACAAGCTACAGCATTTTAGATGACAGATTTGGATTCTACAGGTCCATATTATATAAAATCCACTCTTAGTTTTTGACATTAACGCAATAATGTCTAACAGTGGTGCTACAAAAACGCTTATAAATAACATTTTTTAAATTTCTATTCCGAATATCTCGAAAACGATAAGCTATAGAGAACTTGCATATTTCATAGAGTATGCGGTATGTTTACGTTTTTAGACTAACTACTTACAATTAGACCTTAATGGTCAAAACGTACTCTGAAAATTTAAATACTTTTAGGCATTTCTTTTAAAAAATGGAACATGGAAATTAATTGTTGATTTCTTGTAAGAGTCCTAACACCTTAAATGGGAAATGAAGTGTTGTGTTTTTTAGAATCCTTAGTTTTTCTCTTCCTTGCTTCTGCAGAAACAAGGTCAGGTAAAAAAAAAAAAAATATGTATATCGTTAACTGTGACTTTTCATTTTTTTTTTTTTTAACTATCCCATTATGCCAATAGTTAATCAAGCTGGAGAGAAATTGGCATCGGCCTGACCAATTTTGCTCGGATGCGGCTCAATTTTTAATTTTTTTTTGTAAAACATAATGGCCGGCTTTTAAGCCGGTTGGTTTGTTTGGCTGATGCCAAAGTGGTCCTATATTACATAAATACGCCCACGAAGACTTTTCGAAATTTCTTAAAACTATATAATCATATAGTCCCCTGGATTCAACTGCAGGACGTTGAAGTTCTTCTGCCATAGAAATATTTCATTTGCTTCTGCCTTTTTCCAAATTTTTAAATATGATCCGATTTGGCCCATTTCCGTACTTAACCAGCCTCAGACCATAAGATATACTTCTGTCAAATTTTCGCAGTCTAGCTCTTTTATTTTGGATTGTATCATGTCTTCCACAGACGAACGGACGGACATCTGCAGAATGTGTAACAATCGATCACTAATAAATAATATATATTTTATGGTTTGTTAGATAGATATTTCGATGCTTACACACGGAATGACAAAGTGAGTATACTCCTTAAACCAACCTATGAAAGTCGCCAATTTTTACAGATTTTTATACTTTTCTTTAAAAAAAAAGTTTTGTTAAGTAAATATTTGCATAAGTTTATAGCTCTGAACTTGGAATTTCCTAAATCACAACTTAGCTTTTCTGAATTCAAATGGACTTTTTATAAATTACAATTTATAAGAACCTGATATTAAAACAAAACTGTTTTGTAAGAATAATTTCTTGTTAAACTGTACAAAATAAATAAAATAGTTTTTTTTTCAAACACAAAATTTTCAAGAATATTTATTTTTTTGTTGTTTGAATAATACGTTATTTATTTGAATTTTTGTGAATAACCAAAAAAAATCACAAATTTTTGTTGATTATTTTGAAAAATTATATTTTGTTTGTTTGAATAAAAAAAATCAGAAAAAATTATTCGATTTTTCGTTATTCAAATAAAATCAAAATAAATATTATTCATTTTCAAATATTTAAATAATCTGTTATTTGATTATTTTTGAAAAAATATTGTTATTTATTCATTTCGTTATTTCAATCATAGCATACAGCACTGATTAAAATAAATAGAAATAGGTACTTAAACGAATACGTGACGGTGCTGTAGCGGCCGAACCTAAAAAATTTTGATTTTCCGTACGTTTTACGTGTCAGCTGATTTTGTTTTTTATTTTGTGTTGAAATTTTTTCATTTGTGTGGCAGAATTGAAAAATAAATATAAATAAACGAAAAAAAAATGTTTTTCTGTAAATATAAATTAAAAAAAATCACAAATAACCACTTTTTAAAATAAAATTTGTAAATTAAAATGACACGTTGAAACGGAATCAGTAATTGTTAAAACGATACAACAGCCCGTCACGCTACAGCACCGCTACAGTAGCGCTCAAGTGCCTAGGCCTTCAGAATCTGAGAGTTTTTCTATAGGAAAAATGTCTCAGACTCTGAGAGTTTTTCTATAGGAAAAATGTCTCAGAATCTGAGAGTTTTTCTATTGGAAAAATGTCTCAGAATCTGAGAGTATTTCTATAGGAAAAATGTCTCAGAATCTGAGAGTTTTTCTATAAAAAAAATGTCTCAGAATCTAAGAGTTTTTCTATATGAAAAATGTCTCAGATTCTGAGAGTTTTTCTAAAGGAAAAATGTTTCAGAATCTGAGAGTTTTTCTATAGGAAAATGTCTCAGAATCTGAGAGTTTTTCTATAGAAAAAATGTCTCAGAATCTGAGACTTTTTCTATAGAAAAAATGTCTCAGAATCTGAGACATATTCTATAGGAAAAATGTCTCAGAATCTGGGACTTTTTCTGTAAGAAAAATGTCTTAGAATCTGAGACTTTTTCTATAGCAAAAATGTTTCAAAATCTGAGACTTTTTCTTTAGGAAAAATATCTCAGAATCTGAGACATTTTCTATAGGAAAAATGTCTCAGAATCTAAAAATGCTTCAGAATCTGAGACTTTTTCTATATAAAAATTGTCTCAGAATCTGAGGCTTTTTCTATAGGAAAAATGTCTCAGAATCTGAGACTTTTTCTGTAGGAAAAACGTCTCAGAATCTGAGACTTTTTCTATAGGAAAAATGTCTCAGAATCTGAGACTTTTTCTATCGGAAAAATGTCTCAGAATCTGAGACTTTTTCTATCGGAAAAATGTCTCGGAGTCTAAGACTTTTCCTATAGGAAAAATGTCTTAGAATCTGAAACTTTTTCTATAGGAAAAATTTCCCATAATCTGGCACTTTTTCTATAGAAAAAATGTCTCAGAATCTGAGACTTTTTCTATAGGAAAAATGTCTCAGAATCTGATACTTTTTCTTTAGGAAAAATATCTCAGAATCTGAGACTTTTTCTTTAGGAAAAATATCTCAGAATCTGAGACTTTTTCTTTAGGAAAAATATCTCAGAATCTGAGACTCTTTCTATAGGAAAAATGTCTCAGAATCTGAGACTTTTGCTATAGGAAAAATGTCTCAGAATCTGAGACTTTTGCTATAGGAAAAATGTCTCAGAATCTGAGACTTGTTCTATAGGAAAATGTCTCAGAATCTGAGACTTTTTCTATAGGAAAAATGTCTCAGAATCTGAGACTTTTTCTATAGGAAAAATGTCTCAGAATCTGAGACTTTTTCTATAGGAAAAATGTCTCAGAATCTGAGACTTTTTCTATAGGAAAAATGTCTCAGAATCTGAGACTTTTTCTATAGGAAAAATGTCTCAGAATCTGAGACTTGTTCTATAGGAAGAATGTCTCAAAATCTGATACTTTTTCTATAGGAAAAATGTCTCGGAGTCTAAGACTTTTCCTGTAGGAGAAATGTCTCAGAATCTGAGACTTTTTCTATAGGAAAAATGTTTAGAATCTGAGACTTTTTCTATAGGAAAAATGTCTCAGAATCTGAGACTTTTTCTATAGGAAAAATGTCTCAGAATCTGAGACTTTTTCTATAGGAAAACTTTCTCAGAATCTGAGACTTTTTCTATAGGAAAAATGTCTCAGAATCTGAGACTTTTTCTATAGGAAAAATGTCTCAGAATCTGAGACTTTTTCTATAGGAAAATGTCTCAGAATCTGAGAGTTTTTCTATAGAAAAAATGTCTCAGAATCTGAGAGTTTTTCTATAGGAAAAATGTCTCAGAATCTGAGAATTTTTCTACAGGAAAAATGTCTCAGAATCTCAGACTTTTTTTATAGGAAAAATGTCTCAGAATCTGAGACTTTTTCTATCGGAAAAATGTCTCGGAGTCTAAGACTTTTCCTATAGGAAAAACGTCTCAGAATCTGAGACATTTTCTATAGGAAAAATGTCTCAGAATCTGAGACTTTTTCTATCGGAAAAATGTCTCGGAGTCTAAGACTTTTCCTATAGGAAAAATGTCTTACAAGGGAAGTCTCCCTAGTGTCACCCGCGGATCTTTATGGAATTGGTTTTATTTCGTAGAGCAGAAAAAATAAAGGGACACGTATTTTTTTTTAGCGGCCCAAATTCATATTTAAGGGGTAAAAAGGAGGGGGGAAGACAAGGCCATTTTTCAGTTTTTTTTCGTTTATCTCTTATGTTATGCAAAGAAACCTAGTCATGTTACATACCAAATGAAAGGTCTTTGGAAAACCTATCTGCGTGTGCAAAGAAAGTGTCCAAACATGAACAACTTTTCGTCATATTGAGTAAAATACCAAAATTTTAGGACATTTTGGTTAATAAGTCGAAAAATATTAACTTCATCGGCCCGTTGTTAGCACCACGAGATAGGTATTTTTAATACCTTTAATCTGATACCACACATGCCTATATTAATTTTGTTTAAATAGGCGTAAATCGTAAAAAACTGAAAAAGGTCAATTTCCCCCCATACAAATCGACCCCCCCTAAAAATGAGTTTGGGCCGCTGTAAAAAAATACGTGTCAAATTAATTTCGTTCTTAACAACATATCCAAATTTCATGAAGATCGGAGGGTGACACCAGGGAGACTTCCCTTGTTAGAATCTGAAACTTTTTCTATAGGAAAAATTTCCCATAAACTGGCACTTTTTCTATAGAAAAATGTCTCAGAATCTGAGACTTTTTCTATAGGAAAAATGTCTCAGAATCTGAGACTTTTTCTTTAGGAAAAATATCTCAGAATCTGAGACTTTTTCTTTAGGAAAAATATCTCAGAATCTGAAACTTTTTCTATAGGAAAAATGTCTCAGAATCTGAGACTTTTTCTATAGGAAAAATGTCTCAGAATCTGAGACTTTTTCTATAGGAAAAATGTCTTAGAATCTGAGACTTTTTCTATAGGAAAAATGTCTCAGAATCTGAGACTTTTTCTATAGGAAAAATGTCTCAGAATCTGAGACTTTTTCTATAGGAAAAATGTCTCAGAATCTGAGACTTTTTCTATAGGAAAAATGTCTCAGAATCTGAGACTTTTTCTATAGGAAAAATGTCTCAGAATCTGAGACTTTTTCTATAGGAAAAATGTCTCAGAATCTGAGACTTTTTCTATAGGAAAAATGTCTCAGAATCTGAGACTTTTTCTATAGGAAAAATGTCTCAGAATCTGAGACTTTTTCTATAGGAAAAATGTCTCAGAATCTGAGACTTTTTCTATAGGAAAAATGTCTCAGAATCTGAGACTTTTTCTATAGGAAAAATGTCTCAGAATCTGAGAATTTTTCCATAGGAAAAATGTCTCAGAATCTGAGAATTTTTCCATAGGAAAAATGTCTCAGAATCTGAGAATTTTTCTATAGGAAAAATGTCTCATAATCTGAAAGTTTTCTTATAGGAAAAATGTCTCAGAATCTGAGGGTTTTTCTATAGAAAAAATGTCTCAGAATCTGAGAGTTTTTCTATAGGAAAAATGTCTCAGAATCTGAGAATTTTTCTACAGGAAAAATGTCTCAGAATCTCAGACTTTTTCTATAGGAAAAATGTCTCAGAATCTGAGACTTGTTCTATAGGAAAAATGTCTCAGAATCTGAGACTTCTTCTATAGGAAACATGTCTCTGAATCAGAGACTTTATTTTGATAGTTTTTTCACGTAAAAACCGAGCAACTTACCATTCTTCAACTCAAATTTTTGCCATCATTGATTTCCATTGACATGTAAAACTGTCAGTAAAAGCAAAATGTTAAAATGTAATAATTTTAAGTGAAGATAAACAATAAATAAATGAAAAAAAAAAATACACTAAAAGCATGATAAAATATTATATACACAGTGTAATTTTTATAAAAGTATTTACTATTTTTATTTACAGGATTATCGATATTGTTGATGCGATTCAATAGAATAAAAAATGACATTGTTGATTGTGTTGCTGCTGCAATTGTTGTTGTTTATGAAGATTGCTGCAACTCAATTTTAAAATTGCAATCGATTAAGTTGATTGTTGACTTTTGTTAAAGGTAACAAAAATGTTATGAACTTTTAAAGATTAATGTGACCAACAATTATAAAAAGGAAAGATTTAAAATTTTAATTGTTTAAATATTTAGTAAAGTTGAAAACGTAAAACTTTAGTTATATTTTGAGTAGGTTTATTCTAGCTCGAGGTCATACTAATTAAAACTATGATATTCTCATTGAATAGTTTTCAAGAAAATTATTTTCTGTTTTATTTATGTTGGTCATTTTTGCAAGACTTAGTCGACACGTGTTTCGTAATTTGTCAGATTCCATTGTCAAGACTATTTAGCAAATATAAAAACCCTATACTACAAGTAGCAAACGGAATTTAAATTATTTTGGCTAATTGCTAATGTTCAAACTAACATATTAATACATATTCGACTCTTTTCTCATTGAGAATTAAAAGAAGAAAATGTTGCCGTCTTAGCAGAGCTTCGAATTCCCCAAAATATCCATTCAATTTTCATAGTCAGTGAATGCATTCGATTTTATAAATCAAAATTGAATGCAGTCCTTGGAATGCATTTGATTGAATGGAAAAAATGAATGCATTCGATTTTTTGTCCATTCGATTTTTTATCATTACACTGCAAATGCAATCGATTTTTTAAAAATAGAGCAAAACGGAGCCAAAATTTCAGTCCATAGTATCGCCGACCCTCTTTACATGTGATGACCCGCCCTAATTTTGAATCCAAAAAAAATTTATATTTCCCAAATATTTAAAAATGCACATATTACACTGTAATTTACTGTAGCTTTTGGCTTGTAGTTATCCATTTTTTTTATTCTCAAGACCCTATATGCCCTTTAATTCCAGTATATCGAAAACAAAGCAAAGTAGTGCAAAACGGATAAAAATTTTGGATCAAAATCTATGTCTACCTTTTAATTTTCAAGATACAGAAATTTAGGGGCCTAATAGGGTCTTGAGAATTTTAAAAACTGCGTAACTAAAAAACGGTAACTCGAAGAGCTTTCAGGTATTTGGCGGTGGTATTATGCGATTTAAGAGCTACAATAATGATTTTGGATTTTTTGTCGTGTCGGCAGTATTTAGCGAGATATGCGCATTTAAAAGTTTTCGGCAATGTAAATTTTTTAGATTCAAAAAAAGTGCCCATTGGGGTCAACACAAGTGAAGAGTGTCGGCGATACTAAGGACAAAAAATTTGTTAGTTTTTTTAAGTTTTTTGTGCAATAAATGAATAAGCCATTCGATTTTTCAAATTGAATGAAAAGAAAATCGGTTGCATTCGCAATAGAATGCATTCGATTTTTGAAAGAATGCCAAATCTAATTAAGGAATGAAATCCTTCGAAGCTCTGCATCTAAGTAAGACCACGATTTTAATAAAAAATTAATTAGAAGTGAAACTTTTCGTCATCTTTCAAGTCAATTAACATGTTAAATTAGCAACAAATATGATAACAATTAAATGTTTAATTAAAAAACAACATTAAAATTTTCTGTAGCAAACTATTTTTTTTGCCAGTGGTCACATTATTTCCACAGGAATTCACCTGAAGAGTAATCCATTATATCACACACATGTAAAACCATTATTCTTATTTTTCATGTAGTCATTGTGTCAACCAACTGGATTTTATAGGATAAGAAAGAGAGTAGTGGTAAACAAACACCTTCCTAAAATGTTAATAAACTAAATGAGAATTTGTGCTAGTATCAGTGTTGCCAAATCACATTTATGTTTCTCTTCCAAAGTTTTCGAAAAAGTTCTTAAAAAAATGTTTCCTATGGTAAAAGTCTCAGATTCTAAGATATTTTTCTTATAGAAAAATCTAAAATTCTGAGGCAATTTAAAAAAAAAAAAAGATGTTTTTGCAATAGAAAAATTCTCAGATCCTTTAAAAAAAATTCAGATTCTGAGACATTTTTTCTATAGAAAAAGTTTCAGATTCTGAGAAATTTTTCATACAGAAAAATTTTCAGATTCTGAGATATTTTTCCTATAGAAAAGTTCTCAGATTCTGAGACATTTTTCCTATGAAAAAAGTCATTGTTCCTATAGAAAAAGTCACTAATTCTGAGACATTTTTCCTATAGAAAAAATCTCAGATTATGAGACTTTTTTCCTATACAAAAAGTCTCCGACACTCAGACCTTTTTCCTTTAGAAAAAGTCTAAGAGTCTGAGACATTTTTCCTATAGAAAAAGTCTCGGATTCTGAAACATTTTTCATAAAAAAAAGTCTCAGATTCTGAGATATTTTTCGTATAGAAAAAGTCTCAGATTCTAAGACATTTTTCCTACAGAAAAAGTCTTAGATTCAGAGACATTTTTCCTAAAGAAAAAGTCTCAGATTCTGACACGTGTTCTTGTAGAAAAAGTCTCAGATTCTAAGATTATGGGACTTTATTCCTATAGAAGAAGTCACAAATTCTGAGACTTTTTTCCTATAGAAAAAGTCTCAGATTATGAGACTTTTTTCCTATAGAAAAAGTCTCAGATTATGAGACTTTTTTCCTATAGAAAAAGTCTCAGATTCTGAGACGTTTTCCTATAGAAAAAGTCTCAGACTCTAACAATGGAAGTATCTTAACCCTTATGAACCGATTTGCCTGAAACTTAAAATATATATAAAAGAGACAATTCTAAGGTTGGGGTGTCTCAGCTTATCGGCCATATCGGAGATTTAGGGGTTCAAAACGTGGGTCAAAAAATGGCGAAATAATCGTTTTTTGGATTTTTCAGCCATTTCTTTTTAAGAAACTATATGATGTTTACATATGAGAAGAAAGGTTTTTTTAATGCCTATCCGACGGTGGCATAACCTTGTAAAAATTCGGCTTCTTTAAATATTTTTTTTAGGAAAATGTGTAAATTTTGGGGGGTATTTATATGAAGACATTGACCGATATCCATATGAATAAGAAATAATCTTTATTAAATTTAAGTCGACACGTATTTTTCCCCTAGACGATATTCCTATTAGTTTGGAAGTTATCGAAATTTTCCCGAAGGTCCACATAGTTTCATAAGGGGACAACGAAATTTTTAAACACTGATATGGCCGATAAGCCGAGACACCCCAACCTTAAAATCTTCTCTTTAATATATATTTTAAGTTTCATTCAAATCGGTTCATATGGGTTGAGATACTTCCCTTGTAAGACATTTTTCCAATAGAAAAAGTCTCAGATTCTGAAAAAAAATTCTTATAGAAAAAGTCTCAGATTCTGAGACATTTTTGCAATTGAAAAAATTTCAGATCCTGAGACATTTTTCCAACAGAAAAAGTCTCAGATTCTGAGACATATTTCTAGAAAAAGTCTCAGATTCTAAGACATTTTTCCTATAGAAAAATTCTCAGATTCTGAGACATTTTCCCTATAGAAAAATTCTCAGATTTTCAGATTCTGAGACATATTTCTTAAAGAAAAACTATCAGATTCTGAGACATTTTTCTTAAAGAAAAACTATCAGATTCTGAGACATTTTTGCTTTACAATCTACGATTCTGAGGCATTTTTTTTTTAATAAAAAGACGTTTTTTCAATAGAAAAAGTCTCAGATCCTTTAAAAAAAAATCAGATTCTGAGACATTTTTTCTATAGAAAAAGGCTCAGATTCTGAGAAATTTTTCATATAGAAAAAATTTCAGATTCTGAGATATTTTTCCTATAGAAAAGTTCTCAGATTCTGAGACATTTTTCCTATAGAAAAAGTCTCTGATTCTGAGACATTTTTCCTATGAAAAAAGTCATTGTTCCTACACGCAAAAAAAAACAGGTGTAAGAATACTCAAAAATCTGGCATAATCTACCTAAGTTTATACGTAAATATACAACTTAACAAGTTATTAGACTATTTAGTTAATATACTTAGGTAAAAAATTGCCTTACAAAAAATATGACGTTTATAAAAGAAAACTTTGTAAAAATGATCAAGTAAAATTTATCAATTTAATCAAGTCAAAGTTACTACTTATTTAAATATTTTATACAATTTAACAAATAAATTCCAAATTAATAAACCAAATAACGTATATCAATTTATACATTTACCTTTATATTTTTAACTTTCTTTACTACATAAATAAAAAAATTACAAAAAATGTTTTTATATATTATTTATTATGGTTAAAAATGATACATTAGATTAATTGATACATTAAATGCAAACATACAAAATAAAATTTACACATATTACTATAGAATTTTTTATCGATTTTGAATTTTCTACAGAAAATTTTTTATCGATTATACATTTTCTATAGAAAAATCTTTATCGATAATTATTTTCTATAGAAAATTTTTAATCGATTATAAATTTTCTTTAGAAAATTTTCTTCAGAAAATTTTTAATCGATTATAAACTTTTTATAGAAAATTTTTACCGAATTTAAATTTTTTACAAATAATTTTTTATCGTTTATAAATTTTCTATAAAAAAGTTTTTATAGATTATAAATTTTCTATTAAAATTTTTATTCGATCACAAATTTTATTATAATTATTTTAAAGAAAATTTTTATGGATTTTAAATTTTCTATAAAAATTTTTTTTATCGATTATAAATTTTCTATAGAAAATTTTTTATCGATTATTAATTTTCTATAGAAAACTTTTTGTATATTTTAATTCTCCTATAGAAAATTTTTTATCAATTATAAATTTTCTATAGAAAATTTTTTTATAGACTATAAATTTTCTATAGAAAATTTTTTATCGATTTTTTGTAAAAAATTTAAAATCGATAAAAAAATTTCTATAGAAAATTTTTTGTCGATTATAAATTTTCTATAGAAAAATTTTTATCGATTTTTTGTCAAAAAATTAAAATCGATAAAAATTTTCCATAAACAATTTTTTATGGATTATAAATTTTCTATAGGAAATTTTTTATCGATTATAAATTTTCTATAGAAAA
This sequence comes from Pegoplata infirma, assembly GCA_963921195.1. NCBI lineage: Eukaryota > Metazoa > Arthropoda > Insecta > Diptera > Anthomyiidae > Pegoplata > Pegoplata infirma. The sequence continues at coordinate 21,009,851 of OY992537.1, read as the reverse complement.
TTTTTTATCGATTAGAAACTTTTTTATCGATTTTAAATAGAAAATTTTTTATCGATTAAAAGTTTTAAAAAAAATTATATAAAAAAATTAAAATTGGTAAATGTAATCGATTAAATATTTTCTATATAAAACTTATAATTGATAAAAAATTTTTTATAGAAGATTAATAATCGATAAAAAGTTTTCCATAGAAAATTTATAATCGATAAAAAAATTGTTTGTAGAAAATTTAAAATCCAAGCAAATTTTCTATAAACTATTTATAGTAAAATTTATAATCGATAAAAAATTTTAGTAGAAAATTTAAAATCGATAAAAAAAAAATTTTGTAAAAAATTTAAAATCGATAAAAATTTTTTATAAAAAATTAATAATAAAATTTATAATCGATAAAAAATTTTCTAAAGAAAAAATTTTTATGGATTTGAAAATTTTTTTACAAAAAATCGATAAAAAATTTATAATTATAATCGATAAAAAATTTTTTATTTATAATCGATAAAATATTTTCTATAGAAGATTTTAAATCGATAAGAAGTTTTCTATAGAAAATTTATAATCGATAAAAAATGTTCTATAGAAAATTTATAATTGATAAAAAAAAATTTGTAGAAAATTTATAATGGATTAAAAATTTTCTTTAGAAAATTAATAATAAAATTTATAATCGATAAAAATGTTTTATGGAAAATTTATTTGTAATCGACAAAAAATTTTTTATAGAAAATTTATAATCGATAAAATATTTTTTATAGAAAATTTATAATCGATAAAATATTGTTTATATTTTGTATAGAAAATTTATAATCGATTAAAAATTTTGTATAGAAAATTTATTATCGATAAAAATTTTCTAAAGAAATTTTCTAATCGATTAAAAATTTTCTTTATAATATTATATAAAATATTATATTATAAAAAATTTTTATGAAAAATTTATAATCGATAAAACATTTTCTATAGAAAATTTATAATCGATCAAAAATTTTTTATAGACAATTTATAATTGATTTAAAATTTTTTAATATAATATTTACAATCGATAACAAATTTTCTATAGAAAATTTATAATCGATAATTTTTTTATAGACAATTTGTTATCGGCTGTATTTATTATATAGACATTTTTTTAAGAAAATTTTTATTGATTATAAATTTTCTATACAAATTTTTTATCGATTTTAAATTTTCTATGGAAAGTTTGTTATCGATTGTAAATATTATATAGAAAATTGTTAATCGATTATAAATTTTATGTAGAAAGTTTGTTATCGATTGTAAATATTATATTAAAAAATTTTTAATCGAATATACATTGTCTATAAAAAACTTTTGATCGATTATAAATTTTCTATTAATAGAAATTTTTTTATTGAAAATTGTTTATAGCAAATTTTGTATTGATTATAAATTTTCTATAGAAAATTTGTTTTCGATTGTAAATATTATATTAAAAAATTTTAAAGCGATTATAAATTGTCTATAAAAATTTTTTGATTGATTATAAATTTTCTAGAAAATTTTGTATAGAAAATTTTTTATTGATTATAAATTTTCTATAGAAAACTTTTAATCGATTATAAATTTTCTATAGAAGATTTTTTATCGATTATAAATTTTTTATAGAAAAGTTATGGTCGATCAAAATTTTTAAATAGAATTTAAAATCGATTAAAAATTTTCAATATAATATGTTCAATCGATAACAATAGAAATATTGTTCAATCGATAGAAAATTTAAAATCGACAAAAAATTTTTATAGAAAATTTATAATCAATAAAAAATTTTCTATAGAAAATTAAAATTCAAAAAAAAAAATTTCTGTAGAAAATTAAAAATCGATAAAAAATTTTCAAGAAAATTTATAGAAAATTTTTAAAATTTTTTATCATTATTTATTTTCTATTGAAAAATTTTAAATTTTCTACAGAAAATTTTTTTATGGATTATAAATTTTCTATAGAAAATTTGTTATTGATTATAAATTTTTTATAGAAAATTCATTTTTCAACGTAGAAAAATTTTCAGATTCTGAAACATTTTTTAATAAGGATTTATCGGATGCTGAAAATTTTTTCCTATAGATTATAATTAATTAATTATTATAATTTTCAATATAATATGTTCAATCGATAACAAATTTTCGATATAAAATATAAAATCGACAAAAAATTTTTATAGAAAATTTATAATCAATAACAATTTAAAAATTTTTCTATAGAAAATAAAAATTAAAAAAAAATAAAAAATTCTGTAGAAAATTAAAAATTGATAAAAAATTTTCAAGAAAATTTTTTATCATTATTTATTTTCTATAGAAAAATTTTAAATTTTCTACAGAAAATTTTTTTATGGATTATAAATTTTCTATAAAAAATTTGTTATCGATTATAAATTTTTTATAGAAAGATCATTTTTCAATGTAGAAAAATTTTCAGATTCTGAAACATTTTTTAATAAGGATTTATCGGATGCTGAAAAATTTTTCATAATAGATTATGTGAGAATTTATAATCGATTAAAAATTTTCAATATAATATGTTCAATTGATAACAAATTTTCGATAAAAAATTTAAAATCGACAAAAAATTTTTATAGAAAATTTATAATTGATAAAAAATTTAAATTTTTCTATAGAAAATTAAAAATCGATAAAAAATTTTCTAGAAAATTTTTAAAATTTTTTATCGATTATTAATTTTCTATAGAAAAATTTTAAATTTTTTACAGAAAATTTTTTATCGATAAATTTTCTATATAAAATTTGTTATCGATTATAAATTTTTTATAGAAAATTAATTTTTCACTGTAGAAAAGTTTTCAGATTCTGAAGCATTTTTAAATAAGGATTTATCGGATGCTAAAAATTTTTTCCCAACAGTGACATTTTTGACATTTTTTTTGTGACATTTTTCCGTATAGAAAAAGTTTCAGATTCTGAAATATTTTTTTGTATATAATATAAAAAATTCTCCGATTCCAAAAAAAATTCGTATAGAAAAATTCTTAGATTCTTCGACATGGAAAAAGTTTTTGATTCTGAGACACTTTTAGGTATCCGGCTATTTTGTTTTGAACTTTATCGTGCCTTCCACAGGACTCAAAATACAGGCATAATGATAAACTCGTTCTCACTTGTATTGGTGTCAAAATTTGGATGATTGTAATATGGTCAACCACCATTACCGCCTACATTGTAAACCAGTTTCCTTTGCGAGTTGTTCGCTTTTGAACTGAATATGTAGGAAACATCACTTGACCTTTCTTACCGCTTGCTGGATAAAGAACTCGTAGCAATTAATACTTTAGACTCCCTTGGCGGTTCTTGAACGACGGCTGTTTGGTCTTCGCTCTAATTCATTTTTTAAGCAGAGTGCAGATTCATTGCTTTTTTTTGTTAGCTTCCATAAGTCCAAATGTTGATCACAACCTTGAAAAATTTGGCATTGAATCTTCGGGGAATGCCTTTTTAATAAATTATATATAAACACACATTAAATAAAAAAAACTCGTAATAAAACTATTAAATACTTACTTCAATGTTAGCACCCCTTAAAAGCTTTTCTTCCATTGCAATTTGCAATTTTAAGTATAATTTTTTCTTATTGTTAAAATTAAAAAAAAAATAATTTGATGGGAGATGGAAAATAAAGTACTTAAGTACTTATTTTATTCTCAAAAGCAAGCATTTTGAAATTGGTCGAGGTAACACTTTACAGGTTATCCCACTAAAAGTATGATACTTTCCAAATAACTTAGGTAAAGATATCAAGTTTACACTTTAAAAAAACCACAATGTCAACTATTTAAATATTATAAAGGAATAAGATTAAAAATGGTGCAACAAAGTGAACTTTGGCATAATACAAAATAAATGGCAATGGCAATTTTAACTCAAACTTTGGAAATTTATATATAACTTGTATATTTTTTTTGAAACCATATAAAAAAAAATTTACCTAAGCTACAGTAGTTATTCTTACACCAGTTATTTTTTTGTGTGTATAGATAAAGTCACAAATTCTAAGACATTTTTCCTATAGAAAAATTCTCAGATCCTGAGACATTTTTCCTATAGAAAAATTCTCAGAGTCTGAGACATTTTTCCTATAGAAAAATTCTCAGATTCTAAGATATTTTTCCTATACAAAATTTCTCAGATTCTAAGATATTTTTCCTATAGAAAAATTCTCAGATTCTGAGACATTTTTCCTATAGAAAAATTCTCAGATTCTGAGACATTTTTCCTATACAAAATTTCTCAGATTCTAAGATATTTTTCCTATAGAAAAATTCTCAGATTCTGAGACATTTTTCCTATAGAAAAATTCTCAGATTTTGAGACATTTTTCCTATAGAAAAGTTCTCAGATTCTGAGACATTTTCCCTATAGAAAAATTCTCAGATCCTGAGACATTTTTCCTATAGAAAAATTCTCAGATTCTGAGACATTTTTCATATAGAAAAAGTCTCAGATTCTAAGACATTTTTTTTATAGAAAAAGTTTCAGATTCTGGGACATTTTTTCTACAGAAAAAATCTCAAACTCTGAGACATTTTCTTCTACAGAAAAAGTCTACAGAAAAAGTAATTTTTGCAATAGAAAAAGTCTCAGATTCTGAGACATTTTTCCTATAGAAAATGTATCTGATTCTGAGAAATTTTTCCCAAGTGTTAGATTCTGAGACATTTTTCGCCTAGTAAAGTCTCAAATTGTAAGGCATTTTTCCTATAGAAAAAGTCTCAGATTCTGAGACGTTTTTCCCATAGGAAAAATCTCAGAATCCGAGACATTTTTCCTATAGAAAAGGTCTCAGATTCTGAGACATTTTTCCCATAGAAAAATTCTCGATTCTGAGACATTTTTTCTACAGAAAAGTCTCAGATTCTGAGACATTTTTCCTATAGAAAAAGTCTCTGATTCTGAGACATTTTTCCTATTGAAAAAGTCTCAGATTCTAAGACATTTTTCCTATAGAAAAAGTCTCAGATTCTGAAACATTTTTCGTATATAAAATGTCTCTTCTGAGACATTTTTCACATAGAAAAAGTCTCAGATTCTAAGACATTTTTCTTATAGAAAAGTTTCAGATTCTGGGACATTTTTTCTACAGAAAAAGTCTCAGACTCTGAGACATTTTATTCTACAGAAAAAGTCTACAGAAAAAGTAATTTTTCCAATATAAAAAGTCTCAGATTCTGAGACATTTTTCCTATAGAAAATGTCTCAGATTCTAAGACATTTTTCCTATAGAAAAAGTCTCAGATTCTAAGACATTTTTCTAGAGAAAAAGTCTCAGATCCTGAGACACTTTTCCTATAGAAAAATTTTGATAAATTTTTCCTACAGAATAATTCTCAGATTTTCAGATTCTGAGACATTTTTCCTATAGAAAAAGTCTTAGATTCTCGAGACATTTTTCCGATAGTAAAAGATTCAGATTCGGAGACATTTTCCTATAGAAAAAGTCTCAGATTCTGACACACCTTTGAAATAGAAATGGTTTCAACGTCTGAGACATTTTTCATATAGAAAAAGATTCCCTAACATTTTTAATACGGAATAAAATCGCATATTCTGAGAAAATCCCGCAAGTGGCAACCCTTTTTCATATGGGGCTAGTAAATCTGTGTGACTTGAAGTACATATAAATATCTATGTTAACAATTTTGCTTTTATATACACATGAGAAAGATGCACTTTGCTTGATTAATTTTCAATATTTGCCAAAAAGTATAGTCAAGTATCGACAACAACAAAAAAACTTTGTTCCTTTACCTTTACTAAACAAGGAGTTAAATTCTCTTTAATGCAAGTTTTTTTTTTGTTTCAAAAGATATGGATGGAAAATTTTAACTATCAAGTATATTTGTGGTTTCAGTTTTGGCAACATGTGAAGATGAAAAACATGAAGGAACAACGCACATGACTTGTTATTTTAAAATTTCCTTTAAATGATGTGTCGATCTTGTTTTTTTTGTTTTTCTACTCCTTGGACTCCTTTGTAAATCTGCTGAATTTAATCAACAACAGCTGTCGACACACATATAATTTATAATGGTACGTTTACCACAAAACAAAAATGAAAAAAAAAGTTAAAAACCTTCTCTAACAACGAATAAGGACATTTAAATATGTAGATGCGATGGAGTATCCTTATGGGAGTGAATAACATAAGTCTAGAGTATTTTCATGTTTGTTTGTGTGCGGTTATCAGGATGAAAAAACAGTGCCATTCTTTATTCCTTTTTGGAACAATTACAAAAAAATTGTAGAGAAAATAATAGAAAAAAATCATTAAAAAAAAGGAAAAATTCATCTAGAAAAAGAAAAATAAACCGCAAAACCACAACAAACACAAATTTTCTTGCAAAACAATTTCAATTTGGGTACTTTCTACGAATAAAGATGGTATTAATTTTTTTTGTCTTTAGAAAGGGACCAAACAATTGAAAAAAACACATAAAAATCAACAACAACAATTTTCACCATGAATGTATTAGATATAAGTATTAATCGCACAGGTCAACAAATTTTTAACCCTTTGAACAGAGTCATTGCGCGAGAAATCGATCGATTTTGCATTAGTAGCGAAAATACCATGAATATATAGCTAAACTTAAGATTATGATATCTCAGAGAAAAAACATGATATTAGCAAAGGTAAACATTTATTTTAAAGGACTTTCAAACGACAGTACAAGTTCTACAAATGAAGGTGAATTCGTGACGTTATAACATCTCGAATATAGCGAAAAAGGTGTTGTTTTTAACTTTAAACTATGATATCTAGAAAACCTGATGTGATATGCAAATTCTAACGTCAGATTTGGTTTTAGCTAAGCTTAGCTTAAACCTTAACCAAAAGTCTACTATAGTTAGGGCGACCATTTTTTCCAGAACTCAAATCAGTACACCTATTCTTTTTCCTAGAAAAAAATCTGTGTGGTCCCAGCAAAAATAAATCGAGATTTTGGCGACACACCATATTTTTATAGCATACCGAAGCGTATCCAAAGAGCACTCTTGAGGATGCAGTAAAAGTAAGGGGAAATAATTAAAATTTTTTGATAAGATTTGATAAGATCAAAATATAAAATTATATTTTGATAAAATTTTATATGCTTTCGTTTTGAATATATTTAACACTTCTTGCATAAAAAATCATGAGTTTTGGGCAAAGGCAAATGATTTCACTGCATCATTATTGCGCGTTAATCAATTCTGCAAAGAGTGCTTCAATCATAACACCTCACATTTTAAATGATAAAAAATTGAGTACCCCATTTCCACTTTAGTTTCAGAAAATACAATACAATTTCCAATTATATTTAAAAATGTCAAATTATATTTTTGAGAAAGATTATTCTAGCTCAAGGTCATATTTCTTTTACTAATCATTACGATGATATTGTCAAAGTAACAATTTTCAAGAAACTTTTTATAAAGTTGTTTGTTTTAAATTGATTGGTTTGGTCATTTTGCAAGACTTACTCGACACGTGTTTCGGAATTCGTCAAATTCCATTATCAAGAGTATTTAGCAAATTGACAATCGTTTGTGGCAAAACATAAAGACTTATATTCGTATGTAAATAGTCATAACGAGAAATGTACTAAATACACAACATAATACAGCTCTAAATTTCAAACGAAAAGTCAAAACCAAACCATCACTATTTAATTCAAACATACCTTCATATATACAGCTTGTATTACATGCTAGTATATACATACAGACAGTAGATTTCTTACGCGAGTAAGATGTTCACTGCTTTTGTTGTATTCCTTCTTATTCATAATATGAACAGAAGTGAGGCGTGCTATCCTTTTGTTTAAATTCTGTTTTAATTTTTAAATTAATAAAAATTATTTATTATTCGACCTTTAAAAATCTATTTTTGAGAAAGATTATTCTAGCTCAAGGTCATATTTCTTTTACTAATCATTACGATGATATTGTCAAAGTAACAATTTTCAAGAAACTTTTTATAAAGTTGTTTGTTTTAAATTGATTGGTTTGGTCATTTTGCAAGACTTACTCGACACGTGTTTCGGAATTCGTCAAATTCCATTATCAAGAGTATTTAGCAAATTGACAATCGTTTGTGGCAAAACATAAAGACTTATATTCGTATGTAAATAGTCATAACGAGAAATGTACTAAATACACAACATAATACAGCTCTAAATTTTTATTTTTTTTATTAATTTAAAAAATTAAAACAGAAATGTCAAATTATATTTAAAAAATTTCCAACATAATTGAAAATTTTTGAAATGTAATTAAAATTTTTTTGGTTATAAATGGTTATATCTGAAATATAAGTGGAAGTTTCTGAAATATAAATTGAAACTTTCGAAATATAATTGGAAATTTTTTAAGTGTAATTGGATCTCTTAGGCGATATGTCTTCCAAATGCTTGCAGGGAGTCAACTGATTTTCAGAATTAGTCAATTGTATTTAAGATTTTCCAATTGTATTCCGAAATAGTCAATTGTATTTCAGATTTTGCAATTTGTATTTCAGAAATAGTCAAATGTGCTTCATCTTTATTCTGCTTAAATCAGCTCTTAAAATATACATGAATTCACTGCATTTTTATAGCGATTTTTTCAGCGCTCTAAAGAGATGTGAATTCAGAGCATCTTAAGAGCGCTTTTTCGGTGTATCCAATTAGCGCTCTAAAGTGTGACATCGCCTTAGAGAATCATGCATGAATTCAGCTGGTTTGGATGCGCTCCTTGACTCGAGTTTCCTTTCCAAAAGCTGCTGCCAGTTCAGCAAATTATCTGCTGGGGTCTTGCTATACAAAATGAGGAATGCTTTCACCCAGCAAAAATTGGCATTACTAGTAATGGGTTTTGTAATACGAAACAGATGTTAATAAGTAGTTACTTATTGAATGAAACACTAATTATTTTAACAAGGGCGTGAGACAAAAATAACTAGTGAAGAGTATGGGGATACATAAGTAGTTACTGCCTCGGATTACAAATATGGAGTAAAAACACATTACCAATAAGAAGTAAAATAATTAGTTAATTAAAACTTTTAAAATTTAATTTGTTTTTACTAAAACTTAAAAATTGCGTAATTTTTATTAAGTTTTTAAGTACTTTTTAAGTTAATTGAATTATAAAGGTTAAAAACTGCAAGTGCAAGAAGATATTATTACTTAGAGGTGAGGTGCTTTTATAACATATTACTGAGAAGTAGTTACTTTTGGACTTAAACTAATGTTAATGGTAATGGGTACGCATTATAAATAATGTACTTGGTAATGATTACTTTTCACAACTCATTACCATGTTTTTTCTGGGCAGCTTTCAAAAATGTTAATTACACACTTATAGTTGTTTGGGGTCAACTAGTATTACAGTAAAAACAACTATTAAAAACAACTTACATTAACTGTTGTAGTTATTTTACAGACAGTTGTATAAAAGTATTTGAATCAAACCACTTCATGATCATTTTATTTCTTTAGCAAATCCCGTTATAATGGGTAATCTTATAAAAATTTGTTTTTAATAATTTTTATTAAGTTTTTAAGTACTTTTTAAGTTAATTGAATTATAAAGGTTAAAAACTGCAAGTGCAAGAAGATATTATTACTTAGAGGTGAGGTGCTTTTATAACATATTACTGAGAAGTAGTTACTTTTGGACTTAAACTAATGTTAATGGTAATGGGTACGCATTATAAATAATGTACTTGGTAATGATTACTTTTCACAACTCATTACCATGTTTTTTCTGGGCAGCTTTCAAAAATGTTAATTACACACTTATAGTTGTTTGGGGTCAACTAGTATTACAGTAAAAACAACTATTAAAAACAACTTACATTAACTGTTGTAGTTATTTTACAGGCAGTTGTATAAAAGTATTTGAATCAAACCACTTCATGATCATTTTATTTCTTTAGCAAATCCCGTTATAATGGGTAATCTTATAAAAATTTGTTTTTAATAGTTTTTTGTTGGTTATTTGCCGATCGTTATCTTACTAAGAGATTGTAAAATTTTCTTCTTCTAATTTTTAATGAGGGTAGGGTTGAATAATGTATTAATATTTTTGTTTGAACATTAGCGATTTGTCATTTAAATCTCCTTTGCTGCCTGTAGTATAGGGTTTTTACTTATATTTTCTAAATTGTTTTGACAATGGAATCTGATCAAATTCCGAAACACGTGTCGACTAACAGGCCTATTCAAAGTTATAGCTGGTTATGACCAGTTTTGTGTTTTTTAAACTTCATATTCCCTGTGTTTGTTGTAAAGCAATGGTTCCCAACCTTTGATTCTCGCCCCACTGGGGGGCAATTTGAATGCTTCAGGGGGGCAACGAGCATATTTTCAAGATTTTTTTTTGTTAAATAAACTAAGAAAAAACATAATTTTAGTTAAATTATTAAGTTGATTGTTGAAAACTTTTTCTAAAAACTTTGTCATCATTTCATCATCATTTAGGATTTTAACAAAAAGTTTGATTAACCACAAGTCATAGATTGGACCAGTGGGTGTCAAATTGGTTGGATGCCATTTATTTTGATCTCTCAATAAGTCGGTTCTCTTAGTGTTGCCTTTGCTATTGCATGTAAAAACTCTCTTAAACATTAAGAGAACCAATTTATATAAAGTGACTTATTGTTTTGGGGCCTATCAAAATCTCTGATCATCTTTACTCTATGGATTGGACTACTTAATTAAAGGGACCAATTAAAACAAAAATGTGCAAACAAATGCTTTTAAAACCAATTATAATTGGTGTTTTTCAACAATTGGTGCATTTCATTACCATTGGTAATTATTTTTTTCAATTAAAAAAAATTAATTAGCATTAAATGGTAATGAACTTTTTTTTCATTACCATTGATATCAAACAAATTTCAATGTTAATGAAAAATTCCCATCTACACTCAAAAAAAAAAGTTTGTAAAATGACATAAAATCCCCGTGATTTTACGGGGCAGGTTTTGTAAAATATGTACTAGCAAGAATCCCCGTAATGTTACGGGGATAATTTGTAATTTGATTTAACAAAAAATTGTGTAAATTTACAATTTTTTTTTGTAAAATATTAACTTCGAGGTGAACATTTTTTTGGAAATTTACAAAAAATTTGGTAAATTTACAAAACAAAATTGTAAACTTACAGAAAAAGGTTGTTATTATACAAAGAAAATATAGAAAATGAAAAAAATTAATTGTAGATTAACAAATTATTTGGTTAAACTACTGTTTTTACCGCCAAAAAATATTGAAAAACTGGCATATTTACAATAAAAATTGTAAATTTTTAAAACAAATTGTAAACTTACAAAAACAAAATTGTAAATTTACAAATTGTTTGGTTAAACTACCGTTTTCATGGCAAAAAACTTGTATATTTACAATAAGAATTGGTAAATTTATAATTTTTATTGTAAATATACCATTTATTCTTATTTTTGCCGTAAAAACAGTAATTTAACCAAATAATTTGTAAATTTACACTATTGATTCTGTATTTTCTACTTAATTTTTGTAAAATTACAACTTTTTTCTGTAAGTATACAATTTTGTTTTTTAAATTTTCATGTGTGTTTTGTAAATTTACAAAAAATTTGGTTTATTTAAATATTTGTTTTGTAAATTTAATGGGTTTTTTCCATTGGTGCATCATATTTTTCTTTTTTGGGCAGCTGGAGTAGCACTTCAACAACCTGAAATGATTTTTTTTTTCACTTGAACACTTTTAACAAACTTTTTAAAGTAAAACACTGCATTTTTTTATTTTTTTTTTCGGCATTTCGTTTTTCTTAAGTAGAACATATGAGAATTGCAAAGGAGGCTACAAAAGAAATTTTTTATATTATCAGGAAAAATTAGACAAAAAAAATGTTGGATATTGTAGATTGGATGTTTAAGTACCTGTTAAAATAAGAAAAACTTAATTTTTCATAATTGACAGATTTTCATTGACATTTTAGGTGCCAAATTAAAAAAAAAAAATTACCAAAAAAATATGGTAAAATTACCAAAAAAATGGTAAAAAGTAGAAACACATAAAAATTGTGGTATTTTACTTAACACGAATTACCAAAAAATGGTGTAAAAATTAAATTTTTTTTCTAAAGTTTTCAATTAGTTGAACAATTTTTGTGTCCGGAACTTAAAAAATTTCCAAATTTTTTTTTCATGAAATTTTTTATTTATAAAAAATTATTTTTAACTAAATTTTTTACTCCAAAACGCAAAAAAAAAATCTGAACTTAGAAAATTTTTGAGTGTCCTATTGTTGAATAATTTTTTTTTTGTAAAACAACATTAATTCTAGTAATAAAATAAGTTTTGTAAAATTACAATGGAATTTTGTACTTTTCAATACATACATTTCAAACTGAAAACCTTGTAAACGATCTTTAAAAAAAAAATGTTTGTAATAAAACATTTTTTTGGTAAAAAGACTAAATAACACCAAGTAAAATTTTGTTGTACAATTACAGTTTTCTTGTGTAAAAAAACTAAACACCTTGTAATATTTTTTTAATTTGTAAAATAATTCACTTTTTTGTAAATTTACCTAAAAAATTTGTAAAATAAATTTACCAACATATAATAGTAAAATTACAAAGCAAACTTTAGTTTTCGTTTTATTAAATATACAACAATTTTTGTAAAAAGACAAAAATATTAGTAAAATAGAATTACAAGACCTTTTACTTGTAAATCTACAAACTTTTTTTTTTGAGTGTATACAACAATTTTTGTAAAAAGACAAAAATATTAGTAAAATAGAATTACAAGACCTTTTACTTGTAATTTTACAAACTTTTTTTTTTGAGTGTATGTCACAAGTAAGTTTTGAATTTTAAAACAAATTTGAAAAATTTACAAATTTTTCTTTAGTGTAGGGAGTTTTTTGTAGTTTTTTTTTTTTTAACTTAAAAGTGGGGCACGGCGCAAAAAAGGTTGGGAACCATTGTTGTAAATCAATCATAAAAAGTCTTTAAATTCAAAATTGTTTGTCAATTTATAGACCGTCTTAATAGCACACTCAAAAAAAAAAGTTTGTAAAATTACAAGCAAAAGGTCTTGTAATTCTATTTTACTAATATTTTTGTCTATTTACAAAAATTCTTGTATTTTTAATAAAACAAAAACTACCGTGCGCTTTGTAATTTTACTATAATATGTTGGTAAATTTATTTAACAATTTTTTTAGGTAAATTAACAAAAAAAATAATTATTTTACAAATTAAAAAATTATTACAAGGTGTTTAGTTGTTTTACACAAGAAAATTGTAATTGTACAACAACATTTTATTTGATAGTATTTAGTCTTTCTACCAAAAAATGTTTTATTACAAACAATTTTTTTTTCAAGATTTTTTAGTTTACAAGGTTTTCAGTATTTTGACACAAAAAAATGTAATTAAACAAAAATTTGTATTGAAAAATAATTATGCAACAATAGGAGACGCAAAAATTTTCTAAGTCCATATTTTGTTAAAAATTATTTTTTATAAATAAAAAATTTCATAAAAAAATTTTGAAAATTTTTTAAGTTCCGGATACAAACATTTTTCAATTAGTTGTAAGCTTTATCAAAAAAATTGAATATCAAGACAATTTTTTGGTAACTTGCTTTAAGTAAAATACCACAATTTTTATATGTTTTTACTATAGTACTATTATTGTTCTAGTTTTTTGGTTTGTATTTTTACCATTTTTTTTGGTAATTTTACCATATTTTTTTGGTACTTTTTTTTTAAATCTGACACTAAATGTCAATCAAAAGCTGTCAATTATGAAAAATTAAGTTTTTTCTTATTTTATCAGGTACTTAAACGTCCAATCTACAATATCCAAAGTTTTTTTTATAATTTTATAAAAATACTTGCTAAAATAATTAAAAATTCGAAAAAAGGTAATTTTTTTGACTAGTTTTTCTTGAAAATATAAGAAATTTCTTGTGTAGCCTCCTTCGAAATTCTCATATGTTCTACTTAAGAAAAACGAAATGCCGAAAAAAAAAATAAAAAAGTGCAGTGTTATACTCTAAAAAGTTTTTTAAAAGTGTTCAAGTGAAAAAAAAAAATCATTTCAGGTTGTTAAAGTGCTACTCCAGCTGCCGAAGAAGGAAAAATAAGATGCACCAATAGAAAAAACTTTTAAATTTACAAAACCAATATGTAAATATACCAAATTTTTTGTAAATTTACAAAACAAATATGAAAGTTTAGAAAACAAAATTGTATACTTACAGAAAAAGTTGTAATTTTACAAATATGAAGTAGAAAATACAAAAACAATATTGTAAATTTACAAATTATTTGGTTAAACTACTGTTTTTACGGCAAAAAAATAAGAAAAAATGGTATATTTACAATAAAAAATGTAAATTTACCACTTTTTACTGTAAATATACAAGTTTTTTGCCATAAAAAACTGTAGTTAAACCAAACAATTTGTAAATCTACAATTTTATTTTTTGATTTTCTACTTTATTTCGTAAATTTACAACTTTTTTTGTAAGTCTACAATAATATTTTACAAAAAAAATTGTAAATTTACACTTTCTCCCCGTAATTTTTTTGTTAAATCAATTTACAAATTATCCCCGTAACATTACGGGGATTCTTGCTAGTACATATTTTACAAAACCTGCCCCGTAAAATCGCAGGTCTTTATTTTTTTGAAATTTACAAACAACATTTTTTTTTGACTGTTTACAACAACTACATGGAAAAATTTGACTTTTGATTAAGTTATGACTATTTTCTATGAATTGGCCCCTAAGTCTTGCAAAAATGACCAACATAAATAAATTTAAAACAGAAAAAAACTTTCTTGAAAATTATTTTATGAGATTATCGTAGTTTTAATTAGTAAAAGAAATAATGACCTCGAGCTAGAATAAACCTACTCAAAATATAATATTTTAAAGGTCGAATGAAACAATTTTTATATTATAAAAAATTCAGAATACAAATAAAACATTTTTATGTCAGAAGAAGGAGAAAGTCCCACATTTGGACCCAGATTAGAAAATATAACATTTTTAGACCCGCCCCATTTTAAGGGCAATTTGATAATGGTAAAATTGTATAACTAAAACTCAAAATTCACATTTAATGAATTTGTTAACATTTATAGCAAGAAAAAAGATGCCCCTTAAATCACCTCTAAACGTCCCTATGTTTTCACTTTTTAAAGGGTATTTTCTCAATTTTGAAATTTTATGTTAAAAAAAAGGTTTCTGAAACCCAAACAAAAATAATGCTCGTGGGTAAAATTGTTGTAAATACCTCCAAAACTTCAGTTCTATCATGGTTACTTAGTTATTACATTATTCTGCAACCATCTATGGTCGGTGATGGATTTATTTGTGGCCATTTGGTTATTTATCCCCCCAATACCATCGACTATTTGTCTATATAAGATTTATAATGTTGTAGTTAAAAATTGAACAGGAAACGTAATACGCCCATATCTGATATTTTTTTAAAAATTCTATTTAAAATTTGTTTGTAGTAAAATATTTATTTTTTGTTTTTAACTACATTCCTCTTCCACTTCCTTATATTTCCTTTGTCCAACTTGAAATGATTCCAATTCTTTTGTAACTAAAAATCATATGGGTCGGATGTTCGTTTTGAAGTTCTAACGCTTTTTTTATGTTATCAAGCTACTACTTCTACAACTACTGCTGCTGTTGCTATTATTTCCATTATTCCTGCTACTGTTATATGCAAGATAGACGACAATAGTGGAATGGTCATTTTATATTCGTATTTTTTTTTGTTAGCATTTTTATTGTCCTTCGATATATCAGAGATAACAACAGAAAAAAAAAAAATTGCGAAAAAAATAAAAACTTTGAAACGGAAAACAGTATGTAAAACTGATAGTAATATTACCAACATTTGTATATTGTAAAGCAGCATATAAAGGATACTTCTGGAAGTCATACAAACAAACATGTGGAAGTGTGATATATGTGTACGATAAAGTTAACACTGTTTCCATTTAATCGTTGTTTGTCGAAAACATATTGGTTGTTGTCTAGCTAAACCGCAGAAGCGAAATCAAAACCCTCGGCCTAAAAGAAGTTATTTAAGTCCTCCCTTTAATAAGTTTAGTTCCAACTGCTTTATGTACGATTTCCGATAATTGAATGGATGGATTAAAACATAAGCGTCAATCGTGTCCTCAATCGACTTAGAGACCTTTGCTTCTGACTCGTTAGCTATCTTGTTTCTCATGACCCTTCGTAGCCTGAAACCCGTGCGAGTCTTACTGTGTGCTGTTGAATTTATGTGCGATACTTAATACTTACTCCAATATGTTTTGATTTAATGGTTTTATTTTCCTAGGTTCTAAGAGCAACAAAGCACTAGTTCCTTTCTAAGTATTCCTGTACAACACAGAAAAAACAGCCTCTTTTTTGTTGTTTTGTCCAATAAAAAAATATTTTACAACATAAAGGAAAAAATATTTGGTCAAAATGAAAGATGATTATGTGAGAAACGAACTACTTTCAATTTTTTTAATTTTGGTTCAAAATTACGCCATCTATTGGAAAAAAATAAAAAATAAAATTAAAAAATCAATTACTAAAAACACCGATTCAATTACTTTAGTATTTGAATTTCCTCCGAGCACGAAAATTGTAATATTGATTACTCAAGTAATTGGTCCATTTACTAAAGTAATTGGTTCAATTATTTTAGTAATTGAACCAATTACTTGAGTAATCTATATTACAATTTTCGTGCTCGGAGGAAATTCAAATACTAAAGTAATTGAATCGGTGTATTTAGTAATTGATTTTTTGTAATTTTTTTTAATTTTTTTTTCAATAGAGGGCGTAATTTTGAACCAAAATGAAAAAATATGAAGGGTTTTGTTTTCTCACATAATCACCAATCATATTGACCAAATTTTTTTTCTTTTATGTTATACAATATTTTTTTATTGGACAAAACAACAAAAAAAGGCTGTTTTTTCTCTTAAGAGATTTAGGAGTCCCAATTGCACCAAAGTATTTCTCCTTATTCGAGAATAGCAGATATGTGCCATATAGTTTAAAGAACCAATCTGCAGAATCTTTCAATTTAGCGTCTTTAATTACCAGATCATATATTTTACGAGTTTTATCACGACATCACTACAAATTTTACTTTCGGTGTGTTTTTCCGTTCCTAAGAGAGAAAACAAGAATAATTTAAGAAGAACAAGAAACCTAAAGTCTGGAATTTCTACCGAATTAGTTTTATTGCTTTCAAAAGGGAAACTCGACGGACCATTACGAATAATAGACATGAGAGACGACAGAATAAATTTGGCCAACTCTTAATCAAAGACGCAAGAGCAATGTTATCTAGCCAAGATATAGAGATTTCGACAGTATTTACGGACGGATCGAAGATGGAGATATATAAGGGTTCGGGGGTATACTCTGAATGCTTTGAAATCAGGGCCTCTAAGGATAGGTGGATATTACTGACTACGTGAATGATATCGCAAACACTAATATGGCATTCACACTTGCAACCTTAAACAACATGTTCAACAAAACACTAGTAACAGAATAAAAACGTAATCGACACAGAACAAAGACTTTTTTAAACCTCTCACTCTTGAACACACAGCAAATGTGAATGCCATATAAGGCCACTGTCAAATCCTAAGAGAACAGAAAGTCTTCTTACTTTTGGAAAACGGATGTTTAACCAATTAGTGGGAGTAATAGGTTAAACGGACTTTTAACCTATTAATGGGCCTTATAGCCTCCGAATAAGTTCGTCAAATGGCGGACGCTCATCCAACCTACCCAACCTAACCATAGGAAAACACGATGACTGAAGGTGTCGTCATCAGACTGCAGGTAATACCTGGATAAGGCAGAGTTCGAAAACATCGAATTCTTTATCAGTCATTTTACGATGCCATTTATCTGATCAGAGACACACTTCATTGGGATCTAAGCAGCAGCATGATCTCTCTGATGATTTGTCGGATACAATATTTTCGGTGTTTCTTAAGGAGGTAAAAATGGGTTTAAGAGGACTAGCATGTATCCCAGTGGGACCGTTTTAATTGCGGAAAATCTAATTGCCAATAGACGTATAACGCCTGAATTGGGAGCGTCCCTCATATCTCGATTTGTCAATAGGGGAACAACACAGGGAGGTGTTCATTCGCCACTTCTTTGGGATCTGACTCTGAATTTAATGCTGCTTTCTTTAGAAGCACGTGGTTGTCATGTTGTAAAAGGGAAAGAACCTGCCAACAACTAAGGGACATTCTATAAAAGATCTGTCTAAATGGGCAAGAAAGAGACTGTGGTCTGGTAGTTAATAGGGTGGGTCGTTTTGCCACTTTTTCGTCGGATCGAAACGCTATACCCGGCAAAAGTTGTCTACCCAGATGGGTATTACAGATGTGAATTTTTTTGGAAATCGATTGATATCTTCTGCTCCCAGAATGGGCTCAAAGTTTCGAAATTTTTTGCTAAAAATCCCAAAATGGCAATTATTGAGGTTATAAGAAGCGGTTATGTTTTTGGGGTAAAGATATGTTATTTTAAACGTAAACTCCCTTTTAGGCATTAAAATGCAATTTTAACCCCTCTATGAGGTCCAGGGAATACCCCCGATATCCCAAAGAGGATGTGAATTTCGGCTAAATATAGCCTAATTGACGATTATTTTGGTTCGAAAAAGTGGTATAATTTTTGGGTACAGACATGGTATTTTAAACGTTAACTCCCTTTTAGGCATCAAAATGCAATTTTAATCCCTCTCGGAAATCCAAGAAATACCCCCGATATCCTAAATGGGAGGTGATTTTCCGAAATTGTAAAAGACGCCTTAAAATTATATTTTTAACGATAGCGTCATCATCGCGAGAAGAATATTTCCGGGCAGGGCAAAGAACGCATTAGTTTGAATAGATGATGTGTTCTAATTCTGAGTTGCATCACCACATAGACTTTAAGTATGAACTTAACTATTTCTACGAGTTCCTTGCTATGCAGTTGTCAACCAGCGAGGCTTGTTCAATTTTCCAAGGATCATGGAAGCAAGAACCTCCTTCTGAGGTTTTAAAGCTCTTCAGAACTGTGATAAGGAAGATCACATTTAATTGTTATCACTCAAAAAATTATGTTAGTAATAATAATAATAAATAATAGTTTTGATCACATGTACAATTATTTTTATTTATTCTTTCAATTAATTTACAACTCATTTTTAATAACTTCAACCTAACCGAGAACTGGTAACAATGACCGTCGTCTCGTTGTAGCGAAAAAACCAAGGGTTCTGGTGGGAATCGAACCCACGACCCCCACGTTCAAAGGCTAGCACGATACCAACTAGCCTACGGGGGCCCCCGTATCAATCAACTGAAAATGTAAGTTAAAATAACTACTTTGTAAGTTGTTTTGGGGTCAACTACTTTTCAGTTAAATCAACTAACAATGTTAGTTATTTTAACTGACAAAAACAACTGGCTTATGTAGTAAAAATTACTTACATTTGTAGTCAAAACAGCTAACATGTAGTAACAATAAAATAATCAATACATAATTTTTTGTTCAGAAAAAAATGGAAGACCAAATTTTTTCCAAGTTTGTAAAAGTTGTGAAAAATAAAAAAAACGAAAATTTATTTTTATTTTTTGGAAAAAAAAATTATTTTTTTATAGGGATAAAAAAATAAAATTAACTACTTTAAATAACTGTTACTACATTACAGTACTTTTTTTGTAAAAAAACGACTTAAAATAAAATATACAAATAACTAACATGTAGTAACTTACATAATTTTCTGAGTGTAAATGACACCACAGGAAGTTTTTCACATCCGGGTAATTTTGAAACTATAGGACCTGGGTAAAAATTATGACCTGATGTTCCGCCGTCGATATGCTTAAAGAGAACTCGCAATGGTACTTCGATAAAATGCAAAAGGCAACCTGCCCATTGCATGTATTTTCTTATTAATTCTTTTAGTTTTCGAAGAATTCCACCTCTATGGAAAATATATCTTTTAAAATATTTTCTTTACTCCCCTAGATTTGTTTACCATATAAAGACTTTTTTATGAACTCTAGCCAAACAAAAGTAAAAGATATAAATGTATCTAGAAAAATATAGCTTGAAATATCTCCCATATATTCACTTATCTAGAATATATTTTCAGTTGTAAAAAGGTGTAATTTTCTATAAATCTAGACCAAATAACCAAAAATGTCTTTGAAAGGTTTAAAACAGCCCAAACTTCCATTTTTCTTCGATCCCGACGGGGTTCCTTGACCCTTAAGGGGGGTTAATAATTGCAATTTAAGGCATAAATGTGAGATGACGTTTTAAATAATACATCTTTACACAAACAAAATTACACTTTTTCGAACCTCAATAATTGTCAATTTGGGTATTTTTAGCCAAAATTCACATCTCTTTTGGATATCGGGGGTATTCCCTGGATTTCCGAAAGGGATTAAAATTGTATTTTGATGCCCAAAAGGGAGTTAACGTTTAAAATAACATATCTGTACCCAAAAATTATGCCACTTGTTCGAACCACAATAATTGTCAATTAGGGTATTTTAGCTGAAATTGACATCCACTTTGGGATATCGGGGGTATTCCCTGGACCTCCTGGAGGGGTTAAAATTTCATTTTGATCCCTAAAAGGGAGTTTACGTTTAAAATAACATATCTTTACCCAAAAAAATAACCGCTTCTTCGAACCTCGAAAAATTGCCATTTCGGGATTTTTAGCCAAAATTTCGGAACTTTGAGCCCATTCTGAGAGCAGAAGATATCGACCGATTTCCAATAAAAATCACATCTGTAATACCCATCTGGGTAGACAACTTTTGCCGGGTATAGCGTTTCGATCCGACGAAAAAGTGGCAAAACGACCCACCCTAGTAGTTAATCCAAGTAAACAAAATTTTTCTTGTTTAAAAGAAAAAAAAAAAATCGTGCTTTTGATTCTATTCCTATGTATGTTTTTGAAATCCAAGTATCTTGGGGTATTTCCAGATAGGAAGTTGAATTTCAGGCGTAATGCTGAGGAACGTGTGAGAAAAGCAACAATATTCCTGAAAAAAGACCATTGGAAAACGATGGGGCTTTAGCCTTAAAGGCGTTCATTGTATTTATACAGCAGTGGTGCGTCCAATCCTGCTGTATGGAATTGACCTGCTTTGGAGACAAAAGGAAAACGTGTATTTATCACTGAGGTACAGAGAATGGCGTCAATGTGCATGACTGGAGCTTTTCGTACTACAACTACGGCTGCATTAGAAATCCTCCTTCACCTGATACCATTGGACATATTAGGTTAGCACAGCGATTGTGGCCATAGCGCGATCTTAAAAAAGATATCAATACCAAAAATGTGGACTGTAATCCCTCCATAAGCCTTTTTGCTCGCCAATTTACCATTATGATACTATCCGGGTCTTTGATAAGGAGCATTCCCTGGTAGTAGAGCCTCCATTTTTACACAGATGGATCAAAGCTCCACAAACAAGTGGACTTTGGAGTCTATTCGGAGTTGGGGCCCCGTAGGCTAGTTGGTATGGTGCTAGCCTTTCAACTTGGGGGTAGTTGGTTCGATTCCCAGGTTTTTTCCCTACAACGAGACGACGATCATTGTTACTAGTTCTCGGTTCGGTTGAATTTATGAAAAATGAGTCTTAAATAAATATAAAGAATAAATAAATATAATTGATCATGTGATCAAAACTATTATTATATTTTAACTATTACTATTCGGATGAGCTTGGGTTGATCCTGGCTCAAAGAGTGCTAGATTATTGCAGACTTTACCAGGCAGAAATGCTGGCAATAAAGGAAGTGGCTGACTGGCTGAGTTGCAATGTCTTGTCTAAAACTTAGTCCCTTAAGTCAATGTTTCTGAAAACCAGATCTGCACTTAATTGCCACACGTATTTAAATGAGATAGCCAAACAGTTTAACATATGACTCATATGGGTCCCAGGGCAACGAGACATTCCAGCGAATTGCAAAGCTGATGACTAGGAACTACCTTACAGGTTCCAACAGAATTGAAATGTGTTGGTGTGCCTCTAAAAACTTGCAAGCTAAATCTACGGCTTTGTTCCGCGACGGAGACTAATCAGAGATGGGCAAATGGATGGACGTGTGATACTACACGACAGATTTGGCCTTTTTTAATCACTTGTGCGCGAGTTTAAATCGCTTCAAGAGGAAAGATTTCGTTGGTGGCTGCTGTAATTACCGGACACTGTCTTATAGGAAAGCATACAGAGCGGTTAAGGGTTCCATTTTTGCAGGAGTTTCATTGATGAGGAGGAGTTGGAAACTATCGACCACTTAGTCTGCCATTTCCCGGAACTTTCTGATTAAAAACGCGCTTCACTTTGATCTAGGGAGCTGCATGATCTTTCTGATTTATTGGATTTCAAAATTCAATATCTTAGGAGTTTCATAAATATCTCAAATTGAGGAGGACGCTGAAGCCCTAAGAGTTTGATACTTTTGAAAACTAAAATTGGAAATGGTATAACAACAGTCATATGTACATAGGTTAGAGGTAGTGAATGTATAGAGTGTAGTCATGAATCTCGCATTACGAAACGAACTATGGATGGTATCATTTACATACAGATTCAAGTGGCAGCAGCAATAGAGTAGTACTATACAATACCAACACATATGTATGTTTCATTTGATATGGACTTGTATGTAGAATTTTTATTTTTATCTATCGTAAGCTTTTGTTGAAAATTGTCCACTTTTTTATTTGCCCAGGATTGCTGCTGTCTCTTCTTAGAGAGAAGTTGATTTTTATTTTTTTTTCAGTTATTTTTTCTATTGTTGTTTACGTAGCACAAGCATAAATCACTTGCAACCGAACAACAACATGAACAACATTCATATATACATTAGGGGTGGGATAGTGCACGAGTTTTCGATTTCGACACGCTAGAACCGCTTATTTTGTGAGGTTCGTAAAAAAAATGCATGGGTCAAAAAATGGGGCAGATCGGATAGGATCTAGGGGTCGCTCATCGGGGTCAAAGTTGGGAGTAGAGGGGAAAAAATCCACAAAAAGGCCCAAAATTCCCCTGGTTTTGCTCCTAGAGGGGTCAAATGTGAGACCGGCCCCCATTATTTTTTCCCCCTGAACACTTTTGCCAAACATACCTAAGACCTATCTCCAATCCCTAAGGGGGGTCCCATACAAAGGTTCAATTTTTAAAAAATCTTGCTCCTACCGCTCTAGCTGTCCTAGAAGTCACCCTAGAGGAATCAAATGTATGACCGACCCCCAATATTTTTTCAACCCCAACATTTTCTTAGAACATACCTACCCCCTATCTTCAATCCTTAGGGTGGTCCCCATACATTTTTTTTTTATTTTTTCTTAAATTGTCATATTAAATCAGCTCCTACCGGTCCAATGATGCCTCCTAGAGGGGTAATTATCAAGACCAACCCCCATTAATTTTTAGCCCCCAACACTTCTTCTGAACATACCAATTCCATATCTCCAATTCCTATGGGGTCTCCCACACAAAACGACATTTTTGTAAATCTTGCTCCCACCGCTCTAACTATCGCAGGGGTGACCCTAGAGAAGTTAAATGTGTGACCGAGCCCCAATATTTTTTCAGCCCCAACATTTTCCCCAAACAAACCTACCCTCTATTTTTAAGCCTTAAGGGTGTCCCCACACAATTTTTTTTTTTTTAATTTTTTTTTTATAAAATTTGCGCCTACCGCTCCCACTGTGCCTTTTAGGAACGGGAAATGAAGACTGACCCCCATTAATTTTTGCCCCCTACATTTTTTCTGAACATACCTACGCCGTATTTCCACTTTGTAGGGGTGCACTAAATCCTGGGGAAAACTAAATTTGTAATGTATGTAGAGAAGTCAAATGTATGACCTGCCCATATATTTTTTTAGCCAAAACATTTTCTTCAAACATACCTACCCTCTATCTTCAAGGTGTTACCCCACAATTTTTTTATTTATTTTATCGAGAAATCCGAGGTCTTTAATTTGCAATTTAATAGTAACTTTTGTTAAGCGTAAAAAAATATTTTTTTAACTTGAAAATAATAAAAAATTATAAATAATATAACTATAAATCAAATTTATTTATTTTTATCGTGTGATGGATATTGTTTCCGATTTTCGGCCACGACCTGAAGCAAAACTATTTTTTCCTCCTCGTTACGGCACAACACGTTGTTATAGTCTTCTATTAATTTTACGCCTCTTTCGGCAGCGTCGTTGACAACATGTAATTTACGTAATATTTGCAGCTCTCGCTGGTAGTCCTGACGATTTTCCCAAGTATTTGGATCGGAAGCAATGAAATTTGTTGTTATTCCGAAGCGTGCAAAAAATTTTGGAGTCTCAGGTGTGACGTAGTGGCTTAAATCAGTTTTCATGAGTTCTTGATTCACTTGTTTCGATGCCATGTTAATTCTTTTCACACCTTCGAATCCAACAACATGTACTTGAAGATTACAATCCTTGTTGCCACTGTCGCCGCTATCCTCTGAGGCATCTTCTTCCCCGATATCATCGTCTTCTTCTTCCTCGCTGTCTTCGTTAGACGATTCGTCCATCTCATCGTCAGATAACTCTTCCTTCAATTCCTCTTTCTCTTCTTCAAATATACGAATTGCATTCGACATTTTTCGTTTTATTTCACAAGAGATATTCGGATCAAATAGTGCGAGAGCAACAGCTTCGCCACTGAGATACCAGAGATGTCCACAAAATCTCTTTACCAATCGTTGTGACAGAATCTTATCAATTGAAGCATAATTGGCAATCGCTTTCAAAAAATTCAAATCATTATTTGGAGCTTCTATTGCTTTGGTAGCGCTAAACCAAGCTTTTACGTAAATTGTTATGATGAAAACGGTCACATCAAGAAGTGCATTTAATTCTTTTTGGCCAAACCGATATATTTTTGGAACAAAAACATTTTTAGGCAATATATGCCTTTTGCCATCCATCGAGCATGACTGATGGATCCTGGTGGGCTAAAATGCTTATTAGGAATATTTTCGCCAAGGTATAATAAAACAATTTCAAGAAACTCCTTGTAGTCGTCTCTGGGTTGCTTTTCTTTTATTTGAGCCCAACAAAACAACTTGATGGCAGTTTGGACTTGAGCTGGTATGTTGCCTGCCACTTCCTCATCTTATATGCCAAGACTGTACGGTTTGTCTTTTATATTTTCCCACTGCTCTTTAAAACGCGCAAACATTAGCACTCCTGGTCCAGACGTTTTGCCGAATTTGGTTTCAAACACTTAGTTTTCCCCAGGGGAGGACCCCTACAAAGTGGAAATACGGCGTAGGTATGTTCAGAAAAAATGTAGGGGGCAAAAATTAATGGGGGGGCAGTCTTCATTTCCCGTTCCTAAAAGGCACAGTGGGAGCGGTAGGCGCAAATTTTATAAAAAAAAATTAAAAAAAAAAATAGTGTGGGGACACCCTTAAGGCTTAAAAATAGAGGGTAGGTTTGTTTGGGGAAAATGTTGGGGCTGAAAAAATATTGGGGGTCGGTCACACATTTAACTTCTCTAGGGTCACCCCTGCGATAGTTAGAACGGTGGGAGCAAGATTTACAAAAATGTCGTTTTGTGTGGGAGACCCCTTAGGAATTGGAGATATGGAATTGGTATGTTCAGAAGAAGTGTTGGGGGCTAAAAATTAATGGGTGTTGGTCTTGATAATGACCCCCCTAGGAGGCACCATTGGACCGGTAGGAGCTGATTTAATATGACAATTTAAGAAAAAATAAAAAAAATGTATGGGGACCACCCTAAGGATTGAAGATAGGGGGTAGGTATGTTCTAAGAAAATGTTGGGGTTGAAAAAATATTGGGGGTCGGTCATACATTTGATTCCTCTAGGGTGACTTTTAGGACAGCTAGAGCGGTAGAAGAAAGATTTTTTAAAAATTGAACCTTTGTATGGGACCCCCCTTAGGGATTGGAGATAGGGCTTAGAAATGTTTGGCAAAAGTGTTCAGGGGGAAAAAATAATGGGGGCCGGTCTCACATTTGACCCCTCTAGGAGCAAAACCAGGGGAGTTTTGGGGCTTTTTGTGGATTTTTTCCCCTCTACGCCCAACTTTGACCCCGATGAGCGACCCCTAGATCCTATCCGACCTCCCCCATTTTTTGGCTCATACACTTGTTTTACCAACCTCACAAAATGAGCGGTTCTAGCGCTTCCAAATATTGCTGCTTAAAATCTCACACAACACTATCCCACCCTTAATATACATAGTGGTACTTAAGGCCTCAACAATATGTAAAATACATGTGTATGGGATATGGAAAATGCTGGCTAGGAAAAACAAAAAAAAAAAAAAGAAGAGAAATGTCCTTCCCAAAAATCTTTGTATATATGTCTATTTGTATATCTCTCTTTTTTGGTACAATCTATTCTATCTACTGGACAATTGGTTTCGTGGACATTTTTACAGTTTGGTTATTGCTCGTTTTTTTTTTTTTGTTGGATTCTTTTCATTGTTGAATTTCTTTTTAATCTATATTGTGGTTATGGGTTTCCTTTTTTGACAAATGAAAAACTTTTTAAGTTTTTTTTTGTTAAAAAAAAAGGATATCTAAGATTTTGAGATTTGTTCAGTTTTTTTTATATGTTTGTCTTATAGATTTAAATATTTAAAATTCATAGCTTTTAATAAACAATTTTCTACTTCATTCTGGACAGCTGAACTTTCCTTTATTATTAACTCTCCATAATTATTCCAATTAACACCCCATACCAATACCATCTTATTAATTTGTTTAATGTTAAGAAGCAATTAATTTCCTTCCAGTTCTATAGACAATATCATCACAGTGTGAGTGTTGGCTATAAATATTCAAATTTTTTCTTTAAAATTTTACAAATTTCTTTAATACCTTAACACTTTTTTGTCGTCGTCGTCGTCTCTCCTGACTTAATATTATCATCCAAAATTTACATACTTATTCAGTGCCATTCATTTTATGGGATGCCCTCTTTAATGGCATCACCACATCATACTTTTCAACAAATTCATAAAAAGCCGAAGACTTTCATTTGAATTTCATGAATTACTTATAAATTACGTGAATGACAATTGCTGAAGAGAGGAGCAAGGGAGCTTAGAAGTGCTGGTGCCAAGGTAGTTAAGAAGCAACAGCAACAGAAAAAAAAGTCAAAGTCATCATCAAAATGCAAATAACTCTTAAAATGTAAAAACGTTGGGAAACCACATAAAAAGTATAAAAAGTATATTCATTCTACTCCGACTACTATGACTTCTTTAACTACCAAACCAGTAAAAATTCAACAAACCACGGAATAATTTGAACTTCAAACCACATCAGAGAAACAAAAAAAAAAAAAACAGAAATTTAAATAAGGTGTTAGAGATGAAAGGAAATTTTCAACTCCTACATCATATTTACATTGTGGCAAAGAAAGTACGTAGGAAGGACAAGAATAATGATCGAATTAAATATACTCTATTGTACTAACACAGGTATGTAGGTGTCCGCCATTTCCTCTCTGTTACAAAGTTCTACTTCTTAAACTACAACGATTTTCTAAGATATTCTGCTACAGATTTTAATGAGACATCGTTAAGGATTTCCAGGTCATCGAAAAATCATTGCCCAGGTGTCTAGGCTCGACGTTCACGCAACAAGTGCTTCACTGACTTCTCCACATCCACATTCCCACAGCTCCCACAATAGTCCCTGTCAGAGATTCCCATATGCACAGCCATTTGACCGATAGCACAATGTCCTGTCAGTACTTTTAACAATAGGCTATCCGTCCGTTTACCAAAAGTAAGAAGACTTTCTGTCCTCTTAGAATTTGACAGTGGCCTCAGGGTTTGCGATGTCCTTTATGAAGTCAGTAATATAAACCTCTACTTCATTCTAATCTCTGATGTCCAATTAATTTCGTTTATAAATTCCATTGAAGGTACCGAGATGTCAGGTTTAACCTATTCGCCCACCGACTCAGAGCGTTTTCTCGCACATTCATCCGCCAATTCGTTCCCAGCGATCCCACAGTGTCCAGGAACCGAGATTAGCATAACTGTGTGCTAACTGATTCGACGAATGGATTTTATACGGTTCCTAATGACTCCCGATTTCTTAGTGTTTGATTATTAGGCCTTTAGAGCTGCAAGACTGCCTACGAAAATGTTAATGGCGCAAGGACGTAGGTCATAATCATCTATGCAGCTTTATCAATTACAAGTGGAAGGAAGTGACAAGGGTTCGAACTTCAACATCGATCATAGGGCAGGGAATTGACAGGAAAAAATAGGCAAGGTACAACGTCTGGCATGGGAACTTATCACAGGTACTATGAAAAGCAGCCCAACATTGGGCCAAGAATCCATCTTAGGTCTCAAACCTCTCTTCATTAACATTAGATCTATGGCAACTATGGCTGCGCACAGGATGTATATCGATTACTCAGACCCTCATAACTTGAGCGTTTACTCCAATATTCGTTTACTCCAATATTCTTTTTCAATTGGTATTAAGAAAAACTAGGTTATGCCATCGGATATGATAAACTCTAACTTTGCTTTGGATGGAAACTTAAGATCGTAATACCGATTACATCTGAATGGGCCATCTGTAAACACTAAAAGCTTAAACTGGTATACTGACGGATCATAAATGAGTGTAAGAGTTGATGTTTACGGTCCAAATACGCAGATAACCGAACCCATGGGCTATTATTTAAGCTATTATAATATGCGCTAGGGTTAATATGGCAAAGGATATGAGGAGTACTCATATTTCAGAAGACGGTTCTTACACAGTCGATACAAAGGCGATGTACAAAGGTTTAAACTATAAGGGCTGGTAACTTATCAAAAGCTAATTAATGATTAATACTAATCATTGATTATTTTCATATAAATTTGACGTTTGCAAACACTGATTAGCCATAATGATTGATTATAGTGTTATGAGTTATCAGCCCTAAAATAATTTTGGGGCAGTTTTTTTTATCGAAAAAGTCTCAGAACATCCGATTCTGAGACATTGTTTTTTTTTCTTTACAAACATTTTTAGATTCTGAGACAATTTTCATACAGAAAAAGGCTCAAATTCTGAAATGTTCAGATTCTTAGATTCTGAGATATTTTTTTCTCTAGAAAAAGTCTCAGATTCAGAGTTATTATGGCCATAGAAAATGTTTCAGACTCTGAGATAAGAACCATTTTTTGAATACATTAAGCTGCAGGTTTTATAACATTGTTCCTTTAGAAAAGTAACGGTTTTAATTTCCTCTGGAAAAAATTTTGGATTTTGAGCCATTTTTTGAAAAATCCCATCGAAAAATTTTCAGATTCTAAAATGTATTTCGAAAATTTTGTAAAATTTTTTTTTATACTTGTTGTTTATAGTTGGTTTTAAGACTAAATCCTGAAATTTGTAAAATCATTTCGGAGGGGGGGGGGGGGGTCCCGGGTTTATTCAGATTTTCCCGAAAGGCCATTTCATAAGGTGGCAACCCTTTTTTAAACCCCCGGGATAGCCGATAAAAAGTAGCAGGTTAAACTTGGTTTTCGGTACTTATTAACATAAATAAACAGAGCAATTGGAGTGTAATCTATGGGATACCTTCCTTGTGATTCCAAACATCGTTTTTGTCAAATATTTTGTCGCACTGAGTCCGTCTGTAGCTTTAGACTTGGTATATCACTTCAAGTTCAGGAGATATCTAAGGTTTTTTAATTAACGTACTGCGTAGAACATCCCAGTCGACAAAAAAAATCACACCTGACATATTGCTGACTCTTCACCATTATAAAATTGAGGATATCTCCATATAATTTTTCAAAATGTCCCTAATGACATGCCAGCAGTAGGTCAGCGGTTGTTTAAACGAATTATTGGTGGCCACCGATACTGGTGAGAAAAAATTTTATGAAAATGTCACCAATTTTATAAAGGGCAGAGTGTCAGCGTTGATTTAATTTTGCCAATTGGGATAGGATTTCAGTGTACTTAGGAATTTATAATAAAAAATCTTTAATCGGGTTAACATCTTGGAACGTGTTTGAAGAATCGGTATAGCGATTTATGGATTTCATGCTTGTTTATTTATAAAATATTTATTGATATTATTCGGATAACCGAATTATTAAAATTTAACCGATTATTAACCGATTAAATCTCAACCCCGATTTATTTAATCAGAAACCCGATTAATTGAATACTCTAACATTTGGCTTCTCCCTTCCCTGTTCTAACCCCTCACCTTCCATAATTATGTAGACATAAAGCAGCAACCACACACAAAACAATAACAAATGTTTGTTTATTGTTATTGTTATGTGTGTGTTTGTTGCTTTATGTTTACATAATTAATAAAGGTGTGGATGAGGGGTTCATTAGCAATATTGATCAGAGCTTGATTTCAATTTATAGATCTTGGTACTGAAACGGCTCATACCACAACCTACCCTACCTCGCAGAAGACTAGCTACCAAAGGATCTGGACGTGCTCAGGGAAATTGGGGAAGGATCTGGTCTTCTTCAAGGTAGGCGTGAGCCTGCTACTATAACATTAAAATTTTGGTAGCAAATTTCCTAGACACGACACAAGTTAAAACAAATTAAAAGAAGTAAGAGCAGAAGAGACGAGGAAAGAATAAAGGAGATAGGTAGAAAATTGAGTAACCGAGAAGGAGATAAAGATGGTAGTTTCTTCTCCATGATCTGTACCCGCCCAAACCATGCTATCGTTTCCATATTCTAGATAACCCATTTTAACTTAGCCTGTGATTACCCTAAATGTTTCGCGAAATTATGACACAAAAATTTAAAATTTCATTTTAAACACAATAAAACATTTATTTATACAGAAAATTGCGATCATAACAACTATTAAACAACATGGGGGAAAAACAAACAAGAAAAGTAAATTTTTAGATGAAAAGAATTGTTTAAAAGGCCAATAGACAGAAATAAATTAACTCCATTTTTTTATACCCTCCACTTAGTGTTAGAGGGTATATATAAGTTTGTCATTCCGTTTGTAACTCATCGAAATATCGATCTGGGACCCCATAAAGTATATATATTCATGATGCCCGATCGATTTTAAGACATTCTAGCGATGTCCGTCTGTCCGTCTGTCCGTCTGTCCGTCTGTCCGTCTGTCTGTGGAAAATGCTGTCGCGGACAAAATATTGCACAGAGATGACTGAAACTTAACATATTTATTGAAAGTTCTCCCGAGAAGTTTGGTATTGCATTTGAGCGATATCGATTCAGCGGTTCAAAAGTTATGAACCAAAATGTAAGCACACCTCCAAAATTTTAGTACATTCAACATAACCTAAAAATACAAAATGCTTTAATTCGGCTTCTGGTTGACATATGTGAACATAATTGAACACCAAATGGTATTTAAACAAGTACGAACATATTTTTTGACAAAAAAAAAAACGCGGATTTTTTTTTACCAAATTTTTTTTTCGCGGAAATTTTTTTATCAAAAAAATTTTTTTTTTCAAAAGTAATTTCCTTTTGAATAAAGTTTTTTGCAATAATCTTTTTGAAATTGTGGAGGGTATCACTACATTCGGCAAGGCCGAATTTAACTTTTTTACTTGTTTTGTTTAAGGTATTGTTTTAGTAATGAAATTGTATGTTCTCCCGTTTAAAAGTGAATTTTTGTGATAATAAATTTAATTTTTACAACTCAACAGTTTTCTCCCTCGTTGACGTTCAGGCCTGATGTCTTGAGTTCGTGGCTGTTAGAATTTTAATTATCACCAAGTTTCACTCCAAAATATTCGGAGTAGGTAAATAATGTAGATAATGTAGTACGGTACAATAAACTATTTTAAGTCTGAGCGCCATGGACTTGCCTAGAAAATTTACTTATTTTTAGGCTTGTACAACCCACCCTCAACTCAACTCAAATAATGTAGATAGTGAAAAAAAATGTAAAGTGGAATCAAAAAAAAAAAATAACGTTGTTTTGGTATTCCGAAGATAAAATTAAGTGGTGCAAACAAAAAAAAAATTTACAAACTATTAGAAAATCAAACTCGACCAGTAATATTAGCAATAAATTAAGAAAACCAGTAAAGATAAAGGGATAGAAAAAAAAAATAATTTTTAACGAATATGGAAGATTTTAAAATTAAATGGTTTTGACTTAAAAGGGGACAAAGAAAGAAAAATAAATTTTCTTGACAGATGTCAAGGTTTTACTGCAAAATTTAAATTTTCGGTCCACTCTATTGACCCCCGAGTAACTGAGCGTTGGTGTTCTATATTTTCGACCAGTAAGGATGGTCTTTTGATGGTGCGATTGTTTTGTCGTTGATGTACGACGTTTCAGTTGTTCCCTTTGATACGTGATGATTTAAGATAATTTAAGATGCTTTAAGATAACCACGATGCGGAAACCACATTACACTCCTGGACCAGAAGTCCGACGGCACCGATTAATAGTTAATGAAAATTTCCACCTCCCTGCTCCCTCGATCAAAATTGCGAGACGTGTACAAAAATTACATAAATTGTCACTATGCAGGGATACCCGTCGTTCATTTAGCCCTGGGCTTTATCTGTACGGTTCGACCGAAATCAATAGATTCAATTGCCAAACTATATCGTTTTTTCGATCTGCTTAAATTTAAAAGATTACCGTTAACTTACATTTAAAAATTCATAAAATTGCTTTGTTACCTTCTCCGGCTTCCCCATGATCGAATTTTGCAAACTTATCAATTATCTTAACAGTTCCACGAACCACTTTTTCGTTTATAAAAATTTCCGTTAGCCCGCAAAAGGATTTAAATTAAAATTATTTAATTTATTTTCAAATTTTTCTCGGCTCGCCTTAGTTTGAAAATTGAAATGAAAATTTCCGACTCTTTTTTGAAAATTTTTGAAACCTTGTTGAAATTTAAAACAACTTTGAAAAACAAATTTAAATTTTCCTAAAGTGTTTACAGTCGTATCCATTTATATATGAGCACGCGCTCACAGTACAAAATACCCAAAACGGTCGCAGTAGCGACCATAAGGGCTAGATCTCCCCTTTAGTAGCAAAATAAAATACTCTATAGTTTTTGCTCAAAGATCAACCATTTTGAATTTATCATGATATCAGATTCTTAGCTAACCCTGATGATTCATATGTATATTTTAAAATGTTGCAAAACCATCAATAAACCCTGTTAATTCACCCATATTGTAGCATCTTTTGAAAAGGATAAATGAGTTTCGAATTTATTTATACGAAATTTGATAGAAATTATTTACGTTGTTCATGATGGTTAGATTTGCTTTATTTTTATAGAGTGAAAATTTATGCAGAGTGATTTTGGTATACCAAAATCTACCCCCACCCACCCAAAAGAAAAGGTAAGAAGGGGTTAGACATAAGGTTTTTTGTTTATGGCACTTGGCAAATAAATAAAAAGAAATGGTATTGAATTTTATTTTTTATTTTTTGGTTAAAGAATAAATTTTATAATTTGTTTTATAGCAAACAGTTTTGATTTACAACACAATTTTCTGTTATTTTGTTTAAATTTTTCAACGTCAACGCGTGTTAAAATAATTTGTGCGTCACAAATTTTAATGGGGTTTTAGGTATGTTTTTTATGATTATTTTATGCCGTGTTCAACAATTCGTTATGTTTTTTTTTTCTTTTTCTGAAAGCAAAAATATTTATATTGTTTCTTTTATATCCTTACGACCATAAAGTGGCAAACCTTTAACAATTTATGTCGCTGTTTGCCATCTAAGCAAGAAAAATAAAAAAGGCTGTTTTTAAATGGTTTAACTGGAACCGCTTGGAATTTGTTAATGTTCTTGGAGCTGCTGATGCTGTTATTGTTTGTTGCTGTTTGTTTGCTAAAAATTTATAACCACTCGAGCTAAAACCCAGAGATGCTAGGACAGATTCAGTAATATATGTGGCAGCAGCAGCAACAACAGCATAATGGTGCATAAATTTAACCCCACAAACCTTTTGGTTATTATTTGCACTCGTTATAAATTTTTTTTTTTATTTTTTTGTTATAGTTTTTTTATATAAAGGGTATTCATAGCAAAAACTTTACTTTTTCAAAATACTAAATTTCAAAAATAATTAGTTTCCATCTCTGCAAGCTTCAAATGTAGGATCCTACATCAGGAAAAAGTTATTTTTACAATTTGAACTTTCAATGGGACAAAAAACAGGAAAGTTTGATCTTCCTCCTATTGGAAAGTACTTTTTATACCCTCCACTCTAGTGATAGAGGGTATATATAAGTTTGTCATTCCGTTTGTAACTCATCGAAATATCGGTCTGGGACCCCATAAAGTATATATGGGGCATTCCATGTCAAATCGGACACTTTGAATTTTTTTTTTTTTAGATTTTCCCAATTTGTTTTTAGTTTTAAGTACCCTTCGAAAACTCCTCTGTGGTAAATTTTCATATTTTTTTGATGACCCGTTCAAAAGATATCGAATTTTTAAAAATAGGTAGTTTGTTCTTTTACTCAAACTTCTTTTACTCATAACTTCTTCAATAATGGTCCAAATTTCAATTTTTTTTTTTCAAAATTTTAGTTTTTACGTACTTTTTAAAAAAAAATCCCAAAAAATTCTTAAAAGCGAACAAATTTTATAAAAATGTAATTTTGTATGGGAGCCTACTTAGGGAATGGAGATAGGGCGTAGCTATATTTTGAAAAAATGTTTCAGGTTAAAAATAAATGGGGTCGGTCTCACTAATGACCCCTCTCGGACGCACCATTGGACCGGTAGAAGTTGATTAAATAAAACAAATTTACAAAAAATAAAAAATATTTTATGGAGACCGCCTTAACAATTATAGATTGAGGGTAGGTGTGTTCAGGGAAAATGATTGAACTAAAAAAATATTGTGGGTCGGTCATACATTTTGTTGCTCTAAGGGCACTATTAGGGCAGTTAGAGCGGTTGGAGCAAATTTTAAAAAATTTCGTTTTGTGTGGGAGCCTCCTTAGAAATTGGAGATAGGAGATATTAGTTTGTTCCGAAGAAATGTTAAGACGTAAAAACTAATGGGGGTCGGTCTTATAAAGGACCCCTCTATGACGCACCATTGGAGCAGTAGAAATGATTTTAAGATTGAAAAATTACAATAAAATTTTTTCAAAAAATTTAAAAAAATAGTAATAATCGTTATCCCACGATCCTCCTGGGCAAAAAATTTGTAGAATCGATAGAAGTTTTACACAAAAAAGTTTCAAAAAAATCGAAGAGTACAAACATTTTCAAAAATGAGATTTAAATCTTAAAACTTAAAAATCGCATACTAGAGCGCTTTTGAGAATTTTTTGGATTTATTTTTTTTAAAAGTACGTAAAAAATCAAAAATTTTGAAAAAAAAAAAAATTTGAAATTTGGACCATTATTGAAGAAGTTATGAGTAAAAGAATTTTGAGTAAAGGAACAAACTACCAATTTTTAAAAATTCGATATCTTTTGAACGGGTCATCAAAAAAATCTGAAAATTTATTACGAAGGAGTTTTCGAAGGGTACTAAAAACTGTGAACAAATTGGGAAAATCTAAAAAAAAAATTTTCAAAGTGTCCGATTTGACATGGAATGCCCCATATATTCATAATCCCCGATCGATTTTAAGACATTCTAGCGATGTCCGTCTGTCTGTCTGTGGAAATGGTGATCACGGCCAAAATATTACACGGAGACGACTGAAACTTAACATATTTATTGGAAGTTCTCACGAGAAGTTTGGTATTGCATTTAAGCGATATCGGTTCAGCGGTTCAAAAGTTATGAACGAAATTGTAAGGACACCTCAAAAATGTTAGTACATTCAACACAACCTAAAAATACAAAATGCTTAAATGCTTTAATTCGGCTGCTGGTTGACATATGTCAACATAATTGAACACTAAATGGTATTTAAACAAATACGAACATATTTTTTGACAAAAAAAGAAAAAAATTGCGTATTTTTTTTTTTACTAAATTTTTTTTTTTGCGGAAATTTTTTTTCCAATTTTTTTTTTTTCCAAAAGTAAATTCCTTTTAAATAAAGTTTTTTGCAATAATTTGTTATAAATTGTGGAGGGTATCACTACATTCGGCAAGGCCGAATTTAACTTTTTCACTTGTTTTTGTTACGATTGGTACTTTTTTAATCTTCTAAAAAAAAAATTTAGAAAAGCTGTATATTTGGAATGTAGGATTCTCCAACAAAAAAAGTAAAAAGTTGTAGTTTTTCGGTCTTCTAAAATAATGGTACTAGAAACTTTTTTTGGAATGCAGAATACTCTTGGAAAAAACATTCCAAAAAAGGTACTAATTGGAAATTCCGATTCTAATGGGACAAAAAGAGTAATAAAGTGTACTTTTGTACTTTTTCTGTCTTACCAAGTAATGGTCACAGAAACAATTTTTTTTTATTTGCTGAAGCTTGAAATGTAGGATCATAATGCGGAAGTAATGGTCATAAAAACTTGAAATTTGAAATGTACGATACTTCAGCGGAAAACATGAAAAAGTGCTTTTTGGAAATTTTATTTATCTGCTGAAGCTTAGAATAAAGGATCCTAAAGGGGACAAACTCAAAAAATACTCCTAGGAAATTTTATTGTTTTTGGAATAAAAATTTTAAAATTTATGCTTTTCTACCTAAACAAAAGTACTTTTTTGAAAGTTTGGATTCTAGGAAAGGAAAAAAATGTATTTATGGTACTTTTTTCAATCTTCTGAAAAAAGTGTTTATACAAAATTGACCTTTGAAATGTACTACAGCAAGAAATAAACAAACCATTTGAAAGCTCAAAATTTTAAAAGGGGGAAAAGAGTTCAAAATTTGTACCTTAGTTCTTTTTTGATTTCCTAAAATAATATTACTAGAAACTTGAAATTTAAAATGCAGAATCCTCTATGCAAAAAAAAAAAAAATGGAAATAGCTACTTTTTCGGTACTTTTGTTCTACCTTAACAAAAGTACTTTTTTTGAAAGTTTCGATTTTAGGAAAGTAAAAAAATGTGTTTATGGTTCTTTTTTGAATCTTCTGAAAAACGGTGCTTATAAAAAAATTTACTTTTCGGATGTAGAATACTCCAGCAAGAAAAAAAAAACAAAACATTTTAATGCTCAAAATTTTAAAAGGGGGAAAAGAGTTAAAAATTTGTACTTTCAAACTTTTTCGATTTCCTAAAATAATATTACTCGTAGTAGAAACTTGATATTTAAAATACAGAAACCTCTGTGGAAAAAAAATCGAAAAAGATACTTTTTCGATTCCGCTTCGAATGAGGCAAAAAGTGTAAAAAATGTGTACTTTGGTACTTTTTCTATTATTAGCCGATCGCATCCGAGTCTGGTAACGAGGCTGCCGATTAAAGTATCCAGACATACTGTGGGTTATTGGATTTATGGCGCCAAATACTCGCCATGACATTTCAAGGATCATCGGCATACTCGGAATTTGTGGGAACTCGAAAGACCCTCCGAGACTCTCCTCTTGAAATCGCTGACTGTCCGCGACTACTACAAATAGCAGCTACTCCGTATATCTACGGAACGTATCACTATCCGCAACCTGTGACGCGTCCGGTAGCACTCAGCTATGCTCCCCATGAGCAGATAGCAACGTACACAACGTCATTAAAATTTTGGATTTCCCACACTTTATTCAACCCCCTCCGCTGCTAAGCTTAATCTTCTATATATGGGCTATTTCATGTCAACGGGAGACTCCCCGCCCCCAAAATTCTATTGGTCGTAGAGAGTTGAATTATGGCTTAAAATTTAGCCAATGATCTCTACTTTTGAAAGCTGAGTGGCAGAAGTTGAACCCAATGGTAGGTGAGCCAATATGGCGGAGCGAATCGGGATACCCCGAACGGGATAAGCTGGAAACTAATGAAAGAGTTATCAGATAAATCTGAATTGGGGCGCTGATTTTTCAAGGTGATCACATTCAAATAAAACTCGGTACCCGGGTGTTTTATGGGTCACTAAATTCTGATTACAGATTTCCAAAATTCCAAATGGCGGATCCAATATGGCGTTTATTTTTTTTAATTACGATTTGCTTAAAAATTTTTATCCGAGGCTTAATTGAGACGCCGATTTTGACTTTTCATTCAGATTTCAAAAATTCAAAATAGCAGATCCAATATGGCGGATGATTTTTTAAGTTTTAGTTAAATTTGATACCCGGGAATTTTATGGGTCACTTAATACGAATCTGACATTAGATTTTCAAAATTCAAAATGGCGCACTGTGGCCGAAATCACTGATCTAGCGGCGCTTAAGTGTTTTTGCACTGCATCGTTTACCTATACTTTACAGAAAAAATTTACGTTTTTACTTTTGTTTTGCCTTCAATTTTCGCACAGATGTAAGCTGTCAAATATACATTTTTTGCAGCAAGTGTATTAAATGAATTTGGGGCCTAATTACTCAGTGAGTTTTTCTTGACGCTTTTAAGTCAATTGTTTATACATTTTGTGCCAAAAAGTTTTAATTGAAAGTAAAAGGTATGTTTTAACTAAAAAATAAGTGTTTGTGGCCTGTGTGTATCTAGTTTATTATTAGTGCATTATAGAAGTTGACATTTGTGATATAAACTATAGTTTCATGGACTGCTACTTTTGAAATTCGATCGTATTCGGTCCAATTCCTGTTTTGTTTATTATTTTGGGTTATTTTTATTGTGACGTTTCAGTATGGCGTGCTAGTTCGCGCAAGTTGTTCGGTTTTTTACAGACCACAATTTTCAATCGATTTGGCTAAAATTTAAGATTTTAGATTTTT
Organism: Pegoplata infirma; assembly: GCA_963921195.1. NCBI lineage: Eukaryota > Metazoa > Arthropoda > Insecta > Diptera > Anthomyiidae > Pegoplata > Pegoplata infirma. Next base: position 20,970,982 of record OY992537.1, on the reverse strand, counting down.
TATCAAAAGAACAAAACTTTTTAAATTTTTGACAAAATCAGTCCATGTTATCCTAAAGCCCCCATGTTAATTTCCCCATCCAGTTTTACTAAAAAGCCCTAACAATGGTATTTTAACAAATATCCTCTTGAAATTCGACTGGTAAATGTTTTTTGTAGCCATAAAAAATCCCTTTAAATTTTAATGGAATCGGAACATTTTAACTTCTAGTCCTCATACAGACCACCCTCCCGATATTCACATAAATTTCCAAAAATACATAAAAACACTGACATAAATAAATATGGCTAAAAATTAAATTCTTTATAAGTTTTATAATCACAAATATGCATTGGGCTTTATTATTTTACATTTCCGAATTAAGCGCCGCTAGATTGGATGTTCCGGCCACTGTGTGGCGGTCATAATCAACTCTTAACGACCAATAGAATTTTGGGGCGGGGGTCTCCCGTTGACGTGTAATATCCCATATATAAAAATAAGTTGTATTTTCTTTGTAATGCGTTTTCTCTGGAATGCGTTGACCGAATTTGTTTCTGCAAACTTCCCATGATAGGTATTGTCAATACCATGATTTTTATGCGTATACGGTTTTTTTGTGTGTATTGGTTCAAAAGTTGTATGCATTTTAGTGCAATACGTTTTCTGTGCAATGCGTTAACCGAAGTTGTTTTTGTAAGTTTCCCACGAGAGGGGATGTCAATACAAAGGTTTTAACGTATATACGGTCTTTGTATGTGTATTGGTTCATTAGTTATATGCATTTAAGTGCACTAAATGGAAAAATAAGTGTTCTCTGTAATGCGTGAACCGATTTTATTTCTGCAAATTTCCCATGAAAGGTTTTTATGTGTATACGTTTTTTGTATGTATTGGTTCATGAGTTATATGCATGTTAATGCGCACACCTGTACGTTTGAGGAAATGGAGTATATTAGGAAATATTTGGAAGGTTATTCTAAGAGGGGGAAATAGTTACTTTTCGAAGTTTGATTTTTTATACCCTCCACTCTAGTGATAGAGGGTATATATAAGTTTGTCATTCCGTTTGTAACACCTCGAAATATTGGTCTAGGACCCCATAAAGTATATATATTCATGATCCTCGATCGATTTTAAGACGATCTAGCGATGTCCGTCCGTCCGTCCGTCCGTCCGTCTGTCCGTCTGTCTGTCTGTCTGTCTGTTGAAAACACGCTAACTTTTGAAAGACTTTACGGAGGCTCCTGAAGTTTGGCATATATGTTGGGCATTTACCTGGTCAGGGTGGTATTGCAATCCAGCAAAATCGGTCCAGTGGTTCAAAAGTTATGAGCAAAAGACTGAATTTCGGCAAGAGTTTTTCGTGAATTTATGAGATAAAAAGCACTATAACTTTCAAAAATCAATTCTGAGGATGCTAAAGCTTGGCATATATATTTGTCGTTCCTCCAGCCTAGTTCGTGTTGAATTTCACCGAAATCGGTTCAGTGGTTCAAAAGTTATTAGCAAAACCGTGAATATCAGAGTAGCTTCACCTTAAATTCACGTGGTGAAAACCCGTTAAACCTGTTTTAAAACCATTGGTAAGTCACAAAAATATTTTAAAACGTATTTTTGTCACTCAAAAATATTTTTATACCAAAACAAAAAAAAATACACTCGAAAAAAATATTACACTCAAAAAAAATTTTACACTCAAAAAAAAAAATTAGTAAATTTTTTTTTGAATGTAAAATTCGAAAAAATTTTACACTCAAAAAAAATTTTACACTCAAAAAAAAATTTGTAAATTTTTTTTTGAATGTAAAATTCGAAAAAATTTTACACTCAAAAAAAATTAGTATTTTTTTTCAAAAATTAAAAAAAAAAAAAATTTACACAAAATAAAATATTTCTAATCATAACTGTTATTTTTTAAAAAAAATTTACTATCACTTAATAATAATATTATATATTATATATACTATCACTTAAAATGGGCATTGTGGAGGGTATTCATAGATTCGGCCAAGTCGAATTTAACTTTTCTACTTGTTTACTTTAAATTTGTTTCTAAGGGGTCACAAAAGGGGATAAACAGGTAAAATTGGTACTATTTTTATACTATTGAACTAAAAATCCCAGAATTAAAAAATTCATCAAGTGGGATTCTCCAGCATATTTAACATCCAAGAAAAAGACATATTTTGAAATTTAAAACTTTTTTCGCATTTGCACTACAAGGGGTTCACTAGTATTTCAAAGATAAAACCAGTGAAAGAAAAAAAAAAACAAATTTCATCCAATTTTTTCCTATATCACCTTCACAAGTTCAACTTCCCACTGCCTCCCTCTTATCTTTTTTAATTCGTGAATACTCCTAATTTTCTTAACATTTAACCATGTTAGTTACAGCAAATATGGCATAATTTTTATATATTTCATTCACCAAAATAACAAAAAAAGGAAAAATAAAAATAACCTCCTTCAAATGAATTATTCGCAATTTTCTAGATTTTTTTTTAAATATTTCAGCAAAAATTTAAAGTGTTAAGCTTATCCTATAACACCGTCCGACAGTCAATATTAAACATGAATCGGGTGATATATGTCTGAATGTAGAGATCAAATGGAGTAAAACTGCATTTACAGTTTTTCATTTAATGATCCTGTTTTCTTTAAAAATGATTTCAAAGTTTTGAAGGATTACAAATATTTTGAATATTTTTGAATATTTTTTAAATATTTTTATTTGTCTTTTAACGTCGATATTGATGGCAAATGAAAGAGAAGAAAACTCTTTAATTTTTCAATTTTTTAATTTTGTCTTATCAGAAAAAAGGATGTGAATAATGTCCTTTCAAAACGTATTAAAATATTTTGTTAAAAATTTTAAATGCTGTTGTAGGATAAAGTTTTGAAAGAACTGAGATCCTCCTCTTTCATTTGTCATCACTCCAATTTACAGATGAAATTCGCAAAAGATCAATTGTAATTCCAAGATTCTACTTGTAATTTGAAGATTCCATTTGTAATTCGAAGAGTCCATTTGTAATTCGAAGATTCCATTTGTATTTCGAAGATTCCAAATGTAATTTCCATTTGTAATTCGAAGATTCTATTTTTATTTCGAAGATTTTAAATATAATTTAAAAAATATCAATGGAAATTCAGTTGATATTTTTCGAATTACAATTGAAATCTTCGAATTACAATTGAAATCTTCGAATTACAATTGAAATCTTCGAATTAGGTTGAAAGTGGCTGCTGAAGTTTTACGTCAACATACGTCGACTCTGAGGTCCATTGTGAAATCTTTGAATTACATTTGGAATCTTCGAATTACAATTGGAATCTTCAAATCACAAACAAAATCTTCGAATTACAAATAGAATCCCCGAATTACAAATCTTCGAATTACAAATGGAATTTTGAACTACAAATGGAATCTTCGAACTTCAAGTAGAATCTTCGAGTTAAAATTGATCTTTTACGAATAACATCTGTAAATGGTGTAGTTTAAAACGCATAGTTTCTAGTTCGTGTTTAACGACTGTTTTTTTATTTTTTTGTCGGACGGTGTAACCAGTATCTTGTGTAAGTAATTCTGGACCTTGGTTAAACAAATTTAAATTTTTCTTCTTCAAAATAAATATTTCTTTTTATGTGTGTTGTTAAACTCATAAATCTGCTGCTACTGCAAAATATTCCCATTAGTTGTTGATGCGGCCTTCTTTACACATATTTTCACATTCATATTCATTTTTATGTTCTTGTATTTTATGTTGAATTTTTTTCCCTCCAGATTATTTAAATGACCTAAAGTAATTTATGCATTAAAATTTCTTAAATCACCTTAAGGATATAAAGAATTTTTTTCTTTCAGTTAAAACTCTTCTGTTTTCTTCTTAACGCATCAATACATTATTCATATTTTCAACTGTTTAATTTAGCGCAGACGTGTAAATATTTATAAAAAAATTGTTTAAACATTTCTTAAAAAGGGATTTTAGTAATTTAAAAAAATTTAAATTTAAAGTATTTCCAAATAAAAACACTATTTCATTTATTTATAATTTTCTTTTGTTTTTATACCCTCCAATTACAGTATGGGCGTAAATTCACGTTGTCATTCCGTGCGTAATGCATCAAAATATAAGTCTAGGACATATCCCAGTAAAACCTTAAAAATGGTTATGTAATGCACTACCATGTAATGTGTAGCAAAACAAAAAAAAAATACGCTTAAGTTTGATGAGCAAAATTAGACCAGGGAGAACAAATTTTCCCCTTGAAGAACTAAAACAACCCCTCACACAAAAAAAAAAATTATCGAAGGCTCATTTTCAATTAAATCGTTGTTATATTAACAAACAATTTAATAGTTTTGACAAATAAAATAATTAATATTTTATTCAGTAACACAATTTTCAATTTTATTAAATTGTTTGTTAATACAACAACGTTTTAATTGAAAACGTGCTAACAATACAATTTTTTTTTCTGTGCTGAAAAAGAGAATTTTTATACCCTCCACTCTAGTGATAGAGGGTATATCTAAGTTTGTCATTCCGTGTGAAACACCTCGAAATATTGGTCTAGGACCCCATAAAGTATATGGGGCATTCCATGTGAAATCGGACACTTTGAAAAACTTTTTTTTTAGATTTTCCCAATATGTTTACAGTTTTTAGTACCCTTCGAAAACTCCTTCGTGGTAAATTTTCGGATTTTTTTGATGACCCGTTCAAAAGATATCGAATTTTTAAAAATTGGTAGTTTGTTCCTTTACTCAAACTTCTTTTAACCATAACTTCTTCAATAATGGTCCAAATTTCAAATTTTTTTTTTTTCAAAATTTTTGTTTTTTTACGTACTTTCTAAAAAAAAATCCCAAAAAATTCTTTAAAGCGCTCTAGTATGCGATTTTTAAGTTTTATAATTTAAATCTCATTTTTGAAAATGTTTGTACTCTTCGATTTTTTTGAAATTTTTTTGTGTAAAACTTCTATCAATTCTACAAATTTTTTGCCCAGGATGATCGTGGGATAACGATTATTACTATTTTTTAAAATTTTTTGAAAAAATTTAATTGTAATTTTCCAATCTTAAAATCACTTCTACTGCTCCAATTGTGCGTCATAGAGGGGTCCTTTATAAGACCGACCCCCATTAATTTTTACGTCTTAACATTTCTTTGGAACAAACTAATACCCTATCTCCAATTTCTAAGGGTGCTCCCACACAAAACGACATTTTTTAAAATTTGTTCCAACCGCTCTAACTGCCCAAATAGTACCCTTAGAGCAACAAAATGTATGACCGACCGACAATATTTTTTTAGTCCAAATATTTTCTCTGAACACACCTACCCTCTATCTTTAAATGTTAAGGCGGTCCCCATACAATTTTTTTTATTTTTTGTAAATTTGTTTTATTTAATCAGCTTCTACCGGTCCAATGGTGCGTCCGAGAGGGGTCATTAGTGAGACCGACCCCCATTTACTTTTACCCTACAACATTTTTTCAAAACATACCTACGCCCTATCTCCACTCCCTAAGTAGGCTCCCATACAAAATTACATTTTTATAAAATTTGCTCCAACTGTTATTTGTATGGGAGCCTACTTATGGAGTGGAGATAGGGCGTCGGTATGTTTTGAAAAAATGTTGAAGGGTAAAAATAAATTGGGGTCGGTCTCAATAATGACCCCTCTCGGACGCACCATTGGACCGGTAGAAGCTGATTAAATAAAACAGATTTACAAAAAATAAAAAAAAATTGTATTGGGACCGCCTTAACAGTTAAAGATAGAGGGTAGGTGTGTTCAGAGAAAATGTTTGGACTAAAAAAATATTGTGGGTCGGTCATACATTTTGTTGCTCTAAGGGCACTATTTGGGCAGTTAGAGCGGTTGGAACAACTTTTAAAAAATGTCGTATTGTGTGGGAGCACCCTTAGAAATTGGAGATAGGGTATTAGTTTGTTCCAAAGAAATGTTAAGACGTAAAAATTAATGGGCGTCGGTCTTATAAAGGACCCCTCTATGACGCACCATTGGAGCAGTAGAAGTGATTTTAAAATTGGAAAATTACAATTAAATTTTTTCAAAAAATTTTAAAAAATAGTAATAATCGTTATCCCACGAGATTCCTGGGCAAAAAATTTGTAGAATTGATAGAAGTTTTACACAAAAAAATTTCAAAAAAATCGAAGAGTACAAACATTTTCAAAAATGAGATTTAAATTATAAAACTTAAAAATCGCATACTAGAGCGCTTTAAAGAATTTTTTGGGATTTTTTTTTAGAAAGTACGTAAAAAAACAAAAATTTTGAAAAAAAAAAATTTGAAATTTGGACCATTATTGAAGAAGTTATGGTTAAAAGAAGTTTGAGTAAAGGAACAAACTACCAATTTTTAAAAATTCGATATCTTTTGAACGGGTCATCAAAAAAATATGAAAATTTACCACGAAGGAGTTTTCGAAAGGTACTAAAAACTGTAAAAAAATTGGGAAAATCTAAAAAAAAAGTTTTTCAAAGTGTCCGATTTCACATGGAATGCCCCATATATATTCATGATCCTCGATCGATTCTAACAAGGGAAGTATCTCAACCCTTATGACCGATTGCCTGAAACTTAAAATATATATAAAAGAGACGATATTAAGGTTGGGGTGTCTCGGCTTTTCGGCCATATCAGCGTTAAAAAATTTCGTGGTCCCTTTATGAAACAATGTGGACCTTCGGGAAAATTTGGATAATTCCCAAACTAACAGGAATATCCACTAGAGCAAAAATACGTGTCGACTTAAATTTAATAAAGATTATTTAGCATTCATATGGATAGGATAGGCATTAAAAAACCCTTTCTTCTCATATGTAAACTTCATATAGTTTCTTAGAGAGAAATGGCTGAAAAATCCAAAAAACGATTTTTTCGCCATTTTTTTACCCATATTTTGAACCCCTAAATCCCCGTTATGGCCGATTTGCCATGACACCCCAACCTTAGAATTGTCTTCTTTATATACATTTCAAGTTTCATGCAACTCATTTCATAAGGGTTGAGATACTTCTCGCAACGGATCAGACTGGAAGCGAGAGAAACTTGGTTAACCCGATGGACTCAGTCGGACTGCTGTATTCAGACAAAATCATTATGGAATGAAAATTCGTTGAAACAAAGCCAAGTTCTTCTTGATATGGATAGAAGACAATTGAGAATGGTAATTAATTTGATTACAGGCCACAACACCCTGGGTAAACACATGGTAAGAAATGGAAGAGTAGATGATGATACATGCCGATGGTGTAGGGAAGCTGTTGAAGACAGTTTTCACTTTTTACGTGAATGCCCTGCACTGTCTTTTAGAAGATTTAAATTATTTGGCTCTTTTTTCTTTCAGAATTTACATGAAATCCGAGTAATAAATCCATGGACCTTATTGGCGTTTATCAAAACATCGAAGTGGAATGCATAGTTGCAACTATTGATTTTTATCTAAGAAGAAGGGGAAACTGGAATCATAATGGGCCACAAGTCGGCCTCTATGGGCATTGGTTTATGCCAATGCCATCCACCATAACCTAACCTAACCTAACCTAACTACTTCCCTTGAAAGTCGATCTATCGATGTCCGTCCGTCTGTCTGTCTGTCCGTCTGTAGGAAACACGCTAACTTTTGAAAGACTTTACAGAGACTTCTAAAGTTTGGCATATATGTTTGTAATTTACCTGGTCAGGTTGGTATTGCAATCAAGCAAAATTGGCTCAGTGGTGCAAAAGTTATGAGCAAAAGAGTAAATTTCGGCAAGGGTTTTTTGCGAATTTACGAGATAAAAAATACGATTTCTTTCGAAAGACATTTTTGATGCTGCTGAAGCTTGGCATATATATTTGTCGTTCCCCTGGCTTGGTTCGTATTGATATTCAGCCAAATCGGTCTAATGGTTCAAAAGTTATTAGCAAAACCGTGAATTTCAGATTAGTTTCACCCTAAACTCACGTGTTTGAAAACCCGTTAAATATGTTTTAAAAACATTGGTAAGTCACAAAAATATTTTACAACGTATTTTTGTCAATCAAAAATATTTTCACACTAAAAAAAAAACTCGAAAAAAATTTTACACTCAAAAAAAAATTTTGTAAATTATTTCTTTTTTTTCAAAAATTACTAAAAAAAGTTTTTTTACATGAAATAAAATATTTCTAATCAAAATGTTATTTTTTTCGCGTTAGAAAATTTACTATCACTTAAAAAGGGCATTGTGGAGGGATTCATAGATTCTGCCAAGTCGAATTTAACTTTTCTACTTGTTTTGTTTCCTATTGTTATTCAGCAAATGAAACCTTTTCATACTATACTAACAAGGAAAGTATCTCAACCCTTATGAGCCGATTTGCCTGAAACTAAAAATATATATAAATTAGACGATTTTAAGGTTGGTGTATCTCGGCTTATCGGCCATATCAGTGTTTAAAAATTTCGTCGTCCCCTTATGAAACAATGTGGACCTTCGGGAAAATTTCAATAAATCTGGAACTAACAGGAATATCGCCTAGAGCAAAAACATGTGTCGACTTAAATTTAATAAAGATTATTTCGAATTCATATATATGGATATCGTAGGTCTATGTCTTCACATAAATACCCCCAAAATTTACGCATGAAAAAATATTTAACAAAGCCAAACTTTTACACCGTTGGATAGGCATTAAAAAAACCTTTCTTTTCATATGTAAACATCATATAGTTTCTTAAAAATAAATGGCTGAAAAACCCAAAAAACGATTTTTTCGCCATTTTTTTTACCCATTTTTTGAACCCCTAAATCCCCGATATGACCGAAAAGCCGAGACACCCCAACCACGTTTCATGCAAATCGGTTCATAAGGGTTGAGATACTTCCCTTGTAAGTTCATCAACCTGCACTGGGACTAAGAGGATAAAGAAATGCGATTTTTTCTGCATTTTGGATCCTCTATTTTGAATTTTAAAGTTTTTTTTTTCCAGAATCTTGATCAGCAATCCTTTAATATAATAATTTAAAATGATGAAAACATTTTATAAATAAAATTGAAAAGTCATAGTAAATCATTTTTTTTTACCGCGAGGGAAAAGTGTCTCCCGCAGAACTTTTCCCCCTCAAAAAAAACCAAAACACCTCAGTCAAAACATTTTTTATTGTTTATTACATTTTGGAGGGTATGCAAATTTCGGCCCAGCCGAATTTAAAACTCTCACTTGATTTTTGTAAAATGTATGTTTAGTCCAAGCCTGAGGTATTTATAAATTTAATTTTGCATCAAATTGCAAAGTGTTTTATATGTATGCACTTTAATATTAATATTTACAAACATATTAATTTATATTAAACTACATAATAAATAGTTTATAATTTATTAGTTTCTCACCTAGTTTTGGCACATGAGAGTTTTATACATTCATTAGTGTTTTGGAACATGAAACACATGCAGATTTTTATAATTTTATACAGAAGAATGTAATTAAATGTATTAGGGTGGCAGTTTATGGCATGATAAAAATGAAAAATGATTCTTGATATTGATGAAACAATTTTTTAATCTGCTGTCATGAAAAGGATTTTAGTTTTAAATTATTCCGATTTTTTTTTTTAAAATTAGTTTCACCACATAATGTTTAAAGATATGTTTCATTAATGTGATGAACTGTTTCATAATTTTTCGTGCAATATAATAATGTTTTAATGCATGCAATATTCTGTTTCTGGGACCGGGTTTGAACACGTATAAACAACAAAATTTCGTAAAACCATTACCTCAAAAATCGGGGGTAATATAAAAGTTATTAAAAATGTTTCATCAATTTAATGAAAATTTTTGCTAATTCTGTTGACATTATCAACATCTTCGATTTTTATGACAAGAATTAATAACACTTTACATTACATTGTAGAATTTATGAAATATTTCATCATTTTGATATAACTTTTCATCAATAAGATAAAGCATGTTCATTCAGTATAGAAAACGATTTAATTTAAAGTTTGACTTGCAAAAATTGACGATCTCAAAATTTTATCATTTCAAGCTTTACTTTCCAAATTTTTATCGGGGTGTCACCCTGCTTTAGAAACACTTACATATATCCCTCTTTATTCACATACGAGTATGTATATTCCCAATGTTATGTTATAATGAATGACTGAACTAAACATACATAAATTTAACAATGTGTCATTCAAATAAATTAATGCTCATTAAAAATTTACATTTTAACTCCAATGCAAATATTGTAAAACAAAAAGGATCGACTGACACATGCAATCAGTTCAACAGATAAACATATATACATAAGGGTGGAGCAATTTTCTTTTTTTTCGATTTCTCTTATTGTTAGTGTTGTGGTTGGAGCCGTTGCCATTTAGTGTCAATGTTAACACAAAACAAGTAGAAAAGTTAAATTCGTCATGGCCGAGTCTATGAATACCCTCCACAATGCCCTTTTTGAAGGATAGTAAATTTTTTAATGTGAAAAAAATTAACAATTTTGATTAGAAATATTTTATTTTGAGTAAAATTTTATTTTCGTCATTTAAAAAAAAAAAAAAATAATTTACTAATTTTTTATTGAGTGTAAAATTATTTTCGAGTGTAATTTTTTTTTTTAGTGTAAAAATATTTCTGATTGACAAAAATACTCGGTAAAGTTATTTTGTGGCTTATCATGGTTTTTAAAGCTTGTTTTTATTAATTATCGGGGTTTTCAATACGTGAATTTTAGGTGAAACCAATCTGAAATTCAGGGGTTTGCTTATAACTTTTGAACCACTTTTTGGCTGAGATTTTAATCGAGCCGGGCCAGAGGAACGACAAATATATATTCCGTACTTCAGCACCCCCAGAATTGTCGTTCGATAGTTACCGTGTGTTTTATCTTCGCGAAAAACCCTTGCCGAAATTCACTCTGTGGCTTATAACTTTTGAACCACTGAACCGATTTCGCTGAATGGCAATACCAACCTGACCAGGTAAATGCCAAGAGCGGACGAGGACTGGTATGCATACAGGCTGCAACTTAAGAGTTATGAGAAGATGATCAGAAATGCAAAATGTGATTCTTGGAAAAACTTCTGTGGAAACATAGAAGACGTTTCTGAGACATCCAGGCTGCGCAAGGTTCTGGCTTCTTCCCCTTGCACTCTGGGATACCTGAAGGATTCTAATGGGGTGTGGTCTTCCTCCAGTGGAGAATCACTGGATCTCCTTTAATACACACATTTTCCGGACAATTCCATGACGCCGTTTCAAGCTTTGGAACGTTCTGACGCCCAAGCATTTGAAATTGCTTCGGAAATAATAAATATGCCAACATTAATCTGGGCGATAAAAAGCTTCAGGCCCTATAAATCCCCGGGACCTGATGGTATAATCCCGGCTGAGTTGCAGCAAGTGTCGGACTATATAGCCCCGTTGCTGTATAATCTTTACACAGCATGCATCAACTGGTCGTATATTCCTTTAAAATGGAGGGATACCAGAGTCGTCTTTGTCCCGAAGGCTGGGAAAAGTTTCCACACAGCTCCGAAGGATTTCAGACCAATTAGTCTGTCTTCTTTTTTGTTAAAGACAATGGAACGAATGATAGACTCATATTTGCGTAGAGTGATTGACCCGAGGTTGCTTTCGACAAAGCAGCATGCATTCAGCAAGGGTAGATCAACGGAAACAGCTCTCGGTTATGGAGTATACTGTGGTGGCCTTTCTTGATATAGAGGGGGCTTTTAATAATGTCATCCCCGACTCGATAATTTTGGCATTGTCTGGTCTAGGAGTAAAGCGTGAGATCGTTTTGATGGTGGAAAACCTACTTCAATGCTGCTATCTCTAGAAGCACGTGGTTGTCATGTTGTCGCATATGCTGACGATGTCGCGATAGTGGTAAAGGGGAAGCATCTGCCAACATTAAGGGACATTCTTCAGGGTTCTCTGAAAGATCTGTCTAAATGGGCAAGAGACTGTGGTCTAGGAGTTAATCCAAGTAAAACAGAGCTTGTTTTGTTTACAAGGAAAAATACGATTCCTGCTTTTGATCCTATTTCTCTGGACAGCACTGAAATCACCTTCTCAGATGGAGCCAAGTATCTTGGAGTATTTCTAGATAGAAAGTTGAATTTCAGGCGTAATATTGAGGAACGGTTGAGAAAAGCAACGATTGCTTTATATTCCTGTAAAAGTGCCGTTGGAAAACGGTGGGGTTTTAGCCCTCAAGTCGTTAATTTGATCTATACAGCAGTGGTGCGTCCAATTTTGCTGTATGGAATCATTGTCTGGTGGCCTGCTTTAGAAAGAAAAGCGAACTGTGTCTTTATCACGAAGGTACAGAGAATGGCGTCGATGGGCATCACTGGTGCTCTTCGTACTACACCTACGGCTGCATTAGAAATCCTCCTTCACCTGATACCATTGGACATATTGGGTAGGCAGTATGCGGCTGCGTCGGCAATTCGACTTAATAGCACGCTGCAATGGAGGAGCAGCGATTGTGTAGCGCGATCTTGAAGAAGATAACAATACCACAAAATGTGGACTGTGCTCCCTCTTTGAGCCTCTTTGAGCGCCACTTTACCACTATGATACCATCCAGGGAGTCTTGGATGGGGGACATTCCGGGTAGTGGAGCCACCATAAATTTTTACACAGATGGATCGAGGCTGCACGAACAAGTGGGCTTTGGAGTCTATTCGGAAGGGCTTGGATTGAGCCTGGCTCGAAGATTGCCAGATCATTGCAGTGTTTACCAGGCAGAGATGCTGGCAATAAAGGAAGTGGCTGACTGGTTGAGCTGCAATGTCTTGTCTACAACCACAGTCAACATCTATACTGACAGTCAAGCCGCGGTAAAATACCTGGATTCAATGTTTCTGAAAATCTTTAATGAGATAGCAGTTTAACATACGACTTATATGTGTCCCAGGGCACAGAGACATTCCAGGGAATTGCAAAACCGATGAGCTTGCAAGACTAGGAACTACCTTACAGCTTCCAACAGAATTGGAATGTGTTGGTATGCCTCTAGAAACTTGCAAGCAAAACCTACGGCTTTGTTTTGCGACGGAGACCAATCAAAGGTGGGCAAATGGATGGACGTGTGAGACAACACGACTGATTTGGCCTTCTCTTAATCAGGGGCTCACAAGTGAACTGATATCGCTTCCAAGAGGAGAGATTTCGACGGTGGTTTCTATAATTACCGGGCACTGTCTTAAAGGGAAGCACGCAGAGCGGTTAATGTGCCGTCGAATGACTTTTTCCGAAGTTGCATCGATGAAGAGGAGTTGGAAACTATCGAACACTTTATTTGCCATTGCCCGGCACTTTCTGGTCAGAGACTTGCTTCACTGGAATCTAGGGAGCTGTACGATCTTTCTGATTTGTCGGATGTCAAAATTCAACATCTAAGGAGTTTCATAAGAAGCTCAAACTGGTTTAACGACAGGGACTAGTAGGGAAACCTATTACGGTCCCGTGGTATCACAATGGACCCCAGAGTCTACGTGTGTTGACGTAAAACGTCAGCAGCCACTTACAACCTAACCTAACCAATGGTAAATGTCCAAAATATATGCCAAATTTCGTAAAGTCTTTCAAAAGTTAGCGTGTTTTCAACAGACAGACGGACAGACGGCAGGACACCGTTAGATCGTCTTAAAATCGATCGAGGATCATGAATATAAATACTTTGTGGGGTCCTAGACAAATATTTCGAGGTGTTACAAACGGAATGACAAACTTATATATATCCTCTTTCACTAGAGTGGAATTATTGGACCTAGGGGGCAATGTCTTTGGGTTACTTTTCAGTTTGTGCTGATGTTTGTAACTACTCGAAATATTTATCCCAGACCCACTTTTAAGCATATTGATCGACTCAGAATCACTTTTTGAGTCGATCCAGCGATGTCCGTAAGTCTGTCCGTCCGTCTGCCCGTCGGTCTGTCTGTCCAAGTAAACGGTGTAAACACGATACAGGTCGCAATTTGTAATCAATTTACTTGAAATTTTCAACTTAAGCCTTTCTTGGCCCAAGGACAAAGCCAATTGAAATTGGAAAAATCGGTCCATGTTTAGACCTAGCCCCCATACAAAGGTCCTCTTTAGTTTTGGCTCAAATGACTCTAATAACCGTATTATAAAAGACATCTATCCAAAATTTGCCAGGTAAACGTATTTTGTATTCACAAATCACCATTCCGATTTTTTTTAAGAAATCGGACCAGTTCTTCTGTAGCCTCCATACAAACCACCTTTCCGATATTCACATAATTCTCTCAAATATCATGAAAATAGAAAATATTTAATTAACTTAAATAACCGAATCAAATCTGATTATAATGAAAACTTTTTTGGACTAAGGCCCCATATAAAATTCCGTCCGATATTCAGTTCAATCGGTTTATTGGCAAAAAATAGTAGCCTATTTGACTCAAATTTAGTTTGTGAGTGTTTTTTACACTTATTAAAGATTTGACAAAAGATAGTTCCAATCGGTCCATATTTGAAATTGGGACCCATTTTCCGGGAAAAACTGATGTAGGGTATTATATGGTAGGTCTTGACCAACTATAACTTTCTTACTTGTTTTACTTGAAAATCGGGAAGCTTCAAAAAAAATAACACAAAAAAAATGTTTCCGAAAATGTCGGGTAATTTTCTTTATCTGTAATTTTTGTTTTATTTAAAAAAAGGCAACTATTCTACTCCATACAAAATTGCTCCACCCTTTTATAAACATATATTTAAATTTTGTACGTGTGTAAGTAGACAGGACATAAACTCATCAATAACAAAGTATAAATAGCAAAATAGGCCGTTAGGCATCTGTAGAATCTGTTGCAGGCTTCCATATAGTTTTTGATATGAATTATATTATGAAAACAATACCATTTTATCTGGATCTGTACCATTGGCGTAGATAGCCCTGTCTGGGAATAATTTTAGCCCCCCCCAGAATTTTAATCATTCACAATTTTTTTTTAATAATTTAATGATTTCATTAATTTTTGCAACAATAAATAATATTAATGAGTCTGTAGGACTCATTATGATTATTCTACGAGTCTTAAGGACTCGTAATGATTATTATATTAGATCTAATAGTTTTTCCTATTGAAAAATAGTCTGAATTATTGCAAAAAGTTTTTATATGAATCTGATGTTTTTGTCAGTAATAAAAACTTTACAGAATCTTAGGATTTTAACTTCAGGAAATCATTTTAAGTTCTTTGATTTGGTTTTTTATAGACAAAAGTTTTTTTATAGACAAAAGTTATTGGAAGAAAGAATCTGAGAATTTTGACTAATAACACTGTGCAACACCCAAAATCGGAATGGGATGAAACCAAAAGCAAATGAAAGATGACATATTCCATAACAAACCCCTCAAGGCTTTTTTCCAGTTCAGAGCTAGATTTTTTTACACGCATTTAAAGTTAGTGCACTTTTATTATAATTATAATAATAAATGCTTGAAAATTGTATTAGTGGCGAATGATTAATATTGTAATTGCCTTTAAATAACAATCATATGCAACGGTGTCCAGTGTTTTATGTTAATAATTGCCTTTAAATAACAATCATACGCAACGGTGTTTTGTGGTTTATTTGAATAATTTGGCTATTCAGTAAATAGGTACTGGACCGATTGCAGCTAAATTCATACCAGTCATAGCTAAAGTAATTTTCAGCTTAAGTTTGGAAACTGGACCCTACATGTTCAATAAGGGCACAACCAGGGGCCTTTAAAGTAGGATATGTTTAGTACACACAAACTTTAAATGCTTTAAAATCACCAACTTTAAATGGGTGTAAAATAAAATCTAGCTCTGACCTAAAAAAAAGGCCTTGTGGGTTTTGTTATGGAAAACGCCCCCGTAGGCTAGTTGGTAGCGTGCTAGCCTTTCAACGTGGGGGTCGTGGGTTCGATTCCCACCAGAACCCTTGGTTTTTTCGCTACAACGAGACGACGGTCATTGTTACCAGTTCTCGGTTAGGTGGAATTTATTAAAAATGAGTTGTAAAAAATAAAAAAAAAAATAAAACGTCAGCTTTCATTTGCTTTTGGTTTCATCCCATTCCGATTCCGAAAGTTCGATTTTGTATCACTGTGTAATCATCAACTTTTGCAATCATCAGAACTTTTTCTTGAAAAAAATCCTAGTAATCTAATGATTTTACTATAGGAAAAACATTAAAAATCTTTCATTTTCATAACATATCTGGGAGTTCTAAATTTCCGAAAAATCTTCAGAATCAAAATTTGTTTAAAAAAAAATATGAATTTTTAACCGCTTTCGGAGGGCATTCGTTTCTGGAAAACATAGACACATGATGAAGGGAACGCTTCAGAAATAGGTCTGGGGTTTTCTATTAAAAAAAAACAAAAAATTCAAAAAAATCTGGGGGGGCTTTAGCCCCCCCCAGAAATGTTGGCTTCCTACGCCAATGATCTGTACTGAAAAGTAATAATGTTTGAAAATAGTTTTAGGTTTAGGTTGTTATACAAAAAAAAAACATACATAAATACATTATGAAATGGACTGTATGTTGTTTTGAAGTCATTATGATGCCAAACATATTGATGTTAATGTCCAAGATAAGTGACATACAATGGGAGATTTATAAACATTATAGCACTATGGGCTGGAAGGGGCAGGACAAAGAAAATTTTTCTTTCAAAAATTAAATTTTTAAGGCAAAAATGTCACAGAAATTAAATTTTTTCTATAAGAAAAATGTCTCAGAATCTAAAAGTTTTTCTATAAGAAAAATATATCATAATCAGAGAAATTTATATTTAGGAAATATGCACCCCAGTACTCCCCACCAGGGAAAATTTGAGACCATTTCTTAGTTTCAGAATTTGAGACTTTTCTGATAAAAAAAAATAATTTAGAATCTGAGAATTTTCCAATAGAAAAATTTTTCTAAATCTGATATTTTTTCTGTATGAAAAATGGCCCACAGTCTGAGCAATTTTCCCTCAGGAAATTTTCGATAGGAAAAAATATTTGAAAATCTAAACTTCCATCCCATAGTTTTGTGGCCCAACACAAATGAATAGTCTATATAAATGATATTCGAGTTGGTTTTAGTACTTGTATTTGAATATTGTATGATTTTCTGCATGAATATCGAATATTCCCCCTAAGGTATGCAACAAAATCACTTCAATTATTGTTAGTTTTGTAAATTGTACACAAATGGTGACAAAAGAGAGGCAGAGAGAATGTGAGCATTAGAAAGAGACAGAGAATTTTACTAAATGGCGAAAAAGTAGGAGTAAGTTATAGTCAGGAGTTCACTAACCGATAACAATTGTATTTACGAGACAATTATTTACATTCGTATACAGTCAAAGTGTAAAGGATATATTTATTAATATTGCCTCCACATCTTCTCTGCTACAGGTAAAACAGGTGTTTGTTATGTTGCACACAGTCTAAATGTATGTTTATGCTCTTACTCCTGGGGTTTCCTGATAATAATGTTTGCAAATGTATGTTGCACATCGTATGGCTGTTTAATTAACAATACAAACGGCAATCATGAACATTTGAATTTATAAGTTTTTTTTTGATTACACTTAGAAAAATAATGGAGAACCTAAATATATAAAAATCACACAGCATTTCCTTGATGTCCTAGGCAAGATGTCCGCTGGAACCAGCATGTTTTTCAACTGTCGAAAGAGGCCTCTTGGTTTTTTAAAACGCTGCAAGATTTGCTGCACTACGTCTGATCTCCTTACTATTTATACCTCCTATATCCGACCGAATATGGACTACAACTCCCATATCTGGGCAGGTGCCTCAAGGTTTGTCTTTGAGCTTTTGAATCGAGTACAAAGGAGTGCGTTGAAACTCATTAATGACATTAGGGTATCCAGCTCTATTGACTCATTGGAGCATCGTCGGAATGTGGGTTGTGTGTCATTGTTCTATCGATATTACCACGGTAAGTGTTCAGCTGAAATAGGTGGACTCTTCATTCAGACCAGGGTGCATGCTCTTAGTACTCGTCTATTCAGTAGATCAGAACCGTTCGTAGTCGACTGTCCGATGTATCGCACAACGCATTACAGAGAAAATTCGTTTCTCAGTCGAACTAGCCGTATCTGGAATAAACTCCCCGCAGCAGTCTTCCCAGTCAGCTACGATTTTGAAAAATTTAAATTAAATGTTCACAAATACTACTCCCTCTTTTCTCCTCCTCATAACCTATTTTCCTAATACCAGCGCAATATATTGCTTAGTAGAGGGCATCCCCTAAGTGTTGGCACATAATAAATAAAAGGTTTTAGTTGTTTCCCCTTTTTACCATTAATTTTTTCCGGTGTATTTATGTATTTTATACAGTTAGATAGATGAAAACATGTATAAATCTATACCACTACATTTACAAATGGATTGTGTGTGTGTGTCAATAATAGTAGTTATTTTCTTTTTGTGTTAAATGTGAATGTGTAAGTGTCCTATTGTGAGAATGCTGTTTATGTAAATTCTCATTAGCCTAATTAAACATGAAATGGTACAATGTGTAAATACCACTGAAACATACACTTATATTCATATATACATAAAACACATATGAAAGGAATTGAAAATTGTTAAAACAACTAAAATTCTTTGTTAAATTTGGATTTCTTCTTTAGGACGAAAATTCATGAGACAAGTATTTTTTTCTTAGCGTCCTAATTTAATTTTTAAGGAGGGTGGGGCAGCGGTTGATTTGTTTCGGGGAAATGTACATTTATTAGATTAATAACTTTTGTATGCCAAACAGTTTTTTCTTCTTTTTTTGCTAAATCCCAGCTGAGAATCGAACCTTGGATATTTTTTGTCATATTTACACCATTAACAACAGGCCTGCAACTTAGACGATACAACCACCTCATTGATATGATATGCTTTCACAAATAGTCTCAGTTGGGGATTAGATTTGACATTCCGGGAAATCTGTCACTTACTCAGGAGTTTATATCAAGGAAAAATACAATTTGGATTTCTTATAGAAAACCTATCGCTTAAAAGCTGACATGCTGATTACTGATATTAGTACTATCGAAGACATAGAGGTGGCAGCAGGATAGCAGCACAATACGCCAACAGAAGGTTGGACGTAAGGTCCCTTGGTTGCATGGTGCTATCGAGAATAAAGCGAAAAAAGTTACGAACATTTTTAATGAGGCCAAACGTACTGGGAACTGAGTTACTAGTATTTATATCAAGAATCATAAGGAGACCTTGGAGTTGATATTATGTATTATCTTTCATGATTTGACCTTATGTGATTATTTAGGTAGCAATAGTATACACTACTCCATAAGACTCTGTAGTAGAATATTTAATACTTTAGGTGTCAAATTCGACACGGATATGGTTCGATCCTTTCAAATCTCCTGGGGCATGAACTCTTTCCTGCTTTTTGCGGAGTGCTTTAGATTTCTTTTTAGATATATTGGTATCTGTCTTTAGATCCAACTTTATATTGGGATCCAACTTTATATAAGGTAAATGCTGTTTACATAGGTTAGGTTGTAAGTAGCTGCTGACGCCATCAGCACACATAGACTTTGAGTTTCATTGGAACGGTAATGGTGGTACCCCTACTTGTCCCTGCCGTTAACCCAATTTGAGCTCCTTGTGAAACTCGAAAAATATTGAATTTTGACATCTGACGAATCAGAAGGATCTCACAGCTCCCTAAATCTCTGTGAAGTAAGTCTCTGACCAGAAAGTGTCGGGCATTGGCAGATAACGTGTTCTATAGTTTCCAACTTCTCTTTCAATCAATAAGGCAGTTTCTGGTAAGTATAGCAACCATTGTTTAAATCTTTCCTCTTGGAAGCGATATCAGCTCACTTCTGTGCAGCTAATTAAGAGAAGGCCAAATATGTCGTGTAGTCTCACAAGTCCATCCATGTGCCAATCTCTGATTAGTTTCCGTCGCGGAACAAAGCCATATATTTTGTTTGCTTGTTTTAGAGGCTTACCAACACATTCGAATTCCGTTGGAACTTGGAAGGTAGTTGCCAGTCTTGCAACATCATCGTCTTTGCAATTCCCTGAATGTTTCAGTGAGTCGCATGTTAAACTGCTTTGCCATTTCATTTAAATAAGTGCGGCAGTTAAGGATAGATCTTGTTTTCAGAAACATGGAAACCAGAAACTTGACTGTGGCTGGACTGTCGGAATATATGTTGTCTGCGGTTGTAAACCAGAAATTGCAACTTAATTAATCAGCCACTTCGTTTATTGCCAGCATCTCTGCCGGTAATAGGGTTGCCATTCGTACTGTTTTAAACAGTACATGTACTGTTTTTAATAAAAAGTACTGTTTTATGCACAGCATCTAAAACAGTACGCAAAAGTACTGTTTTTTAAATCGTGTACTGTTTTTGTACTGTTTTTTTATACTCATCACCAAAATGTAACATTTTCCGAAAAATGTTTCATATTTGAAAAAATTTTAATTCTATTTTTAAAAAGGAGCTAAATGCAATTTAATTTTATAGCACACTCAAAAAGAAAAATTATTTAAAAAGTGGAAAACTTAACTAAATTCAATAATGATTTAGCTCCATTGCCGTGTTTTCCTTCTTTTTATCTAAATTTTTCTGAAATATAAGAAAAAGTAAAAACTAGAAAATGGGAAAAAATTTATTTTATTGAGTACATCTCATTTAAAGTTCCGATGCGGGCAGACCCCATTAGGTTCGGAACCCATGGGTCCAGACTACCTTAGGCCCAGTCCTATTGGGGCTATTAAGGATCGTCATAGATTTTGATTCAACATCTTTGCCCTTTTAGCTCTACCTTGCTTAGTTTTTAGGATACGGAAATTTAAGGGCCCAAAAGGGTCTTTAGAATCTTAACGGGACAACTAAAAAACTATTACACGGAGGGATTAAGACGGTCGTGTAAAGAACTACAAAAATGTATTTGGCATTTTTTTGTTTCGGCAATATTTTCTGAGAAATGAGGAACGCCCAAATTTTTAGATTCAAATTGAGGAGTCCATACATTGAAAGAGGACCGGAGATTCTTTAGAGATTTTTAGAATCGAAAATTAACACTTTTTTGCTCTTTCTGGCTTAGTTTTTAAAATTTTTGAAACATTTTTTGAAAAAAAAAATTCCTTAAATTGCATAAAATTTACTAAACCTGAAAAAAACTTTATCAATTATAAGACGATAAATGTGATGAACTAATTGTTTGCAAATTATGTCAAAGAAATTTCAAAAATTTTATTAAATTTTACTAAATTGTGAAAAAAATCCTTTTCCCAAAATTTAGTTAGGCCTTTGTTTGAGTGCAATAATACCGTTTTCGCGTTTGCTTTTTAAGGTCGTGTTTTAATTAAAACACAGTTTTATGGATTTTTTCATATGTTTTGATAGGAAGATCGGTGTTTTAGTTAAGCGAAAGCATAAACTACAAAAGCTTTTCAAGTAAGATATCGCGGCAACTAAGTCAAATATTCCAAAAAGTCAATCGCAATTTTTTTCAACACTGATAAAAAAATAGAATAAATTTGAGACGGTTTATCTAAAATGTTCCACCGTTTTGTTAACAACCTTTTATGCTCGTTATGGCTGAGATCTCTTTGAAATCAGGGTAAAAGGGCTAATTTTTTGTAGTTTGATATAAAATAAGACTTTTAAAAAAGTACTGTTTTTATTTGCAATGTACTGTTTTTTGAGACCAAATGTACTGTTATTCCATATTTCAAATCTGGTAACCCTAGCCGGTAAACACTGAAATGATCTGGTAATCTTCTAGTCTGGCACAATCCAAGCTCTTCTGTATAGACTCCGAAGCCCACTTGTTCATATACCTTCGATCCATCTGTGTTAAAATTTGTAAAGGCCCGGAATGCACTCATTACTGACTTCTTTAATGGTATGATAGTGGTAAAGTGAAGCTCAAACAGGCTCATAGAAGGAGGATTTCTCCTCCTTTTGGCGGTATAATTTCCATGGCAGAAAATGGATCGGCTGAATTGGCGGTCTATTCCTACTGAAGACTATAGAAAGATGATGCAATACGATTGTTAGACCAATCATGATGTACGCCGACATAGTCTGGTGGCCGAAAACTACACAGATGGATGCTACGACGAAATTAGACAAGGTGCAGCGTCTGGTAGGCACTCTTATCACGGCTGCTATGGAGACCTGCCCCACATTGGCAAAAGGAGCCATTTCTGATCTCATAGCTTTGCAGCCATAGATTAGGAGGAATATCGATTACTCTGACCCTCCCAACTTGAACGATCACAGATAGTAGAAGGCAAAAAGGAAGTTTTCAACTGGATTTTGAAAAAATATCTGGACCCATATGTTTTTTTTTTTTTAATAATTTAAAAAAGTCAACCGATTTTTTTAGACTAGTTTTGGCCATGGCATCTAGAAATTTCGATGTTTAGCTCGTCGAAGGTCTGAGGATTGCTGGCGTAGATTTTTCTTTTCAAATAAACCCACAAAAAAGTTCGGAGTGGTCAAATCTGTAAATCTGGGTGCCCAGTTAAATTTTACTGGACGTGCGATATAAAAAAAAGGCGGCAATGACTGTCCCTCGTTTGCAGATTGGATCCCTCCAGACTTGTTATTTTGGGGTTATTTGAAAATCAAAATGTACGGAGCAATTCTCAGATCATTGACGAGCTCAAGGAAAACATTCGTGCCAAAATCAACGCTAAACTGCTCGAGATCTTCAAAAAAGTAATGAAAAAAGTAGTGAAAATGCAGAAAGAG
This sequence comes from Pegoplata infirma, assembly GCA_963921195.1. Classification (NCBI taxonomy): domain Eukaryota; kingdom Metazoa; phylum Arthropoda; class Insecta; order Diptera; family Anthomyiidae; genus Pegoplata; species Pegoplata infirma. Next base: position 20,948,217 of record OY992537.1, on the reverse strand, counting down.
CATATTTTGCCGTAGCCAAAATGTTTTATTAATGATTTATTCAAAAAGTAGGCCAAAAGAACTGTAAAATATATTTAAAATAAAAAAATTATTATTAACATTCTTTTTTAACTACACAAATTATATTTTAGCTGGAAACTGGACCAGACCTAAAATAACTGGATAATCCAGACCAAGTTAGGCCATTCCAGGCAGTCTGTCAACCCTACCTTTAGCCCACATTTTTTTTATCCTACTTCTTATGATCGAATTCTTTTCGGTTACAGTCACCCCCAACGGAAATGAGAATAATGACTTGTCACCAGGGTTGGCAACCGAAACGAATAACGGTATTGGTAACGGTATTGGTATTACATATTTTTTATATCGGTAACGGTAAAGGTAACGGTATTTTCGATCATTTCGGTAACGATATGCCGTTACCGAAACATTGATACCGGTATGTACCGGTATTCTAAATAAAATTTTTCCAACATAATAAAAAGTCACAATATTTGTTTACAAAAACGTAAAAAATCAAAAATTTATTTAAAAATTAAAAAAAACTGTTAAGTTTAGTGCATTTTCAACACATAATTATATAGTAGTATTTAATACTATTAATTAACTCAGAATTTAATATTCACACAATTTTGTAATTTAATAAATATTTTTTGATTTTTTTAGTGTTAATTAGATGTCTCTGTCCAACCAGTAGAAAAATCTGCATTTTGAGCCATGCGAAAAATCTGCATTTTTAGCCATTTGGAAATCTGCTGATTTAAGCTGACGCGGTTTGCTAATTTTCTGTCTCAATAGGCCAGGTAGACTCTGCAGAAAAATCTGATAATACAGCAGATAAATCAGCTGATTTAAGCAGAAAAACCCGCTGATTTCAGATTAACAGTGTGAAAACTTTTATAAAAGAAGAGATAAAAAAGTAATAAGTTTTTTTATCGCTTTAAACAACTAAACATGAATATTGACAGATACATTTCCAGGGGTAGGGGGAAGAAGGGGGAAAGCCGCAGTGCAAAGGTGTGGTCTGGTGTAAAAAACAAATAGCAGGGGGAAAATACAAAGCAAAACAAATTAGCAACACAATAATTTTACAGAAGACAGCTAAATATTTCTATAAAACTATAAAATAATTGAGAATGTGATCATTGTTTCGACCGATTCCCGCATTTTTGTCCAAATAATACGATTTACAATGAACAAAAATTTATTTATTTATTTAACGTACATTAAAAATATTTTACTTCGTTTTTTGTCTGCAAAAAAAAATTGAAAATTAGTAATATTTAGACAACCGAAGCAAAACCGATATAATACCGGTAAAAATCCTAATAAAGGTAATGGTTTTTTATCGGTAACGGTATATAAATTGTTTTATTTCGGTATTGGTAACGGTAGTCAATATTAAAGGGTTTTTAATCGGTAACGGTATTGAAAGGGTAACGGTAGCCAACACTGCTTGTCACTTAAACATGTGTTAGGTATTTATTTTTTAATTCGTATTCCTCAATCTGCCTGTCACATAGTTTTGAGTTAAAATCATTTACATTTTTTGATTGCACCCATATTCATTTACAACTTGAGTACATGTATGGTTATTGATTCCATCATTTCTGTGTAGTGGTTCGTATATATATGCTATGAATATTTTTATTAGAATGAGTCGATTTCATATACATAAAAATATTTCGGATCTTTTGATACCGATTTTTGTCACTACGTTAAAATAGAAAAAATTTCTAATATTCTTAAAAAACAATTGGAAATTTTATTTTGAATCTGGTGCTTTAACCACTTTTTTCAACACTCACCCTAATTTTTATGTATTAGAGTTATACAGTAATGTGAGTAATACTAAATAATATGACTCCTCATGAGTGTCAACATTTAGGTTACTTGACATGTAACCACCTATTTTCCAAGTTATTGTTTGTTTCTCGTCTCTTCTCTGTAACATCAACTTTGGTTTTTACATTGTATTTAAAATTTTTGTAAATATTATTTATACTGAACACCTGTATGCCGTAACAGAGATGTAGAGTATTAAATAATAATACAATTCCATAAGGAATTTTCTTTACTCCCCGGCTACACCTTCCATAATTATGTAAATATAAAACAACAAACACATACAAAACAACAAAAACAAATAAAAATGTGTTATTGGTTTGTATGTGTTTGTTGCTTTTTGTCAGCATAATTATGGAAGGTGTAGCCGGAGGGTATGATGGGATTCAGATCCCATGGATTTAGACCCTGTTAGGTGTAGTCCTATTGGGTTCCTTAAGGGTTGCTATAGATTTTGATCCCATATATTTAACCGTTTCGCTTTATTTTGGTAAGTTTTCGAGATGCGGCCCAAAGGGGTCTTGAGAATCTTGAAAACTGTATAACTTAAAAACTTTTACTCATTGGTCTTTTGGGTATTTGACAGTCGTGTTTAACTACAACTTACACATACTTTTTTTAAAATAAATAAATTTGCCCACCCTGGCAAATTTTACATTAAAATTATGTGGTATGTAGAATTGCGTGTCATATAACCGCAATTCATCATTTGACAAATGCAACAACTAATAATTTCCATTTGATCACGTTTAGTAATTTGACATACATAGTTTGTTGGTTTGCAGTATTGTAATGTCACCAAGAGCCTGCATCTTGGCGAAAAATGGCTTAAATATATTCTTTTTATCAACTTTTAGTGATATGGATGTTACAGCGGCTAGCTTAGAGCTTCATGGGAAATCTATTTGGCTCGCCTCTGCGTATTTTCCTAATCCGGGGCCAATACCCCCGGAGAAGGTTGGCGGTCTGATTCGGGAGTCTGAATCTAGGGGACACCAGTTACTAGTGTGCTGTGATGCTAATGCACATCATTCGATATGGGGTAGTACAGACACAAATGATAGAGGCGAATCACTTTTGGAGTTTTTGTTAAGCACTAACCTGTATATTTGTAACAAGGGTAGTGAACCAACTTTCGTTACAAGTACGCGGCAAGAGGTTCTTGACGTAACACTTGTATCAGATACATTGTCTGATAGAATTGATGACTGGAGAGTTTTGGAAGAGCATTCTTTCTCAGATCATCGGTACATTGAGTTTTTACTCAGGGAGCGTGCCCCGGTTGAGACAGTCTCTAGAAATCTGAGAAGAACAAACTGGGTGAAATATAGGGAGACTTTTTCTTTGCTTTTGGATGAAGTACCCCTATCTGAACCGCATAGTTTAGCGGAAATTGACTGTCTGGTTGACCATATAACAAATGTTTGTAATAGGTGCCTGGATGCGTCTTTCCCTTCTGCAAAGCCTAGAGGGAAAAAAAAGCCACCTTGGTGGTCAAATGAGTTGCAGACGAGCAGAGATTCCTGCAGAAAGCTCTTTAATAAGGCTAAATTTTCAAGAGCGGACGAGGACTGGTCTGCATACAGGCTGCAACTTAAGAGTTATAAAAAGATGATCAGAAATGCCAAATGTGATTCTTGGAAAAACTTCTGTGGAAACATAGAAGACGTTTCTGAGGCATCCAGGCTGCGCAAGGTTCTGGCTTCTTCTCCTTGCACCCTAGGATACCTGAAAGATCCTAATGGGGTGTGGTCTTCCTCCAGTGGAGAGTCGCTGGATCTCCTTTTAAACACGCATTTTCCGGGCAATTCCATGACGCCGTTTCAAGCTTTGGAACGTTCTGACGCCCAAGCATCTGAAATTGCTTCGGAAATAATAAATATGCCAACATTAATCTGGGCGATAAAAAGCTTCAGGCCCTATAAATCTCCGGGACCTGATGGTATAATCCCGGCTGAGTTGCAGCAAGTGTTGGACTTTATAGCCCCGTTGCTGTATAATCTATACACAGCATGCATCAACTGGTCGTATATTCCTTTAAAATGGAGGGATACCAGAGTCGTATTTATCCCGAAGGCTGGGAAAAGTTCCCACACAGCTCCGAAGGATTTCAGACCAATTAGTCTGTCTTCTTTTTTGTTAAAGACAATGGAACGAATGATAGACTCATATTTGCGTAGAGTGATTGACCCGAGGTTGCTTTCGACAAAGCAACATGCATACAGCAAGGGACGATCAACGGAAACAGCTCTTCATGAGCTCGTTGGTACCATCGAGAGATCGCTTTCGGTAAAGGAGTACACTATGGTGGCCTTTCTTGATATTGAGGGGGCTTTTAATAATGTCATTCCAGAATCGATAATATTGGCATTGTCTGGTCTGGGAGTAAAGCGTGAAATCGTTTTAATGGTGGAAAACCTACTTGCCAATAGACGTATAACGTCTGAATTGGGAGCGTCCGTCATATCTCGATTTGTCAATAGGGGCACACCACAAGGAGGTGTTCTTTCGCCGCTTCTTTGGAACCTGGCACTGAATTCAATGCTACTATCTCTAGAAGCACGTGGTTGTCATGTTATCGCATATGCTGACGATGTCGCGATAGCGGTAAAGGGGAAGCATCTGCCAACATTGCGGGACATTCTTCAGGGTTCTCTGAAAGATCTGTCTAAATGGGCAAGAGACTGTGGCCTAGGAGTTAATCCTAGTAAAACAGAGCTTGTTTTGTTTACAAGGAAAAATAAGATTCCTGCTTTTGATCCTATTTCTCTGGACGGTACTGAAATCACCTTCTCAGATGGAGCCAAGTATCTTGGAGTATTTCTAGATAGGAAGCTGAATTTCAGGCGTAATATTGAGGAACGGGTGAGAAAAGCAACGATTGCTTTGTATTCCTGTAAAAGGGCCATTGGAAAACGATGGGGTTTTAGCCCTCAAGTCGTTCATTGGATCTATACAGCAGTGGTGCGTCCAATTTTGCTGTATGGAATCATTGTCTGGTGGCCTGCTTTGGAAACAAAAGCGAACTTTGTCTTTATCACGAAGGTACAGAGAATGGCGTCAATGTGCATCACTGGTGCTCTTCGTACTACACCTACGGCTGCATTAGAAATCCTCCTTCACCTGATACCCTTGGACATATTGGGTAGGCAGTATGCGGCTGCATCGGCAATTCGACTCAATAGCACGCTGCAATGGAGGAGCAGTGATTGTGGCCATAGCGCAATCTTGAAAAAGATAACAATACCACAAAATGTGGACTGTGCTCCCTCTTTGAGCCTCTTTGAGCGCCACTTTACCACTATGATACCATCCAGGGAGTCTTGGATGGGGGATACTCCGGGTAGTGGAGCTACCATAAATTTTTACACAGATGGATCGAGGCTGCACGAACAAGTGGGCTTTGGAGTCTATTCGGAAGAGCTTGGGTTGAGCCTGGCTCGTAGATTGCCAGATCATTGCAGTGTTTACCAGGCAGAGATGCTGGCAATAAAAGAAGTGGCTGACTGGTTGAGCTGCAATGTCTTGTCTACAACCGCAGTCAACATCTATACTGACAGTCAAGCCGCGGTCAAGTCCCTGGATTCAATGTTTCTGAAAACAAGATCTGCCCTTAACTGCCGCACGTCTTTAAATGAGATGGCCAAGCAGTTTAACATACGACTCATATGGGTCCCAGGGCACAGAGACATTCCAGGGAATTGCAAAGCCGATGAGCTTGCAAGACTAGGAACTACCTTACAGGTTCCAACAGAATTGGAATGTGTTGGTACGCCTCTAGAAACTTGCAAGCAAAACCTACGGCTTTGTTCTGCGACGGAGACTAATCAAAGATGGGCAAATGGATGGACGTGTGAGACAACACGACTGATTTGGCCTTCTCTTAATCAGGGGCGCACAAGTGAGCTGATATCGCTTCCAAGAGGAGAGATTTCAACGGTGGTTTCTATAATTACCGGACACTGTCTTATAGGGAAGCACGCAGAGCGGTTAAATGTGCCGTCGAATGACTTTTGCCGAAGTTGCATGGATGAAGAGGAGTTGGAAACTATCGAACACTTTATTTGCCATTGCCCGGCACTTTCTGGTCAGCGACTTGCTTCACTGGGATCTAGGGAGCTGTACGATCTTTCAGATTTGTCGGATGTCAAAATTCAACATCTAAGGAGTTTCATAAGAAGCTCAAACTGGTTTAACGACAGGGACTAGTAGGGAAACCTATTACGATCCCGTGGTATCACAATGGACCTCAGAGTCTACGTGTGTTGACGTAAAACGTCAGCAGCCACTTACAACCTAACCTAATGTAATACTCAAAATATTTCGAAATTATTCCTCAAAAAGGTGTTAAACTTGCAAATATGTTAACAATGCAATTATCCGGTATTAGCGGCATATTAAAGGCATAAATTTAAACAAAATATTTTGCAACATAAATATTAAGGAAATTTTATTTTGTTTAAAAACAAAAAAAAAAATGATAAAGTTTTGTATATTTTTATTTAATCCAAAATATTTGTTATTCTCAACCAATCATCAAATAAACAAACTCTTGAAAAATATAAAAATAAAAACTTTATCTAAACTTTTGCAAAACCTTCTACTCTCCTTAAAAATTTCAAAATCCACAGAGTGTCATATTTTTTGGTTTTTTTGTAACAAACAATTTGCAAAAAATAATATAAAAAAGTTTTTGTTTAGTTTTTTTTTTTTATTTGTTGCTGTTTGCAAAAAAGTATAAACTATATGAAAATATGTTAGCAACTCTGTCAAATTCAATCAACAGTAATATGATTCTTAACTATTCTTTTTTTAAATAGAAAATATAATATTGGAAACTTGTATACCACTCTGTTCCGCAATGCCCACACATATTTTGTTATTAGATAATGTGAAAAAAATGCCAATAATTATTTAAGAAATTTTAAAATCGAATGGTTATTTTGGGGATTGTGAAAGATGAAAATGGGAATTTATAAATGAAGATAGTAAAAGTGAATGTTACTTATTCTACTAAATGCTTCACTCAAAAAAAAAAACTTGTCACATTATTAGAAAAAGTCCCGTAATCCCATTTTACCAATATTTGACAGTATTCCTTGTTTTTCAACAAAACATTTTCGACCAAACTTTAAATTTTTCTTTGTAATTTTACAATTTTTTTCGTATATGTTTACATTTCCAAGGTAATTTTACAAACAAAATTTAGTTAAATCTTGAGAATTTCTTGTAAGTATTATCGCATCAAAAAGGTTGTAAATTTACAATTTTATTAGCAAAAAACTTGTAAAATAACAAAAAAGCTCGTTATTTTTGCTAGAAATTCTCGTTAAATAGGAGATATCATAGAATCTAGTAAAGTCACGAGAAGACCTTGTAATTTTTATTGCATTCAAAAAATTCAAGTTTACAATTTTATTGGTAAAAAGCTTGTAAAATATTTGTAACATTACAAGATTTTTACTAATAAAATTGTGATTTTTACTAGGAACTCTTGTTAAATAAGAGGTAGCAAAAAAAGTAGACGGACATCGCTAGAAAGGCATAGAATCGATCATTAAACTATGGCCCGTACCAAATAAAAATAAAAAGTCTATTTTAACAAAAGTTTTATTTTTAATTTCAAATTTTCTATTGTTTTTTTGAAAGTCGGTTTTAAAAACAACAAGTGAGAGTGTTAAATTCGGCTGTGCCGAATCTATTATACCCTCCAAAATGTAAAAAAAAAAATTAAAAAAAAAAAATTTGTCAGGGGCTTTTTTTTTTTTTTTTTTGGGGGGGGGGGGGGTTGATAGGGTCAGTGGGGGACGTTGAGAGCACCTTCCTATCGCGATAAATATACCAAATGTTTCATTTAATTAACAAAAATAAAAAAAAACATATAAAAAAGTGTATTTTTTTAGAGGTTGGTTTAGTTCTTCAAGGGGGAACTTTTTTCCCCCTGGTCCGATTTGGCCAATTTCCGAACTTAACCTGCCTAGGAACATAAGACATATTTGTGCCAAATTTGAAGGGTCTAGCTATTTTATTTTGGACTGCATCGTGTTAACTACAGACGGACGGACAGACAGACGGACGGACGGACGGACATCGCTAAAATGTCTTAGAATCGATCACTGATCAATAATATATATACTTTATGGGGTCCCCGACCGATATTTCGATGCGTTACACACGGAATGACAAAGTGAGTATACCCCCATACTAGAGGTGTCCTTAAAAACGAAAATCACCTTTTTATACCTGGTAGGGTCCTATATTGTTCTTTAGTATCTAAAAATGAGTGAGCCAAAATTTGGGGACAATCGGCTAAAAATAACTCGTGCCGAAAATGGATTGAAGTTTTGGGACATTCTTATAAGAACGAAAAACTCGTTTTTTCTAGTTTTTGGAAAAACATTGGTATTTGATATTTTTTGTTAAATTTTTTGTGAAATAATATGAAAATGGTACTAAATTACCATTTCAAAACGACTAATAAAATTAAAATCGGATGAAATATAAGCATTTTACGCATACATGCCCCAGACCATTGTATGGTTTTTAGAGCCAGAATTTCAAAATTTTCAAAATTTTTAGGCAAAAAAATAGTAAAAATTTAATTTTACTTTATGATCAAATTGAAAACATGTTTAAGATTAAAAATAGCAGATATGGTAGTCAAGCTTTTTTTTTATTTGGCGCGGGTAGTGATAAAATTTCCGCGGATTCCAAATAAAATGCGTTTTTCTACAATAATTAAGCAAATTTTTGAAAATTTGTGCTCTATTGTGCGGATCGAAGTGTAAAACGTAAATTCTGTAACTTTTGAGAAATCGGATATATGCAGATATTTTGTATTATTGAAATGTATAACGTCTCAAATTTGTCATTTCACCTCGACGAAAAGGGGTTAAAGATGCCCGAATTCTCAAAAAATTTACAGAATTTATGTATTTCACTTCGTATAATACAATACAGAAAATTGTTTCCCATATTTGCTAAATTATTTTAGAAAAACTCATTTTCTTTGGAATCCGCGGAAATTATATCACTACCCACGCCAAATGAAAAAAAAGTTAGACTACCATATCTGTTAGTTTTTATCTATAACATGTATTTAATATAATTATAAAGTAAAATTTATTTTTTTTTATTTTTTTGCCTAAAAATTTTGAAAATTTTCAAATTTTGGCTTTAAAAACCATGCAATGGTCTGGGGCATGTATACGTAAAATGCTTATTTTTCATCCGATTTGAATTTCTTTAAGCTTTTTGGAAAGGTAATTTATTACAATTTTCATATTACTTAACAAAAAAATTAACAAAAAATAGCATATACTAATATTTTTCAAAAAACTAGAAAAAACGTGTTTTTTCATCAGATAAGAGTGTCCCAAAACTTCAATCCATTTTCGGCACGAGTTATTTTTATCCGATTGTCTCCAAATTTTGGCTCACTCATTTTTAGATACAAAACTACAATTTAGGACCCTACCACGTATTAAAAAGTGATTTTGAAAAATTACCTTAGTCGTTAGGACACCTTTACCCCATACTGTAGTTGGAGGGTATAAAAATGGAAGAGGGTATGAAAATGTATGTTCAGAGTACAATCGTCTGAACTCGAAAACTGCTGGACCGATTGATGACAAGACAGGGCTAAATGATAGTTCGGTTTACAGGTAGGTAGAAGTGTAATAAAAAAAGTACTAAAAGTACATTTTAATAAAATCAACTCAAAGTACTCTTTTTATTGAACTACTTTTTTTTATAAAAAAAAAACTAAATATAATTTTTTCATAAGAAGTATTAAAATATTAAATTTTTCAAAATAGAACCAAAATAGTTGCTTTTTTAAAAAAAAGTACCAGAATATAAGTGTAATAAAAATGTACTAAAAAAACACATTTTAATAAAAACTACTTAAAAGTACTGTTTTATTGAATTACTTTTTTTTTATAAAAAAAAAAAAAACTAAAAAAGTATTTTTCCAAAAAGTATTTTTTTTTAAACAGTACCAAAATAGTTCCTTTTTTAAAAAAGTACCAGAATAGAACATTTATTTAAAAGTACCAAAAGAGTACTTTTTTATTAAAAGTACTTTAAAAGTAATTTTCAGTAAAATGTACAAGAATAGAACAAATATACCAAATTAGTACTTTTTTAAGTAATTTTTAATAAAAACCCCTTAAAAAAAGTTTTTTTTTATTAAAAGTACTAAAAATGTACCAAAATAGTACTTTTTTACAAATAGAATCTATAGGCAAAAATAGTAAATTTTTTTAAATTAGTACCAAAATAGTACTTTATTAAAAGTAATTTTTAATAAAAAGCCCGAAAACAAAGTTTTCTTTATAAAAAGTACTAAAAATGTACCAAAATAGTACTTTTTTTGTAAAATGTACCGAAACAGTACTTTTTTATAAAATGTACTAAATCGGTAGTGTTTTACGAGATGTACCTAAACAGTACTTTTCTATAAAATTTACCAAAAAAGTACTTTTTTTATCAAAATTACTAAAAAATAGTAAGTTTTTTATAAAATTTACCAAAATAGTGATTTTTTTATAAAATTTACACTATCAGTACTTTTTTTTACAATATACCAATACAAAATATACCAAAAAAGTAAGTATGTAGTTCTTTTTTATCAAAATTATTAAAAACCAAAATTACTAAAAAAATTTTTTATCAAAATTATTAAAAAATTGTAAACTTTTTGAAAAAAAGAACCAAAATAGTTCCTATTTTTAAAAAATTACTAGAATAGAACGTTTTTTTAAAAATTCATAAATAGTACATTTTTATTAAAAGTACTTTAAAAGTAATTTTTAATAAAAAACACCAAAACAAAGTATTTTTTATAAAACGTACTTAAAATGTACCAAAATACTACTTTTTTATAAAATGTACCAAATAGTACTTTTTCATAAACTGTACCAAATCTATACTTTTTTACAAGATAAACCTAAACAGTACTTTTCTATAAAATTAACCAAAAAAGTACTAAAATTGTACTTTTTTTCAAAATTACTAAAAAATAGTACTTTTTTATAAAATGTACCAAAATAGTGCTTTTTTATAAAATGTACCTTATCAGTACTTTTTTACGATATGTACCTACACAGTACTTTTCTACAAAATATACCAAAAAAGTACTTAAGTAGTTATTTTTTTTATCCAAATTACTAAAAAAAAACAATTAAGAAATTTATAGTCGGTTAAGACCGACCATATATTGACCTACACCAGTGTCGGAAAATGGGTACCAAGTCAAAGCATGGACCGATGGGATCTACAGGTAAAAATTGTTAATTTTTTTTAAAAAAGTAACAAAATAGTTCCTGTTTTTAAAAAAACTATCTGAATAGAAAATTTTTTAAAAGTACCAAAATAGTACTTTTTTTATTAAAAGTACTTAACAAGTAATTTTTAATTAAAAGCCCCAAAAAAAGTATTTTTTTATAAAAGTACTAAAAATTTACCAAAATAGTACTTTTTCATAAACCGTACCAAATCTATACTATTTTACAAGATGTACCTAAACAGCACTTTTTTATAAAATTAACCAAAAAAGCACTAAAATTTTACTTTTTTTTATCAAAATACTAAAAAATAGTACTTTTTTATAAAATGAATCAAAATAGTGCTTTTTTATAAAATGTACCATAAGTACTTTTTTACGATATGTATGTACCTAAATAGTACTTTTCCACAAAATATACCAAAAAAGTTATTTTTTTATCCAAATTACTACAAAAAAAAAACAAGAAATTTATAGTCGGTTAAGACCTACCTTATAATGACCTGACCCAGCGTCGGAAAATGAGTCCCAAGTCAAAGCATGAACCGATGGAATCTACAGGTAAAAATAGTAAAAAAAAAAAACAAAATAGAATACTTTTTTAAAAGTACCAAAATAGTACTTTTTTTTATTAAAAGCACTTTAAAAGTAATTTTTAATAAAAGGCACCAAAACAAAGTATTTTTTTAAAACGTACTAAAAATGTACCAAAATAGTTTTTTTTATAAAATGTAAAAAATCTGCACTTTTTTACAAGATGTACCTAAACAGTACTTTTCTGTAAAACTAACAAAAAAGTACTTAAATATAACTTTCTTTATCAGAATTACTAAAAAATAATAAAAAAATGTATAATCGACCTACACCAGTGTCAGAGCATAAACCGATGCATTTAAATATTTTTTTCTAAATTAGTAACAAAATAGTTCCTGTTTTTTAAAAAATACCAGAATAGGATTTTTTTTTTAAAGTACTTAAATAGTACTTTTTTTATAAAAAGTACTTGAATAGTAATTTTTAATACAAATCACAAAAACAAAGTAATTTTTTTATAAATATTACTCAAAATGTACTAATGTACTAGAATAGTAATTTTTAATACAAATCACAAAAACAAAGTAATTTTTTTTATAAATATTACTCAAAATGTACTAAAATAGTACTTTTTTATTAAATGTACGGAAAAATACTTTTTTATAAAATGTACCAAAGCAGTACTTTTCTATAATATGTACTAAATTAGCACTTTTTTTTATCAAAAGTACTAAAACCTAAGTAAGAAAATTATTGTCCGTTACGATGGAATCAATATTTTGTTAGATCTTTTATAACAGTACACTCAAATTAAATTTGAGTGATAATGGCTTATTTTTTTGCCAACCATAAAATTTGACAAATGCCATAATACTGTCAATGAAACTACAATCTTACCCATATCTTTATTTGATTTAAAAGTATTGGCATCCCTGAAATTATCTGTACGAAATCATGATGATAGGAGTGTAATACTTTGTTTCATCATCAAATAGAAAACAGTTATTTCCTAACCAAAAAGTATTAAATAAATAACAAAAAAAAAAGAATGCAAAAGTTTTTGCCAACACGTTTGTTATAAAAAAAGTTTTTGTTTTTTAAGGAAATAAAAACTTAATACAAGTTTAGAATTAGTTATGTCTTTATTTTTGAAATTGTTTACAAAAATATTGAAGGCAGGCAGAATGAGCAAATAAGGCAGTTAGTTTAAGTTGTGACAGCAAAACGTCAGCATATATGGAAGCTGAGGTCCCACAAAATGCACAAATTTTAAATGCAGAAGTATATTTTTTTTTAACTTTCCTTGGGGGAATGGAATTTTGTAATCCCCTCGGTCCAAGTGCAGGACTTTGACATTCTATTGACATAAAAATGTTTCATTTGCTTATTAAAATTATTAAAAAACTTTTGAAAATATGAGTTTTTCAAGAGTTATTTTCGTTATTCAAAGGGAAACTTATCCCCCCCCCCCCAAATATTTTACCACCCTGTCAGAACGTTTTTTACCGGTGATCCTACATTCCACATTTCAAGTTGCTAGGACAATTTTTTCACTACTACAAGTACACTTTTTTCCCCTTCTGACAATGAGTCAGAATTTCCAAAACTCAACCTTAGTGCGATGAATGATTATGTCAGTCCGTGAATCTGCTCATTTGTATATATAGATTAATTGCCCTAATTGTTGTAAAATATGGTCATTAAAATAATCCGTTAAAGCTTTAAAGTTTTTATGTTAATTTATAAAACTTTTTCCACAAAATAATTTTATAAATTCAAACAATTAGATGATGACCAACACTTAAAACTAAATACATACTGATTTTATATGAGTAACTTATAAAAAAAAAAACTCCTCAAGCTCGAAAATTATATAAATTTGCTTACATAACTATCCTGGAAAAACTTTATGGTCGAACTATATGCACAACTCTTTTAATTGTTCAACTTAAATTTCAACAAAAACTCATAATCCTTTTAAAATATTAAATCATAAAAAAAGGAATAATAAAAGGTGTTGAGAATATATTTAATTTGTTTTTGAAAAAACACAAAAAAAAAACTGCAACCAACTACTATTATCATCATTATCAGGATCTTCTATCATCATAGTCAGTCATCAAAAGCTAAAAAATTTTACCACCCCCTTTTAGAACTTTAAGTATACACTCAATAGAATTTTATCATAGTTTTCACTCTTAACAAAAAAAAAAAAAAACTGCAGAAAAATACCAACTTTTAATGATGAATTTTAAAATTTTTGTATTGCAAAACTTTTAAATATTCATGAAAGTATACGAGTTTGAATATTTTTCTTTTTTTTTATAATTCAGCAATTTGAGATAAATCACACTGTATCCAAGAAAATATTAAGAAATTTTAAAAATACATCTAAATAGATCTAATGGTTTTAAAACAACTTTTCTATAGAAAATGTTGTTAAAACAACTTTTTTGAAACAACTTTTCCATAGAAAATGTTTGATAAAACAACTTTTCTATAGAAAATGTTTGATAAAACAACTTTTCAATAGAAAATGTTTGATAAAACAACTTTTCTATAGAAAATGTTTGATAAAACAACTTTTCTATAGAAAATGTTTGATAAAACAACTTTTCTATAGAAAATGTTTGATAAAACAACTTTTCCATAGAAAATATTTGATAAAACAACTTTTCCATAGAAAATGTTTGATAAAACAACTTTTCCATAGAAAATGTTTGATAAAACAACTTTTCCATAGAAAATGTTTGATAAAACAACTTTTCCATAGAAAATGTTTGATAAAACAACTTTTCCATAGAAAATGTTTGATAAAACAACTTTTCCATAGAAAATGTTTGATAAAACAACTTTTCCATAGAAAATGTTTGATAAAACAACTTTTCCATAGAAAATGTTTGATAAAACAACTTTTCCATAGAAAATGTTTGATAAAACAACTTTTCCATAGAAAATGTTTGATAAAACAACTTTTCCATAGAAAATGTTTGATAAAACAACTTTTCCATAGAAAATGTTTGATAAAACAACTTTTCCATAGAAAATGTTTGATAAAACAACTTTTCCATAGAAAATGTTTGATAAAACAACTTTTCCATAGAAATGTTTGATAAAACAACTTTTCCATAGAAAATGTTTGATAAAACAACTTTTCTATAGAAAATGTTTGATAAAACAACTTTTCTATAGATAATGTTTGATAAAACAATTTTTCTATAGAAAATGTTGTTAAAACAATTTTTCTATAGAAAATGTTGTTAAAACAATTTTTCTATAGAAAATATTGTTAAAACAATTTTTCTATAGAAAATGTTGTTAAAACAATTTTTCTATAGAAAAATGTTGTTAAAACAATTTTTCTATAGAAAATGTTGTTAAAACAATTTTTCTATAGAAAATGTTGTTAAAACAATTTTTCTATAGAAAATGTTGTTAAAACAATTTTTCTATAGAAAATGTTGTTAAAACAATTTTTCTATAGAAAATGTTGTTAAAACAATTTTTCTATAGAAAATGTTGTTAAAACAATTTTTTCTATAGAAAATGTTGTTTAAAACAATTTTTCTATAGAAAATGTTGTTAAAACAATTTTTCTACAGAAAATGTTGTTAAAACAAATTTTTCTATAGAAAATGTTGTTAAAACAATTTTTCTATAGGAAATGTTGTTAAAAACAATTTTTCTATAGAAAATGTTGTTAAAACAATTTTTCTATAGAAAATGTTGTTAAAACAATTTTTCTATAGAAAATGTTGTTAAAACAATTTTTTGTTGATTTGATGTTGTTAAAACAATTTTTCTATAGAAAATGTTGTTAAAACAATTTTTCTATAGAAAATATTGTTAAAACAATTTTTCTATAGAAAATGTTGTTAAAACAATTTTTCTATAGAAAAATGTTGTTAAAACAATTTTTCTATAGAAAAATGTTGTTAAAACAATTTTTCTATAGAAAAATGTTGTTAAAACAATTTTTCTATAGAAAATGTTGTTAAAACAATTTTTCTATAGAAAATGTTGTTAAAACAATTTTTCTATAGAAAATGTTGTTAAAACAATTTTTCTATAGAAAATGTTGTTAAAACAAATTTTCTATAGAAAATGTTGTTAAAACAATTTTTCTATAGAAAATGTTGTTAAAACAATTTTTCTATAGAAAATGTTGTTAAAACAATTTTTCTATAGAAAATGTTGTTAAAACAATTTTTCTATAGAAAATGTTGTTAAAACAATTTTTCTACAGAAAATGTTGTTAAAACAAATTTTTCTATAGAAAATGTTGTTAAAACAATTTTTTCTATAGGAAATGTTTGTTAAAACAATTTTTCTATAGAAATGTTGTTAAAACAATTTTTCTATAGAAAATGTTGTTAAAACAATTTTTCTATAGAAAATGTTGTTAAAACAATTTTTTGTTGATTTGATGTTGTTAAAACAATTTTTCTATAGAAAATGTTGTTAAAACAATTTTTCTATAGAAAATGTTGTTAAACAATTTTTCTATAGAAAATGTTGTTAAAACTATTTTTCTATAGAAAATGTTGTTAAAACAATTTTTCTATAGAAAATGTTGTTAAAACAATTTTTCTATAGAAAATGTTGTTAAAACAATTTTTCTATAGAAAATGTTGTTAAAACAATTTTTCTATAGAAAATGTTTGATAAAACAACTTTTCTATAGATAATGTTTGATAAAACAATTTTTCTATAGAAAATGTTGTTAAAACAATTTTTCTATAGAAAATGTTGTTAAAACAATTTTTCTATAGAAAATATTGTTAAAACAATTTTTTCTATAGAAAATGTTGTTAAAACAATTTTTCTATAGAAAAATGTTGTTAAAACAATTTTTCTATAGAAAATGTTGTTAAAACAATTTTTCTATAGAAAATGTTGTTAAAACAATTTTTCTATAGAAAATGTTGTTAAAACAATTTTTCTATAGAAAATGTTGTTAAAAACAATTTTTCTATAGAAAATGTTGTTAAAACAATTTTTCTATAGAAAATGTTGTTAAAACAATTTTTCTATAGAAAATGTTGTTAAAACAATTTTTCTACAGAAAATGTTGTTAAAACAAATTTTTCTATAGAAAAGTGTTGTTAAAACAATTTTCTATAGGAAATGTTGTTAAAACAATTTTTCTATAGAAATGTTGTTAAAACAATTTTTCTATAGAAAATGTTGTTAAAACAATTTTTCTATAGAAAATGTTGTTAAAACAATTTTTTGTTGATTTGATGTTGTTAAAACAATTTTTCTATAGAAAATGTTGTTAAAACAATTTTTCTATAGAAAATGTTGTTAAACAATTTTTCTATAGAAAATGTTGTTAAAACAATTTTCTATAGAAAATGTTGTTAAAACAATTTTTCTATAGAAAATGTTGTTAAACAATTTTCTATAGAAAATGTTGTTAAAACAATTTTTCTATAGAAAATGTTGTTAAAACAATTTTTCTATAGAAAATGTTGTTAAAACAATTTTTCTATAGAAAATGTTGTTAAAACAATTTTTCTATAGAAAATGTTGTTAAAACAATTTTTTCTATAGAAAATGTTGTTAAAACAATTTTCTATAGAAAATGTTGTTAAAACAATTTTTCTATAGAAAATGTTGTTAAACAATTTTTCTATAGAAAATGTTGTTAAAACAATTTTTCTATAGAAAATGTTGTTAAAACAATTTTCTATAGAAATTGTTTTGTTTAAAACAATTTTTCTATAGAAAATGTTGATAAAACAATTTTTCTATAGAAAATGTTGTTAAAACAATTTTGCTATAGAAAATGTTGTTAAAACAATTTTTCTATAGAAAATGTTGTAAAACAATTTTTCTATAGAAAATGTTGTTAAAACAATTTTTCTATAGAAAATGTTGTTAAAACAATTTTTCTATAGAAAATGTTGTTAAAACAATTTTTCTATAGAAAATGTTGTTAAAACAATTTTTCTATAGAAAATGTTGTTAAAACAATTTTTCTATAGAAAATGTTGTTAAAACAATTTTTCTATAGAAAATGTTGTTAAAACAATTTTTCTATAGAAAATGTTGTTAAAACAATTTTCTATAGAAAATGTTGTTAAAACAATTTTTCTATAGAAAATGTTGTTAAAACAATTTTTCGATAGAAAATGTTGTTAAAACAATTTTTCTATAGAAAATGTTGTTAAAACAATTTTTCTATAGAAAATGTTGTTAAAACAATTTTTCTATAGAAAATGTTGTTAAAACAATTTTTCTATAGAAAATGTTGTTAAAACAATTTTTCTATAGAAAATGTTGTTAAAACAATTTTTCTATAGAAAATGTTGTTAAAACAATTTTTCTATAGAAAATGTTGTTAAAACAATTTTTCTATAGAAAATGTTGTTAAAAAAACTTTTCAATAGAAAATGTTGTTAAAACAACTTTTCCATAGAAAATAGGTACTTTTGATGGGAAAAGGACAGGTCCTTTTGAAGGTACATCAATAGTTCCTTTGAATAGGTCCATGGATAGGTCCTTTTGATAGGTTTAAGGATAGGTCCTTTTGATGGGTTTTAGGATAGGTCCTTTTGGTGGGAAAAGGATAGGTCCTTTTTGATAGGTTTCAGGATGGGAAAAGAATAGGTCCTTTTGATGGGAAAAGGATAGGTCCTTTGAATAGGTCCATGGATAGGTCCTTTTGATGGTAAAAGGATAGGGCCTTTTGATAGGTTTTAGGATAGGGCCTTTTGATAGGTTTTAGGATAGGTCCTTTTGATGGGAAAAGGATAGGTCCTTTTGTTGGGAAAAGGATAGGTCCTTTTGATAGGATTTAGGATAGGTCCTTTTGATGGAAAAAGGATAGGTCCTTTTGTTGGGAAAAGGATAGGTCCTTTTAATGGGAAAAGGATAGGTCCTTTTGTTGGGAAAAGGATAGGTGCTTTTGAAGGTCCATGGATAGGTCCTTTGAATAGGTCCACGGATAGGTCCTTTTGATAGGTTTAAGGATAGGGAAAATGATAGGTCCTTTTGTTGGGAAAAGGATAGGTCCTTTTGACAGGTTAAAGGATAGTCCTTTTGATAGGTTTAAGGATAGGTCCTTTTGATGGAAAAAGGATAGGTCCTTTTGATGGGAAAAGGATAGGTCCTTTTGAAGGTCCATGATAGGTCCTTTGAATAGGTCCATGGATAGGTCCTTTTGATAGGTTTAAGGATAGGTCCATTTGATGGGTTTAAGATAAGTCCTTTTAATGGGAAAAGGATAGGTCCTTTTGAAGGTCCATGGATAGGTCCTTTTGATGGTAAAAAGATAGGGCCTTTTGATAGGTTTTAGATAGGTCATTTTGATGGCAAAGAATAGTTCCTTTTGTTGGGAAAAGGATAGAAAATGTTTGATAAAACAACTTTTCCATAGAAAATGTTTGATAAAACAACTTTTCCATAGAAAATGTTTGATAAAACAACTTTTCCATAGAAAATGTTTGATAAAACAACTTTTCCATAGAAAATGTTTGATAAAACAACTTTTCCATAGAAAATGTTTGATAAAACAACTTTTCCATAGAAAATGTTTGATAAAACAACTTTTCCATAGAAAATGTTTGATAAAACAACTTTTCCATAGAAAATGTTTGATAAAACAACTTTTCCATAGAAAATGTTTGATAAAACAACTTTTCCATAGAAAATGTTTGATAAAACAACTTTTCCATAGAAATGTTTGATAAAACAACTTTTCCATAGAAAATGTTTGATAAAACAACTTTTCTATAGAAAATGTTTGATAAAACAACTTTTCTATAGATAATGTTTGATAAAACAATTTTTCTATAGAAAATGTTGTTAAAACAATTTTTCTATAGAAAATGTTGTTAAAACAATTTTTCTATAGAAAATATTGTTAAAACAATTTTTCTATAGAAAATATTGTTAAAACAATTTTTCTATAGAAAATATTGTTAAAACAATTTTTCTATAGAAAATATTGTTAAAACAATTTTTCTATAGAAAATATTGTTAAAACAATTTTTCTATAGAAAATGTTGTTAAAACAATTTTTCTATAGAAAAATGTTGTTAAAACAATTTTTCTATAGAAAATGTTGTTAAAACAATTTTTCTATAGAAAATGTTGTTAAAACAATTTTTCTATAGAAAATGTTGTTAAAACAATTTTTCTATAGAAAATGTTGTTAAAACAATTTTTCTACAGAAAATGTTGTTAAAACAAATTTTTCTATAGAAAATGTTGTTAAAACAATTTTTCTATAGGAAATGTTGTTAAAACAATTTTTCTATAGAAAATGTTGTTAAAACAATTTTTCTATAGAAAATGTTGTTAAAACAATTTTTCTATAGAAAATGTTGTTAAAACAATTTTTCTATAGAAAATGTTGTTAAAACAATTTTTTGTTGATTTGATGTTGTTAAAACAATTTTTCTATAGAAAATGTTGTTAAAACAATTTTTCTATAGAAAATGTTGTTAAACAATTTTTCTATAGAAAATGTTGTTAAAACAATTTTTCTATAGAAAATGTTGTTAAAACAATTTTTCTATAGAAAATGTTGTTAAAACAATTTTTCTATAGAAAATGTTGTTAAAACAATTTTTCTATAGAAAATGTTGTTAAAACAATTTTTCTATAGAAAATGTTGTTAAAACAATTTTTCTATAGAAAATGTTGTTAAAACAATTTTTCTATAGAAAATGTTGTTAAAACAATTTTTCTATAGAAAATGTTGTTAAAACAATTTTTCTATAGAAAATGTTGTTAAAACAATTTTTCTATAGAAAATGTTGTTAAAACAATTTTTCTATAGAAAATGTTGTTAAAACAATTTTTCTATAGAAAATGTTGTTAAAACAATTTTTCTATAGAAAATGTTGTTAAAACAATTTTTCTATAGAAAATGTTGTTAAAACAATTTTTCTATAGAAAATGTTGTTAAAACAATTTTTCTATAGAAAATGTTGTTAAAACAATTTTTCTATAGAAAATGTTGTTAAAACAATTTTTCTATAGAAAATGTTGTTAAAACAATTTTTCTATAGAAAATGTTGTTAAAACAATTTTTCTATAGAAAATGTTGTTAAAACAATTTTTCTATAGAAAATGTTGTTAAAACAATTTTTCTATAGAAAATGTTGTTAAAACAATTTTTCTATAGAAAATGTTGTTAAAACAATTTTTCTATAGAAAATGTTGTTAAAACAATTTTTCTATAGAAAATGTTGTTAAAACAATTTTTCTATAGAAAATGTTGTTAAAACAATTTTTCTATAGAAAATGTTGTTAAAACAATTTTTCTATAGAAAATGTTGTTAAAACAATTTTTCTATAGAAAATGTTGTTAAAACAATTTTTCTATAGAAAATGTTGTTAAAACAATTTTTCTATAGAAAATGTTGTTAAAACAATTTTTCTATAGAAAATGTTGTTAAAACAATTTTTCTATAGAAAATGTTGTTAAAACAATTTTTCTATAGAAAATGTTGTTAAAACAATTTTTCTATAGAAAATGTTGTTAAAACAATTTTTCTATAGAAAATGTTGTTAAAACAATTTTTCTATAGAAAATGTTGTTAAAACAATTTTTCTATAGAAAATGTTGTTAAAACAATTTTTCTATAGAAAATGTTGTTAAAACAATTTTTCTATAGAAAATGTTGTTAAAACAATTTTTCTATAGAAAATGTTGTTAAAACAATTTTTCTATAGAAAATGTTGTTAAAACAATTTTTCTATAGAAAATGTTGTTAAAACAATTTTTCTATAGAAAATGTTGTTAAAACAATTTTTCTATAGAAAATGTTGTTAAAACAATTTTTCTATAGAAAATGTTGTTAAAACAATTTTTCTATAGAAAATGTTGTTAAAACAATTTTTCTATAGAAAATGTTGTTAAAACAATTTTTCTATAGAAAATGTTGTTAAAACAATTTTTCTATAGAAAATGTTGTTAAAACAATTTTTCTATAGAAAATGTTGTTAAAACAATTTTTCTATAGAAAATGTTGTTAAAACAATTTTTCTATAGAAAATGTTGTTAAAACAATTTTTCTATAGAAAATGTTGTTAAAACAATTTTTCTATAGAAAATGTTGTTAAAACAATTTTTCTATAGAAAATGTTGTTAAAACAATTTTTCTATAGAAAATGTTGTTAAAACAATTTTTCCATAGAAAATGTTGTTAAAACAATTTTTCTATAGAAAATGTTGTTAAAACAATTTTTCTATAGAAAATGTTGTTAAAACAATTTTTCTATAGAAAATGTTGTTAAAACAATTTTTCTATAGAAAATGTTGTTAAAACAATTTTTCTATAGAAAATGTTGTTAAAACAATTTTTCTATAGAAAATGTTGTTAAAACAATTTTTCTATAGAAAATGTTGTTAAAACAATTTTTCTATAGAAAATGTTGTTAAAACAATTTTTCTATAGAAAATGTTGTTAAAACAATTTTTCTATAGAAAATGTTGTTAAAACAATTTTTCTATAGAAAATGTTGTTAAAACAATTTTTCTATAGAAAATGTTGTTAAAACAATTTTTCTATAGAAAATGTTGTTAAAACAATTTTTCTATAGAAAATGTTGTTAAAACAATTTTTCGATAGAAAATGTTGTTAAAACAATTTTTCTATAGAAAATGTTGTTAAAACAATTTTTCTATAGAAAATGTTGTTAAAACAATTTTTCTATAGAAAATGTTGTTAAAACAATTTTTCTATAGAAAATGTTGTTAAAACAATTTTTCTATAGAAAATGTTGTTAAAAAAACTTTTCAATAGAAAATGTTGTTAAAACAACTTTTCCATAGAAAATAGGTACTTTTGATGGGAAAAGGACAGGTCCTTTTGAAGGTACATCAATAGTTCCTTTGAATAGGTCCATGGATAGGTCCTTTTGATAGGTTTAAGGATAGGTCCTTTTGATGGGTTTTAGGATAGGTCCTTTTGGTGGGAAAAGGATAGGTCCTTTTTGATAGGTTTCAGGATGGGAAAAGAATAGGTCCTTTTGATGGGAAAAGGATAGGTCCTTTGAATAGGTCCATGGATAGGTCCTTTTGATGGTAAAAGGATAGGGCCTTTTGATAGGTTTTAGGATAGGGCCTTTTGATAGGTTTTAGGATAGGTCCTTTTGATGGGAAAAGGATAGGTCCTTTTGTTGGGAAAAGGATAGGTCCTTTTGATAGGATTTAGGATAGGTCCTTTTGATGGAAAAAGGATAGGTCCTTTTGTTGGGAAAAGGATAGGTCCTTTTAATGGGAAAAGGATAGGTACTTTTGTTGGGAAAAGGATAGGTGCTTTTGAAGGTCCATGGATAGGTCCTTTGAATAGGTCCACGGATAGGTCCTTTTGATAGGTTTAAGGATAGGGAAAATGATAGGTCCTTTTGTTGGGAAAAGGATAGGTCCTTTTGACAGGTTAAAGGATAGTCCTTTTGATAGGTTTAAGGATAGGTCCTTTTGATGGGAAAAGGATAGGTCCTTTTGATGGGAAAAGGATAGGTCCTTTTGAAGGTCCATGATAGGTCCTTTGAATAGGTCCATGGATAGGTCCTTTTGATAGGTTTAAGGATAGGTCCATTTGATGGGTTTAAGATAAGTCCTTTTAATGGGAAAAGGATAGGTCCTTTTGAAGGTCCATGGATAGGTCCTTTTGATGGTAAAAAGATAGGGCCTTTTGATAGGTTTTAGATAGGTCATTTTGATGGCAAAGAATAGTTCCTTTTGTTGGGAAAAGGATAGAAAATGTTTGATAAAACAACTTTTCCATAGAAAATGTTTGATAAAACAACTTTTCCATAGAAAATGTTTGATAAAACAACTTTTCCATAGAAAATGTTTGATAAAACAACTTTTCCATAGAAAATGTTTGATAAAACAACTTTTCCATAGAAAATGTTTGATAAAACAACTTTTCCATAGAAAATGTTTGATAAAACAACTTTTCCATAGAAAATGTTTGATAAAACAACTTTTCCATAGAAAATGTTTGATAAAACAACTTTTCCATAGAAAATGTTTGATAAAACAACTTTTCCATAGAAATGTTTGATAAAACAACTTTTCCATAGAAAATGTTTGATAAAACAACTTTTCTATAGAAAATGTTTGATAAAACAACTTTTCTATAGAAAATGTTTGATAAAACAATTTTTCTATAGAAAATGTTGTTAAAAGATAAGTCCTTTTAATGGGAAAAGGATAGGTCCTTTTGAAGGTCCATGGATAGGTCCTTTTGATGTTAAAAAGATAGGGCCTTTTGATAGGTTTTAGATAGGTCATTTTGATGGGAAAGAATAGTTCCTTTTGTTGGGAAAAGGATAGGCGCTTTTGATAGGTTTTAGGATAGGTCCTTTTGTTGGGAAAAGGATAGGTCCTTTTGATGGGCAAAAGGATAGGTCCTTTTGATGGTAAAAGAATAGGTCCTTTTGATGGGTTTTAGGATAGGTCCTTTTGATGGGAAAAGGATAGGTCCTTTTGATGGGAAAAGGATAGGTCCTTTTGTTGAGAAAAGGATAGGTTTTAGGATAGGTCATTTTGATAGGTTTTAGGATAGGTCCTTTTGATGGGAAAAGGATAGGTCCTTTTATTGGGAAAAGGATAGGTCCTTTTAATAGGATTTTGGATAGGTCCTTTTGATGGGAAAATGAAAGGTCCTTTTATTGGGAAAAGGATAGGTCCTTTTGATAGGTTTTAGGATAGGTCATTTTGATGGGAAAAGGATGGATAGGGTTTTAGGATTGGTCCTTTTGATGGGAAAAGGATAGGTCCTTTTGTTGGGAAAAGGATAGGTCCTTTTAATAGGATTTTGGATAGGTCCTTTTGATGGGAAAATGAAAGGTCCTTTTATTGGGAAAAGGATAGGTCCTTTTGATAGGTTAAATGATAGGTCCTTTTGATAGGTTTAAGGATAGGTCCTTTTGATGGGAAAAGGATAGGTCCTTTTGATGGGCCAAGGATAGGTCCTTTTGATAGGTTTAAGGATAGGTCCTTTTGATAGGTTTTAGGATAGGTCCTTTTGATGGGAAAAGGATAGGTCCTTTTGTTGGGAAAAGGATAGGTCCTTTTGATAGGTTTTAGGATAGGTCATTTTGATGGGAAAAGGATAGGTCCTTTTGTTGAGAAAAGGATAGGCCCTTTTGATAGGTTTTAGGATAGGTCCTTTTGTTGGGAAAAGGATAGGTCCTTTTGATGGGCCAAGGATAGGTCCTTTTGATAGGTTTTAGGATAGGTCCTTTTGATGGGAAAAGGATAGGTCCTTTTGTTGGGAAAAGGATAGGTCCTTTTGATAGGATTTAGGATAGGTCCTTTTGATGGGAAAATGATAGGTCCTCTTGTTGGAAAAAGGATAGGTCCTTTTGATAGGTTTAAGGATAGGTCCTTTTGATGGGTTTTAGGATAGCTCCTTTTAATGGGAAAAGGATAGGTCCTTTTGATGGTAAAAAGATAGGTCCTTTTGATAGGTTTTAGGATAGGTCATTTTGATGGGAAAAGGATAGGTCCTTTTGTTGAGAAAAGGATAGGCCCTTTTGATAGGTTTTAGGATAGGTCCTTTTGTTGGGAAAAGGATAGGTCCTTTTGATGGGCCAAGGATAGGTCCTTTTGATAGGTTTAAGGATAGGTCCTTTTGATAGGTTTTAGGATAGGTCCTTTTGATGGGAAAAGGATAGGTCCTTTTGTTGGGAAAAGGATAGGTCCTTTTGATAGGATTTAGGATAGGTCCTTTTGATGGGAAAATGATAGGTCCTCTTGTTGGAAAAAGGATAGGTCATTTTGATAGGTTAAAGGATAGGTCCTTTTGATTGGTTTAAGGATAGGTCCTTTGATAGGTTAAAGGATAGGTCCTTTTGATTGGTTTAAGGATAGGTCCTTTTGATGGTAAAAGGATAGGTCCTTTTGATAGGTTTAAGGATAGGTCCTTTTGATGGGAAAAGGATAGATCCTTTTGATGGGAAAAGGATAGGTCCTTTTGATGGGAAAAGGATAGGTCCTTTGGATGGGAAAAGGATAGGTCCTTTTGATGGGAAAAGGATATGTCCTTTTGATTGGTTTAAGGATAGGTCCTTTTGATGGGAAAAGGATAGGTCCTTTTGATGGTAAAAGGATAGGTCCTTTTGATAAGTTTTAGGATAGATCCTTTTGATGGGAAAAGGATAGGTCCTTTTAATGGGAAAAGGATAGGTCCTTTTGAAGGTCCATGGATAGGTCCTTTTGATGGTAAAAAGATAGGTCCTTTTGATAGGTTTTAGGATAGGTCATTTTGATGGGAAAAGGATAGGTCCTTTTGTTGGGAAAATGATAGGCCCTTTTCTATAGAAAATGTTGTTAAAACAACTTTTCTATAGAAAATGTTGTTAAAACAACTTTTCTATAGAAAATGTTGTTAAAACAACTTTTCTATAGAAAATGTTGTTAAAACAACTTTTCTATAGAAAATGTTGTTAAAACAACTTTTCTATAGAAAATGTTGTTAAAACAACTTTTCTATAGAAAATGTTGTTAAAACAACTTTTCTATAGAAAATGTTGTTAAAACAACTTTTCTATAGAAAATGTTGTTAAAACAACTTTTCTATAGAAAATGTTGTTAAAACAACTTTTCTATAGAAAATGTTGTTAAAACAACTTTTCTATAGAAAATGTTGTTAAAACAACTTTTCTATAGAAAATGTTGTTAAAACAACTTTTCTATAGAAAATGTTGTTAAAACAACTTTTCTATAGAAAATGTTGTTAAAACAACTTTTCTATAGAAAATGTTGTTAAAACAACTTTTCTATAGAAAATGTTGTTAAAACAACTTTTCTATAGAAAATGTTGTTAAAACAACTTTTCTATAGAAAATGTTGTTAAAACAACTTTTCTATAGAAAATGTTGTTAAAACAACTTTTCTATAGAAAATGTTGTTAAAACAACTTTTCTATAGAAAATGTTGTTAAAACAACTTTTCTATAGAAAATGTTGTTAAAACAACTTTTCTATAGAAAATGTTGTTAAAACAACTTTTCTATAGAAAATGTTGTTAAAACAACTTTTCTATAGAAAATGTTGTTAAAACAACTTTTCTATAGAAAATGTTGTTAAAACAACTTTTCTATAGAAAATGTTGTTAAAACAACTTTTCTATAGAAAATGTTGTTAAAACAACTTTTCTAAAAAAAATGTAAAAAAACATAAAAATGGTGTATATTGCATCAAATACGAAACGTATAAACTCCCTTTAAACATATCGCTCCTTTACTTGTATAGTGTCATAACTCAAAAAATGCGTTTTTTGAGTTAATGATGCAGAATTATTCGTTATATCATGCTTTATATTGTGTCAAAAATTCGTATTAATATCTTTTAAACTCACCGTTTGAGAAGAGTACACGCAATTATTACATTTTTTATGTACCGGCCTTTTTCAATTAAAAACCAATTTCAATGGTAAACTTTAAACGTGTTTTCTGCAAAATCAAATATTTTGAGTTATGACACTATACAAGTAAAGGAGCGATATACACATCCCTCTATTCATTTACTAAAAAGTCAATCCTTTGGTACTCTCACTACATAAAAATGAGTATAAGTCTGTCTGTCGTTTGGTGTATGCTTTAAGTATATTTGTAAAAATATTTTGGGGAGGTGGTGTATGAAGTAAATTTTCAAAAATTGATGTAAATGGAAACTGACAGCTGCCATTAAATATTCACTGAAGTAGAATAACTATAGTAAAAGATTATGAATTGAATTTCAAGTGACTTATTTAAAGTTTAAGTATCCTTTATCCTTTTCCTGTTTTATGCATATTTGAGTTTTTCTAAGAGATAAAATGGACTATTTACCTTATACTTGGGGAATTTAGAAAGTATTTGAATAGTTTACAATTGTTTTTTTTTTAGCAATGACTTTAGAGACAAGTTTTAATTAAAATATATTTAAGTAAGACAATTTAAATTTAAGATTTTGTTGACTATATGCAATTAAAACAATATAAATAAGACTTTTATGAGGAATTAATGGATTTCAGCTGAAGTGGTTTGATAACAGTTTTGATTTTCAAATGTATGTTGAACCAGCTGTTGCTGATGTTAATTTTGCGAATTGGGTCAAAACGACTGAAAAGATTCACTGAAAAAATATTATACTGCCAAAAGTAGGGAATCTAATTGTTAAAAACGAAATTGTAGTTAACATTTTCATTGAATCAACAATATTTATTGTTAATTTGATTTCAATTAATCGTACAAAATTAAATAATTGTTAAAATTCGCATGAAGCTAGACCCCTCTATAGTAAAAATGCGTTTACAGTTTTTCATTCGGTGATAATTTGTACTTTTTGGAGTACTTTAAAATTTGAAAGGACATTTTAATTTAAAAAATACCAAAAATCAGGACAATTACAAGGATTATAAATGCAAAAACCCTTTACATTAAAAGACGTTTATCATTAAACCCAAAAACGAACATTAAGCATTAAGGAACAAGTTTTTCTAGCTTCTTTTGGTCCTGTTTTGAACATAAGATTATTTGTTAACAAAAGAAAAAGTTATATATTCATGTGGTTATTTTTCTTGTTTGTAATTTTATACATGTGGGTCATAAACATAAAGAAAGTCTCACATTTAAGATGATAAGGGTGATATTAATTTCAGGGGTTTTAAAAATATGGTGGTTTACAAATGAGTCGAGAAAATACCAGCTAACCTTAACCGTCAATAATCTTATCTTAACCATCAACAATATACAAGAAATCTCCGTTCAATTTATAGTGCAAATACTCAAGTTTTTTTTAAGGCCCTCATCGATCTTAAAATCAAAATCTTAATCTACCGACTTCTTAAGAAATTAAATTAAAAATTCAAATGCAGCCCGTTTAAATGCGCCACCTTAATCCATTAACCTTTAGTTTCAAAAAATTTCTTTCTTAGAAATATTCTTTTTCTTTTCTATTTTGGTTTAGGCCCAAAAACATAATGAAACATTAAGTGGTTTTTTGGGTTTTTGCATTTCATGTAAATTTGTGTTGCCAAAATAATTTTTCTTTCGTTTTTTTTTCTCCTTGTTATTTGCTCTTCTAAAAGCATTTTATTTCTTTTCATTCTTGGACGGATCATTCTTCAATTTGGTATTAACAAACAAAAAGTTGAGTTTAAAGAAGAAAAAAAAAGTCACCACTTAATTTCTATGACATGGCAAACATTATTTTATGGTTGAGTTGCGGTATGAACCAAAAAAATCCTAAAAAAGAAATAATGTTGTTACGCAAAAGATTTAACCAGTTTGGATGTTAAAAGAAAAGTTTTAATATATTTTTTTGGTTTTTAAGATTAAGAAAAAATAATTAAAGTAATTAGAAGATAAAGGATCAAGAATATATTATACGTTTATTATCTTACCTTTTAAAATAGACAAATTATTACTAAAAAGAAACATTTTATTTCTTAATTTTTAATACTGTTTTAAGCATCTTAAACAAAATTATATGGGGTTGCGAACAAAAATGTTGGTAAATTCTACATAACCCTAAAATACAAAATTCTTTAATTCGGTTTCTGGTAAAAATATGTGAACAGAATGGGATACCGTATTCCAGAAAGTAAATTTTTTATTTTTTTTTTAACTTTTAGAGTATTATTCTAGCTCGAGGCCCAAAAATATTTCTATTTATGATATTCTCATAATAGATTGTGAAATATGTGAAATATTACATCTGGTATGATATTTGATTGAAAAACAATAATTCTCAAAAAACTGCTGACGATCCCTTAGCGGGTGTGAAACTGATCAGTACAGATATACTATGAGATGAGTAACTTTTTTAAAGCAATAAATTAAAAAAATAATATATTATGAGAATATCATAAATAGAAATATTTTTTGGGCCTCGAGCTAAAATAATACTCTTAATCTATATATATAAAGTAGTAACGTGACTGACTGATGACTGACTGACATACTAATCACGCATCATCGCACAGCACAAACCACTGATGCAAGGGACTTAAGATTTGGAATGTAGGTGCACCTCCCGGACTAAGGCTGGATTTTTGGACATGTTGATTCTAAACGGGTAAAAGGGGTAAAAAAAGGTACATTTTTACTTTTTATAATTCCACAAACCACTGAAGCTAGAATATAGATCCACTAAGGCTGAGTTTTTGGAAATGTTGATTCAAAGGTGGTAAATGGGGTAAAAAACGTACATTAATACTTTTTATATTTCCATAAACCACTGAAGGTAGAGACTTGAAACTTCGAATGTAGGTGCGCCTTCCGAAATATAGATCTACAAAGGCTAGATTTTTGGAAAATGTTGATTCTAAGGGGGTAAAAGGGGTAAAAAAGAAATCCGAAAAGTACTTTTTTGGAAATTCGGATTCTAAGGAGGTAAAAAATTGTACTTTGGTACTTTTTATATTTTTTAAATAAAGGCCATAAAAACTTTAAATCAGGAATGTGGGATCTAACAATAGAAAAAAATATGAAAAATTTACTGTTTTGGAAATTTCGATTCTAAAGAGGTAAAAACGAGTACTTTGGTACTTTTTATATTTTCTGAAATAATGGTCCTGGAAACTTGAAATTTGGAATGTAAGATCGTCTAGCGAAAAAACATTAACAAAAGAATAATTTTTGGGAATTCTGATTTCTAAGGAATAAAAACCTGTAATTTGGTACCTTTTTTTTATTTTTCCTGAATTTCAAAAGGGAATTATATATCCTAAAATAATGGTCCTATTAACTTGAAATTTGGAAATTAGCATCCTCTAACGGGGAAAAATCCCCCAAAAAAGTACTTTTTGGAAATTCAGATTCCAAAGGGGTAAACAATTGTACTTTAGTACTTTTTATATTTTCATAAAATAAAAAAAAAACTTAAAATTAGGAATGAAGGATACAACAATAGAAAAAAAACTGTGAATTTTTTTTTTTTTTTGGAAATTTCGATTCTAAGGGGTAAAAACGAGCAGTTTGGTACTTTTAATATTTTCTGAAATAAGGGTACTGGAAATTTGGAATTTGGAATGTAGGATCATCTAGAGAAAAAACATTTCCAAAAGTATAATTTTTGGAAATTCTGATTCCAAATGGGTAGAAAGTTGTAAAAAACTGTTATTTGGTACTTTTTATATATTCTGAAATAAATAATGGGTAAAATGATTCCTTTTAATCTAATGATGAAAGCTCTAGAAACTATTTTCTTCTTTAACGGAAAGTTCCAAAAATGGGTCACTAATTATATTCTGAAATTTTTCGGTATTTTCGGGCAATGAAATACCCTTCGCACGCTATTCGACTATATGTATAAAGGCCGAATAAATACATTTTTATTTATATCGCCACCTAAAATTCAAAATCGGTATTTTGATAGATTCTGGTGATTTTATTAACCTGCACGTCCCAACAAAAAATTAGAGTCACAAAATAAAAATTAGCGATTTTAAAGCCAAAAATTAAAAACATGTGAATTGCGAAATCGCGAATGAACGCAGCTAGAAATACATTTTAAATCATTTTGTGATTAATTTTAATACAAATTCACAAAACGTAGGTTCTCACAAAATTTTAGCCCAATTCAATCAAAACCAAGAGAGTTATTAACAAATTAAAAATTTTGCTCAATACTGTTTTTTGTTTTTCCTTTAAAATTATTAAAATTTTAGTTAGGGCTTTTTGCATTTTAGGTGACGATCCCAGCAAAACTTTGGTAATGGGTAGTGATTATATAACACATTACCAGGTAGCATTTATTTTAGGATGTCTTACCAAACATTTGTTCCACAACGTATTATTTTAAAGTGAAAAATAATGCATTACTAATAATTTACTACGTAATGCATGATTATTGGAAAAAATGTATTTCATATTTATTATTTCTAAACATTAAATCATGGATGACTTATATTTGGTTACATCATGTATTATTTGAAAGTTTGAAATAAAGCATTATTTATAATTGGATGCATAATGCATTACAATAACATAAAAAATAATTATTTTATAAAAAAATACATAAGCTTAAACTAGAGATGGGCTCACGACAGGAAATTTCTAACGACACACACTCACGAGCATATTTTATCTACTTACAATCACGTGAGTAAATTTAATACAAAATTTCTTTTTCACTACTCGTAACGCCTTATATATTATCTTCTGGTATGCTATATTATTTCATTTCTCGTTACCTATAAAATATCATATATTTTACACCTTACTCGTATTCTTCGTTATAAATTTATGACTTATTTTATACCTTACTGGTATTCTTTGTGATAATGTGGATGCGTTACTTTGAGTCTCATCGCCTGTTAAAATCATCAATGCTGCAATGTATAAAATAAGAGATCCTATACCATATTTTATACCTTATTTGGTAATCTAAGTTTTGCTGGGATATGTACTTTTTGGTACTAAAAATAAAAAACAACATTTAAAAAACATTTTTTTAAATTTTTTTTTTTACCAATTTTTTTTTTCATGGAAACTTTTTTAATTTTTTTTTACATTTTTTCAATAATTTCTTTTACATTGTGGAGGGTATCAATATATTCGGCAAGTCCGAATGTAATTTGTTCACTTGTTTGTTTTAATAATTTATTACCAAAATTTTTAATTACAATTTCCTGGTATGTTTACAAAGTCATTAGTAAAATATTTTTTTTTTAAATTTCTAGAACAATTAGAACTTAAACTATTGAATTTCTTTCTAGCAAACTCGTACTTGGATTTCTAAAGAAATTAAGCATTGGACAGAAAAAAATAAATCCAAATGACAAGTTAAAAAGTGTTCAATATCAAAAAGTAGAAAGCAACATACTTGCACATATGAGGCATTCCACACCAAATGTTCCGCTACTGAAAAAAATATGTCCCATTAATGAACTTAAAAATGCCTGCAAATTTTGTACTCTTGCCCAAAACATTAAATCATGATAATGTATTGCGGAAGATTTGGGTGTACTTGCCAAAGCAAAGTTTTTTTTAGAAAAAATAATGTTATATTACTTTGCTATTCCAAGCAAAACGTATTGAAATATCAGTCGAGGACCCCATTAAAAAACCAAAAGAGCTGTGCATTTCGTAAGTGAGTGCAAAAATAAGTGCAAAAAAGTGTTTTTACATTTTGGAGAGTATAAAAGATTCGGCACCAAAGAATATAACACTCTCACTTGTTTTATGTACATTTGATAAACAAATGGAAAAGTTTTATGCGAAAAGCTTAGACTTGGTGCAAAAGTAGTTTTGGTAAAAACAAATGATTTTTTTCACGAAAAACAAAATTATGTTAAAAAAATTTTATGAACCCAAAATTTTTGGTGAAAAAAAATTTTGATAAAAAAAAGTTTTTGATGTATATCGCAGTTGGCAACGTCCTCGAGCCATCCTCAGTGACGGAGCGGTGACATGTCAGAGTCAGATACTAGACATCTCTATGTACTGGGTTGAGGACAGTTTCATACAAATTTTCAAAATATCCTCACTCAAAGTCAGCAGTGGTCAGGGCTGACCTTCTGGGGACATGTCACCTAAGACTTCTTTGGGGAAATGTCTGACGTAGGTCATTCGAAAATACAAAAATTTTTCGTATTTCCTTAAGTTTTTACTTTTATCCATTTTCCTGGTGGTGAGGGTCAGTGGGTGACTTTGAGAGATCCTTCTCATCGAGATAAATTAAATAAATGTTTCATTTATTTAACAAAAATACAAAAAGGCATGTAAAATAAGTGTATTTTTTCAGAGTTGGTTCAGTTCTACAAGGGGAAACTTTTTCCCCCTGGCCCGATTTTGCCCATTCACGAACTTAACCTGCCCATTCACGAACTTAACCTACATGGGACATATTTGTGCCAAACTTCAGGAGTCTAGCTGTTTTATTTTGGACTGCATTGTGTTATCTACAGACAGAATCGATCACAGATCAATAATATATTTACTCTATGGGGTCCCCGACCGATATTTCAATGCGTTACAAACGGAATGACAAAGTGAGTATACCCCCATACTGTGAAGGACAATGAAACTTGGCACATATGTATTTTTTGTTTGAATCAAGAAAAAAATGCAAAAATCAAAATAATCCGCCCACTTTTACGCCCATCTCCCATACAAAGTGAAAATTAAATTTTGACCTACGGCATTGTTTTTTGGCACATATCATTTTCAAACACTCAGACTGCATCGTTATTTCTACAGCCGGACGGAAGGACGGACATCGCTAGAATGTCTTAGATTCTATAATGGATCAATATTATATATACTTTGTGGGGTCCCCGACCGTTATTTGGATGTGTTACACACGGAGGGTATAAAAATCAGAGTTTCTGAAGCATGAACGAAAATTCATGTTTTGTTACTTTACTATTTTATAGTTCTTACTGTTTTTTTTTGGAAATGAGCAGGTATGAGCAGCTGAATTTTTTTTTTAATTTTAGCTGAGACTTCAAGTTGCAATTTGACATCTTTCGTTAAACAGCGCTTCACAGCGCTAAAAAGATGCAGTCCACTGAAGTTGATGAACATTGAAATTTTGATGTGGTTTATACTTTGTTCTACGAAATTTTTTATATGGCACTTTTTACAACTTTTTTTAATGCAAATCTCATCCATGACAATTGTCATTTACGAAAATATACATTTTTAACAAGCGAACATATATGAACTTTGAGCGTGTCTGTCCAAACAAATAATAAATATATCAGCCTAATATTACGGAATCATAATACTCAGATATCTGACAACAAAATACCAAAAAATTATCCAAATCGGTGAATATGAAAAAAAATAATTTCGGACACTCTTCAACCAATGTGCGACGATTAGAAGGGGATGCTAACTGATCACATGTGTTTGCAACCTCCGAAGAAATCTAAAAAAAAAAATTCTTGCAATCCTAAAAATTATTACATGGAATGGTATCGTTACAAGAGCACATAAGTCACATATGGCCATTTTGCCCTTAGGTTGTTTACAAAGGACAATAAGGACATTTTAGCTTCGATGTTTGATATTATACTCAAATTAAAGATATTTGTATTACCTTTCAAATAAACTTTATCGCAATTTAATGGTCCGCATAGTTTTTGAGTTACAGCGGTTTAAGTGAAACGCAGGGTTCCGATTTTTTTAATATGTATTTTTTATTTGTTTCAGGACAATCTTAGGACAAAATGGCCACATGTGAATTATGTGCTCTTGTAACGCTACCATTCCATATGGTTATTTTCAAGATTCCAATAAAAAAATTTTTCAGATTTCTTTGGAGGTTGCAAACACTTATGATTAGTTAGCATCCCCTTCTAATCGTTGTAGGGTGCTGAAATTTGGAGCAAATTGTTGGTTACGATGCTATCTATTATATTTTGAGGTACGTTCAGTTGTGAGTTATACTTGGTATTTTTCCATATGTTGATGGGCCACACTAGTGGATAGACAAACATCTAATCTTAAAAAAAAAAAAAAAAGGGACGGGTTTTTTATAAATTGACTTTTAAAAAAAACGGCAAATTTCAGAACGGGTTCTGAAAATTAAAAAAAAAAAAAAATAATCGATAGCCCATAAAAAACTATACAAGAATGTAAATTTTTGAGATTGTGGTGCATTCCG
This sequence comes from Pegoplata infirma, assembly GCA_963921195.1. Taxonomy (NCBI): domain Eukaryota; kingdom Metazoa; phylum Arthropoda; class Insecta; order Diptera; family Anthomyiidae; genus Pegoplata; species Pegoplata infirma. Next base: position 20,912,978 of record OY992537.1, on the reverse strand, counting down.
TTTTAATTTGATAAATATTTTAAAAAGGCAACTTGACACAAATTTGACCATTTTTCCAGTATTTGACCACGCCTTTCTTAGCAGGAAATATGATGTGGAAAGCCTCATATGCACATATGCAATGTAAAATTCATTCATTATAATTTTCAGAACTTTGGCAATGCCTCAAAAAAAAAAAAAAGTAAATGGAAGTAACAAAAGTACGAATTATTGGTTACGCATACAATCAAATTTAAACTTCAAATACACACACATACGCACACATGCTAGCAGGCAGGAAGGCATACTGGAAAAATCAAAACTATTGAATCTGTGTTCATATATGTGTAACCAGATGATTGTATTGCAGTTTTTGTTTTAAGTTCATTAAATTTATGTAAGTGTAAGTATCAAAATTACAATCTTAGTTTAACTACAATATGAAATGTTAGCAGTAATTTGCAGATAAATTTTCCCAAGCTCACTGTGTAACTGCCCCTTAATGTAATCTCCAACATCAAAAAAGAATTTTTGTTAAAATTCTTAAAACAGTCATTCTGCTTCAAATTTCTATGAAAAGAGAGAGGTATACGAAGAAAAGATTGGTTTAATTGGATTTTATGAATGTGTTTGAATCTATGACCATTTTTAAGGTTTATCACAAAAATAAGCCCACATACACAGAATAACCAGAGAAGATTGTGTATTTTCTTTTCAAAACATAATTGTATTGAAAAATTCCAAGCACATAAAACTGCAGGCATATGCAATGTTTAGAAATATTTGGTCATTGTATTAAATTGAGTTGAGAAATTTTATGTAGCATTTTTCTAAGAAATTAGGGCAGGATTTTAGAAAAAAAATAAACTATAATTACTTAAATGATAAAAATAACTATACAAATAAAGCTATTCACAGCAATTTCTGTTTGTAAAAAAAGTAAAAATATCTTTAAAACTTTAACACTGACCGACAAAAATGAAAAAAATCGTTGAACACGAACTGGCTAATAAACGTTTGAAACTAGAGACTAAATGTAGTAAAACTGCATTTACAGTTTTTTATTTCATGATCCTGTTTTCTTTTAAAAGAACTTCAAAGATTTAATGGATTACATTTTATAAAATATTTTTTTAATATTTGTACTTGTCCTAGGATGCCACTATTGATAGAAAATGAAAGACGAGGATCTCCTCTAATTTTCCTATTTTATTATTTTTATATATCAGGAAAAGGGAGGTAAGTTACGTCCATTCAAAAATGTGTTTTTCAATATCATTAAAAATTTTCAACAAAATATTTTGATAAAGTTTTCAAATGACTTTATTCACATCCTTTTATCCTGATATGGCAAAATAGAAAATTTTGGGGATATCCTCCTCTTTCATTTGCCGTCACCAGTGTCATCCTAGGACAAACAAAAATATTTCAAAAATATTTTACAAAATGTATCCTTTAAAACTTTGAAGTCCTTTTAAAAGGAAACAGGATCACGAAATGAAAAACTGTAAATGCAGTTTCACTCCATTTGATCACTACTTTCAGAGGTATATCATCCGGTTCATGTTTAATATTGGTTGTAATGGTACTGTGTAATATATCATCGGTGCGCCAACCAAAACTGGTATGTGTTTTTCAATTTTTTTTTTTGAGAGGCTTACAAATCAGCTTAATTTTGACCTTTCGCGGTAGTTATTTTTTTTTTTGTTTTCAAACAATATTTCTTTCATTAATATTTAAATAACATTGAAGATTTTTTATTTGCATTAATTTAAATTTAAAAAAACAGCGCAAAAGTATAAAATTTATCTGTTATAAAAGACTCTTCTCAATAAATGTTAAAATACACATACCAGCTCTGGTTGGCGCACCGGCGATATACTGTGCATTTGGATTAGGATTTACAAAAAAATAAAGTTTATTTATTAAATCCTGAAGACAATTTAGTTTCAAATACATGTAATTTTTTTGTAGCATACCATAGGGCGCGAACATTTTAAAGCATACATTTAGTAATAAAATTTGTACAAGAAAAAATTTAAAATTATTCTCACTTTGTCATTATATTATTTATTCATCGGTATCATTATATATATTATTTATTTTAGCGATGTTCGTCCGTCCGTTCATCCGTCTGTCCGTCCGTCTGTAGTTAACACGATACAGTCCAAAAATAAAAGAGCTAGACTCCTCACGTTTAGTACGAATATGTCTTATGGTCCTAGGCAGGTTAAGTTCGGAAGTGTGCCAAATCGGAACAGGGGGAAAAAGTTCCCCCCTGAAGAACTTAACCAACCACTGAAAAACGCCAATTTTTTAAAACATTTTTTTGTATTTTTGTTAAACTAATGAAACATTTTTGTGTTCGCAGAAGTTCAAAGTTTTACGATTGACACAGCACTCCAAAAATTATGTCATTAACTGTTTGCAGTTTATTTTAAAAATTTAGTCGTTTTTTAAAGAAAAAACATTTATTTAATGTTCAGTTTTTATTAATGACTTCCTCTGTCCTTTGTTTCAAAAATAACACACTAGAATATAACGACTTTCATTAGCATTTAATTTTTAAAGTCATTTATTTTTGTTCTGTACACTCACAATATTTTGTAAGTAAATTCAACTGAAAAAACGTTTAAAACAATCGTTTTTCCTTTTAAAAAACGGAATACTTATATTTCAGTTGAAACAACATACTTTTTCAGATATTTTTAAACGTTAATAAATGACTAGACATTCCGTAAAAACAAATGATATTTCAGTTATTTTAACTGTTTACAATTTTCTATTTTGTGAAGTAAAAATACAATTTTTTGAATAACAAACTACAAAAACCGTACTTCTGTAAAATTATACGGTATAATCAGTCACAAATAATTTAACTGATAAAAATATTTTTCCGTAACTTTTGTAGTTTATTATTTTAACAACTGGGTAAATCGTTCAATATTTTATTGTCATTGAAAAACAAACGATAAAACGTTTAATACAACTTTAACTAAAAACTTTTTGAATAACCGTAAATAGTTACTGTAAAACTTTTCTAGGTGTAAGTAAAAACTACTGATTATTCTTTAAATTTTTAATGATTTGTGTAAGTCATTTTTTTTTTAAATTGTTGGTATTTTTTAATGAAATATCATTAGTTTTTACCTACGCAAGTAGGTTATTTTTTTGAAGAAAAAAAAATTCAAAAAATTATTTATAGAAATAAAAACATGTTTGTATCAAGTGACTTTGGCACGATGGGTAGAGTGTCTGGCCAGAATGTAGATGATTGCGGGATCGATTCCCCAAAATTTTATTAAAAATTTTTAAAAAATATTTCAATAGAAAATTGTAAAAAATAACCTACGAAATCATTAATTTTTAATGTTTTGGTAGGTTATTTTTTGGAATTTGTTGGTAAAAATAACAGAACAATCATTAATTTTTAATGTTTTCGTAGGTTATTTTTTTCGAATATGTTAGTAAAAAAGAGTGAAAAAACCGTAATTTGTTAATGTTTAATGTTATTTATTTTAGAAAATTTTGTCAACAGTAAAAAACAAATGTTGATGTTTGTTAAAATAAATGAAAAATTACTGGGATGGTTTTCAATTGTTTATTCACTTGTTTTAAGTGTGTTTTTTATTTGTTTTTACCTACAAAATATTTTGAGTGAGGGTATAACAAAATGTCGCTTTTTTCGGACCGCCCCCTTTAGAGGGCGTGGTTAAATAAAATTTAAATAATAACAAAAATTATAATACTTTAGTACACAAAGCAGAATAAAATGAACTTGTAAGCATATACCGCTCGGGCAAGGAGTCCCCCAACTCACCGCAAATCTCCCTCAAAATAAAAACGCACCTGTCAATTTTTTTTTTTCAAGCGATATCCGTCTGTGGAAATGGTGATCACGGCAAAGGTAGTCTACAGATATGACTAACACTTAGCATATTTTTTTTTTAAAGAAAAACACTCAGGCAATGCTGCCTATCAATTACTACTGTAACCGTGATGTTTCTTTCGGAAAGGGGATAGAAAAGAGATGAAAGATTTGAAAGATAGAAGGGCTTCAGTATGGCAACACTGTAATTGAGCGTGTTGATAATTTTTAGTACAGTTGTTGCATCGCCATCTGTTATTGAACTGGCGAATTAATTTTTTTGAAGCTGTGTTTAATTGCCATTATTTTATTATTTTACTTCGTTAACGTTTTAGTGCTATTTATCAACGAAGGAGGGTGCTGCGATAGATATTAGTTATAAATAGAAACTAATAAATATCTGAAAAAATGTTGTTCTGCCTGAGCCGGGAATCGAACCCAGGCTTGCTGCTAGTAGTCCAACGCGCTAACCACTAAGCCACAGCACCCACCAAAATGTAAGGAAACCTCGAAAATTTTGGTACATTCGACATAATCTAAATATTTAAAATGCTCTAATTTGGCTGCTGGTTTGCACATGTGAACAGAATTGATCACCAAATGATATTTAAACAATTACGAACATATTTTTTGCCAAAAATAAAATTTTCGCCGAAAAATTTTTTTTGCGGATTTTTTTTTTAACAAAAAATGTTTTTGCTGATGATTTAAAATAAATTTGTTTACATTGTGGAGGGTATCAATACATTCGGCAAAGTCGAATTTAACTTTTATACTTGTTTTTCATCAATTTTTTTCATGAATTTTTTTTTCCTCAAAAAGTTTTTTTGTTCGCAAATATTTTTTTTAAATAATTTTTTTTTCATTGCACCATTTTTTTTTTTCATCAATTATTTTTCATAAAATTTTTTTCCCAAATTTTTTTCTTCCCTAAATTTTTTTCACGAACTTTTTTTCTTCAATTTTTTTTTGCATTAAAAACTTTTTTTTCATCAAAGCTTTTTTTTTATTAAAAATTTTATTTTATCAAAAATTTTTTTTCATCAAAACTTTTGTTTTTTTCAATTTTTTTTTTGTTTTTCGTGAAAAAATATATTTTTTTCCATTTTTTTTACCAAAACTACTTATTCACCAAGTTTAAATTTTTGACATGTCAAAATATTCCATTTGTTTAACAAATGTACAAAAAGCAAGTGAGAGTGTCAAATTCTTTACTGTCGAATCTTTTATACTCTCCAAAATGTAAAAACACTTTTTGCACTTAAGTAATATTCTCATTTACCAAATTAACGGCTCTTTTAGTGTGGACTCCATCTTGCTTTCCACAGATAGATGGATCAATGTATAAAGCTAGAGTGCCTTAGAAATGGATCAATAATATATAAACTTAATGGGGTCCTCGACGGATATTTCAATTCGATTTGCATGAAAATGAATATAACATTATTTTTTTCTAAAAAATCTTTGCTTGGCAAGTACACCCAAATCTTCAGCAAAACATTATCGAGATTTAATGTTTTGGGCAAGAGTACAAAATTCGCAGGCATTTTTAATTAGCCATATCGGGAAAAATTATGTGTATAACATTTCAAAACTTTATCAAAATATTTTGTTTAAAATTTTAAGTGATATTGAAGGATAAAGTTTTTAAAGGACATTACTAGGGATGTGATTTCCCTCCAAATGCATTTTTTTTGTCGATGGTCTAAAAACGATATCGAGCAATTATCATTCCGAATCAAGAAATTTGCGTTGAAATGGCATCGATTTGTTTTTGCAAATTTAGGTGCAAATGCATATTTTGCATATTTTCGTTTTAAATGCATATTTTGTGCATATTTCCAACTTTTAAGTGCATATTTTGTAATAAATTAACAAAAACACAAATTGAAATTTATTTGTTTCAAAAACTATTTTTAATTTTAAAAATTTGTTTTGAAAATAAGAAAAAATATTTTTATTATTTTAATTTTTTTTTAGAGATTGTCTTAATTTCTGAAAAAAAATCTTGCTTACATAATGTTTTAAATGTTACTTTTTAAACCTGGCGTTATTTTTTGCTTTTTTAGAAGTTTTTTTGTATGAAAACAAGATTTTTATTGCACGTATTTTACACATTTTAAGTGCATATTTTTAGGTTTTTTAGTGCATATTTTGAATTTTTAGCGCATATTTTAAGAGCATATTTTCGATTTTTTAGTGCATGAAAATCTCATCCCTAGACATTACTACCTTCTTTTTCCTGATGTGACAAAAAAAAATTATTGGAAAATTACCGGAGATCCTCCTCTTTCATTTCATTCCATCACTAGTGGCATCCTAAGACAAATATTTAAAAATATTTTACAAATTGTAATCCTCTAAAACTTTGAAGTCTTTTTAAAAGGAAATATTATGACGAAATGAAAAACTTTAAGTGCAGTTTTACTACGTTAACTTTAACAATTTATATACTCCCAAAAATTTAATTTTTTATAAAGACCTTGTGTTATTTGGTTGGATGCCTCCCCCCATTTTTGCTTAAAAAAAGTAAATTGAATTAACACCACAATTGTAATTTATGTCCGCAGGGATATGCCCACATACATAAATGGACATGTTAATGTACGTACATATGGATGTATATTTATCGTTATAATGGTTAAGTTATGGAATGTCAATTAAAATTCATGTTGTTGTTAAAAACTATTTGTAATTATGGTGTAATAAAAATATATTCGCTTAATATTGAAATATGAAAATTTAAAATATTGTAATGCACATACACTTGTGTCAACAAAGTGTACCGATTCCGAGGCGACTAAATTTGATAACACAACAAAAATCAAAATAGGATAAAACCAAAAACAATTTCCATAACAAACTCAAGGTTTTTTTAGTTTAGAGTGAGAATTTTTTAACCTTATTTTAAGTTATTATAATTTTAATTACTTGAAAACTTTATAAGAGGCGTATACTTAATTTTGTAATAGCCTTTAAATAGCAATTATACGCAACGGTGCACAGTTTTTTTTTAATAATTCGGCCATTCTGTTAAGGTGTTATGATACTTGCTAGTTTTTGTATTTTTTATATTTTGGAGAACAGTGCAAATATATTTTCATAGGAAAACTGACCAAGTGAAAGAAACTTAAATCGTCAAAAATATACGTATGTAATCGATAATTTTGCAGTGACTGTCAAAAAAAATATAAAAATTTTCAACTTTAAATTGACATTTCCAGAATAAAATGTTAACAGTGTTGCCAATTTTATTAGTTTTTGCTCGAATGAAGCGGTTTTACATTTGTTTTGGGCGTTTTTTAGTTATTTTGGGCGAGTTTTTTTGAAAATAAAAGTTGGCAATATTGTTTTTTTTATTTTGTTTTTTTTTTATTGTCTTTTTCGCATTTGTTGTTTCATTCGATCAATCAAAAAAAAAAAAAATCCAATACAGAAACTAGCAAGTATCATACCACCTTCGTCTGGCCTGCACTCTAATCACGGGTGCTATGAGAACCTGCCCAACTTTGGCCCAAGAAGCCATTTTGGGTCTCACACCTCTCGACATATTTATTAGATCTACGGCAACTATGGCTGCGCGTAGAATGAATATCGATTACTCTGACCCTCGCAACTTGAGCGGTCACTCCAATATTCTTTCTTCAATAGGAATTATGGAAACCCTAGATATGCCGACGGATAGAATAAACACTGTGCTTCGCTTTGGAAGGAAATTTGAGATCGTGATACCGAGTAGACCAGAGTGGGATGAAGGTGGTCCATATGTGGATACTAGAAGCCTAAACTGGTATACTGACGGATCCAAAATGTCCTCTGGAGTGGGCGCTGGTGTCTACGGTCCAAACACGCGGATCTCCGAACCAATGGGTAGGTGGCCTACAGTTTTTCAGGCTGAAATTCAGGCTATTACAATATGCGCTAGGGTTAATATTGCAAAGGGTATGAAGGGTACTCATATTTCAATCATCTCTGATAGCAAGGCAGCACTTCAAGCGCTGTCTTCTTGGGAATTTAAATCCAAAATGACACTGGAATGTTTTGATACTCTTCAGCAGCTGGCCGGGAGAAACAAAATTATTCTATTTTGGATCCCTGGTCATAGAGGTTTTGAGGGTAATGAGATAGCGGATGAGCTTGCTAGAAATGCCTCAACTACTCCTATGACCGGACCCGAACCCTATTGTGGGGTAAACTGGTCCACCTTCTCGAACATGATTAAGGGTTTGGAAAGAACCGACTTCTTAAACTTGTGGGAAAATTCAGGAGGTCTACGACAATACAAAGCACTAATCGCTCCATTATCATATGGAAGTATACTTAATCACACCAAAAGTGACATTAGGTTACTGACAGGTTTTCTCTCCGGACATTATAAGGTAAATTATCACTTGCATAATTTAAACCTTTGTGCATCTTCTTTGTGTCGACTTTGTCTTGAGGAAGTGGAAACAACGCAACACATATTATGTGAATGCATCGCAATATGTAGGATCAGAAGACGGTTCTTAGACAAGGAATTGCTTAATTCTGAGGATATAAGGCTAGCTTCTCCATCCTCTGTTATAATGTTCATTAGGAACATTGAACAGAGTTTGAATTAGATTAATGGATCTTGGCACAAAAGACCCATAAGGGTCGCAGTGCCGGCCGTTAGGGCTAGATCACCCCTTGAATAAAAAAAAAAAATCATACCATAGTACATGATCTTTTACGAATTACAATTGATCTTTTACGAATTACAATTGATCTTTTACGAATTATAATTGATCTTTTACGAATTACAATTGATCTTTTTCGAATTACAATTGATCTTTTTCGAATTACAATTGATCTTTTTCGAATTACAATTGATCTTTTACGAATTACAATTGATCTTTCACGAATTACAATTGACCTTTTTCGAATTACAATTGATCTTTTACGAATTACAATTGATCTTTTTCGAATTACAATTGATCTTTTACGAATTACAATTGATCTTTTACGAATTACAATTGATCTTTTTCGAATTACAATTGATCTTTTTCGAATTACAATTGATCTTTTACGAATTACAATTGATCTTTTACGAATTACAATTGGAATCTTCGAATTACAATTGATCTTTTACGAATTACAATTGATCTTTTACGAATTACAATTGATCTTTTACGAATTACAATTGACCTTTTTCGAATTACAATTGATCTTTTACGAATTACAATTGATCTTTTTCGAATTACAATTGATCTTTTACGAATTACAATTGATCTTTTACGAATTACAATTGATCTTTTTCGAATTACAATTGATCTTTTTCGAATTACAATTGATCTTTTACGAATTGCAATTGATCTTTTACGAATTACAATTGGAATCTTCGAATTACAATTGATCTTTTTCGAATTACAATTGATCTTTTACGAATTACAATTTATCTTTTACGAATTACAATTGATCTTTTTCGAATTACAATTGATCTTTTTCGAATTACAATTGATCTTTTTCGAATTACAATTGATCTTTTACGAATTACAATTGATCTTTTACGAATTACAATTGATCTTTTTCGAATTACAATTGATCTTTTTCGAATTACAATTGGAATCTTCGAATTACAAATGGAATCTTCGAATTACAATTGGAGTAGTTGAATTACAAATGGAATCTTCGAATTACAAATGGAATCTTCGAATTACAAATGGAATCTTCGAATTATAAATAGAATCTTCGAATTACAATTGATCTTTTTCGAATTACATCTGTAAATGGTGTAGACCGATTGTAGTGAAATTAATATGTGAGCTATCCATACCATGTAGAGCTATACATACCATCTATTGAGACATTTATGAGACACATGTTTTTCTGTAGCGGGACATTTGGTGTGGAATGGCCCATATGTATTTGTTAATTCATCAAAACCCTCTCTCAAATATGCCTTATTTGTCATTACGGATTTGTTACACATGATATCATATTTGCATACGTTAATCTAAAAATGGTCTAAAAGTTTTATGGCATTTCCATAAACAAACAAACCTGTAAATACTTTACACACTCTTAATATGGGGCATTGCGCTTTTATTCTTTCTCCCTTTATGAAATCGCTGACATCTTCATACAGTTTTTCAAAACGTCCCCAATGACATCTCAGCAGTTGAGCAGCGGAGTAAAAAAATGTGTCCACGTTTTTGATAAATTTTTTTAAAAATTAAAAATTTCAAAACGGGTTCTGAAACTTTTCTAAAATAAAAACTTCAATCGATAGCCCATAAAAAAAAATATACAAGAATGTAAATTTTTGAAATTGTGGTGCATTTAATCAAGAGAACTCGACACAGGCATGGCAATTTTTCCAATATTTAACCACGCCTCCTTAGTAGACTTGTGTTAATCGTTCAATTGAGTGAGCGCTCATTTTCGTTCATTTCAGATAAAAGACCTAGTTCGTTCATCTAGTTCAATCGTTCTTTTGTGGTCTTCGTTCAACAGTTCGTAAACGAATCATTTTGAATAATCTGTTGGTCGTTCACCTAGTTCAAATCGGTCAGATATTGTTTTCGTTCAACAGTTCGTGAACGAATCATTTTGATCATGTCTGTTGTTTTGGCTTTCGTTTAAAAAATACAAAAATGTTGAATAAAAACATGAATTAGAGATGGGCGCTGGTCACGTGATTTGCGTGATTCGCGTGAATTACGCGTGAACCACGCGTGAGTGTGAGTGATTTTCATTTCAATCACGTGATTGTGAGTGAGTGTGAGTTGAAAAAAAAATCTGAGTGAGTGATTAGTGAGTGAGTCATTTATTTTTTGCGTGAGTTTGCGTGATTAGATTTTTTGATTTGCCAAATTTTTTTTTAATTTTTTTGTAAAAAAAAATTTTTTGGACTTTTTTTTCTTTTTGGTAAGAAAATTTTATTGCGTGAGTAGATTTTGCGTGACTCACGCGTGAGCGTGATTGAATCTGGCGTGAGTCACGCGTGAGCGTGAGTAAGTTTTTTATTACTCACGTGAATGTGAGTGAGCGTGAGTAAAAAAAAAAATTGCGTGAGTGATTAGTGAGTGATTCGATTATTTTTTGCGTGAGCGTGAGTGAGCGTGAGTCAAAATCCACTCACGCGCCCATCTCTAACATGAATTAAAAAAAAATATATATACAATTTTTGTAAAAAAATATAAATGCTGAGTAAGCGCGCCAAAAGAGAAAAAAAACTAACGCCTAATGACAAAATTAAAAAAAAAATTGAACGACCGAACTGAAAGATCAAAATAAAATAATGACCAATTGAGCTGAATGAACGAAAAGACCTAAAAGAGCGGAAATGAACGAACTAGATAAACTGCTCAGTTAAGTGAATAGTTCAATTGAACTAGTTCGTTCGTGAACGACACAACTCTACTCCTTAGCCCTGTTTTTGAAAAATTGTAAAACCAAAAACGAAATTTTGTTAGTTCCATATAGGGCTATCCATACCACCTATTCAGACATTCAAAGGACACATTTTTTTTTTTGAAATGCCTCATATGTAGGCTGACCATTCGTACTGATTTGATCAGTACATGTACTGATTTTTAGTCACGTGTACTGATGAAGAATCCATGTACTGATTTGTACTGATTTTTGAAAATATGTACGGATTGTACTGATTTTTGACCATTTCAACACAAAAAAACTTTTTATTCAAAAATTTAGTCTAAAAACTACAATTTTTTTAAAAAAGAGTTTGTGAGTCTTAAAAAAAATTAGGATACAAAATCATTAATGGTTTTTATGAGGAAAATTTCTCGGGATAATGGATTTTTAAATCAAAATGAAACTGAGGTGCTTCGATTATGTAAATTCATCAGAATTTAAAGGGGGTTTATTCCTGAAATATCGACCTAAAATTTGGCATGACTGTTTTTAAGAAGTATGTGCTTATTATCTGAAAGTTTTTCAAAAGAGATTTCAGAACTAAAGGGAATAACCCTTAAAATCAGAAAGATTTTCTAAGAAAATAAATTTTTAGAATCTAATTCTTTAAATTGTGTTTTTTATTGTTTTCTACATTCCAAAGATTTGTTAGGTAAGACTATCTTAATGAAGTTGTTTGAGGTAACTACAATTTGTGTCAGTTGTTTTTAAACATTGGTTTTTACTGAACTACTACTTGACTCCAAACACCCACATTTGTTCATATAATCAAATTTTTTTAATTGTTGAAGACATTCATTAAAAAAAAATTTTTTTTCTAAAAAAAAAAAAATCATAAAAACTTGGGCGTACTGATTTCAGTTTAGAAAAAAATGGTCACCCTACTCATATGTAGATGTAATAGACAACTAAATATCAAAATATTCATACATGTTGATTTCACCACTAATGGCAATTAACAACAAAAAAATATATTATTATTATTTGTAATTAAATTAAAATACTTTTAATTACAAAATTTTTGTGACTATGAAAAAATTTTATGTTTTTAATAAATTTTAGAAAAATTACAGGAAATCATCATAAATCAAAATAAATATTTTAACTATGAAGTATGTGACTACATAGTAAAATATTTTTAAACAATTTAATTTAATTTTATGGAATTTTTTTTAACAACAATTCAAATTTTTATATTAAAATGTGAAAAAAAAATTTAAAGCAAATTTGTTGATAAAATTAGTTTTTGCAGGGTGTTCTACTTTGTGCTTAAAATTGGTTTTTGCAGGGACTGTTGACACTTTTTGTAAGACTTTTAAACTTCTTTAATGAAATTTAAGTTAAAAAAATTCTATAAAACTGTCTGCGGGGGATACCCACTGCTAAACGGTGTCATCACATGAAAAAAATGTTGTATTGTTTGTTCCTTTTCAATTAAATCATTGTTGTATTAACAAAGAATTTAATTTTATTGACAAATTGTGTTGTTAAATAAAATATCAATTATTTGCTTTGTCAATACAATTAAATTGTTTGTTAATACAACAATGATTTGATTAAAAATTAGCCTAAAATTTAATTTTTTTCTGTGTTATGGCAAAACAGCAAGAAAACGGGAATCGCCCCGCGAATATTTGAGGACAATCTGCTTTAAAAATATTATTTTGTAGCAAAAAATTTTTTTTTATAATTTCTTGTTATTTACCTAAAGTTTATCAAAAATATTTTGATTATGTTTATTTTTCTTCCCTTTGTAACAATCAACAGTTTTCAAATTATTTATTCATTTTTATGTAAATAAATGTTTACTTAAAAATTATCCAATTTTCAAAATAAAAGTTATGCCTTTGCTTAAAGGAGAAAACGACAGGCATTTTATAGAAATTAACAAAATTTAAAATTCAAAACTTCACCCTTTAGGAAGACAACAAGAAAAACTAGCATGAAAATCGTTTGATTTGATTGTGGTAAATCTCTGTAATCATTGTAATTCCAAAATGACATACACTTAGATAAACAAATACACAGAGAGAGAGAGAGATAGACAACAAAATCTTAATCTACATAGAATTAAGTACCAAAAATTTTTAAACAATCATACATTCATTTATTCACTCAAACGTAATTTTCATTCATTCGTTTATTTATGCTGTTAGTTTTTGGGGTTTTCTTTTTTTGTATCCTCCATTAAGAGTTAGAGTTTGTTGTAACGTTTGTAACTCATTCAAATATTGGACCACATTTTATTGATCAGTGATCGATTCTAACTTAAATAGATACCGAATGGCATTTAAAGAAGTAAAAATTTATTTTTTAACCTTAAACATTTTTTTCGCCGATTTTTTTCGCCAACATTTTTTTTTGCGAAATTTTTTTTTAATAATTTCTTTTCTCAACATTAGTTTCTTTTACCAATTTTTTTCGTGATTTTTTTGTTCGCCAAATTTTTTTAACATTTTTTTTCTCAAAATAATTTCATTTACCTATTTTTTCCAATTTTTTTTTTCCTGGAAATTTTTTTTCCGCAAAAAATTATTTAAAAAAAATTTTTTTAATGAAGTTTTTTTGCAATCTCTTTTACGTTATGTAGGGTAATAAAACAATCGCCACGGCCGCATTAACATTTTTTACTTGTTATGCCCTCCAATTTGTGATAGAGGGTATATATAAGTTAGTCATTCCGTTTGTAACTCATCGAAATATCGGTCTGGGACCCCATAAAGTATAAATATTCATGATCCAAGATCAATTTTAAGACATTCTAGCGATGTCCGTCTGTCTGTGGAAATGGTGATCACGACCAAAATACTACACGGATATGACTGAAACTTAACATATTCATTGGAAGTTCTCCCGAAAAGTTTGGTATTGCATTTGAGCGATTTTTTTCAAAAAATTTTTTTTTTTCAAAAGTGGTTTCGTTTTAAAAAAAGGTTTTTGCAATAATCTTTTTGAAATTGTGGAGGGTATCACTACATTCGGTAATGCCAAATTTAACTTTTTTACTTGTTTTTTTTATTGTTGTTCACACAAAAGTAAATAAACTTAAATCATTCAAACGAACTAATATATAGATAGTTAGAGAAAACTGTTTATACACACACAATCAAAGAGTGATGTATGTTGTTCAGTTGTAGTATTAGAGAATAAACACAATTGGAGCGGGAAGCGTTTTTCCGCAACTGTTCACACACGTTTTATATGACAACAAAATTCCGCCGCGTTTTTCCGCCAAACTAGATTCAATTCTATTTTTATAAGGACAATTGCGTTTTTCCGCTTCCCGCTCCAATTGTGATTATTCTCTTAGTTTATTATGTGAATATTTACATATGACTGTAATGTGCATGTGTGTGAATGAGTTCTGTGTGAATATGAGTGTGAATACAAGCGTGTAGTTGTGTGTGAGTTTAAAAGTAAAGAACACAAAAGGACTTAAATATTTTTAAAAGCATATATAATTTTTCTTTTTTTGTTAAAAACGTATGTTTGTATTTGAAAGTTTATACACTTAACACGAGATTAACAGGGAAAAACTATAAAAAAAATGTTTTTGCAACAAAATCCTATAATAAAGGGGCTAGAGCGAAAATAGTTAAAATAGGTAATCATCCCATCACTTTCAAAAAATAAAAAAATTTATATGAATTTTTTCTAACAATAAGAAAATTTTTATATTTGCAATTTGTTGCTTAACTACACCATTTACAGATGTAATTCGAAAAAGATCAATTGTAATTCGAAGATTATACTTGTAATTCGAAGATTCCATTTGTAATTCGAAGATTCTATTTGTAATTCGAAAATTCCATTTGTAATTCGAAGATTATACTTGTAATTCGAAGATTCTATTTGTAATTCGAAGATTCCATTTGTAATTCAAAGATTCCAATTGTAATTCGAAAAATATGAACTGATTTTCCATTGATATTTTTCGAATTACAATTGGAATTTTCGAATTACAAATGGAATCTTCGAATTACAAATAGAATCTTCGAATTACAAGTATAATCTTCGAATTACAAATAGAATTTTCGAATTACAAATGGAATCTTCGAATTACAAATGGAATCTTCGAATTACAAGTATAATCTTCGAATTACAATTGATCTTTTTCGAATTACATCTGTAAATGGTGTAGAGGTGCAAAAGAGAAAATAGCTAAAATTTGGGGATTTCAAATTTCAAAAAAGTTTCCAAAAATGTTTCAAAAAAATTTATATGCTTCGAAAAAACTTAAATTTCATTTAATGGCTTTATCTATTAGGAATCTTTTTTTTTTTTTGCCATTTTTTTCTTTACTAGAGCTAATAGCTATAAATTTGCAAAAAGTTATTAAGATGGTGTTTTCTTTACTAAAGTATCAAAAGCAAAAAATGGTATCAAAAGCAAAAAGCTAATAGCTATAAATTTGCAAAAAGTTATTAAGATGGTGTTTTTTTACTAGAGTATCAAAAGCAAAAAATGGGGATAATCTAAAGCTACGAAAATAGATGTAATTGATGATCATCCCTTTAAATTGCCAAGACTCCGTTTATATAATTTTGTTTTAAAAAAAAACTTTACTTGACTTTTATGGCTTAACTAAAGGTGCTAGAGTGAAATTGCCCAAAATTGGGGATCCATTCCAAAAATTCATTTTTTGACGAGTTTTTCTAAAAAGTTTAATTGCTTTTATATCTTAACTTGAGGTGCTAAAGCGAAAATATCTGAAATTTTGAATCATCCCTGAAAAAAATTCTACTTGCATTTTATGACTTAACAATAGGTGCAAAAATTTTTTTTTGCAATATGATCCTTTAATATAGGAGCTAGTGCGAAAATAGTTAAAATTAGAAATCAACCCTGTAATTAAAAAAAAAAAAAAACAAATATTTTTAAATGATTTTTTTCTAAAAAAATCTTTATTTGCAATTTATTGATTAACTAGATGTGCTATAGTGAAAATATCAAAAATTTGGGGATTTCAATTTCCAAAAAAAAATTTTTATTTAAATGTTTCCTAAAAACTAAAATTTAATATAATATGTAGCTTCATCTGTTAGGATTCATTCCCATAAATTCCGAAAATCCATTTTTGTTTTTTCTAAAATTTTTGTTTTTTCTAAAAACTTAAATTTTTTTATTGCATTGAACTTTATGGCTTAACCAGAAGTGCAAAAACGAAAAAATCTGAAATTAGTAATCATCGCTATAAATTTCCAAAAATCCTTTTTATATGCATTTTTTAAAGAAAATTTTAATTGCAATTATTTTTTTAACTAGAAGAGCTAATGAAAAAAAGCTAATCGCTATAAATTTCCAAAAATCCATTTAAGTATGGTATTTTTTTTTACTAAAGTGACAATATTAAAAATTGGGAATAACCGAAAGCTAGGAAAATAGATGAATGATCACCAAGATCATCCTTACAAATTGCCAAAACACCATTTATATTAAAGTTTTTCTAAAAAAAACTTTACTTGCATTTTATGACTTAACTAAAGGTGCTCGAGTGAAATTGGCCAAAATCGGGGATCACGCTATAAATCTCAAAAAAATATTTTTATATGATTTTTTTTGGTTTAAAACTTTAGTTGAATTTAAGAATCATTTCTATAAATTTCCAAAAACCTATTTCTAGACGAATTTTTTCTAAAAGTATTAATTGCTTTTATGGCTTAACTAGGTCCTAGAAAATCGAAAAATTGGGGATAATTGCTATAAATTAAAAATAAATCCATTTTTATATGTTTTTTATTGTGAAAGACTTTTATTGCAATTTAATCGTAAATTAAGGTGCATGAGAGAACAAAGCCAATTTTCGTGATCATCCAAAAATTTTTAAAAATCCATTTTTATATGAAATTTGCCTAAAAAACTTTACTTGCATTTAATGGCTTAACTGGAGGTGTTTGGTCTAAAATAGAAAATTGGAAACATTCCTTTAAATTTCCAAAAATCATTTTTTTTTATATTTTTTTTTCTAAAAAACTTATCACGCATTTTATGTCTTAACTAGTGGTGATAGGACGAAAATAGAAGAATTTGTCAATCATCGCTATAAATTTTCCATACATTTTTATACCCTCCAACCACAGTATGGGGGTATACTCACTTTGTCATTCCGTGTGTAACGCATCGAAATATCGGTCTAGGAGCCCATAAAGTATATATTTTATTGATCAGTGATCGATTCTAAGACATTCTAGCGATGTCCGTCCGTCCGTCCGTCCGTCCGTCTGTCCGTCTGTCCGTCTGTAGAGGACACGATACAGTTCAAAATAAAAGAGCTAGACTTCCGAAGTTTGGCACGAATATGTCTTATATTCCTAGGCAGGTTAAGTTCGGAAATGGGCAAAATCGGACCAAGGGAAAAAAAGTTCCCCCCTGGAGAACTAAACCAACCCAAGAAAAACCGCATTTTTTGCAGAGTTTTTTGTACTTTTGGTAAGCAAATGCAACATTCTGATCTCAGAAGAATTTCAAAATCGCAAGGGGAAGGTGCCCCCTAACGTCCCCCACCAACCCCCCCCCCCCAAAAAAAGACGCCCCTGGATTTTTTTTTATATTTTTTTTTTACATTTTGGAGGGTATAAAAGATTCGGCACAGCCGAATGTAACACTCTCACTTGTTTTATATGATGTTTTTCTAAAATTTTTTTTTTTTTTTTCAAGGGGTGATCTGGCCCTAACTGCCGGCACTGCGACCCTTTTGTGTCTTTTGTGCCAAGATCCATTAATCTAATTCAAGCTCTGTTCAATGTTCCTACACTCAAAAAAGAAAACTGTAAAGTTAGCAAAAAATTTAGTTAAATTTAACTAAAAAAGCACCTGATTTTGGGCCTACTAAATTTTTAGTTAATTTAACTAAAAATATTTAGCTAACATTTCGTAGAATGAATATAGCAAAAAAACCCGTAACTTTAACTAAAAATTTAGCTGAAATTTCGTAACGTTTTTATGTACATATATTAACAAAAAAACAAGTAGAAAAATTAAGTTCGACTTGGTCGAATCTATGAATACCCTCCACAATGTCATCTGATAGTAATTTTCTAAAAAAATTTCAAAAAATTGCATCACAAATTTTTTATTAGAAATACATACATATATTGAGTAAAACTTTTTTTTAATCAATCAAATTTTTTTGAGTGTAAAATTTTTTTGACTGTCAGCATTTTTTTGAGAGTGACATTTCATTAAAAAAAAATTATGTATACATTTTTTTTGAGTGTAACTTTTTTTTTAGTGTAAATATTTTTTTTAGTGTACAATTTCTTTGAGTAACAAAATTACTTTGTAAAATATTTTTGTTGTTTTGTACCTATGTACATTAGAGCGACTCAAAAAAAAAAGTGATTTAGTTACCCCTCTGAAAATAAAGCTTGATATGTTTTATGATGATTCCCAAAATATTTTGGTTCTAGCGTTGACCATCCGTGAGCTGGACCATTTTTAAAAAAGGTCCTTTTTTCAGTTTTTCGAATTTTTTTGTACTTTGCTCCAAGACGACATAAATAAAATTTGGTGTCATCGAAAAGAGTTTTTGACGCAGCATCCAATGGTATATAAAACTTGACCACTTGCGACCTGCAAATTGCGATATTTAACTAAATACATATTTTCGTTTCGCGTTTTCATACAAATTCTACGTATTTGGAAATAATGTTCTGCTTTTTAAATTGAATCTGTTTTAAAATAATGTTAATTTATTTTTTTTTTGTAATTATTCACATAAAACGCGAAAATCGCGATTTATTAATCTTTTTTTAAATATAGGCAATATGGGTATCAAAATTTTTCATTTTTCATTTATAATAACCTGATGATAAGTAAAAGATCTGTTTTCAAATCGAGGATGCTGTGAGATAAATTTAAGTTCTTAAATATTAATTTTTTAACAATGTTCTGCTTTTCAAATTGAATCTGTTTTAAAATAATGTCAATTTATTATTTTTTTTTTATTATTCACATAAAACGCGAAAATCGTGATTTATTTTACATATGTTTTTTAATATAGGCAATATGGGTATCAATTTTTTTCATTTTTCAATTATAATAATCTGGTGTTCTGTTAGTAACTAAAAAAATAAAATTTGAATACATAAATATATCTCACAGCATCCTAGATTTGATCTTTTGCTTATCACCAGATTATTATAATTGAAAAACGAGAAAAGTTGATACCCATATTGCCTATATTAAAAAAAGAGAAAATATATCGCGATTTTCGCGATTTATGTGAATAATAAAAAATAAATAAACATTATTTTTAAACAGATTCAATTTGAAAAGCAGAACATTGTTAAAAAATAATATTTAAAAACTTAAATTTATCTCACAGCCTCCTAGATTTGAAAACAGATATTTTACTTATCACCAGGTTATTATAATTGAAAAATGAAAAATTTTGATACCCATATTGCCTATATTTGAAATAATATAAAATATATCGCGATTTTCGCGTTTAATGTGAATAATTACAAAAAAAAAAATAAATAAACATTATTTTAAAACTGATTCAATTTGAAAAGCAGAACATTATTTCCAAATACGTAGAATTTGTATGAAAACCCGAAACGAAAATATGTATTTAGTTAAATATCGCAATTTGCAGGTCGCAAGTGGTCAAGTTTTATATACCATTGGATGCTGCGTCAAAAACTCTTTTCGATGACACCAAATTTTATTTATGTCGTCTTGGAGCAAAGTACAAAAAAATTCGAAAAACTGAAAAAAGGACCTTTTTTAAAAATGGTCCAGCTCACGGATGGTCAACGCTAGAACCAAAATATTTTGGGAATCATTATAAAACATATCAAGCTTTATTTTCAGAGGGGTAACTAAATCACTTTTTTCTCTTCCATACAAGTTGAGTCGCTCTAATGTACATATATGCAATACACATATTTCCCACTTTTTATTTTACTTCAATTGATTTTTTTTCCAAAAATTCTTACCATACACCGTTACATACAGTTACAATAACAAAACAATAACAAATATTTACTTGTCTAACAACTAAACTCCACCCCACGACAAGAAAACAAACAACAACAAGTTTTAAAAAACTGGTATTTCACCATGCTTTTAAAACTTGTTTAACGAGCTTTCAACAGTTTAAGGTGAAACAAATTTAAAATTCAGTGCTTTGCTTATAACTTTTGAACCACTGAACCGATTTTGCTGAAATTCAAAACCAAATAGCCTTGGGGAACGACAAATATATATGCTAAGCTTCAGCCCCCTCAGAATTGTCTTTCGAAAGTTATAGTGGTTTTAATCTTGTAAATTCGAAAAATAACCTTGCCGAAATTTACTCTTTTGCTCATAACTTTTGAACCACTTGACCGATTTCGCTGGATTGCAATACCAACCTGACCCGGTAAATGAAGAACATATATGTCAAACTTCAGGAGCCTCCGTAAAGTCTTTCAAAAGTTAGCGTGTTTTCAACGGACAGACAGACAGACAGACGGACGGACGGACGGACGGACATCGCTAGATCGACTTAAAATCGATCAAGGATCATGAATATATATACTTTATGGGGTCCTAGACCAATATTTCGATGTGTTACAAACGGAATGACAAACTTATATATACCCTCTATCACTAGAGTGGAGGGTATAATTAGTTGAATTCAGCTAAACTTTTTGTTACTTTTCGTAAACTAAAATTTACAAAATATTTTGTAAAAAATTGTAGTTTATTTTTTCTGTTTTTTCATCAGCTTAAGTAGAACTTATGAGATTCGCATAGGAGGCTACACAAGAAATTTCACTTAACAAATTTATTACGAAAAATCAGCAAATTAATTAGTAAAAATTCGTAAACTCAGTTTTGAAGTCAACAAAAAAAATTAATTCAAAATTTGTTCAAAACTAGTATTTTCGTAAATTGAACTTAACTAAAAAAAGTAGTTAAAACACTGATTTTAACTAAAAATTTGTTAAAAAGCCAGTAAACTCGAGTTAACAAAAAAAAATTTGTTAACTTTACAGTTTTATTTTTTTGAGTGTAATGAACATTATAACAGGGGAATTAAGAATCCGCAGAATTAAGCAATTCTTTGTCTAAGAACCGTCTTCTGATCCTACATATTGCGACGCACTCACATAATATGTGTTGCGTTGTTTCTACTTCCTCAAGACAAAGTCGACACAAAGACGATGAACAAAGGTTTAAATCAAGGTTGGTTACCGAAACGAATAACGGTAAGGGTAACGGTAACGGTATTTAATTTTTATTTATTTCGGTAAGGGTAACGGTAAAGGTTTTCAAATCGTTTCGGTAACGGTATGTACCGGTACCGAAACAACCATACCGGTACCTACCGGTATTATTAATTTAGTTAAAAATCTGAAAAAACATAAAACTGAAAGCTAAAAATATTTCGTAGACTCAAAAAACAGTATAGATTTGATTTGGACAATATTGTTGTCATTTATTTTATGAAAATTTGCAAATTATAAATATAAAATAATGTTAGAAATTTTATTTTATTTTTTTTTGTTCGTTAAAAATCCATAAAAAGGTAAAATTTGAAATACCGATACAATACCGGTAACTTCTAATAATTATAACGGTAACGGTAAGGGTAACGGTATTTCAAAAATATTTTAGCGGTATCGGTAACGGTAACGGTATTCAATTTGAAAGGGTTTTGAATCGGTAACGGTATTATAAGGGTAACGGTAACCAACCATGGTTTAAATTATGCAAGTGATAATTTACCTTAATTACCAGTAACCTAATGTCAATTTTGGTGTGATTAAGTATACTTCCACATGACAATGGCGCGACTAGTTCTTTGGATTGTCGTAGACCTCCTGAATTTTCCCACAAGTTTAAGAAGTCGGTTCTTTCCAAACCCTTAATCATGTTCGAGAAGGTGGACCAGTTTACCCCACAATAGGGTTCGGGTCCGGTCATAGGAGTAGCGGAGGCATTTCTAGCAAACTCATCCGCTATCTCATTACCCTCAAAACCTGTATGACCAGGAATCCAAAATAGAGTAATTTTGTAAAAAAAACTTAAATTTCAATTAAATCTTTAACTGGAGGCGCGAGCACGAAAATAGCAAAAATTGATGATCATCCTTATAAATTTTTAAAAATCCTTTTTTTTATAAAATTTTTCTTATTAAAAGCTTAACGAAAATAGCAGAAATCAGTTATCATCCCTATACATTTTTCAAAATCCATTTTTTTTTTAAACTTTTTTATGGTTTAACCATAGGTGCTAGCATGCTGGAACGATAATAAATTAAGTTGATGATCATGCCTAAAAATTGCCAAACCTACATTTATATAACATTGCTTCTAAAAAAAGTTTTACTTGCATTTTATGGCTTAACTTAAGGAGCTCGAGCGAAATAGGCTGAAATTGGGGATACCGATATAATTCTCCAAAAACAATTTTTACATGATTTTTTATACCCTCTAACCACAGTATGGGGGTATACTCACTTTGTCATTCCGTGTGTAACACAACGAAATATTGGTCTAGGACCCCATAAAGTATATATTTTATTGATCAATGATCGATTCTAAGACATTCTAGCGATGTCCGTCCGTCTGTCCTTCTGAAGATGACACAATACAGTCCAAAATAAAAGAGCTAGACTTCCGAAGTTTGGCACGAATATGTCTTATATTCCTAGGCAGGGCAAGTTCGGAAATGGGCAAAATCGGACCAAGGGGAAAAAGTTCCCCCTTGAAGAACTAAACCAACCCAAGAAAAACCGAATTATTTGTGTGGTTTTTTTCTACTTTTGCTAAGAAAATTTTTATCTCATCGCAAGGGGAAGGTGCCCCCTAACGTCTCCTACCAACCCCCCCCCCCCCCCCCAACAAAATAGACGCCCTTGGAATTTTTTTTTATATTGTTTTTTACATTTTGGAGGGTATAAAAGATTCGGCACAGCCGAATGTAACACTCTTACTTGTTTTTTTTTTTGTTTTAAACTTAAATTGAAATTGGGAATCATTGTTTTAAATTTTTTAAAGTAAAAAAAAGTGCTGGAGAGAAAATAGCTAAATTTCGTGATTATCCACGAAATTTCAAAAATTTATTTTACATAAATCTCGTCTAAAACACTTTACTTGCATTTTATGGCTTAACTACGTATCCTAAATCTAAATAGAAAAATCGGGAATCATCCCTTTAAACCTTTAAACATTTTTTTGTATTTTTTTTTTATAAATAACTTAATATGCATTTTATGGCTTAACTAAAGGGGCTAGGACGAAAGTATATGCATTTGGAAATCATCACTATAGTTTTTCATAACTTCATTTTATACAAGGTTTTCCCAAAAAAAATAAATTGTCATCAAACCCTTAACAAGAGGAGCTAGATCAAAAATTGCAAAAGTTTGGAATCATCAATAAAACTTTTTAAAAATAAAATTTTTTAAATTGCTTAAATTTAAATTAAATCAATAACTAGAAGTGCTAAAGCAACAGTAGCGGAAATAAGTCATCATTCAGATAAATTTTTAAAAGTCCATTTTTTTCTAAAAAAAAGCTTTTCTTGCATTTCACGACTTAACTAAAGGTGCCAGAACAAAAATAAATGAAGTTGATGATCATACCTAAAAGTTCGCAAAACTCCATTTTCTTAACATTAAAATTTTTGGTTTTTTGCATTTTATGCCTTTATTAATGGCGTTCGAGCAAAATTGGCAGAAATTGGTAATCACGCTATATATCTTGAAAAATCATTAACACATCGCTTATTTACTTGCATAGTGTCATAACTCAAAAAACCTGATTTTTAAGTTATTGATACAGAATTTTTTGAAAAAAAATACCTTATATTGTATCAAAAATTAGTATAAATATCTTTCAAACTTAACGTTTGAGAAAAGAACACACCATTAATAAATTTTTTATGTACCGGCCTTTTTCAGTGGAAAACCAGTTTCAATTGTAAACTTAAAACTAGTTTTCTGCAAAATCAAATATTTTGCAAGTAAATAAGCGATATGATTTTTATACCCTCCAACCACAGTATGGGGGTATACTCACTTTGTCATTCCGTTTGTAACGCATAAAAATATCGGTCGGGGACCCCATAAAGTATATATATTATTGATCTATGATCGATTTTAAGTCATTCTATGAATGTCCGTCCGTCCGTCCGTCCGTCCGTCCGTCCGTCCGTCTGTATAAAACACGATTCAGTCCAAAATAAGAGAGCTAGACTCCTGAAAATTGGCACGAATGTGTCTCTTGGTCATAGGCCGGTTAAGTTCGGAAATGTGTAAAATCGGATCAGGGGGAAAAAAGTTCCCCCTTAAAGAACTTAAAAAAAGTCTCAAAAAACGCAATTTTTTACAGTTTTTTTTTGTATTTTTGTTAAACAAATGAAATCTTTTTATGTCAGAAGGTGTTCAAAGTCCTGCACTTAGAACCCGGGGGCTACAAAATTAAGTTTTTTTAGGCCCGCCCCCTTTTGTGGGCGTGGATTTAAAAAAATCATAAAAATTATGAGTAAATGGTATTACTAAAGCATAACAAATAAATTAGTTAACATTTATCGCGATGGGGAAGGTATCCCCAATCACCCCCAACCACCCCCACATAGCCCCCCCCCCCCTCAAAACAAAAACGCCTCTGATTTTTTTAAAATATATTTTAACATGTTGGAGGGTATCAAAGATTCGGCACAGCCGAATTTAACACTCTCACTTGTTTTTCTTAAATTTGGGATGATCACTAAAAAACTCTAGTTGCATTCTATGGCTTACACACAAAAAAGAAACTTTGTCAAATTACTAGGAAAAGTCTCGTAATCCCTTTTTACCAATATTTGACAGTTTTCCTTGTATTTTAACAAATCGAAATTTTTTTACAAATTTCCAAGATAACTTTCCAAAAAAAATCTAGTAAATTCACGAGAATTCCTTGTAATTGCGCCAAAATACTGTAAATTTGCAATTTTATTGGTAAAAAGCTTGTAAAATTACTAGGAATTCTCGTAAAATTACGAAACCTCTTTGTAAATTTTATCGTGTCAAAAAATTTTTAAATTTACAATTTTATTGGTAAAAACCTTGTAAAGTTACAAAATTATTGTTAAAAATCTTGTAAAATTACTAGAAAATTTTGTCAAATAGGAGGTAGCAAACAAAAAAAAGTTACAAGTTTTTCTTGTAATTTTACAAGATTTTTTTTTTGAGTGTAAGAAGAGGTGTTAAGCAAAAATAGCAAAAAATGGGGATCATCGTTATAAATTTTTAAAAATTTGTTTTTATGTGTTTTTTTTTTTTTTTTGTGAAAGACTTTAAATGAAATTAAATCGTAAATTGAGGTGCTAGAAAGAAAATAGCTTAATTTCATAATCATCCAAAACTTTCCAAACATTTTCAAGTATTCATTTTGATATGAATTATGCATAAAAAAACTGTTCGTGGATTTTATGGAAATATCCCTATACATTTCAAAAAATCAATTTCATATAGTTTTTTCTAAAAACCTTAACTTGTATTTTATGGTTTAACTAGAGGCGCTAGAGCAAAATTATATAAAATCGAAGATTATCGCTTTAAATTTATAAATATTCATTTTTATTTGACTTTTCCGCAAAAAAAAAATGTTTCAGAATCTGAGACTTTTTCTTAAGAAAAATGTCTCAGAACCGGTGACTTTAGGTATAGTCAAAAGTTTTAAAATTCTGACATTCAAGCGACAGATGTCTTATAGATATTTACTTTTGACTTATTTATAAAAAAAAATCCCTTTCCTTATTTATAAATCTTTTTGTTGTATTTATAAGTCTTTTGTTAAAATTTCTACTTGGAAAATTTTCTTCGTTTTATTTTCATCTTGTATTTAACTATTAAAACTAGTAGAACAACAATATTAAAATCAACAACAGCAGTAGTAGTGGCAGCAGCAGCATCACAAATGAAGCTATGACAATAATATATAAGTAGATCTACTGAATCTTTACTTTGACAGGAAAGTTATTTTTTTTTCTTTCAAAAAAGACAAATATAAATGAATCGTCATGCAAATAGAGCAAGCAGCAGCAGCATCATCATCCCAGAATCAGTCAACATTTACTAAAGAAAAAGTAGAAACAGGCTCTTATAACCAAATAAAAACTTATTTCTGCTGTGTAAATATTAAGACTAACAAAAGGCTGTTTGATGTACTAAAGAAATTGGTTGAGAATATTTCTTCAATACAAAGAATTGTTTGTAGATAGTGGGATGTTTTTTAGTTTCATAAATGCATTAGTTAGTCATATATACGAGATATTTCATATAAAAAAAACATTTTGTTTTTTTTTACATATTTAAAGCAGTCTAAAAGGCACCACAAATAAACATCACTCACAAAAGAAAAATTTCTTCATGACCGACAATTAGGAAAACCGCGATTTGGGTTTTCCTAAATTGCACAACCGATCGGTTATAGTTTTAAACCAGGTTTTGATAATTGAGAAATTTGATTGAATAATTGAAATTTTAAAAAGCTGCTAATAGAATTTTTATCCAAAGGGCGCCCATGCAGGGACAATTTTGATCTGGTTTTCTTTGGTAAGGGACAATTACATATGTATATATATATTTGCCTGTAACTTTGCATGATTTTTTTCCACATTTAGACATTTTACATGAAATGTTTCATATATATTAATATAATATTCTTTGTACATACAATATTTTCTTTTAATATTATTAAAAAAGCTTTAAATCATTTATTCCTTTATTGTTATTAATATTGAATTTGTAAATTTATCAATATAGCATTAGCAAAAAAAATATTAATTTTCAATAACTTTTTTTTATTTAATAAATTGTCAAATTTATTTGATTTTCCCCAAACCATTTTTCTTGTTTCTATAGAAAATTCTACTTGTCTGGTTCTTTTATTTAAAAGAAAAAGGTTTTCCCTTTTGCATATTGAACAATGACTTATAATTTTCCTACTTATGTTTTGTATTCATTCTTTTTCCGTTTAAGAAATGGAACGATAAAAATATATACATCCGTTTTCAACTCATTATATCTTGTATTGTTAAAAGTTTGTATTTTATTTATCTTTATGTGTATGCAAAACAGTTGGAAATTTTACTTTTTTATATGTGAAATTATGGCAATATTTTAAAAATCTCATCATAAGTATGAAAGTGGTAAAGCTAGACTTTTTGTGTAGGGAAGAGGATATCTCTGTGTGATAACAAATGTTTTGGTTTGTTTGTAGAAAACAATTTCTTGGTATCTTGGATTTTTACACTAAAAAAAACCTTTGTGATATAAATGAAACGTTTTTATTACTTTGTTTTCATTTAACCAATGAAGGAATTTATAGGCTTATTAAAATACAAAATTTGGGAACAAATTTCATAAAATTTTTTTCATTAGATTTCATAGTTTCATTAAAAATTTAATTGAATTCTGTTTATGAAACTTATTGTTCTTGACACCTCTTGTCTGTTAAGTCTGAAATTACCTCGCAAAATCTGGAAAAATAAAAAACAGCTGATCAGAGCGGAACGATTTGTCCTCCACTTATGTAAGTGGTAGAGGGTATAAATCAGCGGTGCGCACACACATACTATAACATTTATGCTTGTGTGAGTAGTAGCAAGCGAAAAGTCAACAAATTTGCTCAAGCAACAGAATTTTATAGTGTACGTGTGTCGACAGCGCACAAGCAGCGCCTATTCCCGCGGGAATAGGAATTACAAAAATGCCCATGACTGGTATAAATCGTCACCTAAAATGCAAAACGCCCTAACCAACAAAAAATTAAAAAATCGGTATTTTTTATAGATTATGTTGTATTTTATTAACCTTCACGTCCATACAAAAAATTAGGGTCACATTATAAAAATTTGCGATTTTATAGCCAAAAATTAGAAACATGCGAACTGCGAAATCGCCAGTGAACGCAACTAGAAATACATATTTTAATAATTTTGTGATTAATTTTGATACATATTTACAAAACGTAAGTCCTAACAAAATTTTAGCCCCATTTAAACAAAACCAACAAAGTTATTAACAAATTAAAAATTTTACTGTTTTTTGCTTCTCCTGTAAAATTAATAAAATGTTAGTTGGGGCCTCTTGCATTTTAGGTGACAATATACATAAGTTTGTCATTCCGTTTGTAACTGAAATATCAGTAGGGCGTACCGTCAAATTTAAATTTTCGAATTTCATGTCGTAATACCTGTCAAATGGTGGCCACGTTAGAGCTAATTGTGGGAAAATTTATTAAAAAATTTCGCAAGGTTACCTTCAGTCGGCAACCAGTGGTCAAAGTTGGAAAAAATTACATATTTCGACCAAAATTCATGTCCGAATTTTTTGAGCAAATTCGGCTCAAAAATTCGGAAATTCTGCGTACTTTATTGGAAAAATATTTAAATAAAACCCAGAACCTATATTTTGGTCCACAGATGCTGAATTTTTACCCTAAAAATTATTTTTTTTTATCCAAATTGGTCTCAAAAGTTGGATAATGTTAAGTGTGTTATCTAAAAAATATTTTATTTTTTTTTATATTTTTTTAATATTTTGTAGATAACGAACTTAACATTTCCCAACTTTTAAGATCAATTTGGATAAAAAATAATTTTTATGTTTAAAAATCCGCATCTGCAGACCAAAGTTGCGGTTTTGGAATTTTTTAAATATTTTTTCCAATAAAGTGCAGCAAATTTCCTAATTTTTGAGCCGGATTTGATCAAAAAATTCGGACATGAATTTTGGTCAAAATACGAAATTTTTTCCAACTTTGACCGCTGGTTGCCGACTGAACATCGAATGGTAAGAACATATTTTTTACCAAAAAAAAAAAAAAAAACCCGCGGATTTTTTTTTAACAAAATTTTTTTTGCGGAAACTTTTTTATCTTTTTTAAATTGTGGAGGGTATCAATTAGGGATTTCGCGAATAGTGTATTCGGCATTTTACCGAATATTTTTTATTCGGTATTCGGTTGGAACCGAATACAAATATTTGCCGAATAATTTAATTATTCATACGCCTGCATTTTACCTATGTAAAATATTACAAAAAGTACCAGATTAAAAGACAACAACGCTGTTGTTGACACTTTTTTTTCTGGCACCTTAACAATTCGAATTTTAATCATGTGCGTAAGTTTTTTTGTATAAAAAACAAACTGAAATTACTGCGAAAAAGAGTCAAACGTTAATAAAAAGTGTTTTTTTAACTACCCGGTGAAAAATGAGCATATCGTCGCTGCTCCGTCGAAATTTGGTATGTGTTTTTAATGAAGTTTTCAGGAGAGCAAAAAAACCGTTTTATTTTGCCATTTTGCCATATTTTATAAAAGTCAAGCGTCTTTAAAATACATAAATATGTTTTATAGATGTGTACCACAAAAAAAAGAATGATTTTTTAGCTAAAACGAAGATATTAACGAATTACATAAAAAACTACACATAACACATTTTGTTGGAACATTTTTGGTATTAATTTTTTTATTTTTGGACATTTTTATACACATGACCGTTTTTGTTCATAAAACTTAAGTTATAAAATTTAATAATAGCACAAAAAATTGTCATATTCATTAAAGTGATAGTTAATACACTTTTAAATACCATATTTTGTACAAATCTGCATCCAAGTGCTGTTGCTTCAATGAATTTTGTTTTTTTTTTTAGCGAAAAAATTTTACTCAAAAAAATGTTCCTGAAATTTGTGCCATGAGATCTGACCATCATTTCTATATAATTGGGGCATGATTATTTCAATGGTGAAGTCCGTTTTTGAATCAATGGAACATTTTTCATGGAAATCATCGTTAAAGTTATGCACATTTTGTTGCAGTTTTTTTTTTTTAAATATTCTTCTTTTACAAATGCAAATTTGTTTGGTATGGGAAATGGGAATTAGACTCTTAACGATATAATGTACAAATTTGGATAAAAATGTTTGCGTTAAAATGTTGAAAATCGCGATTTTTCTCATATTTTAATGATTTTGCGTTTTTTTTGCAACCCTATAATTAATTTTCCGAATTGATTTCATGTGTATGAAAAGACTAATGTATGTAATTAATTTCTGCAAAAAACTTTTTAGATACATATAACTTTTTTTGAAAATCGCGAAAAATCGTTTTTTTATAATGGCAGCATCCCTTCAAAATGTGATCTCATACTTCATTTTTTAGTATAGTATGTAAGCATGCCTAAAACCGTTATGTTAAAAATTTTAAGCAAAAATGTTTATATTTGCAAAAGTTTTCTTAACAAAAACTGGTTTTTAACTACACATACCACTTTTTTTTGGAACATTTTCATATGGATTTCACATAGCTACTTTTGCTAACTTCCAAACCAATCAAGATATCGCTAAACGGTTTAGTGGGCAGACGGATGCCCTATAGAGGTTTCATATTATGCAATAAAAAAAAAATCCAAAATTGTCACATACCAAATCACGACGGAGCAGCGACGATATATGGATTCATATATGTGAATATATGGATGCATATATGTAAATATTTGAGCATATATGGTCATATATGAAATTGTATGCAGTCATATATGATCATATTTGCAACATATATGTCCATATACGTAAAATGAGGGCATATGCCCATATATGACATATATGGGCATTAGAGTGTCCCTTATTTTGGAAATGTTGGAAATGTTGAGACGGTACCCCCTCATTTTTTTCCTTTTGACTAAAAAATAACTCAGGAAAAATTTTACGCCCCTACGACCACGCCTTCCCTACGCGACGGGGCCGTAAAGAGCGGGGCCTTAAAAATCATTTTTCCATACAAAGCAAAAAAAAAATTTTTTGATTTTTAATTTTTTTGTTATTAATTATAATATTACTTGATTAGCTTATTCACGACAAAAAAATTGATTTTGATGGGATGAGGCTTTCAGTTCTAAAAAATTTTTCAAAAAAAAAAAATTTAGAGCTTTTAGTTGAATTGTTGCTTTTAATGATATATTTTCATAAAAAAATATTATTCCAATCTGTGACATCTTTATCGTAATCTAAAAAAGGGTAAAAAATGCATTTTTGATGTTTTTCGATACACGATCAAGATGTCACAGATATGAATAATATTTTTTTATGAATATATACCATTAAAAGCAACATTACAACTAAAACCGTTGCTTGTCAAAACTAAAAAAAAAAAATTTTTAAAAAATTTTTACTGTAGGACCCCAAAAGCTCTAAATTTTTTTTTTCAAAAAATTTTTTAGAACTGAAAGCCTCATCCCACCAAAATCAAATTTTTTGTCGTGAATAAGCTAATCAAGTAATATTATAATTAATAACAAAAAAATTAAAAATCAAAAAAAAAAATTTTGGTTTGTATGGAAAAATTATTTTTAAGGCCCCGTTCTTTAAGGCCCCGTCGCGTAGGGAAGGCGTGGTCGTAGGGGCGTAAAATTTTTCCTGAGTTATTTTTTAGTCAAAAGGAAAAAAATGAGGGGGTACCGTCTCAACATTTCCAACATTTCCAAAATAAGGGACACTCTAATGGGCATATATGGAGCATATATGTCATATATGTTCATATGCCCTCATTTTACGTATATGGACATATATGTTGCAAATATGATCATATATGCCTTTATACAGTGTCATATATATTCATATATGCACCATATA
Organism: Pegoplata infirma; assembly: GCA_963921195.1. Lineage (NCBI taxonomy): Eukaryota > Metazoa > Arthropoda > Insecta > Diptera > Anthomyiidae > Pegoplata > Pegoplata infirma. The sequence continues at coordinate 20,881,110 of OY992537.1, read as the reverse complement.
TGGACATACATGACGATGTATGAACACATATATGATCATATTTGTACCATTTTTCACCGCCCGAGTAAAAAAATTGATATGACACAATATATAATTTAATATGGGTTCGTGTCTATTTTAATATAATCTTATACGAAAAATGGTTTCATAAGATTTGATCGAATAATATCTAATAATATCAGTTTATATAACTTTTTATCGACTTAGATACGAGTTTTGGTTTAATCCAATGATATAAAATTATATCCAATTATATTAAAATTTTTACAATTTTATAAATCGGATGTTTTTTTTTTTAGTTTTTAATAAAAAGTTGAAAAATTAAAATAATAAAAATTAGTTGTTCTTGAAAAAAAATCAGAAAAATTAAAAAAAAAAATGGAGACATGTTAAATTTTATATAAACCACTTAGAAAATATTCTCATAAAAACTTTATCCTTATAAAAACTTAGAAAATTTAAAAAAAATGGAGTCATATATAATTTTATATAAAACACTTAGAAAATATTTGCGATAAAAAAATGTTCCTTGAAAAAAACTTAGAAAAAATTTTAAAGATTGAGTCATATAAAATTTTATATAAAACACTTAGAAAATATTCGTGATAAAAAGTGGTGCTTGGAAAAAACGTAGAAAAATAAAAAAATATGAAGTCATATGAAATTTTATATAAAACACGCTGCAAATATTTGCGATAAAAATATGTTCTTGGAAAAAACTTAGAAAAATTAAAAAATAATGGAGGCACATAAAATTTTATATAAAACACTTAGAAATTTGGAATGATGCATGGGACCAGATGTTACAACATATAATTATATATGGCGATATCTTAAAAAAATCGCACTTCAAAATTTATTATATAAATTTATCTCGCAAGACATAGTGTCACACATGATCATATATGAAATAATATGACTATATAAAAGTATATAAGATCATATTAAATTATTTTTACTCGGGCGGGTAATTTAAATTTTGCCGAATATTCGGCAAACTGTTACCGAATATTTATTTAACCGAAAATTAAAAAAATATGCCGAATAACGAATAGTGACGAATATTCGCGACATCCCTAGTATCAATACATTCGGAAAGGCCGAATTTAACTTTTTTACTTATTTTTCATTAAAAATGTTTTTTTAATTATTTTTTTTTATAAAATCTGTTTTTATCCAAAAAATATTTTTTTTCCAAAAATATTTATTTTCACCAATTTTTTTTGTTTTCATAATTTTTTTTTTTGATCAAAAAGTTTTGTTTTCAAAAAGTTTATTTTTTTTATCATAATTTGTTTTTTTTTGTTATTAAAAATGTATTTTTTAATTATTTTGTATACCCTCCAACAACAGTATGGGGGTATACTCACTTTGTCGTTCCGTGTGTAACACCTCTAAATATCGGTCGGGGACCCCACAAAGTATATATAATATTGATCCATGATTAGGCTGACCATTCGTACTGATTTGATCAGTACATGTACTGATTTTTCATCACTTGTACTGATCAAAAAACGTTGTACTGATTTGAACTGATTTTTTGAAATACGTACTGATTGTACTGATTTTTGAACATTTCAACATAAAAAATAATTTTTTTCAAAAATTCTATACAAAAACATGAATTTCTATTAAATAAGTGGTAAGAGTAGTTTTATATAACTTAAGTCTGGCAATGAAATTATAATGAAATTATTCTAAGGAGCTTAATCTAATCTAAATCTGAGGGAATGTCATCAGAATTTGACATTTGGTTGTTTAATAACAACATGAGCTTATTATCTGGGAAGTTTTTAAAAGCAATAGTTATCAAAACTTAATGCTCGTGAGAATTTGAGAAATTTAGTTATTCTCAAAACCTGTGGGTTTTTGTTATATAATTTGCACTTAAACGATCAAAACATTGAAATAAAGTTGTTTGAAGTCAACTACGACAACAGTTTATGGCAGTTGTTATTTGAACAGTTGATTTCACTAAAATTCAAATTGACCCTAAGTTTGTTAATTTAATTGAAATTTTTTGAGTGTTGGAAAAATAAACATAAAAACTTGAGCGTACTGATTTGAGTTCAGGAATAAATGGTCACCCTATCCATGATAGAATCTAAGTCATTTTAGCGATGTCCGTCCGTCAGTCTGTAGAAATAACGATGCAGTCCAAACCAAAAGAGCTAGACCCCTGAAATTGGGCAAGAATATCTCTTATCTTACTGGAAGGTTAAGTTCGAAGATGGGCAAAATCGGACCTAGGGGAAAAAAGCTCTCCCTTGAAGAACTAAACCGACCCCGAAAAAAAAAAAGATATTTTTAGGAGTTTTTTTAATTTTTGCTCAACAAATGTAACATTTGTATGCCATATTATGTTCATAGACCTGCGCTTGGACCAAGGGGGTTAGAATATTAGATTTTTTTCAGGCCGCCCCCCTTTGGGGTCGTGGTTATAGAAATAATAAGCGTAAATACCATAAACAAATTGTGTGTAAACATATATAGCGGGGGCACAGGTGTCCCCCACCAACTCCGCCGACCCCCTCCCCCACCAAAAAAAAAAAGACGCCCCTGCGTTTTTTTTTAATTTTAAACGTGTTGGATGGTATAAAAGATTCGGCACAGCCGAATTTAACACTCTTACTTGTTTTTTTACAAAACCTGTTTTTATCAAAAATTTTTTTTTCCAAAAATATTTATTTTCACCATTTGTATACCCTACACCACACTGTGGTACAGGGTATAATGAGTTTGTGCTGATGTTTGTAACTACCCGAAATATTGGTCCTAGACCCACTTTTAAGTATACCGATCGACTTAGAATCACTTTTTGAGTCGATTTAGCGATGTCCGTCCGTCCGTCCGTCCGTCCGTCTGTCTGTCCATGTAAACGGTGTAAACACGATACAGGTCGCAATTCTTAATCAATTGACTTGAAATTTGAAACTTAAGCTTTTTTTGGCCCAAGGACGAAGCCTATTGAAATTGGAAAAAATCGGTCCATATTTAGACCTAGCCCCCATACAAAGGTCCTCTTTAGTTTTGGCTCAAATGACTCTAATAGCCGCAGTTTAATAGGTATCTTTTCGAAATTTGCCAGGTAATCATGTTTTATCCACACAAATCAACATTCCGAATTTTTAAGAAATCGGACCAGTTCTTCTTGTAGCCCCCATACAAACCACCTTCCCGATTTTCACATAAATCTCTCAAATTTCATGAAAATAGAAAATATTTAATTAAAATTCTGTTTGTGTATGTTAAACGCGTTCTTTAATAACCTTATCAAATCTGATTATCATCGGACCATTTTTGGACTTAGGTCCCATGTGGAAATTTCCCCCGATATTCAGTTGAAGCGATTTATTGTCAACAAAAAGAAGCCTATTCCACTCAAGTTTGATTAGTGAGTGCTTTTTACACTTATTAAAGATTTGACAAAATATAGATCTAATCAGTCCATGTTTGAACTTGGGACCCATTTTCCGGGAAACTCTGGTGTAGGGTATTATATGGTCGGTCTTGACCGACTATAATTTTCTTACTTGTTTTTCATAATTTTTTTTTTTGATCAAAAAGTTTTGTTTTCAACAAGTTTATTTCTTTCATCATAATTTGTTTTTTTTTTGTCACTAAAAATGTTTTTTTTAATTAAATTTTTTTTCACAAGATTTCTTTTTATTAAAAAGAAAATTACTTTCTAAAAATATTTTTTCTCAAATTACTTTTTCGCCAAGTCTAAAATTCTTCTACCATAAAAATGTTCTATTGGTTTAACAAAAGTACAAAAACCAAGTGAGAATCTGTGAACACTTTCATTCATTTCACGAAAAACTTCATAAAACGTTTCATTGTTTGACGATTGTTCTACGATTATTTTCATTATTTCCATGTAAGTTTCATTGAAAGGGACTTTAATGACACCAGTTTCATTGATCAAATGAAACCTGTCTTCAGTTGAAAACGTGAGTAATTTTTTATTAAGCGTGTGTCAATTTTTATTACTTTAACGAACCTGTTTAACATGATAATGTTTTTAAGCTGGTGTCTAAATTTAAAAATGATTCAGAACACCACTTCAGTTTGACTAAATAAGCTAACAATTAACGAAAAAGAAAAGAAGAATTACTATTTTCATTTTCTTAAAATTTCATTTTCTTAAACCCAAAAATTTTAATAACTTGGGTTTGTAACTTGGATAAAAATTCATGTCGTGGTGAATAAAACCGAATAACAAAAAAGAAAATAAGAATTACTGTTTTCATTTTCTTAAAACCAAAAAGGTTTGTTACTTCGATTTGTAACTTGGATAAAAATTTACCTGCTGGTGAATACATTCATTTTTCAAAGCTGGTGAATAAAACGTAACATAATTATTTTTCAACAAAAAATTTTTTTTTTTTATAAATTTTTTTTTTCATAATTTTTTATTTTCATAATTTTTTTTTTCATCAAATTTTTTTTTATCAAAATTTTTTTATAAAATTTTTTATTACATTAAATTATTATTTTTTTCATATTTTTTTCATTAATGTTTTATTCATCAACATTTTTTTATTAAATTTTTCTTACATCAATTTTTTTTTACATCATATTGTTGTTTTCATCAAATTATTTTTTATCATATTTTTATTACATAATTTTTTTTCATATCTTTTTTTTTATTTTTTTTTAATATTTCTTTTAATATTTTTTATTCGTCCATTTTTTTTTTACATCAACAAAATTTTTTATACCCTCCACCAACAGTATGGGGGTATACTCACTTTGTCATTCCGTGAGTAACACATCGAAATATCGGTCGGGGACCCCACAACGTATATATAATATTGATCCATGATAGTATCTAATACATTCTAGCGATGTCTGTCCATCCGTCCGTCTGTAGAAATAACGATGCAGTCCAAACCAAAAGAGCTAGACCCCTGAAATTTTGCAAGAATATCTCTTATGTTACTGGTAAGATTAAGTTCGAAGATGGACAAAATCGGACCAGGGAGAAAAAAGTTCCCCCTTGAAGAACTAAAATGACCCCTGAAAAATACAAATTTTTACGAGTTTTTTTAAATTTTTACTCAACAAATGTAACATTTTTATGCCATATTATTTTAATAGACCTGCGCTTGGACCAAGGGGGGCTAAACAATTAGATTTTTTCAGGCCGCCCCCTTTGGGGGCGTGGTTATAAAAATTAATTAAAAATAACAATAAATATGTATTATTTAAGCGTAAATATCATAAACAAATAATTTGTAAACGCACATAGTGGTGCTAAAGGTGTCCCCACTGATTCCGCGGACCCACCCCCCCCCGCAAAAAGAAAAGACGCCCCTGCGATTTTTTTTTATTTAATTTTAAACGTGTTGGAGGGTATAAAAGATTCGGCACAGCCGAATTTAACACTCTTACTTGTTTTTATTTAAAAAAGTTGATTTTTATTTTTTTTTTCCTTAATTTTTTTTTATAAATTTTTTTTTTTTCATAATTTTTTTTTATCAATTTTTTTTTCATTAAAAACTTTTTTTTACTAAATTTATTTTCACTAAAAATTTTGGTTTCATCCATTATTTTTACCAAAACTGCTTTTTCACCTGAACTTTTTTGAACTTTTGACATAAAAATATTCCATTTTGCGACCACATCTTGCTTTACACAAACAGATGGACGGAGAATCTAGCACTTTTGGTTTAAACTGCAGTGTGCTTTCTTCAGAAGGACCTTCGGACGAACATCGCATTAATGTCTTACATTCGAAATAATAATGTGATAAAAAATAAACGTATTGACAAGAGGCTTCCTTCGCCAGCACTCTTCGGTTTATTAAAATCAATGGAAAAACTGTCAACATCTCCACTTTGCCTATGTTACCAATTATTTTTTTAGATTTCTCATTGTACATCAAAAATTATTTTGAATTTCATAGAAATAATTAGTATTGACTCAAACCGATGAAATAAAAATTCAGATATAATTTGAATTTTCTAAAATATAATAGGATATATTTGAAACATAATTTGTTTGTCGTGGTCAAATATTCAAAACTTGCTATCTGCAGTCTGATAACATACCAGATAGCCAGTTTTGAATTAAATCCCACGATGTATTTTCTAAAATAATCTTTTCCTCTTCATAAAAAACAAAACTTTGACTCCAAAAGTTAAATTAACTTATGCGGTGTTTAGTTTTAAATTTACTTTTAACCGGAAGTTGGCCATAGCTGTTTTTTTTTTAACAACCATTATAGTGTTATTTAATGTTTTATATATTTTTTCTCTGTAATGCGTCAACTGTTGTCATTTTGAAGTGTTACATTTTCACAACAAAAAGAGAAATGAACAAAAAAAATAATTTTAACATTTTTCACTAACTCAACCATAATAAAATGTTTTATAAAAAAAAAAATAATACTCAACTTTTAGCTGGCGATGACATGGCATGCCATGCCATTTATCCATCCACTCTTCATTTACAAGTTTAAATCACAATTTTATGTAAAACTTCGTTGACTAAAAAGATTTGAGTGGACCACAACAACAACAACTAAAACAAAAAATATAAATTAAATTTTGTTGTCATTTATTTGGTTGGCTTGAAAATGTGTACATCATTTGTGGCATTCATTAGCATTTCCTTAAACTTACAGCAAAAAAAAAAAAGAGACACACTTTGACATTTTACAAAAAAAAAAAAAAAAAAAACAAATTGAAGACGGTGAGCAAAAGAACTGTCATTTAATATGAAAGAAAAATTAACAAAAAAAAACTGTGGTTTACACTGAAAAAAAAGAAGCCCGATATCATGGCAAGGATCCAGCAAGGATCATTTTCAAAGAAAACAGTATCACGAAATGAAACTGTAAATGCAGTTTTACTTCATTTGAGCTCTACTTTCAGACGTAGATTATCCGGTTCAAGTTTAATATTGACTGTCAAACGGTGTTTTCAGCAGATTTTTGTGCTGATTGGACAGAGAGTTAATTTTGAGTGTAGTGTTATCATCAGTAGGGCTTTAAATGTCGGTTGGGTTTGTTAAGAGGTTTTTGTTTTACATATATGTGAATTTTTAGTTAACATGTACCTCAACCGGGAATCGAGCCACGGATATTTTGTTATATTTAAACACAGGCTGATTAATGCCTTAGGCGATACAACCACCACATTGATATGATATGCTTTGCCAAATAAGTAAGTATTGCTGCTGTGTTTACAATTTCCAACTCCACAAAACTATTTTAAATAATCTAAACTTATGTTTATATTTATGTGTTCTTATCTTAATGAAAATTTCTTTCAGTGTTAGCAGCTCACGACAAAGAAGTTGGTGTGGTTTTAAAAATCTTGTGGTTACTTAACCATATTAATTATGTACAATGAATTTTCTTTAAATGTCAAGGTACATTTCTACTTTAAGAAAAGAAATGATAAAATAACAAAATTTTTAATTAACATTATCTTTTTTTTTCCTTTTTGGTTAAATACCATTAACATTTAAAAGTTTACCTTAAATCTATTCTCATTTATAATTTTTTATGCAACAGTTGCTGGTGTTTTTATACCCTCCACTCTATTGATAGAGGGTATATATAAGTTTGCCATTCCGTGTGTAACACCTCGAAATATTGGTCTAGGACCCCATAAAGTATATATATTCATGATCCTCGATCGATTTTAAGACGATCTAGCGATGTCCGTCCGTCCGTCCGTCTGTCCGTCTGTCTGTCTGTTGAAAACACGCTAACTTTTGAAAGACTTTACTAAGGCTCCTAAAGTTTGGCATATATGTTGGGCATTTACCTGGTCAGGTTGGTATTGCAATCCAGTGAAATCGGTCCAGTGCACTATAGGGAATTTTCTGGTATTTTCTGGCCAAAACTCCAAAAGTTGAGATATTGCCTCAAAATTTGGCAAGTTTATTTGGCGGTAAGTTTTAAGGCTCTGTATAAAAAATTGGCATGATCTGGCCTAATAAATCGTGTTTTTAATGCAATTTTGTAATATAATTTTGTCAATAATTTTTACTTCCACGCCCACAAAAGGGGGCGGGCAAAAAAATAATTTTCCTAGTGCCTTTGGTCCAAGTGCAGGGCTTTGAACTTCTTGTGGCGTATTTTTTTTAATTTTTAAGCAAATGTACAAAAAAAATATAAAATATGGGATTTTGCGTAGCTAGACTAAGTTATTTAAGGGGGAGCTTTTTTTCACATGTTCCAATTTTGCTCATTTACGAACTTGAACATCGTAAGACTATAAGACATATTCGTGCCAAACATCAGGTGGCTAGCTCTTTTGGTTTGGACAGCATCATGCATTCCCCAGACAGTCAGACCGACAGACGGTCGGACGGACATCACTTAATTTTTTTTCCCCATGGAGCCGCATGGCTTAGCGAATGAATACATCTTACTCACAAATAGTTTCCCAATATCTCATAGAGATATGGGAGTATGCAATTATATGCAAAAAAAGTAGCAGTCCACAAATAAATTTGGTTTAAAAAAGAAAAAAATTAATTAAATAGAAAAATTAAAAAAATATATAAATCAACATTTTAAACCTGTACTTTGTACAAAATATATTTATTTGCCCTATTGATAATTGAAATTAATTTCAAAAGATTTTAATACAGGATTTTAAGTACGTTAATTTTGTAATAAGTTATGTTCTCCAAAATTAAAAAAAAAATAATAAAAATTAAATTTTGTTTTTGACGCCTCCGTACTAGCGGTAAAAGAGTTTGGTGTACAAAAATATGTGTGCTAGCTTACTTTAATATAGTTTACTGTATAATGGCATCCGAAAAAAGTTTTTTTGAACACATCAAAAATGGACTTTTGGCCAACAATTCCTTATAAATTCCCTATAGTGCAGTGGCTCAAAAGTTATAAGCAAATGAGTGAATTTCGGCAAGGGTTTTTTTGGAATTTACGAGATAAAACACACGATAACTTTCGAACAGCAATTCTGAGGGTGCTGAAGTGTGGCATATATATTTGTCGTTCTTCAGGTCCGGTTTGTTTTAAATTTCAGCCAAATCGGTCCAGTGGTTCAAAAGTTATTAGCAAAACCGTAAATTTCAGATTAGCCTCACCTTAAATTCACTTGTTGAAAACCCATGTTGAAAAAACATGTTTTAAAAACATTGGTAAGTCACAAAAATATTTTACATTCAAAAAAAAATTTAGTAAATTAATTTTTTTTTTTTTTCAAAAATTAGTTAAAATAAAAAGTATTTTTACACAAAATAAAATATTTCTAATCAAAAATGTTATTTTTTCACTCTAGAAAATTTACTATAACTTAAAAAGGGCATTGTGGACGGTATTCATAGATTCGGCCAAGTCAAATTTAAATTTTCTACTTGTTTTTTTACCTAATGTCCTGTCTCGTCCTTGCATCTTGACATAATCACGTTCTTTTGTTCATAAATTGTGCGAGTCGGTAGCAGTTTACTTAAGTTTTAGTTTAAGTTTAAGATAAGACAAGTCATGAGTTCTTTCTATAAATCTGTATCAATGTAGAAAGTTTCATGGAACATTAGTAAAAAGGACAAAAAAGGATTACTGGTATTAGTTTTTTTTTTTTGATTTTTATTGTTAACTTGTATGTTTTTATCATACGTGTACTCACGTTTCATTATTGTGTGTTATAAGAAAAAATGGAAATAGTTGGAATTGAAATAAATTAAATATTTTTTTTTTTTTGTAATTTAATCAGAATCGCAAATTTTTTGATAAAAATATATTTTTTTTATAAAAAAAAATCTGAGGCGTTTTTTCCAGATTCCCAAAATTGTTTCCTAACGCAAAACTCTCAGACATTTTTCCTTTAAAAATATCTTCGAAGTTTGTACTTGTGCCCAAACCATTGACTCATGATAATGTTTTGCTGTATAAATAGGTGTTCCTTTCAAAGTAAATTTTTTCTAGAAAAAATAACGCTATAATAATTTGTCATTTTATGCAAAACGCGTTGAAATATCGGTCGAGGACCCTATTATATTTATATATTATTGATCCGTGAGTGTTTGTCTATGTATGTCGATAACAAAAAGTTTTTGATGAAAAAAAGGTAAATAAAAATATAAAATAAAACATTATTGATAAAAAACAAGTAAGAAAATTATAGTCGGTCAAGACCGACCATATAATACCCTACACCAGAGTTTCCCGAAAAGTGGGCCACAAGTTCAAACATGGACTGATAAGATATATATTTTGTCAAATCTTTAATAACCCAGCAAAAATAAATCGAGATTTTGGCGACACAGCATCTTTTTATAGCATACCGAAGCGCACCCAAAGAGCGCTCTTGAGGATGCAGTAAAAGTAAGGGGGAAAAATTTAAATTTTTTGTTAAGCTTTTTTTTATATAAAACTTAAAATATAGAATTATATTTTGATAAAATTTCAATGTATTTAACCTTTTTAATATATTTAACACTTTTTGAATAAAAAACCATGAGTTTTGGACAAAGACACATGATTTCACTCCATCATTATTGCGCATTAATCAGCGCTGCAAAGAGTGCTTCAATCATAACACCTTTAACACATTTTGAATGAAAAAAAAAATTTAGTACACCATCTTTTTTAGTTTCAGAAAATACAAATTATATTACAAAAATGTCCAATCATATTTTAGAATCTCCAGTTATATTTAAAAATGTCCAATTATATTTCAAAAATCTATATAAATAAAAATCAATTGTCGTTCGTTGGTAACAGCATCAGTTGAGAACGGCTGGACCGATTTGGACAATTTTTTTTTTGAAATGTTCGTCATAGTCCAACTTAGGTTTTTACGTAAAGAAAAATTGACCACGCCCACTTTTACGCCCACTTTTTTCGATTTACCTAAAATCGAAAACGGCTGCACTGATTTGGATAATTTTTTATTTAAATGTTCGTAGTGATCCAGTTTAAGTTTTTACTAAAAGAAAATCGACCACGCCCACTTTTGCGCCCACTTTTTTAATTTATATAAGATCTGAGAATGGCTGGAGCGATTTGACTAATTTTTTTTAAATGAATTTTCATCATAATCCAACTTTGGTTTTTACGAAAAGAGAAATTAAACACGCCCACTTTGGTAAATTTTTGTTGAAATTGTTCGTCATAATTCAACTAAGGTTTTTACGGATAGTAAAATTTCCCACGCCCACTTTTTGCTATGTGCCGAAAGAACTGTAACGGCTAGACCGATTTGATTATAGTCTGCAAAAGATTTTTAAGAAATGAACAATTGTACACGCCTATTTTTACGCTCACTTTTCCCGATGTATATATTTTCAATCATGAAATGGCTGGATTAATGGTCTAATTTTGTTTTTAATGTTCATCATAGCACAACTAAGGTTTTTCGGAAAGAACAATTTTCCATTTTTACGCCCACTTTTAAAGTTGGTTAAAATCAAATAAAGTTTTTACGGCAAGAAAAAAATTTGCTCCTTAGAAAAATAATAAAATATAAAATATAAATTAAAATCAAATATACATAGTTCGTTCGTAATCGCATCAGTTGAGAACTGACCGATTTGGAGAATATTTTTTTTTAAATGTTCGTCTAAGGTTTTTTTCGAAAAAAAATTAATCACGCATACTCCTTTGATCGATTTTACTAAACTTTATTTTTTAAATGTTCGTCATAGTCCAACTTTGGTTTAAGTTGGACTACTTTAATTTCGATATATCTAAAAAAGAAGAACGGCAGGGCCGATTTGGCTATTAGTAGTATTTGTTGACGTTCGAGATAGTACAACTAAGGTTTTTACGGAAATAAAAATTGTCCACTCCCACTTTTTTCAATACATCTAAAATTGGAGAACAACTGGCCTGATTTTGTAAATTTTTTTCTTTAATGATCAATATAGTCCAAGTAAGGATTTTACGTAAATACTTATAGTCCTCCCCCACTTCAAAGCCAACATTTTTCAATATGCTTAAAATTGGCAACACTTGAGAATGCCTGGACCGATTTGGCAATTTTTTTTATTTTAAATGTTCGTAATGTAATTGTTCGGAAAGATAGATTTTCGTCGCCAACATTTTTCGATATATCTAAAATTTATTTTTACTCTAATTCAATCTATTAAAAAAAATATTTCTTTTTAGATTCCGCTTAAACTTGATACAAATGATTTCAAATCCTTGGGTATTGTTAACAAATCTACAAGTTTAACTTACCACGCAAATTTCAATGCCCACTTTTATCTAATTATGTCAACTACTTAAATTTTTGAGGAAATATAAATGAGAAAAGTGCCCCGGAAAAGTGGAAAATTCGGGAAAACTATAAAGGTTTGTTTGAACTCAAGACAATATCGCACGATAAGAACGAAGAACATGCGTAATTTATTTTTTGTTGTACTTAATGACACTAAAGAAGTTTTAAATTTGAACAGTTCGCAAAGTCGAAGATATGGTAATTTTTTTTTTTAGTTCCTAAAATAAAATTTGAAGACGATTATCTGCCTAATCGGGTCTTTAAAACCACGCCCACAAATTTTTCTATGCCAAGAAATTCATTACTTTTTTTGCGGGGCTATATATTTGAAGCGAGACGAAATATAATACTTATCTTATATTTGGGCCAGCGACGCGGACCGGGCCAGCTAGTTTCCAATATAATTGAAAATTTTTGAAATGTAATTAAAATTTTTTGGTTATAAATGGTAATATCTGAAATATAAATGGAAGTTTCTGAAATATAATTCGAAATTTTCGAAATATAATGGGAAATTTTTTAAATGTAATTGGATCTCTTAGGCGACATTTCTTCCAAATGACTTCAGGGAGTCAACTGATTTTCAGAATTAGTCAATTATTTTTTAGATTTTCTAATTGTATTCAGAAGTAGTCAATTGTATTTCAGATTTTGTAATTTGTTTTTCAAAAATAGTCAAATCTGCTTCATTTTTATTCTGCTTAAATTAGCTCTATAAAGATACATGAATTCATTGCATCTTTATAGCGATTTTTTCAGTGCTCTAAAGAGATGCGAATTCGGAGCATCTTAAGAGCGCTTTTTCGGTGTATCCAACTAGCGCTTTAAAGTGTGACATCGCCTTAGAGAATCATGCATGAATTCAGCAGGTTTGGATGCGCTCCTTGACTCGAGTTTCCTTTCCAAAAGCTGCTGCCCGTTCAGCAAAATTTCTGCTGGGAAGTGTAAAATAGTCAAAAATCAAATTTGAGTGAAATATGCTTCTTTTTGTTGAAAATAAACCGCTTTAACCGAATATCGGGTGAAATTTTCACAAGGGGGGGCCTAAGTCCAAAAAAAAAAAAATTTAATAAAATATTTTCTATTTTCATGTAATTTGAGAGATTTATGTGAAAATCGGGAAGGTGGTTTGTATGGGGGCTACAAGAAGAACTGATCCGATTCCTTCAAAATTCGGAATGGTGATTTGTGAGGACAAAACACGTTTACGTGCCAAATTTCGAAACGAAACCTATTATAGTACGGTTATTAGAGTCATTTGATCCAAAACTAAAGAGGACCTTTGCATGGGGGCTAGGTCTAAATATGGACCGATTTTTTCCAATTTCAATAGGCTTTTTCCTTGGTGCAAAATGGGCTTAAGTTTCAAATTTCAAGTCAATTGGTTAAAAATTACGACCTGTATCGTGTTTAAACCGTTTATATGGACAGACAGACGGACAGAGGGACATCGCTAAATCGACTCAAAAAGTGATACTGAGTCGATCGGTATACTTGAATGTGGGTCTAGGACCAATATTTCGGTTAGTTACAAACATCAGCACAAACTCATTGAAATCAAAACTAATGATGAAAAAAAAAAAATATATTGATGAAAAATAAAAAATATTGATGAACAAAAAAATTTATGAAAAAACAAGTGAGAGTGTTAAATTCGGCTGTTCTGAATCTTTTATACCCTCCAAAATGTAAGAAAAATTAAAAACAAAAATTTTTCGGGGGCGTTCCTTTTTTTTTGGGGGGGGGGGGAGGAGCGGGGGGGTATTATAGGGTCAGTGGTTACGTTGAGAGCACCTTTCCATCGCGATGGAAATTTTAATTATATTGACTTGAAATTCGGTATAAATGTTCGTTTTGACTTCGAAAATAACATTATGAAAAATGTAGGAGGCCGGTTAAGGGCCACGCCCACTTTTTTAAAATGTGTAATTTTGGTTATAATTTCTTTAAATTTAGTATATATACTCTCACTGACTGTAGAAATAATATCACAAAAAAAAAGGACGGTCAGACAATTGCCACGCCCACTTTTTAAAAATATGTTTAAAAAATATGCAAAAACATGGTTTACATATCGCCCCACTGTAGTCGGCGTCGCAGGCGGTCGCAAAAGTTAGCCGTTGAAATAAGTACTATGGATATTGGTCAATATATCTGAAAAAGTCCGGCGACCAATACGGACCAAACACAAAAGTTCTATTCCATCAAAAAAAAATCTATATAAATAAAAATCAATTGTCGTTCGTTGGTAACAGCATCAGTTGAGAACGGCTGGACCGATTTGGACAATTTTTTTTTTGAAATGTTCGTCATAGTCCAACTTAGGTTTTTACGTTAAGAAAAATTGACCACGCCCACTTTTACGCCCACTTTTTTCGATTTATCTAAAATCCGAAAACGTCTGCACCGATTTGGCTAATTTTTTATTTAAATGTTCGTAGTAACACAGTTTAAGGTTTTACAGAAAGAAAACTCAACCACGCCCACTTTACCGCCCACTTTTTTCGATTTATCCCAAATCTGAGAACGTCTGGACCGATTTGACTTAATCTATATAAATAAAAATCAATTGTCGTTCGTTGGTAACCGCATCAGTTGAGAACGGCTGGATCGATTTGGACAATTTTTTTTTGAAATGTTTGTCATAGTCCAACTTAGGTTTTTATGTTAAGAAAAATTGACCACGCCCACTTTTACGCCCACTTTTTTCGATTTATCTAAAATCCGAAAACGTCTGCACCGATTTGGCTAATTAAATGTTCGTATTAAGTAGCACAATTTAAGTTTTTACTGAAAGAAAAATCGACCACGCCCACTTTTACGCCGACTTTTTTCGATTTATCTAAAATCAGAGAACGTCTGGACCGATTTGACTTGGTTTTTAAAATGAATTTTCATCATAGTCCAACTTTGATTTTTACGCAAAAAGAAGCTGACCATGACCACTTTTACGCCCACAGTGGCTAATTTTTGTTGAAAATATTTGTCATAATTCAACTAAGGTTTTTTTCGGAGAAGAAAATTGCCCACGCCTACTTTTTCTATGTATCGAAAAAACTGTTATAGTCCGCAAAAGATTTTTAAGGCAAGAAAAATTGGCCACGCCTTCTTTACGCTTACCTTTTCCGACATGTATATTTTAAATCGTAGAACGGCTGGATCAATTTGGGTATTTTTTTTTAATTTCTTCATCGACCTAAAGTTTTTCGGAAAGAACAATTTTCTATTTATACGCCCCTCTTCGATGTATACAAAATCGCATCACTTGAGAATTAATGAACCGAATTTGGTTTTTACGGGAAAAATAATTAGCCACTCCAAATTGTATGCCCACTTTTTTGATATATCTTAAATCGGAGAACGGCTGCATAGATTTGGCTAAACTTTTTTTTAATGTTCGTCATAGTACAACTTAGGTTTAAACGGAATTAAAAATTTTTCACGTCCACTTTTTTTTCGATTTGGCTATTTTTTGTTAACATTAGTCATAGTCCAATTAAGGTTTTTACGGAAAAAAATTGTACAATCCCACTTTTTTCAATATATCTTAAATCCGAGAACGACAGCCTTTGCTAATTTTTTCTTTAATGATCATAGTCCAAGTAAGGTTTTTACGGAAAGAATTATTGTCCTCGATCACTTCAACGCCCACATTTTTGAATATCTTTAAAATTTTAACACTTGAGAACGCCTGTACCTACATTAGAGTGTCCCTTATTTTGGAAATGTTGGAAATCTTGAGACGGTACCCGCTCATTTTTTTCCTTTTGACTTAAAAATAACTCAGGAAAAATTTTACGCCCCTAGGACCACGCCTTCCCTACGCGACGGGCCCTTAAAGAGCGGGGCCTAAAAAATCATTTTTCCATACAAACCAAAAAATTTTTTTTTTGATTTTTAATTTTTTTGTTATTATTTATTATATTACTTGGTTTGCTTATTCACAACAAAAAATTTGATTTTGGTGGGATAAGTCTTTCAGCGCTAAAAAATTTTTCGCAAAAAAAAATTTTGAGCCGCCGGGGTCCTACAGTAAAAAATTTTTAAAAAATATTTTTTTTTAGTTTTGACCAGCAACGGTTTTAGCTGCTATGTTGCTTTAAATGATATATATTCATAAAAAAATATTTTTTGTATCTGTGACATCTTAATCGTGTTCTAAAAAAGGGTAAAAAATGCATTGATGATTTTTTTCGATACACGATAAAAATGTCACAAATATGAATAATATTTTTTTTGGAATATATATCATTAAAAACAACATAAAAACTAAAACCATTGCTTTTCAAAACTAAAAAAAAATATTTTTTAAAAATTTTTTACCGTAGGATTCCTACGGCTCAAAATTTTTTTTTTCGAAAAAGATAAAGATGTCACAGATATGAATAATTTTTTTTTTGGAATATATATCATTTAAAGCAACATAGCAGCTAAAACCGTTGCTGGTCAAAACTAAAAAAAAATATTTTTTAAAAATTTTTTACTGTAGGACCCCGGCCGCCCAAATTTTTTTTTTGCGAAAAATTTTTTAGCGCTGAAAGACTTATCCCTCCAAAATCAAATTTTTTGTCGTGAATAAGCAAACCAAGTAATATAATAATTAATAACAAAAAAATTAAAAATCAAAAAAAAAATTTTTTGGTTTGTATGGAAAAATGATTTTTTAGGCCCCGCTCTTTAAGGCCCCGTCGCGTAGGGAAGGCGTGGTCCTAGGGGCGTAAAATTTTTCCTGAGTTATTTTTAAGTCAAAAGGAAAAAAATGAGCGGGTACCGTCTCAAGATTTCCAACATTTCCAAAATAAGGGACACTCTAACCTACATATTTGGCTTTTTTCTGTTTTAAATGTTCGTAATAGTCCATACACAGAAAGAATTGAAAACGAAAGTCAATCAACAAAAACGCGGATTCAATTAATTTTTTAATTGAAACTCCTCCGATAAAGAAAATTGTTATATCAATCATCAAATTGTAGGTGATTAATTGATTTTTATTTCAATTAATCATTTTTTCGATTTTGATCAAAAATTTGATTGATTTTTTATTTAAAGTCAATTAAAATAATGATTGATTTAACAAATGAATTTCACACTTATGGAAAAATTATGAAGAAATTCATATTTTTTGCTTTCCAATATGTTGCCGACAATAAAAAAAAGTAAAACCGTAGTATATAGTATATTTTTGAATTAATGTATTCAAATAAATTGAAGCGAAAAAAATCTGGTATGTTGAAAATTTGTAATTTGATAGTTAAAGAAAATAACAAAAATGTTGATCAACACAATAATTGACTTATTTAAATTTTTTTGATCAATAGATTTAATTGAAATTTTTTAGGCAATTATTTTTTGTGTGTATGGTTGTTCGGAAAGAAAAATTGTCCTCGCCCACTTTTTTTCGATATATCCAAAACAAATTTAAATGCCCACTTTGCTTTAAATATGTGAAATCGCTTTAAGTCGAATACTAATGACCGGACCGATTTTTTTATGTTAGTAATAGTTCTAATTATGTTTTTAAGGAAAGATAAATGAGAAAATTGTCCCAGAGAAATGGGAAATTCGGGAAAACTATAAAGGTTTGTTTTTTTTGTATGATCTCAAGAATACTCAAGAAAATAGCACACAATAAGAACGAAGGATATGCGTAATTTTATTTTTGTGTTGTTCGTAATGATACTAAAGAAGTTTTTAAATTGTACAGTTCGAAAATTCGAAGACGTGGTAATTGTTTTTTTCCTGAAATATAATTTGAAGATGATTGATCTGCCTTAAAAAAAATCGGGTCTTTAAAACCACGCCCACAAATTTTTCTAAGCCGCGAAATTTATTACATTTTTTGCAGTGATATATATTTAAAGCAAAACTAAATATAACTGAACTTATATTTGGGCCAGCAACGCGGACCGGGCCAGCTAGTAAATATATAATTTTCTGTTCAAAAATTTGAATTTTGTTAAAAATTTAATAAAAAATAGAAAAATTTGTTTTAAAAAAAAGAAAAGATATGACTTAAAGCATTTAAATATCCTTTAAAATTGCCAAAAAAGAGTGGATAAATATCTATTTTTGTTCAAAAGTTACAACAGTTTAAACTTGACTTAATTTATGCGAAATAATGTACACTAGTTACAGGATTTTACAAGATCCAACTTTATGCACCCACCTGTTAGTAACGAACAAAAATATCGATCTTATATGATTATTTCCGTGCTATTAGGAATGTTCTATAATAAATACAAACATATCATGAAAATCGGGGACCTTTTTTTTTTGATTTTTGTCGTGCTAGATTGGCCAAATGTGGCACTGTGCATCGTGATAAATATACCAAATTTTTCATTTATTTAAAAAAAATACAAAAAAAACATGTAAAAAAGTGTATTTTTTTTAGATTGGTTTAGTTCTTCAAGGGGGAACTTTTTTCCCCCTTATCCGATTTTGCCAATTTCCGAACTTAACCTGCCTAGGAACATAAGACATATTTGTTCCAAACTTGAGGGGTCTAGCTCTTTTAATTTGGACTGCATCGTGTTAACTACAGACGGACGGACGGACATCGCTAGAATGTCTTAGAATCGATCACTGATCAATAATATATAAACTTTATGGGGTCCCCGACCGATATTTCGATGCGTTACACACGGAATGACAAAGTGAGTATGCCACCATACTGTAGTTGGAGGGTCTACAAATTTTTTTTGAAGAAAAATAAGTATATTACGTTTTATTCACCGTTTAATTTATTTATTGATATTGATGGAAAATAATGTTGAAAAAAAATATTGATTTGAAAATATTGATGAAAAAAAAAATATTGATGAAAAAAAATATTGATGAAAAAAAAATATTGATGACAAAAAAAATATTTATGAAAAAAAAAAATAAAATTGAAGAAGAATAATTATGTTACGATTTATTCACCAGCTGGTGAATATTTTTGTACTAGCCGTATGTGGAATAATCTTCCAGCGGCGGTCTTCCCAGCTTCTTTCAATGTACAGGGTGGTCCATTAACTGGTATCTTTTTAAAACATGCAATGAAATGAACAATACTCAATAGTTTTGGAACCTTATGGTTTTTGAATTCTCATTTTGTTTATAGTTTTATGTGTATGTATATGAAAGGTTTATAATCAACTTTATAAAATCATCTCACTGACTATGTCTTTACGGCATAAATAAATTTGGTAAAGTTTGAAGAAATATTTTTTTTAAACTATTTTACTCAAAAAGAATGTTTTTACAAAATATTTTTTTTTTAATATAATATTTTTAATTAATTTTTTTAATTTATACAATTAAAATTTTAATTATTTTTTTTTTTAAATTTTAATTAAATTTTTTAATTTATAGTATTAAGTTTTTAATTAAATAAATATCCATTTATTTTTAATTAACGACATACAAATATTTTTAATTTATTTGCGCATTTTAGTGATTGGTCCGGATTTAATTAATTTTTTAATTAAATCTACGAATTTTTTAATTAAATATTTTTTTTATTTTTTTCTGTGTAGATGAATTGGATTCTTTACAATACCGTGCGAGTTTTACGATCCCAAGATGTAGCAATTTGTTTGTTAACATAACCTCATTTGAGTGCCTTATTTCGGTTAAAAACTTTTTTTTCGAAAAACGTGCAGTTTGGCAGCGCAGTACTGCGCTAAAACGCGATACAGCGGAGCAAGCCGAGGACGCATCAATGAAGTCGTTTGCCATAAAAAACGGGAATGTTTGCTCTTTTAAATAAAGCCATAACATTTCAAAAAAAGTTGAGTATTGATCATTTTATTGCATTTTAAAAAAAGATACTAGTTATTGGACCACCCCTTAGATAAATTCAAGTCAAATATCCACAAACACCACTCCCTCTTTCCTCCTCCTCACAATCTATTTTCCTGATATCAACACAATGCATTGCATTAGTAGGGGCATCCCCTGAGTGTTGGTTCAACGTAAAAAAAAAAAAAAAAGCCCAAGTAAGTAAAATTTTTGGTTTTAAAAAAATTAAAACAATAACTCTACTTATCTTTTTTGTTAGTCGTTAGCTTATATAGTCAAACTGAGGTGGCGTCCTGCAACTTTTTTAAAATTAGACACCAGCCTTAAAACATTATCATGTTAAAATATTTCCTACCATAAGCGCTTTTCGATTATCACACTCCATGTGTGTCAATAAATTAAACTTCGAAACCAAATTATGACATCTGGGGTGAAATGTTCAATTCTTATTTGCTCTTTGTTCGAAATTTCTTTTTAATAGCTGATTAAAGGCTGACCCACATTAAGGGTGACAACCGCAAAGCGTTAATGATGAAAAGGTGACAATCTTCGCTTAGACTTTGGTTGATATTTAATTTACTTCTCGGTTTAGAGCATAATATTATTATTCCTCAGATATAATAATATTTATATTATTATTTCTCAGAAATAATTAATATGGACTCAAACCGATCTAAATAAAATTTCAGTTATAGAAAAATTCTTAGATTCAAAAAAATGTTTCCTATAAAAAATTTTGGAATTTAAAAAAAACTTTAATACATTTTTGTTAAAGTTTTGTTTTTCTTTTTTCAATAAATTTAAAAATCTTTATAAATAAAATTGAATTAAAAAAGTTCAATTACCTTTTATTTATTTTATTTCTATAAACTCCCACAGTTAATTTACTACCTTGTTTCCTTTACAAAAATAAAAAACTCTATATATTTTAACAACTATTTGCAGGATAAATAAATAAAAAAAAACTAAAAAAACTAGAATTGGATATATTCAAAAGCCTTTATAAATTGCAATAGTCTCTAGACTCTAAAGTCAATATATAAACATATGAATGCAAGTTAGTTATTAAAAAAAAAACATACAGGAATGTATACAAAAACTAAATGAAATACAAGTCTAAACAATCAACACCTTCTTTGGAATTTCTCAGAAGTATTTCGAAATTTTTACTATTGGTTTAGTGAAGATAACTTAACAATTTTCGTTTTCCTGCTGTTTTATTTTGTAATTTATGTGTTTTAAACATTCAATTGCAATGTTGTAAGTTGTTATGTGGTAGAAAAAAAAAAAAAATCAAATAGAAAATAAACATCTTTTAACATGTGAGGAATTTTGTACAAAGTGAGCTAACAGAGTTTTTCAGGTTAACATTTAGTTTATTCCATTAATAAAAATGTTTTGAAATCGGAGAATTTTTCTTAAAATAAAACAAAAAAATAGAATTAATAAATTCTGAGACATAATAATTTTTGGTGTACCCTGAGAAATCTGGAAAAATTATTTGACAACTCAGGCTAAGCGAAGATTATCAAATTTCCATCTGTAGCGCTTTGCGATTGTCACACTTAATGAAGGTAAGTCTTAAATCAGCTATCTAAAAGAAACTTTAAATACACTCAAAAAAATAAAACTGTAAAGTTAACAAACTTTTTTTTGTTAACTCGAGTTTACTGGCTTTTTAGCAACTTTTTAGTTAAAATCAGCGTTTTAACTACTTTTTTTAGTTAAGTTCGATTTACGAAAATACTAGTTTTGTACAAATTTGGAATTAATTTTTTTTTGTTGACTTTAAAACTGAGTTTACGAATTTTTACTAATTAATTTGCTGATTTTTTGTAACATTTTTGTCAAGTCGAAAATTTTAAACATTTCTTGTGTAGCCTCCTATGCAAATCTCATTAGTCCTACTTAAGCTGAACTTAACGCTGTGAAAAATATTTTTTTTTTTTATTTAAAAAAAAAAGGTTAGCTGAATTCACCTAATAAAAAATGTTACGAAATTTTCAGCTGAATTTTTAGTTAAAATTACTGTTTTTTGCTACATTCATTCTACGAAAAATTAACTAAATATTTTTTGTTAAATTAACTAGAAATTTAGTAGGTTCAAAATCAGGTGTTTTTTTAGTTAAATTTAACTAAATTTTTTGCCAACTTTACAGTTTTTTTTTTTTTAGTGTACAGAGCAAATGAGAATTAATCATTTCACATCACAGCGGCAGTTATAATTTGGTTTCAAAGTTTATTTTAATAGCTTATTTTAATCTTACACATATTGAGTGTGACAATAAAAAAGCGCTTATGATAGAAAATATTTCGATCAACTTTTCACAATGTTGTGTTTTTTGGACTTTTTGGAATGTTGAAATGTTTGAATTATTATTTCAAAGCTGCGATTCTGGTCCACAGATGCTGATTTTTAAACAAAATGTTAAGTGTGTTATCTAAAAAATATTAAACAAAATATAAAAACACAATTTCGGTCCCAAAAAGCAGATCAGCATTTTTGGACAACAATCGCGTTTTTATATTTTTTAATATTTTTTAGATAACTGAACATTTTCCAACTTTTGAGACCAATTTGAAAAAAAAATTATATTTATGTTTAAAAATCAGCATCTGTGGACTAAAATTGTGATTTTGGATTGTTTCTAAATATTTTTCCCTTAAAGTCTAAGCAAAATAAATCGAGATTTAGCGAGACAGCATCTTTTTATAGCATACCGAAGCGCATCCAAAGAGCGCTCTTGAGGATGCAGTAAAAGTAAGGTGAAAAAATTCAAATTTTTTGATAAGATTTTTTATATAAAACTCAAAATATAAAATTATATTTTGATAAAATTTCATACATGCTTTCCTTTTGAATATATTTAACACTTTTTGAATAAAAAACCATGAGTTTTGGACAAAGACACATGATTTTACTGCATCATTATTGCGCATTAGTCAGCGCTGCAAAGACCCAGCAGAAATTTTTCTGAACTGGCAGCAGCTTTTGGAAAGGAAACTTGAGTGAAGGAGCGCATCCAAACCTGCTGAATTCATGCATGATTCTCTAAGGCGATGTCACACTTTAGAGCGCTAGTTGGATACACCGAAAAAGCGCTCTTAACATGCTCTGAATTCAGATCTCTTTAGAGCTCTGAAAAAATCGCTATAAAGATGCAGTGAATTCATGTATCTTTATATAATTTATATATTTGGAGAGTCTAAAATATGATTGGACATTTTTTGTAATATAATTTGTATTTTCTGAAACTAAAGTGGAAATGGTGTACTCAATTTTTTTTTCATTCAAAATGTGTTAAAGGTGCTACGATTGAATCACTCTTTGCAGCGCTGATTAATGCGCAATAATGATGCGGTGAAATCATGTGTCTTTGTTCAAAACTCATGGTTTTTTATTCAAAAAGTGTTTAATATATTTAAAAGGAAAGCATGTGTGAAATTTTATCAAAATATAATTTTATATTTTAAGTTTTATATAAAAAATCTTAACAAAAATTTTTAATTTTTTTCCCCTTACCTTTACTGCATCCTCAAGAGCGCTATTTGGATGCGCTTCGGTATGCTATAAAAAGATGCTGTGTCGCCAATATCTCGATTTATTTTTGCTGGGGAGTGCTTCAATCATAACACCTCACATTTTAAATGAAAAAAGTTGAGTACACAATTTCCACGTTAGTTTCAGAAAATACAAATTATATTACAAAAAATGTCCAATTATATTCAAAAATGTCCAATTATACAGGGTGGTCCAATAACTGGTATCTTTTTAAAACATGCAATGAAATGAACAATACTCAATAGTTTTGAAACCTTATGGCTTTATTTGAAAGAGCAAATATTCCCATTATTTTTGGCAAACGACTTAATTCATGCGGTTGCTCATTCTCGGCACCCATTTTTCTAATGTTTCTGGTTCTATCTCACGAATGGCTTGAACGATATTCGTCGAATGGGCCTAGAACATTTCTGGATTTCCCATGTTGCATGAATCTTTAACGAGACCCCTCAAAAAAATTTTTAAAGTTTTTAATCGGCAGCTCTGAAGTGATCAATTGTCACCGCGAATATGGCGAAAAACACGATTTCCGAACTAAGTGCGCAAAATATCGATTGTTTGATGGACTGTGGGACATATTGCGACATCCTTCTGAAAATAAATGTCATCCAAGTTGGTATATTCTATTACGGCAAACAAAAAGTCTGTAATCATGGCTATGTAGCGCTCATCTTTGACGAAAATGGGAGTTTCAGCTGTATTTTTGAAAATATTGCGTAATGATGCTGATACTCAAATCTATTGCTTTCTATAGATGAATTGGATTCTTTACAATACCTTGCGAGTTTTACGATCCCAAGATGTAGCAATTTGTTTGTTAACATAACCTCATTTGAGTGCCTTATTTCGGTTAAAAACTTTTTTTCGAAAAACGTGCAGTTTGGCAGCGCAGTACTGCGCTACAACGCGATACAGCGGAGCAAGCCGAAGACGCATCAATGAAGTCGTTTGCCATAAAAAACGGGAATGTTTGCTCTTTCAAATAAAGCCATAGGGTTTCAAAACTATTGAGTATTGTTCATTTCATTGCATGTTTTAAAAAGATACCAGTTATTGGACCACCCCTTATTTAAAAAATTTCCAATATAATTGAAAATTTTTTAAATGTAATTAAATTTTTTTGGGTTATATGTAAATGGTAATATCTGTAATATAAATGGAAGTTACTGAAATATAATTTGAAATTTTCGAAATATAATTGGAAATTTTTTAAATGTAATTGGATCTCTTAGGCGATATTTCTTCCAAATGCTTGCAGGGAGTCAACTGATTTTCAGAATTAGTCAATTATATTTAAGATTTTCCAATTGTATTCAGAAATATTCAATTGTATTTCAGATTCTGTAATTTGTATTTCAGAAATAGTCAAATGTGCTTCATCTTTATTCTGCTTAAATCAGCTGTAAAAATATACATGAATTCACTGCATCTTTATAGCGATTTTTTCAGCGCTCTAAAGAGATGTGAGTTCAGAACATCTTAAGAGCGCTTTTTCGGTGTATCCAACTAGCGCTCTAAAGTGTGACATCGCCTTAGAGAATCATGCATGAATTCAGCAGGTTTTTTTTATAAATTTTTCCACAATCTTGGTCCAGTATATACTAACTAAATAGCCCAATTATTAAAAATACCCCACTGTTCACCGTTGCGTATGATTGTTAATTAAGGCCAACTACTAAATTAAGTATAATCCACTTATACAGTTTTCAAGTAAGTACACTGTAGTTGAATTTGATACTTTTTATACCCTCCAACCACAGTATGGGGGTATAATCACTTTGTCATTTCGTTTGTAACGCATCGAAATATCGGTCGGGAATCCCATAAAGTATATATATTATTGATCCACGATCGATTCTAAGACATTCTGTAAATGTCCGTCCGTCTGTCTGTAGATGGCACGATACAGTCCAAAATAAAAGAGATAGCCTCCTGCAGTTTGGCATGAATATGTCTTATGGTCCTAGGCAGGTTAAGTTTGTAAATGGGCAAAATTGGCTCAGGGGGAAAAAAGTTCCCCCTTGAAGAACTGAACCAACCTCAGAAAAAATACACTTTTTATACCCTCCAACCACAGTATGGGGGTATACTCACTTTGTCATTCCATGTGTAACGCATTGAAATATCGGTCTAGGACCCCATAAAGTATATATTTTTTTGATCAGTGATTGATCAGACATTCTAGCGATGTCCGTCCGTCCGTCTGTAGAAGACACGATACAGTCCAAAATAAAAGAGCTAGACTTCCGAAGGTTGGCACTAATATGTCTAATATTCCTAGGCAGGTTAAGTTCGGAAGTGGGCAAAATCGGACCAAGGGGAAAAAAGTTCCCCCTTGAAGAACTAAACTAACCTAAGAAAAACCGCAATTTTTTCAGGGTTTTTTGTACTTTTGCTAAGCAAATGCAACATTCTTATCTCAGATGAAGTTCAAAATCGCAAGGGGAAGGTGCTCCCTAACGTCTCCCCCCAACCTCCCCCAAAAAAAGACGCCCCTGGATGTTTTTTTATATTGTTTTTTTTTTTTACATTTTGGAGGGTATAAAAGAATCGGCAATTCAATGGTGTTAGCCGTTTTTCGAATTGTATTGTATATCCTCTACCACTGACTGTAAGTGAAGAATATTTAAACGCTCAAAATTTTAGTATTTTCTACGTCTTAGAATATGAAAAACTTTCGAGGAAAAAAATTTCTAAGAATCTTATAATTTTTCAAAAGAAAAAATGCCTATGGATCTGCGAAATTTTCGACCGGGAAAATGTCTAATTTTTTGAATTTTTTTCTATTAGAAAAATGTCTTAGAATCTGAGAATTTTGTTATAAAAAATTGTATCAACATTGGCAAATTTATGTTCGATAAAAAAGAATTCGAAGAATTAAAGCATTTTATTGGAAAACTGTTTCAGAATCCAAAAAGTTTTTTTTTTCTATGTGGCATTTTTTTGGAATTCTGAAAATTTTTTAAAAGAAAAATGTAATAAAAAACAAGTAAAAAAGTTAAATTCGGCCTTGCCAAATGTAGTGATACCCTCCACAATTTCAAAAAAATTATTGCAAAAAACTTTATTTAAAAGGAAATTACTTTTGAAAAAAAAAAAAATTTTGAAAAAAAAAATTCCGCGAAAAAAAATTTTGGTAAAAAAATCCGCGTTTTTTTTTCTTTTTTTGTCAAAAAATATGTTCGTACTTGTTTAAATACCATTTGGTATTCAATTATGTTCACATATTCCAACCAGAAGCCGAATTAAAGCATTTTCTATTTTTAGGTTATGTTGAATGTACTGAAATTTTTGCGGTGTGCTTACATTTTCGTTCATAACTTTTGAACCGCTTAACCGATATCGCTCAAATGCAATACCAAACTTCTCGGGAGAACTTCCAATAAATATGTTAAGTTTCAGTCATGTCTGTGCAATATTTTGTCCGCGACAGCATTTTCCACAGACAGACAGACAGACAGACAGACAGACAGACAGACAGACAGACAGACAGACAGACAGACAGACAGACAGACAGACAGACAGACAGACAGACAGACAGACAGACAGACAGACAGACAGACAGACAGACAGACAGACAGACAGACAGACAGACAGACAGACAGACAGACAGACAGACAGACAGACAGACAGACAGACAGACAGACAGACAGACAGACAGACAGACAGACAGACAGACAGACAGACAGACAGACAGACAGACAGACAGACAGACAGACAGACAGACAGACAGACAGACAGACAGACAGACAGACAGACAGACAGACAGACAGACAGACAGACAGACAGACAGACAGACAGACAGACAGACAGACAGACAGACAGACAGACAGACAGACAGACAGACAGACAGACAGACAGACAGACAGACAGACAGACAGACAGACAGACAGACAGACAGACAGACAGACAGACAGACAGACAGACAGACAGACAGACAGACAGACAGACAGACAGACAGACAGACAGACAGACAGACAGACAGACAGACAGACAGACAGACAGACAGACAGACAGACAGACAGACAGACAGACAGACAGACAGACAGACAGACAGACAGACAGACAGACAGACAGACAGACAGACAGACAGACAGACAGACAGACAGACAGACAGACAGACAGACAGACAGACAGACAGACAGACAGACAGACAGACAGACAGACAGACAGACAGACAGACAGACAGACAGACAGACAGACAGACAGACAGACAGACAGACAGACAGACAGACAGACAGACAGACAGACAGACAGACAGACAGACAGACAGACAGACAGACAGACAGACAGACAGACAGACAGACAGACAGACAGACAGACAGACAGACAGACAGACAGACAGACAGACAGACAGACAGACAGACAGACAGACAGACAGACAGACAGACAGACAGACAGACAGACAGACAGACAGACAGACAGACAGACAGACAGACAGACAGACAGACAGACAGACAGACAGACAGACAGACAGACAGACAGACAGACAGACAGACAGACAGACAGACAGACAGACAGACAGACAGACAGACAGACAGACAGACAGACAGACAGACAGACAGACAGACAGACAGACAGACAGACAGACAGACAGACAGACAGACAGACAGACAGACAGACAGACAGACAGACAGACAGACAGACAGACAGACAGACAGACAGACAGACAGACAGACAGACAGACAGACAGACAGACAGACAGACAGACAGACAGACAGACAGACAGACAGACAGACAGACAGACAGACAGACAGACAGACAGACAGACAGACAGACAGACAGACAGACAGACAGACAGACAGACAGACAGACAGACAGACAGACAGACAGACAGACAGACAGACAGACAGACAGACAGACAGACAGACAGACAGACAGACAGACAGACAGACAGACAGACAGACAGACAGACAGACAGACAGACAGACAGACAGACAGACAGACAGACAGACAGACAGACAGACAGACAGACAGACAGACAGACAGACAGACAGACAGACAGACAGACAGACAGACAGACAGACAGACAGACAGACAGACAGACAGACAGACAGACAGACAGACAGACAGACAGACAGACAGACAGACAGACAGACAGACAGACAGACAGACAGACAGACAGACAGACAGACAGACAGACAGACAGACAGACAGACAGACAGACAGACAGACAGACAGACAGACAGACAGACAGACAGACAGACAGACAGACAGACAGACAGACAGACAGACAGACAGACAGACAGACAGACAGACAGACAGACAGACAGACAGACAGACAGACAGACAGACAGACAGACAGACAGACAGACAGACAGACAGACAGACAGACAGACAGACAGACAGACAGACAGACAGACAGACAGACAGACAGACAGACAGACAGACAGACAGACAGACAGACAGACAGACAGACAGACAGACAGACAGACAGACAGACAGACAGACAGACAGACAGACAGACAGACAGACAGACAGACAGACAGACAGACAGACAGACAGACAGACAGACAGACAGACAGACAGACAGACAGACAGACAGACAGACAGACAGACAGACAGACAGACAGACAGACAGACAGACAGACAGACAGACAGACAGACAGACAGACAGACAGACAGACAGACAGACAGACAGACAGACAGACAGACAGACAGACAGACAGACAGACAGACAGACAGACAGACAGACAGACAGACAGACAGACAGACAGACAGACAGACAGACAGACAGACAGACAGACAGACAGACAGACAGACAGACAGACAGACAGACAGACAGACAGACAGACAGACAGACAGACAGACAGACAGACAGACAGACAGACAGACAGACAGACAGACAGACAGACAGACAGACAGACAGACAGACAGACAGACAGACAGACAGACAGACAGACAGACAGACAGACAGACAGACAGACAGACAGACAGACAGACAGACAGACAGACAGACAGACAGACAGACAGACAGACAGACAGACAGACAGACAGACAGACAGACAGACAGACAGACAGACAGACAGACAGACAGACAGACAGACAGACAGACAGACAGACAGACAGACAGACAGACAGACAGACAGACAGACAGACAGACAGACAGACAGACAGACAGACAGACAGACAGACAGACAGACAGACAGACAGACAGACAGACAGACAGACAGACAGACAGACAGACAGACAGACAGACAGACAGACAGACAGACAGACAGACAGACAGACAGACAGACAGACAGACAGACAGACAGACAGACAGACAGACAGACAGACAGACAGACAGACAGACAGACAGACAGACAGACAGACAGACAGACAGACAGACAGACAGACAGACAGACAGACAGACAGACAGACAGACAGACAGACAGACAGACAGACAGACAGACAGACAGACAGACAGACAGACAGACAGACAGACAGACAGACAGACAGACAGACAGACAGACAGACAGACAGACAGACAGACAGACAGACAGACAGACAGACAGACAGACAGACAGACAGACAGACAGACAGACAGACAGACAGACAGACAGACAGACAGACAGACAGACAGACAGACAGACAGACAGACAGACAGACAGACAGACAGACAGACAGACAGACAGACAGACAGACAGACAGACAGACAGACAGACAGACAGACAGACAGACAGACAGACAGACAGACAGACAGACAGACAGACAGACAGACAGACAGACAGACAGACAGACAGACAGACAGACAGACAGACAGACAGACAGACAGACAGACAGACAGACAGACAGACAGACAGACAGACAGACAGACAGACAGACAGACAGACAGACAGACAGACAGACAGACAGACAGACAGACAGACAGACAGACAGACAGACAGACAGACAGACAGACAGACAGACAGACAGACAGACAGACAGACAGACAGACAGACAGACAGACAGACAGACAGACAGACAGACAGACAGACAGACAGACAGACAGACAGACAGACAGACAGACAGACAGACAGACAGACAGACAGACAGACAGACAGACAGACAGACAGACAGACAGACAGACAGACAGACAGACAGACAGACAGACAGACAGACAGACAGACAGACAGACAGACAGACAGACAGACAGACAGACAGACAGACAGACAGACAGACAGACAGACAGACAGACAGACAGACAGACAGACAGACAGACAGACAGACAGACAGACAGACAGACAGACAGACAGACAGACAGACAGACAGACAGACAGACAGACAGACAGACAGACAGACAGACAGACAGACAGACAGACAGACAGACAGACAGACAGACAGACAGACAGACAGACAGACAGACAGACAGACAGACAGACAGACAGACAGACAGACAGACAGACAGACAGACAGACAGACAGACAGACAGACAGACAGACAGACAGACAGACAGACAGACAGACAGACAGACAGACAGACAGACAGACAGACAGACAGACAGACAGACAGACAGACAGACAGACAGACAGACAGACAGACAGACAGACAGACAGACAGACAGACAGACAGACAGACAGACAGACAGACAGACAGACAGACAGACAGACAGACAGACAGACAGACAGACAGACAGACAGACAGACAGACAGACAGACAGACAGACAGACAGACAGACAGACAGACAGACAGACAGACAGACAGACAGACAGACAGACAGACAGACAGACAGACAGACAGACAGACAGACAGACAGACAGACAGACAGACAGACAGACAGACAGACAGACAGACAGACAGACAGACAGACAGACAGACAGACAGACAGACAGACAGACAGACAGACAGACAGACAGACAGACAGACAGACAGACAGACAGACAGACAGACAGACAGACAGACAGACAGACAGACAGACAGACAGGCAGGCAGACAGACAGACAGACAGACAGACAGACAGACAGACAGACAGACAGACAGACAGACAGACAGACAGACAGACAGACAGACAGACAGACAGACAGACAGACAGACAGACAGACAGACAGACAGACAGACAGACAGACAGACAGACAGACAGACAGACAGACAGACAGACAGACAGACAGACAGACAGACAGACAGACAGACAGACAGACAGACAGACAGACAGACAGACAGACAGACAGACAGACAGACAGACAGACAGACAGACAGACAGACAGACAGACAGACAGACAGACAGACAGACAGACAGACAGACAGACAGACAGACAGACAGACAGACAGACAGACAGACAGACAGACAGACAGACAGACAGACAGACAGACAGACAGACAGACAGACAGACAGACAGACAGACAGACAGACAGACAGACAGACAGACAGACAGACAGACAGACAGACAGACAGACAGACAGACAGACAGACAGACAGACAGACAGACAGACAGACAGACAGACAGACAGACAGACAGACAGACAGACAGACAGACAGACAGACAGACAGACAGACAGACAGACAGACAGACAGACAGACAGACAGACAGACAGACAGACAGACAGACAGACAGACAGACAGACAGACAGACAGACAGACAGACAGACAGACAGACAGACAGACAGACAGACAGACAGACAGACAGACAGACAGACAGACAGACAGACAGACAGACAGACAGACAGACAGACAGACAGACAGACAGACAGACAGACAGACAGACAGACAGACAGACAGACAGACAGACAGACAGACAGACAGACAGACAGACAGACAGACAGACAGACAGACAGACAGACAGACAGACAGACAGACAGACAGACAGACAGACAGACAGACAGACAGACAGACAGACAGACAGACAGACAGACAGACAGACAGACAGACAGACAGACAGACAGACAGACAGACAGACAGACAGACAGACAGACAGACAGACAGACAGACAGACAGACAGACAGACAGACAGACAGACAGACAGACAGACAGACAGACAGACAGACAGACAGACAGACAGACAGACAGACAGACAGACAGACAGACAGACAGACAGACAGACAGACAGACAGACAGACAGACAGACAGACAGACAGACAGACAGACAGACAGACAGACAGACAGACAGACAGACAGACAGACAGACAGACAGACAGACAGACAGACAGACAGACAGACAGACAGACAGACAGACAGACAGACAGACAGACAGACAGACAGACAGACAGACAGACAGACAGACAGACAGACAGACAGACAGACAGACAGACAGACAGACAGACAGACAGACAGACAGACAGACAGACAGACAGACAGACAGACAGACAGACAGACAGACAGACAGACAGACAGACAGACAGACAGACAGACAGACAGACAGACAGACAGACAGACAGACAGACAGACAGACAGACAGACAGACAGACAGACAGACAGACAGACAGACAGACAGACAGACAGACAGACAGACAGACAGACAGACAGACAGACAGACAGACAGACAGACAGACAGACAGACAGACAGACAGACAGACAGACAGACAGACAGACAGACAGACAGACAGACAGACAGACAGACAGACAGACAGACAGACAGACAGACAGACAGACAGACAGACAGACAGACAGACAGACAGACAGACAGACAGACAGACAGACAGACAGACAGACAGACAGACAGACAGACAGACAGACAGACAGACAGACAGACAGACAGACAGACAGACAGACAGACAGACAGACAGACAGACAGACAGACAGACAGACAGACAGACAGACAGACAGACAGACAGACAGACAGACAGACAGACAGACAGACAGACAGACAGACAGACAGACAGACAGACAGACAGACAGACAGACAGACAGACAGACAGACAGACAGACAGACAGACAGACAGACAGACAGACAGACAGACAGACAGACAGACAGACAGACAGACAGACAGACAGACAGACAGACAGACAGACAGACAGACAGACAGACAGACAGACAGACAGACAGACAGACAGACAGACAGACAGACAGACAGACAGACAGACAGACAGACAGACAGACAGACAGACAGACAGACAGACAGACAGACAGACAGACAGACAGACAGACAGACAGACAGACAGACAGACAGACAGACAGACAGACAGACAGACAGACAGACAGACAGACAGACAGACAGACAGACAGACAGACAGACAGACAGACAGACAGACAGACAGACAGACAGACAGACAGACAGACAGACAGACAGACAGACAGACAGACAGACAGACAGACAGACAGACAGACAGACAGACAGACAGACAGACAGACAGACAGACAGACAGACAGACAGACAGACAGACAGACAGACAGACAGACAGACAGACAGACAGACAGACAGACAGACAGACAGACAGACAGACAGACAGACAGACAGACAGACAGACAGACAGACAGACAGACAGACAGACAGACAGACAGACAGACAGACAGACAGACAGACAGACAGACAGACAGACAGACAGACAGACAGACAGACAGACAGACAGACAGACAGACAGACAGACAGACAGACAGACAGACAGACAGACAGACAGACAGACAGACAGACAGACAGACAGACAGACAGACAGACAGACAGACAGACAGACAGACAGACAGACAGACAGACAGACAGACAGACAGACAGACAGACAGACAGACAGACAGACAGACAGACAGACAGACAGACAGACAGACAGACAGACAGACAGACAGACAGACAGACAGACAGACAGACAGACAGACAGACAGACAGACAGACAGACAGACAGACAGACAGACAGACAGACAGACAGACAGACAGACAGACAGACAGACAGACAGACAGACAGACAGACAGACAGACAGACAGACAGACAGACAGACAGACAGACAGACAGACAGACAGACAGACAGACAGACAGACAGACAGACAGACAGACAGACAGACAGACAGACAGACAGACAGACAGACAGACAGACAGACAGACAGACAGACAGACAGACAGACAGACAGACAGACAGACAGACAGACAGACAGACAGACAGACAGACAGACAGACAGACAGACAGACAGACAGACAGACAGACAGACAGACAGACAGACAGACAGACAGACAGACAGACAGACAGACAGACAGACAGACAGACAGACAGACAGACAGACAGACAGACAGACAGACAGACAGACAGACAGACAGACAGACAGACAGACAGACAGACAGACAGACAGACAGACAGACAGACAGACAGACAGACAGACAGACAGACAGACAGACAGACAGACAGACAGACAGACAGACAGACAGACAGACAGACAGACAGACAGACAGACAGACAGACAGACAGACAGACAGACAGACAGACAGACAGACAGACAGACAGACAGACAGACAGACAGACAGACAGACAGACAGACAGACAGACAGACAGACAGACAGACAGACAGACAGACAGACAGACAGACAGACAGACAGACAGACAGACAGACAGACAGACAGACAGACAGACAGACAGACAGACAGACAGACAGACAGACAGACAGACAGACAGACAGACAGACAGACAGACAGACAGACAGACAGACAGACAGACAGACAGACAGACAGACAGACAGACAGACAGACAGACAGACAGACAGACAGACAGACAGACAGACAGACAGACAGACAGACAGACAGACAGACAGACAGACAGACAGACAGACAGACAGACAGACAGACAGACAGACAGACAGACAGACAGACAGACAGACAGACAGACAGACAGACAGACAGACAGACAGACAGACAGACAGACAGACAGACAGACAGACAGACAGACAGACAGACAGACAGACAGACAGACAGACAGACAGACAGACAGACAGACAG
This sequence comes from Pegoplata infirma, assembly GCA_963921195.1. Classification (NCBI taxonomy): domain Eukaryota; kingdom Metazoa; phylum Arthropoda; class Insecta; order Diptera; family Anthomyiidae; genus Pegoplata; species Pegoplata infirma. The sequence goes on along the minus strand of OY992537.1, from coordinate 20,845,745 downwards.
ACAGACAGACAGACAGACAGACAGACAGACAGACAGACAGACAGACAGACAGACAGACAGACAGACAGACAGACAGACAGACAGACAGACAGACAGACAGACAGACAGACAGACAGACAGACAGACAGACAGACAGACAGACAGACAGACAGACAGACAGACAGACAGACAGACAGACAGACAGACAGACAGACAGACAGACAGACAGACAGACAGACAGACAGACAGACAGACAGACAGACAGACAGACAGACAGACAGACAGACAGACAGACAGACAGACAGACAGACAGACAGACAGACAGACAGACAGACAGACAGACAGACAGACAGACAGACAGACAGACAGACAGACAGACAGACAGACAGACAGACAGACAGACAGACAGACAGACAGACAGACAGACAGACAGACAGACAGACAGACAGACAGACAGACAGACAGACAGACAGACAGACAGACAGACAGACAGACAGACAGACAGACAGACAGACAGACAGACAGACAGACAGACAGACAGACAGACAGACAGACAGACAGACAGACAGACAGACAGACAGACAGACAGACAGACAGACAGACAGACAGACAGACAGACAGACAGACAGACAGACAGACAGACAGACAGACAGACAGACAGACAGACAGACAGACAGACAGACAGACAGACAGACAGACAGACAGACAGACAGACAGACAGACAGACAGACAGACAGACAGACAGACAGACAGACAGACAGACAGACAGACAGACAGACAGACAGACAGACAGACAGACAGACAGACAGACAGACAGACAGACAGACAGACAGACAGACAGACAGACAGACAGACAGACAGACAGACAGACAGACAGACAGACAGACAGACAGACAGACAGACAGACAGACAGACAGACAGACAGACAGACAGACAGACAGACAGACAGACAGACAGACAGACAGACAGACAGACAGACAGACAGACAGACAGACAGACAGACAGACAGACAGACAGACAGACAGACAGACAGACAGACAGACAGACAGACAGACAGACAGACAGACAGACAGACAGACAGACAGACAGACAGACAGACAGACAGACAGACAGACAGACAGACAGACAGACAGACAGACAGACAGACAGACAGACAGACAGACAGACAGACAGACAGACAGACAGACAGACAGACAGACAGACAGACAGACAGACAGACAGACAGACAGACAGACAGACAGACAGACAGACAGACAGACAGACAGACAGACAGACAGACAGACAGACAGACAGACAGACAGACAGACAGACAGACAGACAGACAGACAGACAGACAGACAGACAGACAGACAGACAGACAGACAGACAGACAGACAGACAGACAGACAGACAGACAGACAGACAGACAGACAGACAGACAGACAGACAGACAGACAGACAGACAGACAGACAGACAGACAGACAGACAGACAGACAGACAGACAGACAGACAGACAGACAGACAGACAGACAGACAGACAGACAGACAGACAGACAGACAGACAGACAGACAGACAGACAGACAGACAGACAGACAGACAGACAGACAGACAGACAGACAGACAGACAGACAGACAGACAGACAGACAGACAGACAGACAGACAGACAGACAGACAGACAGACAGACAGACAGACAGACAGACAGACAGACAGACAGACAGACAGACAGACAGACAGACAGACAGACAGACAGACAGACAGACAGACAGACAGACAGACAGACAGACAGACAGACAGACAGACAGACAGACAGACAGACAGACAGACAGACAGACAGACAGACAGACAGACAGACAGACAGACAGACAGACAGACAGACAGACAGACAGACAGACAGACAGACAGACAGACAGACAGACAGACAGACAGACAGACAGACAGACAGACAGACAGACAGACAGACAGACAGACAGACAGACAGACAGACAGACAGACAGACAGACAGACAGACAGACAGACAGACAGACAGACAGACAGACAGACAGACAGACAGACAGACAGACAGACAGACAGACAGACAGACAGACAGACAGACAGACAGACAGACAGACAGACAGACAGACAGACAGACAGACAGACAGACAGACAGACAGACAGACAGACAGACAGACAGACAGACAGACAGACAGACAGACAGACAGACAGACAGACAGACAGACAGACAGACAGACAGACAGACAGACAGACAGACAGACAGACAGACAGACAGACAGACAGACAGACAGACAGACAGACAGACAGACAGACAGACAGACAGACAGACAGACAGACAGACAGACAGACAGACAGACAGACAGACAGACAGACAGACAGACAGACAGACAGACAGACAGACAGACAGACAGACAGACAGACAGACAGACAGACAGACAGACAGACAGACAGACAGACAGACAGACAGACAGACAGACAGACAGACAGACAGACAGACAGACAGACAGACAGACAGACAGACAGACAGACAGACAGACAGACAGACAGACAGACAGACAGACAGACAGACAGACAGACAGACAGACAGACAGACAGACAGACAGACAGACAGACAGACAGACAGACAGACAGACAGACAGACAGACAGACAGACAGACAGACAGACAGACAGACAGACAGACAGACAGACAGACAGACAGACAGACAGACAGACAGACAGACAGACAGACAGACAGACAGACAGACAGACAGACAGACAGACAGACAGACAGACAGACAGACAGACAGACAGACAGACAGACAGACAGACAGACAGACAGACAGACAGACAGACAGACAGACAGACAGACAGACAGACAGACAGACAGACAGACAGACAGACAGACAGACAGACAGACAGACAGACAGACAGACAGACAGACAGACAGACAGACAGACAGACAGACAGACAGACAGACAGACAGACAGACAGACAGACAGACAGACAGACAGACAGACAGACAGACAGACAGACAGACAGACAGACAGACAGACAGACAGACAGACAGACAGACAGACAGACAGACAGACAGACAGACAGACAGACAGACAGACAGACAGACAGACAGACAGACAGACAGACAGACAGACAGACAGACAGACAGACAGACAGACAGACAGACAGACAGACAGACAGACAGACAGACAGACAGACAGACAGACAGACAGACAGACAGACAGACAGACAGACAGACAGACAGACAGACAGACAGACAGACAGACAGACAGACAGACAGACAGACAGACAGACAGACAGACAGACAGACAGACAGACAGACAGACAGACAGACAGACAGACAGACAGACAGACAGACAGACAGACAGACAGACAGACAGACAGACAGACAGACAGACAGACAGACAGACAGACAGACAGACAGACAGACAGACAGACAGACAGACAGACAGACAGACAGACAGACAGACAGACAGACAGACAGACAGACAGACAGACAGACAGACAGACAGACAGACAGACAGACAGACAGACAGACAGACAGACAGACAGACAGACAGACAGACAGACAGACAGACAGACAGACAGACAGACAGACAGACAGACAGACAGACAGACAGACAGACAGACAGACAGACAGACAGACAGACAGACAGACAGACAGACAGACAGACAGACAGACAGACAGACAGACAGACAGACAGACAGACAGACAGACAGACAGACAGACAGACAGACAGACAGACAGACAGACAGACAGACAGACAGACAGACAGACAGACAGACAGACAGACAGACAGACAGACAGACAGACAGACAGACAGACAGACAGACAGACAGACAGACAGACAGACAGACAGACAGACAGACAGACAGACAGACAGACAGACAGACAGACAGACAGACAGACAGACAGACAGACAGACAGACAGACAGACAGACAGACAGACAGACAGACAGACAGACAGACAGACAGACAGACAGACAGACAGACAGACAGACAGACAGACAGACAGACAGACAGACAGACAGACAGACAGACAGACAGACAGACAGACAGACAGACAGACAGACAGACAGACAGACAGACAGACAGACAGACAGACAGACAGACAGACAGACAGACAGACAGACAGACAGACAGACAGACAGACAGACAGACAGACAGACAGACAGACAGACAGACAGACAGACAGACAGACAGACAGACAGACAGACAGACAGACAGACAGACAGACAGACAGACAGACAGACAGACAGACAGACAGACAGACAGACAGACAGACAGACAGACAGACAGACAGACAGACAGACAGACAGACAGACAGACAGACAGACAGACAGACAGACAGACAGACAGACAGACAGACAGACAGACAGACAGACAGACAGACAGACAGACAGACAGACAGACAGACAGACAGACAGACAGACAGACAGACAGACAGACAGACAGACAGACAGACAGACAGACAGACAGACAGACAGACAGACAGACAGACAGACAGACAGACAGACAGACAGACAGACAGACAGACAGACAGACAGACAGACAGACAGACAGACAGACAGACAGACAGACAGACAGACAGACAGACAGACAGACAGACAGACAGACAGACAGACAGACAGACAGACAGACAGACAGACAGACAGACAGACAGACAGACAGACAGACAGACAGACAGACAGACAGACAGACAGACAGACAGACAGACAGACAGACAGACAGACAGACAGACAGACAGACAGACAGACAGACAGACAGACAGACAGACAGACAGACAGACAGACAGACAGACAGACAGACAGACAGACAGACAGACAGACAGACAGACAGACAGACAGACAGACAGACAGACAGACAGACAGACAGACAGACAGACAGACAGACAGACGGACAGACTGACATCGCTAGAATGTCTTAAAATCGATCGGGCATCATGAATATATATACTTTATGGGGTCCTAGATCGATATTTCGATGAGTTACAAACAGAATGACAAACTTATATATACCCTCTATCACTAACAAGGGAAGTCTCCCTGGTGTCACCCTCCGATCTTCTTGAAATTTGGATATGTTGTTAAGAACAAAAATTAATTCGACACGTATTTTTTTTTAGCGGCCCAAACTCATTTTTAGGGGAGGTCGATTTGTATGGGGGGAAATTGACCTTTTTGAGTTTTTTACGCTTTACGCCAGACAGACAGACAGACAGACAGACAGACAGACAGACGGACAGACTGACATCGCTAGAATGTCTTAAAATCGATCGGGCATCATGAATATATATACTTTATGGGGTCCTAGATCGATATTTCGATGAGTTACAAACAGAATGACAAACTTATATATACCCTCTATCACTAACAAGGGAAGTCTCCCTGGTGTCACCCTCCGATCTTCTTGAAATTTGGATATGTTGTTAAGAACAAAAATTAATTCGACACGTATTTTTTTTTAGCGGCCCAAACTCATTTTTAGGGGAGGTCGATTTGTATGGGGGGAAATTGACCTTTTTGAGTTTTTTACGCTTTACGCCTATTTTAACAAAATTAATATAGGCATGTGTGTGTTTTGAGTTTTTTACGCTTTACGCCTATTTTAACAAAATTAATATAGGCATGTGTGATATCAGATTAAAGGTATTTAAAATACCTATCTCGTGGTGCTAACAACGGGCCAAAGAAGTTAATATTTTTCGACTTATTAACAAAAATGTCCTAAAATTTTGGCATTTTACTCAATATGACGAAAAGTTGTGCATGTTTGGACACGTTCTTAGCACACGTAGATAGGTTTTTCAAAGACCTTTCATTTGGTATGTAACATGACTAGGTTTCTTTGTATAGTATAGGAGATAAACGAGAAAAACTGAAAAATGGCCTTGTCTTCCCCCCTCCTTTTTACCCCCTAAATATGAATTTGGGCCGCTAAGAAAAAATACATGTCCCTTTATTTTTTCTGATCTACAAAATAAAACCAATTCCATAAAGATCCGCGGGTGACACTAAGGAGACTTCCCTTGTAAGTGGAGGGTATAAAAATGTCGCAGAATCTGAAAAAAAAAAAAATTTATGTTACAAAGAAATGGCTCAAAATCTGGGAATTTTTTTTTATAGGAAAATTTTGTTTCGAAATATAAAAATTCTTTTGTCTATCAAAATCTTAGAATTTTGTCTATATCAAAAATTTCTCAGAATCTGAGACTTTTTCTGAGGCTTTTTAAAACCATTTCTGGTTAGTTACTCCCATTTTTTTTTGATTGCTTGAAAAATTTTATGATAAATTCCCCATATATTAAAAAGAAAGGCATGCAGAGAAAAAATTCAATATATAATAAAAAAATAAAAAAAGTCCAGCAAACAATATGCAATTGCCAATTTAATGTTAGGATTCCTTTTTTTGCAATTCCAATATTTCTTTTCAAAACCCGTTTGCTCTCTTTTTTCCCTCCAGTTAACTTTTGTGTAGCAAATTGTAAACGGAAATACAAGTTTTCAGTTGTAGTTAAAATACTTATCGATGAAATACATACATATATTATTGTTTATTGTATATGTTATACCTAACCACACATACCTACATTTATTCACATCTGTGTGTATGTGTGTGTGCTTTTGTAAAATATAGCATTTTGTACATTTGTGTAGATTTATAACATTCTTCCGTAACCGGAAACATTTTTAATTAACTCCCTGTTGTATTGTAAGCGATTTAAACTAACAATAAGTTAAAAAAGAGAGAAACATTCGTTCGATTTGAAATGAATGGAATACATCTGCACATAGAATAATTGTAAGTTGAAATTAATAGTTTGTTAAACTATTTCTTGAGGGCATGAAATCGAGAACTTTTTCAAATGTACATAGAATATTATTTCATATGTCAGGGGTATATTTAAAATGAGCATACAAAGTTAATTGCAATTGATATTTTAAGTGTAATTTTAGTGTTTTGGTTATTTAATTATAAGTATTTACTTAATGAATTTTAAATATGGTGGACATAGGGGACGTATGATTGATATTATGTGCTTATTTAATATTGATAATACGCCATCGTTAAGCATAATGTTAAAGGTACCTACTAGGGATGCCAAACGGGATTGACATTTACAAATCCCGGGATTCGGGATTTTGAAATCGTAATCCCGGGATCCCGGGATTTTTCGAGATTTCGGGATTTTTCGGGATCCCGGGATTTTTCGGGATTTCGGGATTTTTCGGGATTTCGGGATTTATTAAAATTAAATTTTTTAACATTATCTTTAAAAAAAAATCATATTTAAATTTTAATTAATTCATTAACATTGAATAATTATCGTTTTACATATTTAACACAGAAAATCCGAAAATTTAGGAACAACTTAACTGGTACTGCTCCAAGTTTTTTATATCCTCCAACCAAATTATGGGAGTATAGTCGCTTTGTCGCTCCATATATAACGCAGCAACATATTGGTCTATGATCCCATAAATTATATAAATTATTGATCTATGACCGATTTTAATCGATTCTAGCGATGTCCGACTGTTCTTCCGTCCGTCTGTAGAAGACACGAGGCAGTCCAAACCAAAAGAGCTAGAACCTGCAGTTCGGCACGAATATTTCTTATGGTCATAAGTTCGTTAAAGGGCAAAATCAGACAATGGGAAAAAATTTTTCCCCATTTGGATTTAACCCAGTTGGCAACGTCCTCGAGCCATCCCCAGTGACGAAGCGGTGACATGTGATAGGCACTGCTGACATCCACAAGACATCTCTATGTTCTGGGTTTAGGATAGTTTCATACAAATTTTTAAAATGTCCTCACTCAAAGTCAGCAGTGGTCAGTGCTGACCTTCTGGGGACATGTCACCTAAGACTTCTTTGGGGAAATGTCTGACGTAGGTCATGCAAAAATACAAACAATTTTCGTATTTCCTTTAGTTTTTACTTTTATCCATTTTCCTTTATAAATTATCTTTCTCATATTTAGAAAAAACTTTTCGCCTTTTTCAGTGCCAACTGTATTTGAACCTGGAACCTCCAGTTTATTAGTCCCACACCTAACTACTTGTTCCAAACTTTATTTTGAAAATTGTTTGTATATTTATTACTTTTATTCTACTTGTTAGATTTTGATTTTATTTTAAATAAATCGATAATATTGCTATTTTTTTCTTGGAAATTGAAGAGTTGCCCAAATTTTAAATTCTAATTTAATATACTGCTATTCTAAAGATATTTTCTTTTAGACGTCTTAGAGGAATTGTCCACACTCTTAAAGCAAACATTTAGTGCTGACAATGCTAGGACATGTCATCAAGGATTACCTATGATTTATCAGAACCTGAAGACATTTCCTCAAGGAATCACTGTGGAAATTTCCTCAGTGACACATTTTCCAACTGGGAAATTAACGTCTAAAAACGTAACTTTTTTAAACCTTTTGATGTCAAAGTTTTAAGTAACAGGGTATTTGTAAATTAATTTTCTTCGGTCGTCCTCTTTTGTGGGCGTGGATATAAAATATTTCTTTAAATATAAAATTGTATTAATAAATTTGTTTGCATTTTTGGCAAGGGTAAGTTGTTCCCCAATGTCCTTCGCCGACACCGTCGCAAAATACACCTCTGTTAATTTTTTTTCGCTGTTTCTAACAAAATTTGGATCCGAGAGATATATTCAATTTCCTAACTTATAACGCTCAATTAAGAACCAAAACTATTCAATAGAAACTTTACAGCTGAAATACTAAAAGCTCCGTTATTGAATAACTCTCGGCAAAATTTAACTGTTTCATAAAAACTATATATTGAGTAATACGCACTTAAAATGTGATTTGCCTCCGAAAGAGCAAGAGAATTCCAGCCCAACATGCCTCAGCTGAAAGGTATCTCAAAGACCTTTCAAACGATATAAATTTTGTCTAAATCGAAAAACAAATACTGAAGAAATAGTAAATTTTCATTACAAAATTTGACAAAAAAATCCCGAAATCCCGGGATTTATCGGGATTTGTCAATCCCGGAAAATCCCGAAAAATCCCGGGATTGAAAAAAATTAATCCCGGGATTCGGGATTTGTCAATCCCGAAAAATCCCGGGATTTCGGGATTCGGGATTTCCCGTTTGGCATCCCTAGTACCTACAGACGACGCAATATTATGTACAATATGCAATTATATTGATCGTGTGTAGGTAAGATTGACCATTGCACAATCGTCAATCTAACCCACACACCATCAATATTATTGAATATTGTACATAATATTGCGTCGTCTGTAGGTACCTTAAGAGATGTAGATTTAACGAATTTGTATCTTGCATGAAACCAACAACCATTTGGCAAAAAAGAACTTTAGTAATAGGGACTCAAATGTTTTTTCTATAGAAGTATTGACAGATTCTGAGAAATTTTAAAATAGAATAATTCCATAAACTTTTTAGGCATTAACAAAAAGTACAACTGTTGTGATTTTTTTTTTAGAAACAAATTTTATGATTCTTTAACATTTGGTTTGAATAAAAATTTTCTGATCCTGAATCACTATTTTTAGAAAAAAACTATCCCATTTTGAAAAGTTTGACGTTTTTTGTCCAAATTTTTAAATTTTATAATAAAAATTTTTGAATAATGAAATGAAAACTTTTATGTGCTCTTGACGTTGACATCCACGGGCTGAATGTTTATTATCACCTCCAGACCGGCCTGGGGTATCGATCTAATAGCACTAGTGATACCGACACACGCCAGTTGTTGTGCCTTATGTAAGTTGCAGAGATATATATATACACAGTGCAACAACGAAAATCGGAATGGAATGAAACCAAATGAAAGTTGATATATTCCATAACAAAAGCCTTAAGCCCTTATTTTAGTTCAGCGCTAGATTTTTTTTGAAACGCATTTAAAGTTGGTGAACTTTCATTATAATTATAATTAAAATTGCTTGAAAACTATACAGGGCCTACACTTAATTTTGAAATTGCATTTAAATAAAAATCATACGCAACGATGCAAGTGATTTATTTTTAATAATTTGGGTATTCAGTAAGTAAGCCACATGTCCACCATGCACCACCACTAAAGTGGCCACTAAAGTAGGACATATTTGGTGGATAATATAAGTTTTTAGACCCCACCTTCTTCTAAACGTTTTTCTTTGGTTTTAAGAAAACGAAAACACTAATTCTTATTTCGTTTTTAGTAGTTGGCTTATATAGTCAAACTGAATTGGCAGCCTGCGTCACTTTTAAAATAACACACCACTTTTTCCTTTTGAGAAATTCTCAAGTTATCAGAATTTTTTTCGATTCTGAGACATTAATCTTAAAGAAAAATTTTCTGAGACTGTTTCTGTGTAGAAAACTTACCAAATTCTATTATTTTTTCTATACATCCAAAATATTTTGTAGGCAAAAACAAATGAAAAACATATTTAAAACAAGTGATAAAACATTTGAAAACCATCCCAGTAATTATTCATTTGTTTTAACAAACATCAACATTTTTTTTACTGTTAATAAAATTGTCTAAAATAAATAATATCGAACATTAAAAAAGAACTTTACTTTTTTTTACCAACAAATTCGAAAAAAATAACCATTAAAAATTTATATTTTACCAATAAATTCAAAACAAATTACTCACGAAAACATTAAAAATTATTGTTTTCGTAGGTCATTTTTAAAATTTTTTTATTGAATTTTATTTAAAAAGAATTTTAATAACATTTTTGGGGAATCAATCCCGCAATCAACTACATTCTTGCCAGACACTCTACCCATCGTGCCAAAGTCACTTGATACAAACGTGTTTTTATACTCTCCAACTATAGTATGGGGGTATACTCACTTTGTCATTCCGTGTGTAACGCATTAAAATATCGGTCTAGGACCCCATAAAATATACATTTATCATCAGTGATCGATTCTAAGATATTCTAGCGATGTCCGTCCTGCCGTCCGACCGTCTGTCCGCCTGTCCGTCTGTAGTTAACACGATGCAGTCCAATAAAAGAGCTAGACTCCCGATATTTGGCAAGAATATGTCTTATGTTCCTAGGCAGGTTAAGTTCTTAAATGAGCAAAATCGGACCAGGGGGAAAAAAGTTCCCCCTTGAAGAACTAAACCAACCTCTGAAAAATACCATATTTTTATATGATTTTTTGAGTTTTTGTTTAACAAATCCAACATTTTTATGCTACAAGAAGTTCAAAGTCCTGCATTTGGACCCACAGAATTAGAAGATATCGTTTTTCGGTCCGCCCCCCCTCTTTATGGGCGTGGAATAAATTATTATTTTTTTTAAATAATGATAAACTTGTATTTCTTTAGAGCAAAAAGTTTAAGAATGCATTTTTAAACACATATCCGAGAAGAAATATGCCCCCTTAATTACCACTACAGACCCACCCCTATAAAAATCGCTCCTGTAATTTTTTTTATTTATTTGCATGTTGGAGGGTATAAAAGATTCGGCACAGCCTAATTTAACACTCTTCCTTGTTTATGTTGTTATTTTTGAAACAAAGAACAGAAATAGTCATTTAATAAAATTGTACATTTAACAAACGGTTTTTCTTTTAAAAACGAAAAAACGTAAAACTTTTTAAATAAACTACAAACAGTTATTGACATAATTTTTTGAGTGTATAGAAAGATTTCTTAATTTCTTAACTGGTAACTTATCACAATATAATCAATGATTAGTGCTAATTATTGTTTCCAAACGTCAATCTATCTACAGTCAAACTCGGTTATAACGAACTCGGTTATAACGAATTCTCGGTTATAACGAACTAATTCTAAAGTCCCGACGTTTTGGCATCAATTTTCACACAAAATACTTCTTTTATAACGAACTCGGTTATAACGAATCCTCGGTTAAAACGAACTGCTTATTATGGTCCCACGAACACAATTTCATGTGTATTTACCTTTTTATAACGAACTTCCATAAATATTTTTAAATGAGTGGCAATAATGTTTATCAAACTAACAAAAGGTTGGAATTTTTTGGTTTATATTATAATTTTGATAAAATGCATTAATATTTTTAATGATTTCTTCTCAATAAGTGGTTTATTTACGGAAAAAACATCAAATAAAACAAAATTGGATCTATTTATTTGGAAAAAAACTGGGTTAATAAAAAAATATACCCCGCTTATAGCGAACTTCGCTTATAACGAACTATTTTCACTGGTCCCTCGGAGTTCGTTATAACTGGGTTCGACTGTATTTGGATGTGTGTATGTATGTGGGTATGTATGTATGTTCCGTATGGACTCGAAAACGGCTGGACCGATCTTGATGAAATTTTCAGAGAATATTCAGAATAGCCTGGCGAGTAACACTCTCAAGTCGCATTTTTGATTTGCCGTCTGTGGGCGGAGGGGCGTGGCAAAATCCAATTTTTGCATTCCACCACTAATGACATCTATATATAAAAACGGATTGGCCGATTTTGATGAAATTTAAATCAAAGATAGTGCTAACTGAGAACTCACTATGTGCCAAGTTTGAGCGTTGTCGGACAAAGGAGCGTAAAATGCCATGCCACTTTTTATTGAATACAAAAACTGCATCCTCAATAATGCAAAAACGGCTATATGTAGTTCCTTATGGACGCGTCAGATTTTTGATTCTCTGTCTGTGGACGGAGGTGCGTGGCAAAATCGAATTTTTACATTGCACCATTATTGACATCTGTATACAAAAAATTGATAAACCGATTTTGATGAAATTTTAACCAAAGATAGTACTAAACAATTACTAACTATGTGCCAAATTAAAGCATTATCGGACAAATTAAATTTTTAGCACTGATAGTACCAACGGAGCGCGGAACTATAGGACATGTTACACAACGATTGGAAAAAGGTGCCTAAAATGCCATGCCTCTTTTTACTTTATTACATTTTTCGCAATTACGCAAAAGTAGTAGAACCGATTTTCTTGGCGTTTTTAATCAAGATAGTGCTAATCAATTGCATATGAAGGCCATATAAGTTTATAATTGTAAAAAGGTGCGAAAACACAATGAATTTCATTTATAGGGGACATCCCATGAGCGTTGGTCAGGCACAAAATATATTCCGGCCACTTCCGCAATCAAGCAAAAACGACTAAGCCTATCCTTACTAAATTTTCTGCACATATAGTGCTAAAAGAGGGTGGAACTATAGGACACATAAGAACACGATTCGACAAACCGGCGTAAGTTTCCCGCCGCTTTATGCTATACTCATCGTTATTTTATCTTTTACTACTGATAGTACGCAATTCGGCAAAGGGGTAACAAATGCCACTCCCTTTTTTTTATTTAATACAAGTTTATTTCTTCCTCTTCCGCAATCATACAAAAACGGCTAAACCAATTTAATTTAAATTTGCAGCATAGATAGTACTTACCGAGGACGCAACATGAACATTTAGCTATATTAAAAGCCACGATTCTATAAGAATGCGTAAAATGAAACGCCCTTTGTACTATAATTAACGTAACGTCTGTCTGTTTCTCTATAGATTTCTCTATAGATAGTCCTAACTGAAGGTGGAACTAAAGACTACTTCTGGACCCGGTTCCATGCTTTAGTTTTTCCCGACACTGTTATTAATATCCAGATGAAATATAAAACAAAATCGATGTTTTCTCAGGGCTAGCAACGCGGACCGGGTCAGCTAGTTTTATATGAAATTGATCAATGATTAGTGTTAATCATTGATTAGCTTTTGATAAGTTACCAGCCCTTAGATATTTTTCGTATAATTAAATTCAAATATAAAATTTCTACGACCTAATTCCTTACAATTTTCAATTGAAAAATTCTTTCTCCTACAAAACAAATTTTCGTATTGGAAAATTCTCAGGTTCTGAAACATGCGTAAAGAAATTTCTTAGATTCTGAGTAATTTTTGTGTACAGACAAATTTTTGGTTTCAGAGACATTATTCGTAAAGGAATTTTTTCCGAACCTGACACATTTTTGGTATAGATTATTAATATAGCAGATTTAATATTTTATGTCAATTATTCCTTAAATCTTAGATTATGTTCTTCATTTAGCTAGAAGAATTTTATGACTTCATGTTTTTTTTTTCTTTTGGTTTTTATTTTTGTGATTGTTAATCTTTCCCATATACAAATCTCAAATGGTCAATAAAGTTACTGTCATTTGTAAGAAATTATTTCCTTTATGTGTGTTTTTTTTTTATACAAAAGTGAAGACATCAACACAAGATTTCTTTTGAATTATATTTTCTTTTACTACTGTTTAAAGAGCTAAAAGAAAAATAATTTGCTATGGAGACAATAAATGTGGGTAGTTGTCACAAACAGTTGATAACAGCAACCGAAAACAAACAAAAAATAGGAAGAAGCAAAAAAACAAATGGAGTTTTCAACCAACACGTTTGTAATATAACGAATGACATCACAAGATTCACTCCCAGCTACCTACACAAAGTAACCAGTAACCATGGAGAAAATTGACCTCAAGCAGTGTATAATAGTTTGTACTTGTGGTAGTGGGGTAGCAGCTGTAGTGGTGATGATGGTAGAAGTAATGATGCAAGTAAATACAGTTTGGTGCTACCAAAAGAAGCCATGCTAAATTGCAGGAGTTAATAAATGTTGGTGATTTGTTAACTGCACAATCTACTTTTTTTCTGAGAATTTTGTTTTTATGTTTGTTTTTTTTTTTGTTGACAAAGCCATAGAGGGGGACAATTGTTACAAATTAAAGGTTCATTTGTTAGGAAATCACAAACACACTTTTATTTTTTTTAAAGTTGCTAAGAAAACTGGGGAGAACATTTTTATTTAAAGCAAATAAATTTTAATTCTTAATACACACACATTCAACTTTGCTTTGATAATTTATATGTATGCTGGAGTTTTGTTTATAACAAAATTCATGATTTTTTTGTTTTTGATCTTATCTTATTTAATTATTTTATTCTTGTTATTTGCATTTATTTTTATTTTTTTTGGAATTCATGTTGCAAACAAATTTTCTAATTTTCTTCTAGGTGAATGTTGTGTTTAGATGTGGATATTGATGCTGTTACTGGATGTCAAATGAATATTTCTTCTCACGTCTTTAAATTTCCGCACAACTGCACAATGAGCTGTTTGATATTTAAGAAGTAAAAGAGATTCCTACATATATAATATATACACAAATACACCTAAAGAATGAACGAAAAAAAAGATAACAACAGGAAACACATGCTCGTAAAGGTGGCACTTATTTGGCTGAAGTTTTTAATACAAATTTTATACACACAATTATACAATAACACAATACATCGAAAAATTTCGAATATTCCGGAACGAGATATTCTTACGTACAATGTAGAGATGGGCACATGAGCAGATTAGAGCGTTATTCACGTGATTCACGCGTGATAACACGTGAGTGTGACTGAATTCAATTTTACTCACGTGATTGTGAGACATAAATTGCGTGAGTGAGTGTGCGTGAGTAAGATTTTTGCATGAGTGAGTGTGCGTGAGTCGATTTTTTTGCGTGAGTTTGCGTGATTTATATTCTCTTAATATTTCCTTTCATACCAAAAAAATCAACAAAAAAATTTAAAAATTTGGCTTAACTTTAGATTTCGTTCCAAAAAAAGCAAAAAAAAAAAAAAAATGTAAAATTTCGCTTAACTTTAAATTTTAGTAAAAATTTTGAAAGATTTTTGCAATTTGGTTTTTGAATTTTTTTTTGTGAAATTAAGAGTTTTGTGAGTGTGAGTCAACATGAGTGTTAGTAAATCTTGCGTGAGTGCACGTGAGTTGTATTAAATTTACTCACGTGATTGTGAGTTAGTGTGAGTAGAAACAAGTAAAAAAGTTAAATTCGGCCTTGCCGAATGTAGTGATACCCTCTATAATTTCAAAAAGATTATTTTTAAAAGGAAATTACCTTTGAAAAAAAAAAAAATTTTTTTGAAAAAAAATTTCCGCGAAAAACAAAATTTTGTTAAAAAAAAAATTGGCGATTTTTTTCTATTTTTTCAAAAAATATATTCGTACTTGTTTAAATACCATTTGATGTTTAATTATGTTCACATATGTCAACCAGAAGCCGTATTAAAACATTTTGTATTTTTGAAATTTTTGAACCGATATCGCTCAAATGCAATACCAAACTTCTCGGGAGAACTTCCAATAAATATGTTAAGTTTCAGTCATCTCTGTGCAATATTTTGTTCGTGACAGCATTTTCCACAGACAGACAGACGGACAGACGGACATCGCTGGAATGTCTTAAAATCGATCGGGCATCATGAATATAAATACTTTATGGGGTCCCAGATCGATATTTCGATTAGTTACAAACGGAATGACAAACTTATATATACCCTCTATCACTAAGTGGAGGGTATAAAAAACCCAAAAAAAATGCTTGTTACTTTGTTTGTAACTTTCCGATATTCAAGTCGAAAAAGGAATCCAAAGACATTTCCCTACAAGTCCAATATTTTCTCCACCATAGTGCAAAATTTACTCCACTCTAGTGCACAATAGAGTGGAGCAACTTTCCCTTTTTTCGGATTTTCAAATCGTCGGGGTCAGAAAAGTTGCTCTTTGGGAACAATATTAACACAAAAAAATATTGGAAAGCTCCGAACAAAGTGAAAAAACAATTTTTTTTTTTATTTTTTTTAGCTAAACAGATTAGTTAATATTCGAACTAGAGATGGCCGGGTGAGTGATTTTTGACTCACACTCACTCACGCTCACGACAAGAATTTGTAAATTACGCACACTCACTCAGGAGCATATTTTTTTTACTCAGAATTACGTGAGTAAATTTTATACAACTCACACTCACAAAACTCTTATTTGTACAAAAAAAATTTCAAAAACTAAGATTTCAACAAACTTTCAAAATTTTCAGAAAAATTTAAAGTTCGTCGAAGTTTTTCATTCTTTTTTATACCCTCTATTTACAATTAGTGATAGAGGGTATATATAAGTTTGTCATTCCGTTTGTAACTCATCGAAATGTCGGTCTGAGACCCCTTAAAGTATATTCATGATCCCCGATCGATTTTAAGACATTCTAGCGATGTCCGTCAGTCCGTCTGTCTGTGGAAATGGTGATCACGACGATAAAACTACACGGATATGACTGACACTTAACACATTCATTGGAAGTTCTCCCGAGAAGTTTGGTATTGCATTTGAGCGATATCGGTTCAGTGGTTCAAAAGTTATGAAAAAATCCAAAAGTTATGAACGAAAATGCAAGGACACCTCAAAAATTTTAGTACATTCAACATAACCTAAAAATACAAAATGCTTTAATTCGGCTGCTGGTTGACATATGTGAACATAATTGAACACCAAATGGTATTTAAACAAGTACGAACATATTTTTTGACAAAAAAAGAAAAAAATCGCGGATTTTTTTTTACCAAAAATTTTTTTTTTTTTCAAAATTTTTTTTTTATCAAAAGTAATTTTCTTTTAAAAAAAGTGTTTTTGCAATAATCTTTTTGAAATTGTGGAGTGTATCACTTACTCACGCAATTTTTTCTCCACTCACAATCACGTGAGTAAAATTCAATAAGTGTCCTTCTTTAATTCGAATATTACTCGAGAAGTGATTCAATGGTAAACATTTTTTTGGTCTGAAAATTTTTTTATTTTCTTTCTGTTTTCTTTTGCTCCAAAAATTGCTCCACCCTATTATGCTTGTGCCCACGGTTTTATCCAATGTTGGAAAACCGTGGCACAAACACAAAATACTAAACATCTTAATGATTACGACAACAAAAACCAAAATCTTCAATGGAGATATTTTTGCAAAATTCGCTTTTAAATGGCAAAAAATAAAAAAAATCACCCGTTTAAAATTTAAAATTATTAGATTTTGACCTCCTGATCCCAAAACTGCTGTCAAAACTTTTCTACACCATTTACAGATGTAATTCGAAAAAGATCAATTGTAATTCGAAGATTCTATCTGTAATTCGAAGATTCCATTTGTAATTCGAAAATTCTATTTGTAATTCGAAGATTCCATTTGTAATTCGAATACTCCAATTGTAATTCGAAGATTCCATTTGTAATTCGAAGATTCCAATTGTAATTCGAAAAAGATCAATTGTAATTCGAAAAAGATCAATTGTAATTCGAAAAAGATCAATTGTAATTCGAAAAAGATCAATTGTAATTCGTAAAAGAGCAATTGTAATTCGTAATAGATCAATTGTAATTCGAAGATTCCAATTGCAATTCGAAAAATATCAACTGTATTTCCATTGATATTTATCGAATTACAATTGGAATCTTCGAATTACAATTGATATTTTACGAATTACAATTGATCTTTTTCGAATTACAATTGATCTTTTTCGAACTACAATTGATCTTTTTAGAATTACAATTGATCTTTTTCGAATTACAATTGATCTTTTTCGAATTACAATTGGAATCTTCGAATTACAAATGGAATCTTCGAATTACAATTGGAGTATTCGAATTACAAATGGAATCTTTGAATTACAAATGGAATCTTTGAATTACAAATGGAATCTTCGAATTACAAATAGAATCTTCGAATTACAATTGATCGTTTTCGAATTACATCTGTAAATGGTGTAGTATACACCGTTTTTGAGATATTAAACATTAAAAATGATATAAGTCCCAAAAAGTTTTAAGTCCCGGATACAAAAAATTGTTGGCATTTTTTTTTGCCATTTTGGAGAAAAATTTCATTAAAAATGAAACAAAAACAAGTAGAAAAGTTAAATTCAACTTAGCCGAATCTATAACGTGAAAAAATTAATAATTTTGAGTAGAAATGTTTTATTTTCAGTAAAAAACTTTTTTTGTCATTTCTGTAAAACAAGGAAAATTAGTGTTTTTTTTTGAGTGTAAACTTTTTTTCGAGTGTAAATTTTTTTTAGTGTAAAAATATTTGTGTGTGACAAAAATACTTTGTTAAGTAATTTTGTGGCTTACCAATGTTTTCAAAGCTTGTTTTTTTTTAAAGCTCGGGTTTTTCAACACGGGAATTTAATGTGATACTCATCTGAAATTCACGGTTTTGCTCATAACTTTTGAACAACTGGACCGATTTGGCTGAAATTTAATACCATTTTGTTTATAACTTTTAAACCATTGGACCGATTTCACTGGATTGCAATACTAACCTGACCAGGTAAATGCCTAACATATATGCCAAACTTCAGGAGCCTTCATAAAGTCTTTCAAAAGTTAGCGTGTTTTCAACAGACAGACGGACGGACATGGCTAGATCGTCTTAGAACCAATCGAGGATCATGAATATATATATACTTTATGGGGTTCTAGATCAAAATTTCGAGGTTTTACAAACGGAATGACACTAGGGTGGAGGATATAAAAAAAATTTATTGGGATCGCCTTAAGGATTGAAGATAAAAGTGCAATTTTGTATGAGAGCTCCCTTAAGGAATGGAGATAGGGGTTAGGTTTGTTCAGAAAAACTATTGTGATGTAGAATTAATAGGGGTTGGCCTTGCATTGCGCCCCTCTAGGAGCTACACTGAGGCTAGAAACACTTTCTTTGGAAACACTAGAGAAAAGGAAAATTTTTGTTTTTCAAATAAATTTTATACAAAAATTTAATTTTGTTATTATCAGCAGTGATCATAATTCTTTGTTTTTTCCAGCATTAGCACTCTATCCCAGTTGGAAAATGTGTCAATGAGGAAATTTACATAGGGATTTCTTTAGGAAATTTCTTCAGTTTCTGTCAAGTTTTAGGTAAATCTTATAGATATGTCCTAACACTGTCATTAATGAATATTTGTTTTTTTATGAGTGTGGACAAATCATTTTTGATCAATATGGAAATTCCTTTACAAAAGCAGTATATTTAATTAAAGTTTTAAATCTGTTTTTGGAAATTTGTAGTGGCGTTCACCAAAAAATGTTATTTTCGCATGAGTAATTCTAACGCTTTTTGCTATAAAGTAATAGCAATTTAAGTTTTTTTTTTTTTTAAATTTAGAACATAAATGGGCACTTTTGCTTAAAAACCTCCAGAAAAAAATTTAAATTTAGTTTTTCTTTTAAAAGAGTTCATACACAATTGTATTTTTGGAAATTAGTAGCGGTGATCAAGTGTTTTTGTTTATTGCGATCTATAACACTGTACGACACGATTTTGCACCCATGATCAGGACCAAAAAATTCTGAAAACAGAGGTAAAAAAAAGATACCCGTGTCTCCCAGTTTTTCTAGATCAATTCGTTTTCGCGTTTTATTAGCAAATCAATATTTTGTATATATTCGAGTTTTAATCACTTGGGGAAGTGAGAATTACGCGCGCAACAATTAATCGTGATGACTCAAATTAAACTGAAATACTTGTAAATAGTATCAGATAAAATGTGCGAAAAATGAGGAAAATCGGTTTATGGGTTAAAAAGTTATGAAGAAATTTCTTAAATTTGGACGATTTTTCACATGTTTTTTACCTTATTTTAAATGATAGAGGGTTAAAAATACGGTAACTTTTGAAAGACAGTTTGGATGCGCCTCCAGTTTGGCATATCGTGAACCTATATTCAAAATATGCCAACTCAAATTTGACGGAAATGAGTTTCCGATGGCAAATAGCTCCCCTATGTAATACCTATCTGCCATAAAAATTTCAGAGCAAAAAAATAATTTGTTGTCGTTTTACATCCATTTTTGTTCTTCTGCTAACTCAAAGTACATATTTTTTTGGTGGAAATAAATGCCAACTCCCATTGTAAATTTCCAAAAATTTTTCAAAAAATTTCTAAAAAAAAATTAGACCACATATCTTATTGCATTTGCCATGCTAAACACGAATCTTGTAAAGATTTTGATATCTAATGACTGGTTCTCGAGATATTGCCATTTTAAAAATATCGGTAAATAGTGTTTGCAAAAAAAAAAATTGCTTATATTTATGTAACTTTCAAACTATTTATCAGATTGAAACATTATGAATGGGGCAAATAAAGTCAATGATATAAGCTTTCAAAATAGCTGGTTTGGAGTGACCCTATTGCAATACAGCGTGAGTAACAGAGTGCCAAAGATGACCACCCTGAGATTAAAAGGCTTTCGGAGCTAGTAACTTTTAAAAATATGCAAAGATTTTAAATTTTTTGTTCAGTTTTTGCAATTACCGTGCTAAGGATAACAAAAACCAAAAAAAAAAAAAAAAAATATTTTTATTTTCCGACAAAATATGCCAACTCTAAAAAAATATTTGTTTTTTGATATAGTAATAAATGCCATCTCTGAAAAATGTGCAAACAAGTGCAAAATATGAAAATTTTTGCATAGGTAAAAAATGTTTAGAATATTTAAACCATCTTGTGGAAGGTACATTGTTTATTTTTGCAATAATACGCGAAATAACTAGTTTTTTAGCTCTCCTGAACAGTAAGCTTTTTCGAGTTGGCATTTATTGAATATAGTTCGACGATATATATTTGTTATTTCCCTGGTCAGGTTGGTATTGAATTTCGAGAAAATCGATCCAGTGTTTCAGAAGTTATGATCAAAACCGTGAATTTCGAATAGAAATCATATTAAATAATTTTAAATTTTGAGACTTTTTATGATTTTGTTTACAACAAACACAGGGAATATGAAGTTTGAAAATAATAAAATTAGTCATAACCAGTCATAACTGAGAATAGGCCTGTAAATTCCCTCTTTCGAAAAAAAAAAAAATACACTCAAAAAAATTTTACACGCAAAAGAAAGTACACTCAAAAAAAATTTACACTCAAACATTCTTGGCCATCCAAATTGTCTATGATGGCAACAAAAATAAGATGTGTGCATTGCAAAAAGATGTTTAAAACTTTCCCAGAGTTGCCACAATTTTCTTTAGAATTGCCACTAACAAACAACCAGAATAGTTAAAAACGACTTGGCCGAATCCATGCATACCCTCCATTTTAAGTTATAGTAATTTTTCTAACGTGAAAACAAAATTATTTGGATTAAAAAACTCTTTTTTATTATTTTTGTAAAAAAAAAATTTGAGAATAACATATTTTTTTTTGAGTGTAAATTTTTTTTTTGAGTGTAAAATTTTTTTAAGTGTAAATTTTTTTTAGATTCTAAAAATTTTTTTTTAGCGATAAAATTACTTTGTAAAATATATTTGTGGCATACCAGTATTTTAAAAGAGCATTTAGGGTTTTTTTGAACGAGGAAATTTAAGATGAAACCACGGTTTTGATCATAACTTCTGAAACACTAGATCGATTTCCTCGAAATGCAATACCAACCAGGTCAGGTAAATAAGAAATATATATGCCAAACTTAAGGAGCATCCAAATTGTCTTTTAAAAGTTAGAGCATTTTGAACCCTATATCACTAAATAGGTATAAAAACATGTACAAAAACATCCAAAATTGAGATATTTCTTCATTACTTTTAAACCTGTTCACCGATCTTCCTCATGTTTTGCACATTTTATATGACACTATTTGCACGTATTTCAGCCAAATTTAAGCTATCACGATTAACTGTTGCGGGTGTAATCCTCACTTCCCCAAGTGATTGAAACTCTAATATGTACAAAATATTGATTTGTCAATAAAACGCGAAAACGAATTGATCTAGAAAAACTGGGAGACACGGGTATCTTTTTTTTACCTCTATTTTCAGAATTTTTTGGTCCCGATCATGGGTGCAACCAAAAATTGAATTTTGTCGTACAGTGTAATATAACCCCTGGGTAAGGAGTCTATTTTAATATACGTTTACAACTCCCTAAATATAAGTTTCTCCCAAGTATATTCTTGTATTTGTGTTTAGTTTATACGATTACACTTTGATGTGGCATCTGGGTGATAGTCACATACTCTCACAATAACAACATTAGCAACAACAACAAATAGAAAAATATTTGCCTTTTCTTAATAATCATTTTGTACTTTTGATGTTTAACAAATTTCCATGTCTTTCCTTAGCAAAATAAAACAAGTAGAAAAATTAAGTTCGACTTGGTCGAATCTATGAATACCCTCCACAATGTCATCTGATAGTAATTTTCTAAAAAAATTTCAAAAAATTGCATCACAAATTTTTTATTAGAAATACATATATTATATTGAGTAAAACTTTTTTTTAATCAATCAAATTTTTTTGAGTGTAAAATTTTTTTGACTGTCAGCATTTTTTTGAGTGTGACATTTCATTAAAAAAATTATGTATAAATTTTTTTTGGGTGTACATTTTTTTCAGTGTAAATATTTTTTTAGTGTACAATTTCTTTGAGTAACAAAATTACTTTGTAAAATATTTTTGTTGTTTTGTACCTATATGCAATACAAAAAAAATATTTCACATATTTCCCACTTTTTATTTTACTTCATTTGATTTTTTTTTCCAAAAATTCTTACTATACACCGTTACACACAGTTACAATAACAAAACAATAACAAATATTTACTTGTCTAACAACTAAACTGCACCCCACGACAAGAAAACAAACAACAACAAGTTTTAAGAAATTGGTATTTCACCATGCTTTTAAAACTTGTTTAACGAGTTTTCAACAGTTTAAGGTGAAACAAATCTGAAATTTAGTGCTTTGCTTATAACTTTTGAACCACTGAACCGATTTTGCTGAAATTCAAAACCAAATAGCCTTGGGGAACGATAAATATATAAGCTAAGCTTCAGCCCCCTCAGAATTGTCTTTCGAAAGTTATAGTGGTTTTAATCTTGTAAATTCGAAAAATAACCTTGCCGAAATATACTCTTTTGCTCATAACTTTTGAACCACTTGACCGATTTCGCTGGATTGCAATACCAACCTGACCCGGTAAATGGAGAATATATATGTCAAAAGTTAGCGTGTTTTCAACGGACAGACAGACAGACAGACGGACGGACGGACGGACGGACATCGCTAGATCGACTTAAAATCGATCAAGGATCATGAATATATATACTTTATGGGGTCCTAGACCAATATTTCGATGTGTTACAAACGGAATGACAAACTTATATATACCCTCTATCACTAGAGTGGAGGGTATAAAAAAAATAACATGGAATAAAATAAAGAAAACACATCGTAAACAAATTGTTTAATTCAACACAAAAGTCTGGGAATGATGATGAATATTAAACGGATTTTTAGCAAATTCATATTAACAATATGCTGCTAACAAATATTTACTTAAGGCACATTTGTACTTTAAAGGAAATTAGGTATTTTGTAGATTGTTATTTAGAAGCAGTATTAAAATTTATGAATTCGATTCTTCTTATAAGGGTCGTATACTTAATTTTATATTTGCCTTCAAGAAACAATCATACGCAACGTAGCCCAGTAGTTTGATTTTTGAAAATTCGGCAATTCAGGAAGTTCAGGACCGATTTCGAGCTTAAGTTTGCCAATTTTCATTTGATTTTTGTTTCATCCCTTTCAGATTCGGAAATTTAAATTTTGTATCACTGTGTTAAATCACTTTTTAGAATTCCAGTTGGCGTTTTAAAAAATTCATAAAAAATTGTTCCTTAAAATTTTTTTTTTTTACATCATAAACACTTCAATAAAGTTTTTATAATCTTAAATTTTAAAACAAACGATTTAAGAAACTGTTGACAATTTATTACAAATTTATGCTTAGTGTTATTTAGAACAAAAACTAGAAAAAAACTAAAACTTAAACATTTATCATCTAACAATAAAGCTGAAGTGCAGATGACTGTAAAAAATATAAGTAGTAAGAATTTTTTTTTTTATGAAACTTCTTAAGATTTTATTATGATTTTAGTTTTTGTTCTTTTAACTTGTGGTGACTTCATAAAATTACAGTAAAAATGTCATTTAACACACATGTGTGGCAATCATAAACATTCAACACAGCCATATTAAGAAAATAAATATTTCTTTATTTTAGCTTGAGGCAAAAACATTCACCAATACATACACACACATTCACATAAATACCCTTACCAACACTTATGCTTTTAAACATATAAATACAAACACAGACATTTTTATAAATGTATTAGTTTATATATTTCGGTTTTATTTTTTTCCCCCGTTAAGGATATTTTCAACAGCAGCAGTTGCTTTTAGGGGATATTTTTTGCGAGGTTTTTTTTTTTTTTCTAAATGTAATTTTGTTGCAAATTAGATTTTATGACCACAACTCATTGTTAAATTGTAGGGATAAAAGTATATAAAAATATAAAAAAAACTTGCTTAAATTAGTATCCTCTAACACATCATCAGCTGTTGTAACGTTCAATTTTGCAAAATGATTTCCATAAGGACTCAAAGGTCATAAAATAGACAACAATAACAAAAATAACGAACAAAAATTTGTTAAGGGATAACAACATCAAGTTAACAACAAAAAAAAAACCAAATGTTACCAAATGTAACATAAAATTGTTGTTAGTTTTTTTTATTTCGTTTGTCTACAACTGTTGCAGCATCAAATTGTGAGGGTTGTTCGTGCACAAAACATCTATAACCCATTGGCAATAACATTGGCTAGATAATGCCGTTATGTTTCAAATGACACCCGAGTGAGAGCTAATAAGCAACTTAAACAATAGCTTAAAGAAACAAAACAAAAAGTAGAAAGAAAACCTGCTCTTACAACCCAGTTGGCAACGTCCTCGAGCCATCCACAGTGACGGAGCGATGACATGTCAGAGTCACACCTGACATCCACAAGACATCTCTATGTACTGGGTTTCATACAAATTTTCAAAATGTCCTCACTCAAAGTCAGCAGTGGTCAGGGCAGACCTTCTGGGGACATGTCACCTAAGACTTCTTTGGGGAAATGTCTGACATAGGTCATGCGAAAATACAAAAAAAATTTGTGTTTCCTTTAGTTTTTACTTTTATCCATTTTCCTTTATAAATTATCTTTCTCATATTTAGAAAAAACTTTTCGCATTTTTTAGTCCCAACTGGATTTGAACCTGGAACCTACAGTTTATTAGTCCCACACCTAACCACTTGATCCAAACTTTATTTTTAAAATTGTTTGTCTATTTATTACTTTTATTCTACTTGTAAGATTTTGATTTTATTTTAATTAAGTCGATAATATTGCCATCTTTTTCTTGGAAATTAAAGAGTTGCCCAGATTTAAAATTCTAATTTCTATTCTGAAGACATTTCCTTTTAGACGTCTTAGAGGAATTGTCCACACTCTTAAAGCAAACATTCAATGCTGACAATGTTAGGACATGTCATCAAGGATTGCCTATGATTTGTCAGAACCTGAAGACATTTCCTCAAGGAATCACTGTGGAAATTTCCTCAGTGACACATTTTCCAACTGGGAAGGAAAGTAATCCAACCGTTAGACACCGATTTTCCAGAAACTTAAAAAAAAAAACACAAAAGAGACTATTTTACGTTTGGGGGTGCCTCGGATTATCAGGCATGTCGGGAATTTAGTGGTTAAAAAAATGGGTAAAAATAGCGATTTTTCAGTGTTAATATTTGTTAAATTGAAGTTTCCACCTATTTTTGCTCTAGTCGGTATTTCTGTTAGTACAGAATCGGAATTTACCCAAAGGACCATACCGGGCGTCTATATTCAAAACCCTCTATCTTCCATTTTCACGAAAATGACTTTTTGATGGCAAAATATTCAGTAAAACGGCCCTCATCTATGCTCTAAAATTCAGAACAAAAATATTTTTTTTTTGCTATTTTATTTGCAATTTGGGTTTCTCTATCTCTTACACAATTATTTTTTCTGAATGCAAAACCCTCTATCTTTTCTGATAATTAATGTATAAATATTTTTATACCCTCCACTTAGTGATAGAGGGTATATATAAGTTTGCCATTCCGTTTGTAACTCATCGAAATATCGATCTGGGACCCGATAAAGTATATGGGGCATTCCATGCCAAATCACTCACTTTTAGGCCCGACCCCCTTCGATTAATTTTATTTTTGGATATGTTTTAGCACGTATTAAATGCAACTTCCAGCCAAATTTTCAGCCTTTTATACCAAGGTGGTGTTGAGTAATCAATTTTTTCAAAATGGCGATTTTTTCCAAAAAATGAAAAAATTTAAATTTTCAATCAATTTTGACCAGTAAAAAATATAGATATATTAAAAAAAGATGGACAACATTTTGTTGGTAGTTAAATGTAGTTTTAGAAAAAAAAATATGAAAAATTATTCGAAGTAACTACTTATCACTTGTTTTTTATCGTATAAAAATTAAAATCGACTTTTTGAAAAAGTCCGAAATCTTCGATTTTTTTTTAAAAATGTCAAAAAATTCTACTCTAAATTACG
The DNA here is from genome assembly GCA_963921195.1 of Pegoplata infirma. NCBI lineage: Eukaryota > Metazoa > Arthropoda > Insecta > Diptera > Anthomyiidae > Pegoplata > Pegoplata infirma. Next base: position 20,818,493 of record OY992537.1, on the reverse strand, counting down.
CAACTTTTAAGTCATAATTCGAGATGTGATCGTAATTCGTTCTATTTTTTTTCAAATTTTGAAAATTGCACATTTTTTTTTTTGACTCTGGTTTATTTTATATGGTGCTCCAAAAAAAATAATTTGGTAAATATTGACCGTAACTTCCCCTAGATATATTAACTTGGGTGTAAAAATACGTTTCAGAAAATTTTAGGATGATCGGACATGGGTAACGCGTGCCGCATCGGCTTTGAAGTTTGAAAATCGGATTACAAGGGAAAATATAAATTTTTTTCTGTTTTCTTAATTTTTTTGGTATTTTAAGTTAATTTTGAATTCAAATGGTTACAGAATTGAAATGTAGAGTAAAATGTCTCTCTATTAAGGTCATAAAAACCGAAATCGGTTTAAAATCAGCCAAGTTATTACAACTTCCCCAGGCATCTAAAGTGTGGCAGACAACTTGATTAATCAATACAATCCGATTTTTGAAATTCATTGAAATTTTCTACTGTAATAACATTTTTTTATTCTTCAAGTTCAAATGTTATTAGATGACAAGTATTTTTCATATTGTGTTTTGCTAACATTTTTTAAATTAGTGCTAAAAATGCCTGCATTTTCCACACCCTTTTGAAATCTCTATTTAAAAAAAAAAAATATTTTTTTTGTTTTAAAATTTGGAAAAGTCAAAAAAATATTACACTGAAACATGAATAATGAAAAAATGTTATTACAGTAGAAAATTTCAATAAATTTAAAAAAAGGGCCTCGTATTTTTTAATCAAGTTGTATGGCACACGCTAGATGCCTGGGGAAGTTGTAATAACTTGGCTGATTTTCAACCGATTTTAGTTTTTAGTACCTTATTAGAAAGGCATTTTACTCCGCATCATAATTCTGTAATCACTTGAATTAAAACTTAACTTAAAATACCAAAGAAATTGCGAAAACAGAAAAAAAATCATATTTTTCCTTGTAATATATTTAATACGTACTAAAACATATCCAAAAATAAAATTAATCGAAGGGGGTCGGGCCTAAAAGTGAGTGATTTGGAATGGAATGCCCCATATATATTCATGATGCCCGATCGATTTTAAGACATTCTAGCGATGTCCGTCTGTCTGTCTGTCTGTGGAAAATGCTGTAACGGACAAAATATTGCACAGAGAAAATATTTACTGAAACTTAACATATTTATTGGAAGTTCTCCCGAGAAGTTTGGTATTGCATTTGAGCGATATCGGTTCAGCGGTTCAAAAGTTATGAACGAAAATGTAAGCACACCTTAAAAATTTCAGCACATTTAACCTAACCTAAAAATACAAAATGCTTTAATTCGGCTTCTGGTTGATATATGTGAACATAATTGAACACCAAATGGTATTTAAACTAGTACGAACATATTTTTTGACAAAAAAAGAAAAAAAATCGCGAATTTTTTTTTTACCAAAATTTTTTTTTCAAAAAAATTCAAAAGTATCACTACATTCGGCAAGTCGAATTTAACTTTTCTACTTGTTTTTGAATAATTTCGTCATTACATGTTTTCATACTAAATTTTGCATGCTGAACATAAATTCGCCAACAAAATTCCAGAGCCATGATTTTGGTTCACTGATGCTATTTTTTTCTGAAAATTCTCGTTTGACTTTTTGAAAAAATATGGCCCAAAATTTGGATGCCTTTTGTACATTATGAAACAAAAGTTTTAATGTTAAAAATCGCGATGCCGCTCAGCATCTGTGGACCAAAACCGTTTTTTTTTTTAATTTTTATACCCTCCAACCACAGTATGGGGGTATACTCACTTTGTCATTTCGTGTGTAACGCAAATATCGGTCTAGGACCCCATAAAGTATATGGGGCATTCCATGTGAAATCGGATACTTTGGAAATTTTTTTTTTTACATTTTCCCAATTTATTTACAGTTTTTAGTACCCTTCGAAAACTCCTTCGGCAAATTTTCAGAATTTTTTAATGACCCGTTCAAAAGATATCGAATTTTTAAAAATTGGTAGTTTGTTCCTTTACTCAAACTCATTTTACTCATAACTTCTTCAATAATGGTCCAAATTTCAATTTTTTTTCAAAATTTTTGTTGTTTTACGTACTTTAAAAAAAAAAAATCCCAAAAAATTCTTAAAAGCGCTCTAGTATGCGATTTTTAAGTTTTAAAATTTAAATCTCATTTTTGAGATTGTTTGTACACTTCGATTTTTTTGAAATTTTTTTCTGTAAAACTTCTATCGATTCTACAAATTTTTTGCCCAGGAGGATCGTGATTATTACTATTTTTAAAAATTTTTTGAAATAAATTTATTGTAATTTTCTAATCTTAAAATCATTTCTACTGCTCCAATGGTGACCCATAGAGGGGTCATTTATAAAACCGACCCCCATTAATTTTTACGTCTAAAGATTTCTTTGGAACAAACTAATACCCTATCTCCAATTTCTAAGGGGGCTCCCACACAAAACGACATATTTTAAAATTTGCTCCAACCGCTCTAACTGCCCTAATAGTGCCCTTAGAGCAACTAAATATATGACCGACCCACAATATTTTTTGAGTCAAAAAATTTTCTCTGAACACACCTACCCTCTATCTTTTACTGTTAAGGCGATCCCCATTAAATTTTTTTTATCTTTTATAAATTTGTTTTATTTAATCAGCTTCTACCGGTCTAATGGTGCGTCTGAGAGGGGTCATTAGTCAGACCGACCCCCATTTATTTTTACCCTACAACATTTTTTTAAAACATACCTACGCCCTATCTCCACTCCCTACGTAGGCTTCCATTCAAAATTACATTTTTATAAAATTTGCTACTGCTGTTATTTGCATGGGAGCCTACTTAGGGAGTGGAGATAGGGCGTAGGTATGTTTTAAAAAAATATTGTAGGGTAAAAATAAATGGGGGTCGGTCCCACTAATGACCCCTCTCGGACGCACCATTGGACCGGTAGAAGCTGATCAAATAAAACAAATTTACAAAAAAAAAAAAATAATGTATGGGGACCGCATTTACAGTTAAAGATAGAGGGTAGGTCTGTTCACAGAAAATGTTTGGACTAAAAAAATATTATGGGTTGGTCATACATTTTGTTGCTCTAAGGGCACTATTAGGGCAGTTAGAGCGGTTGGAGCAAATTTTAAAAAATGTCGTTTTGTGTGTGAGCCCCCTTAGAAATTGGAGATAGGGTATTAGTTTGTTCCAAAGAAATGCTAAGACGTAAAAATTAATGGGGGTCGGTCTTATAAAGGACCCCTCTAAGACGCACCATTGGAGCAGTAAAAATGATTTTAGATTGGAAAATTACAATAAATTTTTTTCAAAAAATTAAAAAAAATGGTAATAATCGTTATCCCACGATCCTCCTGGGCAAAAAATTTGTAGAATCGATAGAAGTTTTTCACAAAAAAAATTTCAAAATCAAAGAGTACACACACTTTCAAAAATTAGATTTAAATTTTAAAACTTAAAAATCGCATGCCAGAACATTTTAAAGAATTATTTTTGATTTTTTTTTTTTGAAGAACGTAAAAAAACAAAAATATTAATTAGAAAAAATTGTAAATTGGACCATTTTTGAAGAAGTTATGAGTAAAAGAAGTTTAAGTAAAGGAATAAACTTTCTAACTTGATATCTTTTAAACGGGTCATCAAAAAAATTTTAAAATTTTACAACGAAGGAATATTAGAAGGGTACTAAAAACTGTAAAATTAAAAAAAAAAAATCAAAGTCTCCGATTTGACATGAAATGCTCCATATATTTTAAGTTTCAGGCATATCTTTTAACTTTTTCACACAAATTTTGACATAAGGCTCCGTTAAATCGGCAGTTAGCAGCTAACTTGACATTGAGTAATCCGCCCTATATGACTTCAATATTCGTTGCGTATGATTATCAAAATATTATTCTTGAACAAAAATATTATTCATACGCCATGTTAGCATTTATATAAAAATGGAATTTACTGTTTTTAATAAAGCTCTGTATTATTATAAAATCGTAAAAAAATATTTGCATTTATATAAAAAATTATGAAATTTAATAGTAACAATTTCATATTTCTTTCCTTCACTCCCCCTGTTTTGCTTAAAAAAAAATGCTAAAATTGTTTCCCTTACACAAAATACATATTTAACGTTTTTTTTATATTTTGTAGCACTTTTTTTTTATTATCAAACTGCCAAACTGTTATTTGTTTTTACAACTTTATTGCACTCATATGTATACAAAAGGACGATTTAGTTCTTATATGTATTTGTTTTTTTATGTGTTTATTTTTTCGCAAACCATTTTTGAGAGAATAGTAATTTGTAGGTTTATGAGGAGTTTAGACAACATTTCAAAAAAAAAAAAAAAAAAAATAAAATAAAATCTAGCATACAAGTTTATATAAACATATAGTCGTAAAAAGCAAACAATGGAAGTAAATAATAACTGGGAAGAAAAAAAAAAAATAAAACAAACGGGTAAAAGATTATAAAATTTATATAACAAGTAGAAAAGTTAAATTCAACTTGGCCGAATCTATGAATACTCTCCATAATGTACCTTTTTAGTGATAATTTTTTTTTAATTTGTGAAAAATTAACAATTTTGATTAGAAATATATTATTTTGAGTAAAAACTTTTTTTAGTAATTTTTGTAAAAAAAAAATTACTAAATTTTTTTTTATTAAAAATTTTTTTTTATTTACAAATTTTTTTTGAGTCAAATTTTTTTAATTTTAATGTAAAAATATTTTTGAGTGACAAAAATACGTTGTAAAATATTTTTGTAACTTTAAAACGTTGTTTTTAAAACTTGTTTAACGGGTTTTAAACACATGAATTTAAGGTAAAACCCAATTAAAATTCACGGTTTTGCTAATAACTTTAAGCCCACTAAACCGATTTAGCTGAAATTCTATACCAACTAGACAAGGGAAGCGACAAATATATATGCTAAGCGTCAGCAGCTTTAAAATTGTTTTTCTAAAGTAAAAGAGTTTTTTTATCTCGTAAATTCGATAAAAACCCTTGCCGAAATTCACTATTTTGCTTATAACTTTTGAACCACTGAACCGATTTTGCTGAACTGCAATACCAACCTGACCAGTCAAATAACCACATATGTATGTGCCAGAAGCCTCAATAAAGTCTTTCAAAAGTTAGCGTGTTTTCAACAGAAAGTTAGACGGACAGACAGACAGACGGGCAGACTAGATCGTCTTAAAAGCGATAGAGGATCATGAATATATATTTTTTATCGAGTCCAAGACCAATATTTTGAGGTGTTACAAACGGAATGAAAAACTTATATTTACTCTCTATCACTAGAGTGGAGGGTATAAAAAAATTCATTAAATAGTATGCGAAATGAAAATTTGCATGAAATTTGTAAAAAAAAATTGGATACATTTTCGAGTAGTGGTTGTAGGTGTTAACAGTGGGTTATTTTGGATACAATTATGAGAAGAAAAAAACGATAAGTAACAATTTTAAAGACCAACTTTTAGAATATAGTTAGAAGATTCGCGGGCACTAGGTGGAAAGGGGATATTAACGCTTTAAAATCTCAAAATTGTTTATAAAAAAAATTTTAAAATTTTTCAGACGAAACAATCTTGAAATCCCAAAATTTTTCTTAAAAAAAAACTGAAAATTTTTATAGGCAAAAATTTTAAAGGAAAAATGTGGCTTAATCTGAAAATTTTCTATAAAAATTTATAAGTTAATCTAGGAAAAATTGTTATAAACGTGATAATTTTGGTATAAAAAGTGGCTTAGAATATGTGGTTATTGAATTATAAAGTAATATAAACCTTGATTTTTAAATGTCAGCAAAACTATTTTGGAAAATTTTTTCAGAATGTCCCATATCGAAAAATTTTTCTTTGGAAAAAATGTTTTAAATAACATCCATGCGCGGGTACAAGGGGTGGGAACAAATTTAAAAAAGAAAAAAAAAAAAAAGAAAAGAGAGGAAGAGAAAGAAGAAAGAAAAAAAGAAGAAAGAATTGATTTTTTTATAAAATTTTCTAAAGGAAAATAATTAGAGACTTTTTCTAAAGCAAAAATGTCTCAGAATCTAAGACTTTCCCTCAGAATTTTAGGCTTTTTCTATAAGAAAATGTCTCACAATTTTAAAACTTTTCTATAGGAAAAATGTCCCAGAAATTGGGACTTTTTCTATTTAAAAAATGTCCTAGAATCTGAGACTTTTTCTATAGGAAAAATGTATCAGAATCTGAGGTCTTTTCCATAGGAAAAATGTCTCCGAATCTGAGACTCTTTTTCTATAGAAAAAATGGGAAAAAATCTTAGATTTTTTCTGTAAAACAAAGCCTCTGAGTTTGGAACTTATATACAGGAAAAATGTCTCTGAATCTAAAACCATATCTATAACAAAAAGGCCCCTGGGACTTTTTCTATAGGAAAAACGTCTCAGAATCTCTGAATTTGAGACTTATTTTAATGGAAAAATTTCTCAAGTCTTTTTCGAAAGAAAAATGGTCTCAAAATCCGATACTTTTTCTGTTGAAAAATAGTCTCAGAAATGAAAACTTTTTCTATTAGAAGAAACTCTAAGAATCTGAGACTTTTTGTATAGGAAACTGGTCTCAGAAATAAGACTTTTTCTTTTGGAAAAAGTACCAGAATCTTAGCCTTTTTTATATAAAAAAAAAAAATGGTCTCAGAACCTTAGACTTTTTTATGAGGAAATCGTTTCGAAATTTGAGACTTTCTTTAGAAAGGGTCTCAGATCCTCAAAAATTTTTCTTTAGAAAAAAGTCTCAGAGTCTGAGATTTTTATTATAGGAAAAAGGTCTCAGAATCTGAGGCTTTTCTGTTGAAAAAAGTTGTCAGAGTCTAATACTGTTTCTATACGAAACAAATTAAAAAATCTGAGACCTTTTCTATAGGAAAAATATCTCAATAATACCTCAGAGTATAAACATTTTTCTATAGAAAAAGGTTTAAAGTCGGAGAATTTTTCTGTGGAAAAATGTTCTTAGAGAAGTCGAAATTTTTTTTGAAGAAAAATGTCTCAGATTCTGAGACATTTTTTGTTAAATAAATGGCTCAGATTCTGGCAGATTCTGAGACATTTTTTCCATACAAAAACATTTCTTTAAACAAATTGGCTCAGAATCTGATATTTTCTATGTAAGAAAAATTTCTTCTTTTGAAAAATTCTTTTTTATACGACAATTGTTTTAAAATCATAGACTTTTTCTATGTATACAAAAATGTAAATTTTCTTGTAAAACCAATTTAAAAAAACATTTATCTGAACGGAAATATGATAATGAAAAACAAAGCTCCTTTTAAGAAGGGTTCTCATTTTTGATTTAAAAATCGGCTGCAGTTTTTCGGCAAAACTAAATTTCATAATTTTATAGTTTTCTCATTACTTTTTTTTCGAAGAAAAAAATATTTTCCCCCCAAACTTAAAAGCTGTACCCGCCGCTGTAACACTAGATTACAAAGATTTTGATGCGCAACATTTTTCATTTATTTTCCATGTAAAATCTTGCGATGGGTCCGAAAATGAAATCCAAAGTTTCAAAAGTATAGCAGTTTTCGCGATATTGCCAAATTTTCAAGTTTTATATTAAATGTAATGAAATGCGTTACACGGAGAAAAATGAATTTCCAACTGAATTATTCAGTTGTATTAACTCAAAATTCGGTTGCTGCTACTACATTTTGATGTGGCTAACGAATTTTATAGTTGCTTCAATTAAAAGACAGTTGTAATAACAAAATTTTGTTGTAACTACCGATATTTAGTTGATTCAACCTTAATTCAAATGCATCCACAGATTTTTTGTTGTAACAACTGAATTTCAGTTGGAAATTAGCAAATTTGTTTTCTGTGTGTATAAATTTTACCTTTAACATTTTTCAATCTGACTATCGTCTTAAAAGAAGAAAGGAAGAAAAAAACTATAAAATCCATTTCTCTATTTACAGTTAAAGTTTTATTTGTTACGAAAAAAATAACAGTGTTTTTTTAGAAAATCTGTTGAAAATTGTGAAATTTATATGCATTTGAGTAAAAACGCAAAACTTCAGTTTTATACATTTTTGATTTTCACATTTAGAAAAATTGATTGATTCACCATATTTGAAATTTATTTTCCGTATAAAATCGTACGCTGAATCCGAAAATGAAGCTAAAAAGTTCAAAAGTAGAAAAGTTTTAAAGATATTCCAAATTTAAAAAAGTGTTTTTAAATAAATAATAATATCTGCGGATAAAATCAGAGGATTTGATTTTTTTTTCTATTTTTCTATTAAAGCAAATTTAATACTCTATCAATTCTCTATAATAAATTTTTCGATCTGACTATTGACTTAGAATTTATTTTAATTCAATTTAAACGAAATTAAGAAAAAAAGAAAATTCTATTGTAAATTTCACAAAGTTAAACTTTTTTAAAATTTTATTTCTGCATATTAAGTTCAAGTTTAATTTATTACAAAAAAATAAAAGGTTTTTAAAGAAATCTGTCAAAAATTCTAGAAGTTACATGCATTTGAACAAAAAAGAAAAAAAAAATCAGTTTTATAAAAGCCTCTTTTTTCTTTGTAATAGATCAGACTTGAGCTATGAAGAGAGAAATGAATTTTAGAATTCTTTTTTTCTTTCTTAAACATTCAATAGAGATATTTTTTTTCCGATTTCGTCCGGTGATATTTTTATTTAAGTAAAACCACTTTTTCGGATTCAGCGTAACATTTGACATAGTTATAAATACAAAATGTCGTGGATCGCAATTTTTTTTTATAATTTGTAGTCTAGTGTTATTTCTTCAAAAGAAAAAAAATTAAAAAATATCTAATTTAAGATTGATCTTAAATATTGTCATAATTGCAGTTTTCATAATATCTGATAAATTAGTGAACCCAATTTTTTGCTTTATTTAACCACTGTTTTATTAAAAAACAAGTAGAAAAGTTAAATTCGACTTGGCCGAATCTATGAATACCCTCCACTATGCCCATTTTAAGTGATAGTAAATTTTCTAACGTGAAAAAATAACAGTTATGATTAGAAATATTTTATTTTGTGTAAAATTTTTTTTTTTTAGTAATTTAAAAAAAAAAAAAAAATATTTTTTTTTGAGTGTAAATTTTTTTTTAGTGTAAAATTTTTTTCGAATTTTACATTCAAAAAAAAAAATTACTAATTTTTTTTTGAGTGTAAAATTTTTTTTTAGTAATTTTTGAAAAAAATAATTTTTTTTTGAGTGCAAATTTTTTTTTGAGTGTAAATTTTTTTTTTGAATTTTACATTAAAAAAAAAAATTTACCAATTTTTTTTTTGAGTGTAAAATTTTTTTTGAGTGTAACATTTTTTTCGAGTGTATTTTTTTTTGGTTTTGGTATAAAAATATTTTTGTGTGACAAAAATACGTTTTAAAATATTTTTGTGACTTACCAATGGTTGTAAACAGGTTTAACGGGTTTTCACCACGTGAATTTAAGGTGAAGCTAATCTGATATTCACGGTTTTGCTAATAACTTTTGAACCACTGGACCGATTTGGGTGAAATTCAACACGAACTAGGCTGGAGGAACGAAAAATATATATGCCAAGCTTCAGCATCCTCAGAATTGATTTTCGAAAGTTATAGTGCTTTTTATCTCATAAATTCACGAAAAACCCTTGCCTAAATTCAGTGTTTTGCTCATAACTTTTGAACCACTGTACCGATTTCGCTGGATTGCAATACCAACCTGACCAGGTAAATGCCCAACATATATGCCAAACTTCAGGAGCCTCCGTAAAGTCTTTCAAAAGTTAGCGTGTTTTCAACAGACAGACAGACAGACAGACAGACAGACAGACGGACAGACGGACGGACGGACGGACGGACGGACGGACGGACATCGCTAGATCGTCTTAAAATCGATCGAGGATCATGAATATATATACTTTATGGGGTCCTAGACCAATATTTCGAGGTGTTACAAACGGAATGACAAACTTATATATACCCTCTATCACTAGAGTGGAGGGTATAAAAATAAAAAAAAAATCGTTTGCAAAAAATTATACAGTAGAAAAAGTAAATTACTACTGTGTAAATTGTATAATTTTTTTTACAGCATTTTTAATGAATTTTTTTTCGCAAAGCCTTTTATTTTTATAAATATTTGGTTAAGGAAACACTACTTATTATATTTTTTTTTTGTTTACAAAAAGGGGGAGTGTTAAATGTTTCCATATTTTTTTTTTATTATTAAAACAATACAAAAAACCATTAAGTTGATATGTTTTTTTTCAGAACAATACATGTATTAGACATTTTAGAAAATTAAAAAAAAAAAAATAATAATAAGACATATGAAAATATCTGTAAGGCTTTTAAAGATAATAACACATATTCAACACAGTTTTCACACTTATAAAATACATTAAAAAGTTTTTTTTTTTTATATGTTATTATGTTGAACATTATTATCTACTTTGATTATAAAAGAAAATTGAGTGTGAATATTTTAATTTTTAGTTTGTAGAAAATTAGAACAATGCACAATGGGACGTAAAAATAAATTTTCTGGGAAAATTTAGTTTTAGAAATTTGTTTAATATCTTATTTTGAATTTAAATATAACCGCTTGTATGAAATTTTGAACCGGATTTTGAACTTTAAAGCTCTTTTTTGAATCGATGTTTCCGAAAAATTAAGGAAATCATTTTTTAGCAAGATATGTTAACTGTAAAGACATTCGATCAGAAACCCATTATCTATAACTTAGTGTGCAATTATTACATTTGGAAGTCAAATTACATTTGAAAGTAAAATACATTTGAAAATATATTCGAAAGTTAAATTGTCAAAGTTTAAAATAGAATACACTATAAAAACCTTGAAAAATGACAAGAAAAACTTGTAACTTTTATTTTTTGCTACCTCCTATTTGACAAGAATTCCTTGTTATTTTACAAGCTTTTTACCAATAATTTTATAATTTTACAAGATTTTTACCAATAAAATTGTAAATTTACCATTTTTTTGACGCAATAAAACTTACAAGGAGGTTTCGCGATTTACTAGATTTTTTTCTACCTAATATTTTACGGGAACGAGCTTTTTTGAAATTTTACAAGATTTTTACCAATAAAATTGTAATTTACAAAATTTTCAATTAAACTTACAAGAAATTCTTGTAAATTTACTAATTTTTTTTTTTTTAAATCGTAAAATTATAAGAAAAATTGCAAAATTACAAAAAAAAAAAAACAATTCTTAAAAAACAAGGAAAACTATCAAATATTGGTAGAATGGGATTACGAGACTTTTTCTAGTAATTTGACAAGGTTTTTTTTGAGTGTACGTTTTGGAGAGTACTAAAGATTCGAAACCATAGAATGAAACACTCCCATTTGTTTTTTGTACATTTGTTAAACAAATAGAACATTTTTATGTCAAAAGTTAAGAGTTGATGAAAAAGTAATTTTGGTAAAAAAATGTTTTTTTTTTTTTCATGGAAAGCAAACTTTTGATAAAAAAAAATTTTTTAAAGAAAACTAAATTTTTGGTGAAATAGAAATTGTTTTTTAGAAAAATAAATTTTTCTTTCACACCTTTCTCAATTCAAACCATATATAACATGATTAAAAAATTATCTATATATATAAAGTAGTTGCGTGACTGACTGATGACTGACTGACTGACATACTAATCACGCATCATCCCACAGCCCAAACCACTGAAGCTAGAGCCTTGAAATTTGGATTGTAGTTTCACCTCCTGGAATACATATCCGCTAAGGCTGGGTTTTTGGAAATGTTGATTTTAAGGGGTAAAAGCAAAGGGTTGAAAAAGGTGAAAAAGCGAGTACTTTGGTACTTTTTATTTTTTCTGAAAAAATTCAATTAATTTGAAATTTGAAATTTAGGATCCTCTAACGGAAAAACATTCCCAAAAAAAGAACTTTCTGGAAATTCGGATTCCTAAGGTTAAAAAGGGGTAAAAAATGGTACTTTTTACATTTTTTGATATTAAGGTCCTACAAAAATATTAAAATTTGCAATGGTGGTTTCAACAACGGAAAAAATTCTGAAAACGTACTTTTTCGAAATTCCGATTCTAAGGGGGGTAAAAAAACGAGTACTTTGGTACTTTTTATTTTTTCTGAAAAAAAATCTTATTAATTTCAAATTTGAAATTTAGGATCCTTTAACGGAAAAACATTCCCAAAAAAAGAACTTTCTGGAAATTCGGATTCCTAAGGGTTAAAATGTTAAAAATGGTACTTTGGTACTTTTTATATTTTTTAAATTAAGGTCCTACAAAAATATTAAAATTTGCAATGGTGGTTCTAACAACGGAAAAAATTCAGAAAACGTACATTTTCGAAGTTCCGATTCTAAGGGGGTAAAAAAAGGAGTACTTTGGTACTTTTTATTTTTTCTAAAAAAAAGTCCTATTAATTCGAAAATTGGAATGTAGGATCCTCTAGCGGAAAAACATTCCCAAAAAAATACTTTCTGGAAATTCGAATTCCTAAGGGTAAAGAGGGGTAAAAAATTGTACTTTGGTACTTTTTATGTTTTTTGAAATTGAAGTCCTACAAAAAAATTAAAATTTGCAATGTTGTTTCCAACAACGAAAAAAAAATCTGAAAAAGTTTTTTTTTCGAAATACCGATTTTAAGAAGGGTAAAAAGCGAGCACTTTTGTTCTTTTTATTTTTTCTGAAAAAAATCCTATTAATTTGAAAATTGGAATGTAGGATCCTCTAACATAAAAACATTCCCAAAAAAGTACTTTCTGGGTAAGGGTTAAAAGTTTTAAAAAAAATGTACTTTGATACTTTCTAAATTTTTTGAAATTAAGGTCCTACAAAAAATAATAAAATGTTAGTTCCAACAACGGGAAAAATTCTAAAAAAGAACTTTTTCGAAATTCCGATTCTAAGGGGGTTAAAAATATGTATGTATTTTGGTACTTATTATAATTCCTGAAATAATGGTCCTGGAAACTTTAAATTTGGAATGCAGGGGTTTTTAGCGCATGTAAGCGCATATTCGGAACGGAATGAAAGCTACATAGGACTAATCGGAATGGAACAGGGAATCAAATGGAAAAAAACAAGGAACGAAATGGGGAATTGAAATTTAGAATGTAGGTGCGCCTCCCGAAATATAGATCCTTTAAGGCTGTGTTTTTGGAAATGTTGATTTTAGGGAATAGGGGTAAAAATGGTATTTTGGTACTTTTTATATTTCCACACCACTGAAGCTATAGACTTGAAATTTGTAATATATGTAGATGCACCTCCCGGAAAATAGGTACACTAAGGCTCGGGTTTTGTAATGTTGATTCTAAGGAGGTAAAATGTGCAAAAACAGGTGCGTTAGTACTTTTTATAGTTCCACAAACCAATAAAGCTAGGGATTTGAAATTTGGAATGTAGCTGCATCTCTCAGAATATAGATAGTGGATGGCTGGGTTTTATGAAATAATGATTCTATGGAGGTAAAATGGGTAAAAGAGGTATTTTGAAACTTTTTAAATATACTTAAATAATGGTTTTATTAGCTTGAAATTTGGAATGAAGCATCCCATGCTTAAATAAAGGTCATAAAAAGTTAAAATTAGGAATGTAGGATCCAACAACAGAAAAAACTATGAACAATTTACTTTTTGGAAATTCCGATTCCGATCTAAGGGGATAAAAACGAGTACTATGGTACCTTTTATATTTTCTGAAATAATAATGATAAAAAATTTGGAGTGTAAGATTGCCTAGCGAAATAAAATATTCCCAAAAGAATAACTTTTTGAAATTCCAATTCCTAGGAAATTAATTAAGAAAGGGAATTATATATTCTTAAATAATGAGCCAATTAACTTGAAGTTTGGAATGTAGCATCCTCTAACGGGAAAAAATCCACAAAAAATTACTTTTTGGTAGTGTTTACATTTTCTTAAATAGAGGTCATAAAAACTTAAATTAGGAATGTAGGATCCTACACCAGAAAAAAGTCATAAAAACTTAAATTAGGAATGTAGGATCCAACAACAGAAAAAAATCTGTAAAAAGTACTTTTTTCGAAATTTCAATTCTAAGGGAGTAAAAACGAGCACTTTGGTACTTTTCATATTATCTGAAATAATGGTACTGGAAACTTAAAATTTGGATTGTAGGATCGTCTAGCGAAAAAAAAACATTCCCACAAGATTTTTTTTTAAATTCTGATTCCAAAGGAGTTAAAGGTGTACTTTTTATATTTTCTGAAACAAAATAAGGGGCAAAATGATTCTTTTTAATTTAATGATCTTATACCTAGGAACTCTTTTGTTATTTAACGGATACTATTCGAAAAGGAATGAACACCACATTGAACGAAATTGAATGGAGCAGGGAACCAAATGTAATAAAACAGGGAACGAAATGGAATGAAACTGGGAACGAATTGAAATGAAAATGTTTTCAATTTTTTTTTTTTAATTTTATTTTTTACCAAAATTTCTTTTGTACTAAAATTTGTTTATTAATTAATTTTTCACAAATTTTTTTGTTCCATTCATACATATTTGTTCATATTTTTACAAAAATTTTTCATTAAATTTTAGACTCAAAGTTTTGTTTACTTAATTTTTTTTTTTTTGCTCAAATTAATAAATCACTGTTTTTTTTTAATAACACCAGACCTTCTTAGTGTTGACTTTGCATTTATTATATCAACTAATGTATTTGGTATTTTATTGTAAGTGTGGTGATCATCATAAGCACAGTTTTTGTAAAGGATTAAGACATATCGTAACGTTAGAATTGGTATGCTATATTGGATGGTCAGGTGAATTGGATTACATAGCGAAAAGTTCCAAAAATGGGTCATTTATTATCATTATGAAATTTTTCTGTATTTACAGGCGCACGCTAGTAATACATAATTATAATTAGAGCCTGAGCTCAACTGTCTTTACAGAAAAAACAAAAATTTGAAAAATAACGACTTTAAGTCGGCCTAAGTGGCAATATAGTATCTTTGGAAAATGGCAACACCTAACATTTGTGTCTACAAAATATAGACCATGGTCTGGCAAGGTTGCAAAATAAGTACTTAGATCAGAGTTGATGAAGGAGAGGAGGACGAATGATGATTACTAAAAAATTGAATTTATTCACCATAATGCAATTTCACCTTCTTCTGTACGAAAAAACAACAGCAACAACCACACAAGAATTGAAAAACCATGATTTAGTTGATACTTGCTTAACAGCCAACTTAGCGTATCGATCTAGAGTGATCGTATCTAAGAGGCAGTTAATAGCACAAACATTACAGATCATGGGTTCAATCCCTGGCGGCTGCGATCTGTTAATAATTTTCACATATAGAATAAAATTGACTATTAACTGAATAAATTTGACATTAAAAGTTTTTCTGATGATTATAGTGACTGGAGTATATGAAACTAGTAAAAAACGAACCAGGATGTCTTAAATTTTTAGGAAAATAAATTTTTCTTTCACACCTCTCTCAATTCAAACCATATATAACAAATGGAACATTTTTATGTCAAAAGAGTTAAAAAAAAAGTAATTTTGGTAAAAAAAAAATGCAAAAAATATATTTTTTTTTCATGAAAAGCAAAATTATGATAAATTTTTTTTTTTTGAAGAAAACAAAATTTTTGATGAAATAGAAATTTGATGAAAGAATGATTTTGAGAAGAATTTTTGTTTTCTTTTTTGTTTTTGATGAAATAAAATGGCTTAAAAAAATATTAAAGAAAATTTTTATTAAAAAAAAAAATTTTAATTTAAAAAAAAATTTTTGATGAAAAAAAAAAAATATTAAAGAAAATTTTTATTAAAAAAAAATTGACGAAAATGAATACTCAATTGATGAAAAAATGGTGGAAAAAATAAAAATATTGATGAAAAAAAATTTATGGAAAAAAATTTATGAAAAAAAAGTTTGAAAAAAAAGTTTGAAAAAATTTAAAAAAAAAAAAAAAATTATGAAAAAAACAATTGATGAAAAAAAATTTATAAAAAATGTCTGCGAATTTTGTACTCTTGCCCAAAACATTAAAACATGATAATGTTTTGCGGAAGATTTGGGTGTACTTGCCAAAGCAAAGTTTTTTTTTAGAAAAAATAATGTTATATTACTTTGCTATTCCAAGCAAAACAAATTGAAATATCAGTCGAGGACCCCATTAAAAATCCAAAAAAGCTGTACATTTTGTAAGAGAGTGCAAAAATAAGTGCAAAAAAGTGTTTTTACATTTTGGAGAGTATAAAAGATTCGTCACCAAAGAATATAACACTCTCACTTGTTTTATGCACATTTGATAAACAAATGGAAAATTTTTATGCGAAAAGCTTAGACTTGGTGAAAAGTAGTTTTGTTAAAAAAAAAAATAATTTTTTTCACGAAAAACAAAATTATGTTAAAAAAAATTTAATGAACCCAAAATTTTTGGTAAAAAAAAAAATTTTGATGAAAAAAGTTTTTGATGAATTTTTTTGATATAAAAAAAAAAATTGATTAAAAAAAATATAAAAAAAATTTTTTTTTTGGTGAGAAAAAAATTGATAATAAAAAATTTGATAAGAAAATTTGATGACAAAAAAAAAAATTGATGAAAAAAATATGATGAAAAAAAATTATGAAAAAAATTTGATGAAAAAAAAGAAATTAATGAAAAAAAAATTGATGAAAAAAAAAAAAAATGATGAAAAAACAAAAAATTGATGAAAAAAAATTTTGATGAAAAAAATAATTGATGAAAAAAAAATTAATGAAAAAAAAAATTTATAAAAAAAAACTTTTGATAAAAAAAAAAATGATGAAAAAAAAAGTTTGATAAAAAAAAATTTATGAAAAAAAAAAAAAATTGATGAAAAAAAAAAAAAAATTGATGAAAAAAAAAAAAAAAATTGATGAAAAAAAATTTTGATGAAAAAAAAATTTGATGAAAATAAAAAAATTGATGAAACAAAAAAAATGTGATGAAAAAAAAAATTGATGAAAAAAAAAAAAAATTGATAAAAAAAAATTGATGAAAAATTTTTTTTTTTTGTTGAAAAATAATTATGTTACTTTTTATTCACCAGCTGGTGAAAAACTGTTTTTTTCGCCACGAGGTGAATTATTATCCAAGTTACAAACCCAAGTTATTAAAATTTTTGGTTTTAAGAAAATGAAAATTAAATTCTTGTTTTCTTTTTCGTTAATTATTAGCTTATATAGTCAAACTGAGGTGGCGTCCTGAAACTTTTTTAAAATTAGACACCAGCCTTAAAACATTATTACGTTAAAAAAAATTTTTGAAAAAAAAAATTCTGAAAAAATAAAAAAAAAAATTGTTTAAAAATACTTATGTTATGTTTTATGCACCAGCTGGTGAAAAACGAGGTTATTCACCAGCAGGTGAATTATTATCCAAGTTACAAATAAAAGTTACAAACCTTAATTATTATATTCTCTTTTGTTAGTCTGTAGCTTATCTTCTATATATATAAAGTAGTTGCGTGACTGACTGATGACTGACTGACATACTAATCACGCATCATCCCACAGCCCAAACCACTGAAGTTAGAGTCTTGAAATTTTGATTGTAGTTTCACCTCCTGGAATACATATCCACTAAGGCTGGGTTTTTGGAAATGTTGATTTTAAGGGGTAAAAATGAAAGTTGAAAAAGGGGAAAAAGCGACTACTTTGGTACTTTTTATTTTTTCTGAAAAAAATTCAATTAATTTGAAATTTGAAATTTAGGATCCTCTAACGGAAAAACATTCCCAAAAAAAGAACTTTCTGGGAATTCGGATTCCTAAGGGTTAAAAGGGGTAAAAAATGGTACTTTGGTACTTTTTATATTTTTTGAAATTAAGGTCCTACAAAAATATTAAAATTTTCAATGGTGGTTCCAACAACGGAAAAAATTCTGAAAACGTACTTTTTCGAAATTCCAATTCTAAGGGGGGTAAAAAACGAGTACTTTGGTACTTTTTATTTTTTCTGAAAAAAAATCCTATTAATTCGAAAATTGGAATGTAGGATCCTCTAACGGAAAAACATTCCCAAAAAAAAGTACTTTCTGGAAATTCGGATTCCTAAGGGTAAAAAGGGGGTAAAAAATGGTACTTTGGTACTTTTTATATTTTTTAAAATTAAGGTCCTACAAAAATATTTAAATTTGCAATGGTGGTTCCAACAACGGAAAAATTCTGAAAACGTACTTTTTCGAAATTCCGATTCTAAGGGGGGTAAAAAAACGAGTACTTTGGTACTTTTTAATTTTTCTGAAAAAAAATCCTAATAATTCGAAAATTGGAATGTAGGATCCTCTAACGGAAAAACATTCCCAAAAAAAAGTACTTTCTGGAAATTCGGATTCCTAGGGGTAAAAAGGGGTAAAAAATTGTACTTTGGTACTTTTTATATTTTTTTAAATTAAAGTCCTACAAAAAAACTAAAATTTGCATTGTTGTTTCCAACAATGAAAAAAATTATGAAAAAGTACTTTTTCGAAATACCGATTCTAAGGGGGGTAAAAAGCGAGCACTTTGGTACTTTTTATTTTTTCTTGAAAAAATCCTATTAATTTGAAAATTGGAATGTAGGATCCTCCAACGGAAAAACATTCCCCAAAAAAGTACTTTCTGGAAATTCCTAAGGGTTAAAAGTGGTAAAAAAATTTACTTTGGTACTTTCTAAATTTTTTGAAATTATGGTCCTACAAAAAAATTTTAAAATGTTAGTTCCAACAACGCACATTGGTTCCAAATCAAAATCTAGCTGGACAAAAGTCCAAAAATTAGTGTCCTTAAAATTGGGAATTAATAGTGCTAGGGGCAAGCTAAGGGTGTGTTCTGATCAAACTAATAACCATTTCTTGGATTTAGGTCTTTAACTTTGTTAAATATGCGAATGAAATAACATTTTTGGTATCCAATATTAAAAAAAAATATATATATATATAAGTGTTCAACTAATAACATCATATTATCCATGTTACATCAGTGGTTTCAAAACGGTTTATGTACAAGAAAGCTACAGATTTATACTTATTCTGTACATTAATAAGAAATTTATTATTGATCTTCTTCTAACATTTTTTGTATTTTGAAGTATGGTCAATAATAACAATATTTTTGAGGACTTATGAAACTTCCGCAGCTTGCCAAAACCGAATCCAGGCATATCATGTCGAATTACTACATACAACTTATAGGTAATTTATTATTGAACGTTGGCATGCAGACATTTTTTGCAGGTTTTTGCAAGTTTAAAATTAATCACAATTTTTATGAAAATAGATTTCCGCCTAAAATTTTTTTTCTGAATAAAACATCGAATTTTTGTAAGTTTTTGATAACTTTTAGGTATTATAATTATGCTTAGCTTAAATACAGCATTAAGTTTTATGTTTCCTATTAAACCGCGGCCAATTACACACTAAGACTAAATTCAAAAATGTCCGTCTGTCTGTCCGTATGCCTGTCAGTAGAGGACACGATACAGTCCAAAATAAAAGAGCTAGACTTTCGAAATTTACCACGAATATGTCTTATATTCCTAGGCAGGCTAAGTTCGGAAATAGATAAAGTCGGACCAAGGGAAAAAAAGTTCCCCCTTGGAGAACTAAACCGACCTAAGAAAAATCGAATTTTTTGCGGGGTTTTTTGTACTTTTGCTAAGCAAATGCAATATTCTTCTCTCAGATGAAGTTCGAAATCGCAAGGGGAAGGTGCTCCCTAACGTCTCCCACCAACCCCCCCCCCCCCAAAAAAAAGACGCCCCTGGATTTTTTTATATTGTTTTTTTTTACATCTTGGAGGGTATAAAAGATTCGGCACAGCCGAATGTAACACTCTCACTGGTTTTTTATTTTTTTTACATTTTGAAGGGTATGAAAGATTCGGCATAGCCGAATTTAACACTCTCACTTGTTTTTTTTCAATTACACTTCTCGACAAATTTTTTTTTTTTTTTTAGAGATTACAAAACTTTCAAAAAATAAGTTTTTGCATTTCATATTTCTGTTCTGCATATAAACCATTTTTGTCATTAATGAATATCTGAAATTAGAAAAAAAATAAAAAGTTGTCGATTAGTGTAATCGACTTAGAAAAATTTAAACACGTTTTTTGAACTCAGCGACCCCAAAAACATATAAAACGGTGATAAAATAATTTTGTCCAGCTAGATTTGGACTTGGAACCACTGTGCAACGGGGAAAATTTTGAAAAAGTACTTTTTCGAAATTTCGATTCTAAGGGGGGGGGGGGGGGGGGGGTAAAAAAATTTATTTTGGTACTTATTATAATTCCTGAAATAATAGTCCTGCAAACTTTAAATTTGGAATACAGATTTCTAAAAAAGGCAAAGAATTTTTTGTTTTTTAGCACTTCCCGAAGTATAGATCCTTTAAGGCTGAGTTTTTGGAAAGGTTGATTCTAGGGAATAGGTGTAAAAAAGGTATTTTGGTACTTTTTATATTTCCACAAACCACTGAAGCTAGAGACTTGAAATTTGGAATATAGATGCACCTCCTGGAATATAGGTCAACTAAGGCTTGGGTTTTGAAAATGTTGATTCTAAGGGGGTAAAATGTGCAAAAACAGGTACGTTAGTACTTTTTATAGTTCCACAAACCAATGAAGATAGAGATTTGAAATTTGAAATGTAGCTGCATCTCCCGGAATATAGATCCACTAATGCTGGGTTTTTTGAAATAATGATTCTATGAGGGTAAAACGGGTAAAAAAGGTATTGTGGTACTTTTTATATATACTTAAATAATGGCTTTATTAGCTTTAAATTTGGAATGTAGCATCCCATGCTTAAATAACGATCATAAAAACTTAAAACTAGGAATGTAAGATCCAACAACAGAAAAAAACTATTTCTAGCAAATATCAAACAATCAATTTAGCTGCGATTTTGGAAATGTTGATTCTAAGGGGGTAAAAAAAGGTATTTTGATACTTTATATATTTCCACAAACCACTGAAGCAATACACTTGAAATTTGGAATGTAGGTGGACCTCCTGAAATGTAGATCCAATAAGGCTGGGTTTTTGGAAATGTTGATTTTAAGGGGGTAAAAGGGGTAAAATAGGTACTTTGGTCCTTTTTTTATTTCCACAAATCACTGAAGCAATACACGTGAAATTTGAGACCTCCTGAAATGTAGATCCAATAAGGCTGCGGATTTGGAAATGTTGTTTCTAAGGGGGTAAAAGGGGTAAAAAAAAGTACTTTGGTCCTTTTTTTTATTTCCACA
This sequence comes from Pegoplata infirma, assembly GCA_963921195.1. Taxonomy (NCBI): domain Eukaryota; kingdom Metazoa; phylum Arthropoda; class Insecta; order Diptera; family Anthomyiidae; genus Pegoplata; species Pegoplata infirma. The sequence goes on along the minus strand of OY992537.1, from coordinate 20,797,235 downwards.
AACCACTGAAGATAAACACCTAAAATTTGGAATGTGGGTGCACCTTCTGAAATGTAAATCCAATGAGGCTGTATTTTTGGAAATGCTGATTCTAAGAGAGTAAAAGGGATAGAAAAGGTACTTTGTTTAGCACATTTTATATTTCTACAAACAACTGAGGCTATAGACTTGAAATTTGGAATGTAAGTGCACCTCCCGGAATATTTTTTTTTTTTTTACATTGAGCCAACACTCAGGGGATGCCCCCTACTGATGCAATGCATTGTGTTGGTATTAGGAAAATAGGTTATGAGGAGAAGGAAAGAGGGAGTACTGTTTGTGGACGTTTAATTTGAATTTTTCCAAATTGTAGCTGGTTGGGAAGACGTCTGCGGGGAGTTTATTCCACATACGGCTAGTATAGTATAACTGAGGTGGCGTCCTGCATCATTTGTAAAATTAGACAACAGCCTAAAAACATTATCATGTTAAAAATTTTTTTTACTCAAAATAAAATATTTCCAATCAAAGCAAATTTTTTAAATTAGAAAACGTTTCTAATACTTAAAAAGATCATTGTGGAGGGTATTCATAGATTCAGTTTAGTTGGATTTAATTTTTCTACTTGTTTTTTATTTTTTTTTTTTTCAGTTTAGATATTTTTTGATTTCCACACAAAAAAATCGGAGGTTTCTTTTTCGAGAAAACCGTTTGAATGTTAAATTTCATAACAATTTTGTAATTTGCTTGTATTTTCTTGGTTTAACATAGCGTATGAATATTTTTTATGCAAATATCTGTTACTCATCCGTTATGTTGAAAGAAGAAAATACAAGCAAATTGCAAAATTCTTATGAAATTTAATATTCAAATCCGATATTCCGATGTTTTTGTGTGGATAGAGAAACATATAAACTCAAAAAAAAAGTGGACGGATTTTTGAAAATTGACTTTTTTTAAAAAATTGGAAATTTCAGAACGGGTTCTGAAAATTTGTTAAAATAAAAATTTTTAACCTATAGCCCATTAAAAAGTATACAAGAGTGCAAATTTTTGAGATTATGGTGCATTCCATTTGAATTTGATAAATACTCAGTTAAGGCAACTCGACACAAATTTTACCATTTTTTGAATATTTAGCCACGCCTTTGAAAAATTAAAAAACAAAAACGCAATTTTCTTAGTTCCATATAGGGCTATTAAAACAACCTATTCAGAAATTCATGGGACACGTGTTTTTTTTTTTCGCTGGACATTTGGTGTGGAATAGCTTATATGTATTTTTTTAGGGCACTTAAAATTTTAATTCCCTAGACCTCTTTAACTTTGATATTTGCTTATTTATGGTTTTTGTTAGTTCAAGTCTTATAATTTTTTCTCATTTTAAAACTGATGTGTGTATTTGTGTGAAAAATATAATAAAAAAAAACTTTTTTTATAACTTTTTTTAGTTTTGGCAAAATAAAAATATATGTGTGAATGCCCTTTAGCCAACATCAAAACCTGAATCAGTTTTATTTTGAAATCATAAAAGTAAAAAAAACAAATAAAATCAAAAGTTTTTGTTTTTACAGAAAAACCTTTTTTTTTTACAGTTTTCACAGTTTATTAAAAGCATTAAAAAACAAAACTTATGAAACTTATGATAATAAACACCAACAAAAATTTACCCAATAAAATGTTGTAAGAAAACATTTTTAAACAAATACGTGTGACTTAGTTTTAGTTCCTTGAGGAAATTAATTTTAAAAAGGTTTTTTAAAAGTTTTTTTTTCTAATTTCGAAAATGTCTTTTGAAATACAATTTTTATTTATTTTACAAAAAAGAAAGAAATACAAAAAATACACCCTTGAGATGTGATTGTAAATACAAATGTATAAAAGTAAACATTTGAATTTCTTTTTGTCGTTTGGAAAATTTTTTCATTTCTTACACTTTTTTTTTTGCAATTTGAAATAATTTCAATTTCTAATCAAGAGTATGCAGATTACATAGCACGAATGTTGTGTATATTTACAAATATACTTATACACATCGTATACATATTGCGTATTTCATTACATTAAGTAAATCCCGGGTAATACATTTTTTATTTTTTAAATTTATATAAGAACACAGTTGGTGTACTGAACTGGTTGCTGTGTATATTTTTGTATTAGGAGGGAAGGATTGCTAAGTGAAATGTGTTTGGGTTTGAAAAAGAGTACAAATGTTAAAGAAAATTTTTTGAAACTTAAGAAAAAAGTATTCCAGTTCGAGTCAACGTAAAGTAATTTCCCATCATATTTTGAGTAGGTTTATTCTAGCTCGAGGTCATTATTTCCTTCACTAATTAAAACTATGGTATTCTCATATTATCATTTTTTTTGTCTGTTAGTTGATGATAGTGATCTTACTACGATGGTACAATTTTCGTTTTGTAATTCCCAATGAGAGTAGAGTCGAATATGTATTAATATTTTAGTTAAATCATTAATTGTTGTCAATTAAGACCCTTTGCTACTTGCTTAAGGTTTTTATTTTTTGCTAAATAATCTTGACAATGGGATTTGACAAATTCCGTCGAAATGACCAACACAAATAAATTTTAAACAGAAAAATATTTTTTTTGAACAATATTCTATGAGAATATAATAAAAGTTTTAATTAGTAAAGAAAATAATGACCTCGAGCTAGAATAAACCTACTCAAAATATAATATTTTAAAGGCCAAATAAAACAATTTTTATTTTTTAATAACAATTAATCAGAACGAAAGTTCCCATCTTTTAAAATATATTTAGAAAGAAATAAAAAGTTAAATTCGACTTGACCAAATCGACCCTTTCTTTGTGAAAGGCTTAATAACATCGATCGATGGCCGCCACGTGTTCAAGTTATCGGATTTGACTCAAATTAAGTTTAAGCCAAAGTTAATCTCAAGTTTTATGAAAGGGTCAGAGGAAACGAGATTTAAAAAAAAAAATAAAAAGCAGTGAAAAAACGCCATTTCTTTAGTGGAAACTCCTAATATATTTTATAAAAAATTTAGTTTTAACATTATTTTTTTGCTCCAATTTTTTTTTCTTAAAAGCAAAAAGGTAACTCACCAGCTGGTGAATAAAAAAAACTCACCAGCTGGTGAATAAAACGAGCCATAATGAATTTCATTATTTTTGTTTTTTTATTAAATACATTTTTTTTATTAAAAAACTTTGTTTTAATAATTTTTTTTCAATTTCTCATTCTTTTCAACCATTTTCATAAATTTTTTTTTTGATAATTAAAAAAAAAAATTTTCATCAAACTTTTCTTCTTATCAAAAGCTTCTTTTCATGATTTTTTTATCAAAATTTTTTTTTTTTTATATTTCTTTTTCAACAATTTTTTTTAGCCAATGTTTTATTTCATCAAAAATTTTTTTCCATTATTTTTTTTTGTTTTTATCAAAAACTTTTTTTCATTTTTTTGATTTTTGATTTAAAAAAATCAAGTTTTGAAAAAAATCAAGTATTTGGCTATCTAACAAACTAATAAAATTTATTGATCAATAATACGAAAAAACACCATTCTGAAATTTTAATACCGTTAAACGGATATCTTAAACTTTAATACAAAATATTGTTTTTGAAAATCCATGATGTCCTTCCCAGAAAAAAGGACATTCAAATATGGTTTTCAAAATTTTTTGTTAATTTTTTTTTTTAATAAATTTTAAATCTTTATAATTTTATAAACAATATTATTTTATAAGTTGTTTCGTACAATTTACGGTTTGCGAGCACCAAAATGTTAAAGAACTGTCTAATAGTGTCAAAAAAGTGATTTTTTAAACGCCCATATCTTCCTCGATCGATTTTTAGTCGATCTAGTGATGTCCATCCGTCTGTCCGTCCGTATTTCTGTCTGTTGAAAACGCGCTTACTTTGGAAAGACTTTATTTTGAAAAGACTTAAGGCTGCTGAGGTTTGGCATAATTGTTGGTATTTTACCGGAACAGGTTGGTGTTGTAATTCAGCGTAATCGGTTCAGTGGTTCAAAAATTATAAGCAAAAGAGTAAATTTTGGCAAGGGCTTTTCGCGAATTTTCGAGATATAAAACATACTAACTTTCGAAAGACAAACCTAAGTCTGCTGAAGGTTGGCATATATATTTCTCCTTTTCCTGGTTGGTTGGTGTTAGTTCAAAAGTTATTATCAAAGCCGTGAATTTCAGAATGGTTTCACCTTAAACTCATGTGTTAAAAAAACCGTTAAACAAGTTTTAAAAACATTTTTAAATCACAAAAATATTTTACAACGCAGTTTGGTCACTTAAAAATGTTTTTACACTGAAAAAAAAATGTACTTGAAAGCAATTTTACACCCAAAAAAAAAATTTACACTAAAAAAAAAAAAAATTGTCCACTCAAAAAAATTTTTACACTCAAAATTTTTTTTATTTTTTTTAAATTACTAAAAAAAGTTTTTTTACCTAAAATAAAATATTTGTAATCAAAACAGTTAACTTTTTTCTATGAATAAAATAGGACATTGTGAAAGGTACATACAGAAAACCAATTAACAAATTTCCAACTGAAATTCAGTTAATATAACTAAAAATCAATTGATACGAGTAAATTTGCATAAAAGTCGTCACAATTGAATATCGGTTATTTAAACTAAATTCGGTTGATACAACAGACATTTAATTGAAACAATAAAAAATTCGGTTCTCATACCAAAAAATAGTAGCGGCAACCGAATTGTTCAGTTGGTACAACTGAACAATTCGATTGGAAATTTATTTTTCTGTATGTATTCATCGATTCGGCCGAATCGAATTTAACTTTTCTACTTGTCTATTTTACCAATGTGATATATTTTTTAAAAATTCTTTATTTTAAATTTTTTTTATGTTTTTTCTTGAATACATTTGAAAAAAAACATATTTTTTTTTAGTTTTCAGATTTTTGCTCTATATTAATTAACAATATTTAAACTTTCCCACAACCACCAATAAATCAAACTTTGATACTTTTCGATTGCATAAAATTAAAAAGAAAAATTGGGGTAAAAAAATCTCTTCCACTCACAAATGAAATTAATGGATCCGCCCCAACCAATACTGTAGCACGGACTAATACAGACTCGACATAAGTGACATGTGTCCAAAAAGTATTCCTTAACCATATGGTTAATTTTTTCAAATTATTCAACTAGTTAATTTAGAAAGAAAAAACTAATATAACGCGCCATAGGAAAATAAGACGCCAGATCGGTTTTTATTGTTTCACTCACTCCTAAGTCGTAGAAAGGCTGCTTAAAACGAGCTAAAACGAGCTAAAAAGCGCTCTCTTTTATCTTAAAATCGCTTAGTTTTTCTCCATTTTTATACCCTCCACTTTAGTGATACAGGGTATATGTATATAAGTTTGTCATTCCGTTTGTAACACATCGAAATGTTGGTCTAGGACCCCATAAAGTGTATATATTCATGATCCTCGATCGATTTTAAGTCGATCTACCGATGTCCGTCCGTCTGTCTGTCTGTTGAAAACACGCTAACTTTTTAAAGACTTTAATGAGGCTACTGAAGTTTGGCATATATGTTGGTAATTTACCGGGTCAGTTTGGATTTGCAATCCAGCCAAATCGGTCTAGTGGTTCGAAAGTTATGAGCAAAAGAGTAAATTTCGACAAGGGTTTTTCGTGAATTTACGATATAAAAAACACGCTTACTTCGAAAGACAATAGACTACTGAAACTTGGCATATATCTTTGCCGTTTCCCAGGTCTGTTTGGTATTGAATTTCAGCTCAATCGGTCCAGTGCACTGGAGTGGTTCAAAAGTTATAAGCAAAACCCTGACTTTCAGATTGGTTTAATCCTAAATGCCACGTGTAAAACAAGTTTTAAAAGAATTGGTGGTAACTTAAGAATGCTTTTCAAACTTGGTTAGTTTTAAAGCAATGCTTTTTAAACTTGTTTAGTTTTAAAAACATTAGTAGCTTAAAAATTTAACTCGAAAAAAAATTGTACACTAAAAAAAATTTTACACTCAAAAAAAAAAATTTAGTTTCTTTTTTACAAAAATGACAATATTTTGTGTACATTCGTACGTGCATTCACTCAGAAATATTTTTACAGTAAAAAAACATTACTTTCGAAAAAAGATTTACACTCAATAAAAAAAAGCTTTTTTTTTAAATGACAAAAAAAAGGAGTTTTTTACTCAAAATTAAATATTTTTAATCACAATTGTTAATTTTTTTCAGGTTAAAAAATGGACTATCCTTTAAAAAAGGCATTGTTTAGGGTATTCATAGATTCGGCAAAGTCGAATTTAACTTTTCTACTTGTTTGTTATAAAACTCTACTGTCGAGTCTGTATATAGTAGGGCTTCCAATCGGGATTGGCTTTTCTGAATCCCGGGATTCGGGATTGAAGAAAAATTTTCGGGATCCCGGTTTCGGGATCCCGGGATTTTCGGGATATTTTGAATCCCGGGATTCACGGGATTTTTTGGAAATTTTCGGGATTTTTCGGGATTTTCAAAAATTTTTTGAATTTTTTGTCACTTTAACAAATTCACGCGTACGTAAAATTAGCAAAGTGTTGTTGATGTTGTGAACTTCAAAAAAAGGTCGGGATTCCTCCTGTAAAGAATATCCGTATTCGGTTATCTTTCGTCGTGCCTCAACGTTATCAACTTTTAGTGAGCATGAGTTGAAAAAAATATATGAATTTTCAAATTTTTGCATAAGTGATTCATTTTTTGCTATTTTTTTATTTTTTTTTAAATTTATTTTATTTTTTTTTAAATTTATTTTTTTTCTTGCAAAAAAATATTTTTAAGCAATGTTTTTTTTGGTAAAAATTGTGTTAGCGAGAGTGCGAGAGTAGAGTTTGCATGACTCACGCGTGAGCGTAAATGATAAGTGAGTGATTCCATTAGTTTTTGCGTGAGCGTGACTGATTGTGAGTCGAAACCCACTTACGCCTTTAAACAAATGTTTTTGTAAAACATAAAATAAAAAAAGTTTACAACTTAAGGAGTTAATATGTGTCAAAAGCCATTTACGGCAATATTCTTCTTGTAAGAGTTAAAGGAATAAATAAAAGAGGCCTTATGTAAAACCACCACTAGTTTTAAGAATTTCTTTGCATTTCGCAAACGTTTCACATTTTTCTATAACAAAAACATGGTACCTGACGAAACTTTTGTCGATTTTTTTTATTTTGTTCCACAAAATTCATATTTTATTCAAATTATTTAAAAAAAAATCTAAAAATAATAAAAAATATTGGAAAAATCGGGATCCCGAAAATCCCGGGATTGAAAATCAGAAATCCCGAGATTCGGGATTTGCCTAATCCCGAAAATCCCGGGATTTCCGGGATCGGGATATCCCGATTGGAAGCCCTATCTCTATGCATACAACAATGCCATTCACTTATTCTCTTTCTGCCGACCACTGAACCACAGTCACATACTATATAGTATATAGTATGTGACTGTGGTTCAATGGTCGGCAGAAAGAGAATAAGTGAATGGCATTGTTGTATGCATAGAGATATGCATGCGTAGGTGTTTTCCTCAAACAAAGCGACATCACCTGCTTGTTGTTGTATTTTTTATGATCTTAGCACAGACTAATACAGACTCGACATATATGACAGGTGTCAAAAAAGTATTTTTTAACCATATGGTTAATGTTTTCAAATTATTCTACGAATTAGGTTAGAAAGAGAAAGCTAATATAACGCGCCATAAGAAAAATGGATGCCAGATCGGTTTTTGTTGTTTCACTCACTCCTAAGTCGTAGAAAGTGTTGCCATGTTAGCGTAAAACGGACTAAAAACCGCTGTGTTTTCGCCTAAAATCGCTTAGTTTTTCCCCATTTTTTCTTATAAAACTCTACTGTCGAGTCTGTATTTAGTCTGTGCTCTTAGTTTAGAGTTTTGTTGACTTTCAAGTTTTATACGTGTAAATTGCCGATTGTGTTCAGGTTCTGTATGCTATGGGTGCCGATCACTGCTGTAGTTGGAGGGTATAATAACAGGCGTATGAGTAATATTAAATTAAAATATATGAAATATCACTCATACGTCTTAGTTTTTTCTATTTAATATGGCATTTTTTGTGGATTTTTTTTTGCTGACCGTCTGTTAATTCTTAGTTTGTCTTCTTCTTATTTGAAAGGGTGACATTTTTTATGCTGGCGGAGTTCCCTATATATTGCATTAGGCAAATTTATTTGTTTTTACTTATTAAATTTGAATTGATATGTCTTAAAAGTGTAGTTCTTCTGGTAAAACTGTATTTCATATTGACATATTTTAAAATGAAATCTTCTCATTTAAGATGACTTCTATTTTTTCATTATTTTAATTTCGTATTTGCATACACTAATACAGTTGAACCTCCAATATTGGTAATTGTCACCCACACATAAATAATGGTTACAAAGAAAACAATTCAATAAAAGATTTAGGATTTAACAAAGCCCAAAGTGAAAATAAATCTGATTAAGAAAAAAAAGAAGATTCAATTAAATGAAAATTTATATCAAGTAATGAAAAAGTCATTCTAGGGAAGGAAAATAAAGCAGGCTTAAAAATATTTCTTTTTAAACAGCACGAAAAAAAGAAACAAAACCGAAAAGAATAATTTCTTCCCTTTCAAAAGCTTCAAAAACATATGAAAAAACTCCAAATTGCGTTCATCAAAAAAAAAAAAAAAAAAATTTCAGCGATTTGAGAAATTTATTTCTGGACACTTGATTATTTTAATGAGACTCCAAAAATTTTATAGAACATAATATGTGGCCTTATAATGTTTAAAAATTCATGTTTATATAGTACCAATTGTAACTTCAAGCCAAACAACATTAAGTAAATATAAAAACTCCAGATATCTCCTTGTTACACATGAGACTCCTTTCTAAATAAGGAAAAAAATAAATTAGAATGCGACAAACACCAGAAGTAAATAAAATAACGGCATAATAAAAAAAATAAAAAAAAGTAATCGCAGAAAATATGTGTAACTAACTTTGAAACACATACAAGCTTAAGTACATACAAGGAGAATTTCAAACTCGTATGTACTTGGCAGATGTTTACTTATGGCGTTTGACTAGAAAATAACATACTGCAATGACATATGGTAGGAGGAAATGGTAAAGGGACGTAACTTTTTTCTTCAACTTTTAATTTTCTCAAATATCGGGTAATTTTTTTACTCTAATAGAACTAGAATTTGTGTGGTACAAACTTGAGGCCAATCGGATTTAGTTAACCCGTGGCGCCAGGCAATCAAAGTTTGGAATTTTTAAAAATTAAAAAAAAAAAAATATATAAAAAAATTAATAAAAATAAATCATGCGATACGTCGTTACTCACAGACTGGCAGTTTTTTGTATGACAAAACGTTTTTCTTTCGATTTTGAAAGTTTTTTTTTTTTTGCTGTACAAAAAAAAAATTGATGAAAAACATTTTTGATGAAAAAATAAATTTTATGAAAAAAATTGATAGAAAAACAAAAATTTCTTTTGATGAAAAAAAAAAGAAAATTTGTTTGTCTCTTCCGAATTTCATTTGGGATGTTTTTTATTTTGAAATAAAAAATGGTTCATGTTTTGGTTAACACTTTATTTTCTAAAGGTCCTTTATAATCTTTTTCACAGTGTTAAAGATCTTCTATGCCCTTTTGAATTTATTACCACCATAAGTTTAACTTAAACTCACATATTTGCTTCAGTTACTAAAATATTTAAAAATCTCTTCTTTTTTCGTGTTTTTGTAAATTTTATAGTTTTCATTGCGACATTGAATCTCAAACTTTATTTTTTTTTTAAGAAAAAAATTAAAAAAAAAGTCTCATGGTAATAGTCATCAATGAAACATCATTATCACCATCATCCTGAGTATCGATATTTGTATACCATCAGTACAATCTTTATTGAAGATGTAAGATGTAAGCACTGAGCTACTACTACTCTCAGGGATATTAAATAAAATTCAATTTGCAACTTTAATGTGTTTATTTTATGTAATGTGGTAAATTTTTTTTTCTTCTCCCAACTAAAGCAATGCTAACGTAAGAATAAATAAAATTGTGAAAAAATCGGAACAAAATTGAAATCAAACAGTAGTCAAGTGTACTATCACACTATAAAAACAGTGATTTAATGGAGTTTTTTAAAAAGATTTTATAAATAATTTTGTGAATAACTAGTGATAATGTACAAAAAAAAAATATATATTTTACACTATCATGCCCGTCCTATACTTCGTTACCGGTAATTCTAGATGCTGAAAAATATCAGAATAAGTACTCTTCACTCAAAAAAAAAAAAAAAACTTGTAAAATAACAAGAAAAGTTTGTAACTTTTTTTTGCTACCTCATAGTTGACAAGAATTCCTTGTAAAACAAGGTTTTTACCAGTAATTTTGTAAATTTACAAGCTTTTTACAAAAAAAAAAATTTAAATTTACAATTTTTTTGACGCGATAAAACTTACAAGGAGGTTTCTTAGAATTTTTGCTACCTCCTAAATTACGAGAATTCCTAAAAAAAATTACAAGCTTTTTTGTAATTTTACAAGATTTTTACCAATAAAATTGTAAATTTACAAATTTTTTGGCGAAATAAAACTTACAAGAAATTCTCGTAAATTTACTAGATTTTTTTTTGTTTAAAATCTTTGAAATTTGTAAAATTACAAGAAAAACTGCAAAATTACAAAAAAAAAATGTAAATTTCGATCGAAAATTATTTGTTAAAAAACAAGGAAAACTGTCAAATATTGGTAAAATGGGATTACGAGACTTTTTCTAGTGATTTGACAAGGTTTTCATTAGTTCGAGACTTGTTCTGTGACATGTTACCAGGTGTTAATTAACCCCGCCTAAGACATTTCCTTGTAAATATGACATGTCACTTTCACACAAAAGTACCAATCTACGACCGGCCCTCGAATGGGTTGCTTACTTATTTTTATACCCTCCAACTACAGTATAGGGGTATACTCACTTTGTCATTCTGTGTGTAACGCATCAAAATATCGGTCTAGGACCCCATAAAGTATATATATTTATGATCAGTGATCGATTCTAAGACATTCTAGCTATGTCCGTCCGTCTGTCCGTCCGTCCGTTCGTCTGTCCGTTTTTAGAGGACACGATACAGTCCAAAATAAAAGAGCTAGACTTCCGAAGTTTGGCACGAATATGTCTATTATTCCTAGGCAGGTTAAGTTCGGAAATGAGCAAAATCGGACCAAGGGGAACAAAGTTTCATCTTGGAGAACTTAACCAACCTAAGAAAAACCGCATTTTTTGTAGGGTTTTTTTGTACTTTTGCTTAGCAAATGCAACTTTCTTATCTCAGAAGAAGTTCAAAATCGCAAGGAAAAGGTGCTCCCTAACGTCACCCACCAACCCCCCCCCCAAAAAAAAAAGACGCCCCTGATTTTTTTATACCCTCCAAACACAGTATGGGGGTATACTCACTTTGCCATTTCGTGTGTAACGCATCGAAATATCGGTCTAGGACCCCATAAAGTATATATATTATTGATCTGTGATCGATTCTAAGACATTCTAGCTATGTCCGTCCGTCTGTCCGTCTGGGGAAGACACGATGCAGTCCAAAATAAGAGAGCTAAACTCTTGAAGTTTGGCGCGAATATGTCTTATGGTATTGGGCTGGTTAAATTTGAACTTGGGCAAAATCGAATCAGGGAAAAAAAAGTTTCCCCTTTAAGAACTAAACAAACCTCTGAAACATCGCCATTTTTTATAGATTTTTTGTACTTTTGCTTAGCAAACGAAACATTTTTATGGCAGAAGAAGTTCAAAGGCCTGCAGTTGGACCCAGGATGGTTCCAGTTGTCTCCCACCGCCGTAACCCCCCCCCCACGCAACAAAAACGCCCCTGTTTTTTAACGTGTTTGAGGGTATAAAAGATTCGGCACAGCCGAATTTAAAACTCTTACTTGTTTTTATTAAAATTTGGGACTTCCAAAAAGAACTTTTTCATAATGTTTTTAAATTTTACTTAAATTTGTAAATAGTACTTTTTTATAAAAAATTCTAAAACAGTCCTTTGGTGATAGAAAGTACTGAAATGTTTAAAAAAAAAATACTAAAATAATACTTTTTGATACATAGTGCCAAGAACAGTAGTTTTTGATAAAAAGTACAAATTAGTACTTTTTAATAAAAAGTACAAAATAGTATTTTTCATATGTATTGTACTTTTTTAAAAATATCAAATAAGTGTTTTTTTTTCTAAAACCTACCGAAATTGTACTGATTTATAAAAAGTATTAAAATAGTACATTGAAATATAAAAAAGTACTAAAATAGTACTTTTTATAAAAACGTATCAAAATAGTACCTTTTCATAAAAAATACCTCTTTGATAAACGGTATTAAAATATCATTTTTTTTTAATGTTCTGAATAGTACTTTTAAAAAAGTCCTTTTTGATAAATAGTACTAAAAACATTGTTTAAAAAAAACTCGCTAAAATAGTACCTTCTTAATAAAAAGTACTAATATAAATTGATTGAAATAAAAAAAGTACTAAAATAATAATTTTTCATAAAAACGTATCAAAATAGTACCTTTTCATAAAAAATACTTCTTTGATAAAAAGTATTAAAATTATTAAAATAGTACTTTTAAAAAGTCCTTTTTGATAAATATTACCAAAAACATTATTTAAATAAAAGCGCTAAAATAGTACCTTCTAATATAACTTATATAATACTTTTTGATAAAATGTACCTAAATGGCAGCATTTATAAAAAGGACTAAACTAGTATTTTTTTTTATAAAAATTAACAAATAGTACTTTTTCGTAAAAAAGTTCTTAAAAAAGTCCTTTTTGATAAATAGTACCAAAAACATTGTTTTAAAAAAAACTCTAAAATAGTACCTTTTTAATAAAAAGTACTAATATAAATTGATTGAAATAAAAAAAGTACTAAAATAGTACTTTTTTATAAAAACGTGTCAAAATAGTACCTTTTCATAAAAAATACCTCTTTAATAAAAAGTATTAAAATATCACTTTTTAAAAAATTTCTGATTAGTACATTTAAAAAAGTTATTTTTGATAAATAGTACCAAAAACATTATTTAAAAAAAGCGCTTAAATAGTACCTTTTTTTTAATAAAAAGTACTAATATAATACTTTTTTATTAAATGTACTTAAATGGCAGCTTCGATAAAAAGGAGTAAACTAGTATTTTTTTTTATAAAAATTCGAAAAAAAAGTACTAAAAAATAAATTTTTTATAAAAAGAACTAACCATTTTATCAAGAGCTCATAAAATGTACTTAAATAATAAATAATAATACTTTTCATAAAATGTACTTAAATAATACTTATCATAAAAAGATCTTAAATAGTACTTTTGATTAGAGATGGGCGCGTGAGTGGATTTTGACTCACAGTCACTCACGCTCACGCAAAAAATTTTCGAATCACTCACAAATCACTCACGCAGATTCAATCACGCTCACGCGTGAGTCACGCAATAAAATTTTCTTACAAAAAAAAAAAAAAAAACTCCAAAAAAATTTTTTTAAAAAAAATAAAAAAAAATTGGACTAATCAAAAAATCTAATCACGCAAACTCACGCAAAAAATCAATGACTCAATCACTAATCACTCACTCAGATTTTTTTCAGCTCACGCTCACTAACAATCACTTTATTGAAATAAGAATCACTTACACTCACGTGTGATTCACGTGAATCACGCAAATCACGTGACCAGAGCCCATCTCTACTTTTGATGTTAAATTTTGATATGTAAAGAAAACACTCCAATAAAGAGAACTTGGGGTTAAAATTGAAAATCCATTGATTATATCCAGAAATATTTGCAAAAGAAATCAAAATTAGTTTCATACACACGGTGAGCCTCAGCGATGTTCAGGTTGAACTTTAGTGTCGACGAAAAGTGTAAATGCACTTCGATTTCTACATGATTAGTTGTCACAAAACTGTTTTCAGCGAAATCGTAGCTGATCGCATTCGCGAGATATAGCGAAATTAGTGTTTTTATATTTTAAAAAATTTTGATATTGAAGTTTTTTAAATATTTTCAAAAACTGAGTATACAGTTTTCATTGTACTTATTTTAAGGTCACAAAACAGTAAACATCGAAATCCTATCTTCTTTAGTTCGCGAGAAATCGCGAAATAACTTTTTTGTCAATTTTTGTTTTTCAACTTTTTCTAGGTTTTTTTCAAATGTTGTGGAAAGCTGATATGCACTTTAATGTGTACGTGATCGAAGGTCATAAGGGTGTTGACATCAAAGTTGTAGGTGTACACTGTCCACAGATAAAAATGAGTTGTTAGATCAAGCACGAAATACACCAGGTTGAGCATTATTTTAATTAAAAGTCAGCAAAATTGTAGGTCAGTCATTGACTGTTCTTTGATTAAACAAATGCTTGATTTGAGCAAATGATTAATCGGTATATTTCTGTTATTTTTGATTAAACTAATGCTTGATTTGAGTGAGTGGTTAATCAATATTTTTTGGTTGTTTTTGATTAAACCAATGGTTGATTTGAGTGAATGATTAATCAATATCATGCAATTTAAGTGTTTTTGTAAATCTTTTTTTAAATTGTTTTTTTTTTTTTTTTTGTGTTTTATATTATTTTTCTTTTCTTCGTCTTGTGTGCGTTGACGTACTTTTCTGTTTGGCTACTAACGAAAACTAAAACAAAAAACTCAACAGCGCTTATCGCATTGTTAGACAAAGCCTACTTTGATAAGTTTTTTTGTTTTTTAATTTCATACTGTGAATTTTTCAGATTTGAGCAAATGGTTAATTGATTCAAGTAAAATTTAATTGAATGTCAAATTTTAAGCTGAGCAAATATTTAATTGTTTTTTTTCATCGAATATTTTTTTCTGTGTCGCAAGATATTTTATTTTTTTTTTTATTTTTCAATTTTGCATGTTCTTTTGAAATGGTGTAAAAACGTGGTATGCATTTTTATTTGTACATGATAAAAAGATATTAAACTGCTAACACAAAAGTCCTATGTGGTCAATTCTTTAAGGAATCGCAAAGTTAATATAATTAATAATATTACAATACAAAATAAATGAAAAAAAAATTTAAAAATTTTTCGCGAATTTCGCGAAAATTAGCGTCAATATATAGATTTCAGCAGTTTTACCACCTTCAGTTACGGGCAATTTAAACTGCATACCATATACTTGTCGTTACTTAAATTTTTTTTTTTTTTTGATACCAAAGAAAAAAAAGTAATTTATTATAAAAGCTCGTACAGTAATTTTGCGATTTCTCGGAAAATTGATCGTCTATAATTTTTATGCTTGCAGTTTTGTCACCTCTAATAACCTCGAATTCAAACTGCATACCACATTTTTGTCGTTAATTGAAGTATATGTTTTTACAGACCACAAATAACACAAATTAATGAATAAATAGTAGATAAGCGAGTTTTTTTGCGATATCTCGAAGAATTAAGCAGCTAGAATTTAAATGTTAACAGCCTTATGACCTTTGATCAATCAATAGCAAGTAAAACTGCATTTCGTGTTTTTCAACAATGTTAAAGAAACTTCTTTCATTAATCAAAACAAGAAATACCCCCAAAAAGCTGTTTTTCGCTATTTCTCGCGAAAGTGAGCAGCTATAATTTTTTTGGGGGCAGTTTTAATTTCTTCCAGCATGTTCAAATCAAACTGCTTACCACTTTTTTTATCATTTCTAAAGAACCGGGTTTAAAATATAATAAAAAAAAAAATATATATATAATTACGCGATATCTCGCAAAATTTAGCACCTACAATTTTGATGTCAACAGCTGTGTGACCTTTGATCAACCACAAGTAAAACTGCATACCATGTTTTTATGAAATTTTAAAAAATCATAAGAAGATAAAAACAAAAGTAAAAACAGCAAAAAAGTAATTTCGCGATTTCTCGCGAAATTGAGAAGATATGATTTCGCTGTTAACTGTGTTGTGACATGTAAATAAATACAATTACAACTGCATACCCAGTTTTTGAAGATATTTAAAAAACTTCATTGTCAAAATTTTAGAAAATACAAAAACACTAATTTCGCGATATCTCGCGAATGCGATCAGCTACGATTTCGCTGTTAACAGTTTTGTGACATTTATTCATGTAGAAATCGAACTGTGCTTACACTTTTCGTCGACACTAAAGTTCAACCTGAACATCGCTGAGGCTCACCGTGTACATTTTTATGGTTGTTTTATTTTGGCCTCCTTAATACGAATCTGTCATCAGAAAAATTGTATCGAATCATCTTCTTGAGATATAGGCATTTTCTTTTTTTTCGGATTAAGCCCTCAAAACCAACAAAGTTGGATTCTTTTGCAAATATTTCTGGATATACTTAACGGATTTTAGATCTTAACCCTACGTTCAGTGTCTTCTTTACATATTTGCCATAAATCATAGAACTTTCAAATAAAGTCTCTATTGAAACGTATAAGTAATATTTGTGTTCTTATACAAACTTCATATTAATCATACGTTCAAGTGCCTTAAGGGTAAATATTTAAAAAATTGCTGTTTTAAGAAATTGAATGGATAAAAATTTATTTCTCCTTTGAAAACCACTGTGATTTATATCATGGCTTTTAAAAATAAATATTTTATAGTAACAACATTTATAAAAACACACACACAAACGTTTCTACATACGCAAACATCCAATATACACTTACTCACACACTCTATGAAAAATACATCTAAACCTTGCTATACAGCTCGTTAAGCAGTAAAAAGAAAGCCGAAAGTAATCGACATTTTCAAATAACAATCAAAACAAATTTTTTAAAGAACAAAAATATTAGAAACAAAAATTATTCTGAAATATCCAGTTTAATAAGTTCCAAGTTACTATAACAAGACCAACTCAACTTTTAAGATAATCCCGTGCAACATAGTTTAAGTGTACTCTTAATACTCTTACTCACACATATAGTATAACAACATCGTCATCATATACACGGAAGCAAATCAATTTTAAAATCTCATTTAGTTTACGAAATTGATGTATGCGGTCATGACAGCAAGACAAAAAAAAATTTATAATAAAATGAAAACAAACACATACACTCAAATGGAATATAGATTAAATAAAAAACAAAAAACAACACTATTAAGATGATAATCGTGCAGATGATGAAGTTACTACTACAAATATTCGAATAAACACAAACGCAAATACACAGTGACTGACAAAAGTCTACGTATGATTACACAGTAGATGTAATTCTTTAATGACAAAGTTAAATATTATTGACCTACCAGCGTCGGTAATTTTTTAAGCTTTAATTTAAGTTTAATGGCATCTAGATTGAGTAAATATTAAATGTGCTGCGAGTGTCAAATGGAAATTTAAATTATTAAAAGTCCTTTTGTAGAAAATTTTAAAATTTTAAAAACGATCCAATAGTTTATATTCAGTAATCAATCATTTTTTCCAACGACTCACACAAAAATGAAAATTACAGTGGAAGAAATCCACAATTTTTTTACCTCCAATTCTTTTGACCACCAATTTTTTGTAAACAAAGAAAATGATTAATTATTTTCATATCTCATTACTATACACTCAAGAGTACTAAAATCAATAAAAAAAAATATTTTCTTTGTTTACAAAAAAGTTGTTGGTCAAAAGAATTGTAGGCCAAAAAATGCAGAGATTTTCTACATTATTTTAACAATTTTAATTTTTGTTTGACTCGTTGGAACACTTTGTTGACAACTAAATATAAACTACTAGACCAGTTTTTACATTTTTAATGTTTAAGCTTGGAAAATAAAAAAAAATCTGAAAAATTTCAATTTCCATTTTGAACCTCGTAGCACCTTTAATATTTACTCAATCTGGAAGCCATTAGGCACAAATTTAAGCTTGTGGAATTACCTACACACCGCTTTCTACAAAAATACAAGATTAACAATAATTAAGTCTATTATTGTTAACTTTCCAGTTAACGAATTACAAATTCTTAGTCGCACGTTGTCTTTTGCCGGCCACTGTATATTTGCTTTTAAGTATTCCTGTTTGTTTGTGTGTAAATGTGTATCTGTTTGTTTGTGTGTGTGTGTTAAAAGTGACAGAAAATTGATAATTTATAAACAAAACAGGAAAAAATACGATGGGATTTTCCTAAACTGCTCTAATGTCTCGTTTAGTTTATTTATGTAGTAGCATTAGTATATTGTTTGTATTAGAATATAAATTTATAGTGACATCAGGGTTGAAAAGGTTATTTGTTGTTTATTTTTTTTTTTTTAGAATTTCGATTATTGAATACATCAAAATAAGCTTAAACTGGATTTAAAAGGCTTTTTAAATTTATTAGCATTGAAACAAATGAAAATTGAAATTGAAATTGAATTTACTCGAAATATTTCATGCGCTAAAAATCAATATAATCAGCAGATATATCTGCCAACAGAGACAAACATATTGGGCAGCTACAAAAAATGGTTACTCTTATTTTTGCCCTCATTTCCATATGGAAGTTTCAAGACAATAGGGGGGTGTCCTCGGAAAGACTTTGTAAAACATAAAAGATCCTCCAGCTAAATTACAGACATTAATGAAACCACATGGGAACGAAATGAAAAATGAAATGGAACAGGAAACGAAATGGAACGAAATTTAGTTTTAAACGGAATAAATCAAACCAAGGTTAAACGAATAGGGGGTAAAATTGTTTTCGCTCAATTTTTATTTTACTTTAATCTCAACATTTATATACACATATTTATATATCGCAAAGGAAATGGTGTCTGCCAAAGAAGCCTAAATAACCCATTTTTCTTGTTTATCATAGACTTAAACCTTTTTTTTTTCTTATTTGCCTCAATAAATTTTGACCCACAACAAAATTGATGCAAAAGCAGGGCTTATATAAGCTAACGATAAACAAAAAAGAAAATAAGAATTACTGTTTTCATTTTCCTAAAACCAAAAATTTTAGTAACTTGGGTATGTAACTTGGATAATAATTCACCTCGTGGTGAATAAAGAAAATATTCACCAGCTGGTGAATAAAACGTAACATAATTATTTTTCATCAATATTTTTTTTTCAATATTTTTGTCCTCAATCTTTTTCATCAATATTTTTTTTTTTTCATTAAGATTTTTTTTCATCAAATTTCTTTTTTTTATAATTTTTTTTCATCAACATTTTTTTTCATCAATATTTTTTTTTTCATCAATATTTTTTTTTCATCAATATTTTTTTTTATAAAATTTTTTTTATCAATATTTTTTTTTTAATAAAACGTTTTTGTTCATTGATATTTTATTTCATCAATATTTTTGTTTTCATAGCTTTTTTATTTCATCAATAACACTGTGCTACAAAAAACACAAAATCGAATATACTTTTAAAATGAGGTAGTTAAGGTTGTAGGTCTCGTCGAAAAGATCACAAAAATGTCCATCAAACTTGCCAGACACCCTCAAGTTTTGAAATTATTGTCAAAAAACGTTTCTTTGGGACTTTTCTCACTAAACCTCGCGTAACTTAAACATTTTTCAACCGATTTTAAATTTTTCAACTGTTTTGGATAGAAGAAGGATAGGGCTTTTCTCGTGTGTGAAGTGGTCCATACATATAAGAAAGATATGTATTGATTTTTTCAACAATATCAAATTTTTTGTTATTTTTTGAAAATTTTTTAAGTTTATCGATTTTTTTCTGCTATATTTTCTTTAACAAAATTTTGTATATTAATAAACGTATTCCTAAATTTAATTGTAAATACGATGAGCTTTATGCCAACAAAAGCGGATAACAATTGACAGAGTTGTGATAGTTTTTCTAAAAAAAGAAAATTAAGATTTTGTATAAAATTGCCATGCGGATAACCCAGGCAAAAAAAATAAAAAAATAAACGAACATACTGAGAGGTCGCGTATCATTATTTCAAATGTTTTTGACCTCCTGAATTCGTATTTGACTTTGAAATTGCGCTATCTTATTGAGTTTTTGATAAATTAATTTGTGTTGAATATCTTAAAAACCTGACGAGATAGAGCAATTAAAGGCCAGATTCGGATTTAGCGCGCCAAAAAACTTTAAAAATATTGTTCATGACCATTTATGATAAATTTATTTTTTTTGCCTGTGTTATCTGAACGGCGATTTCCTGCAAAATCTTAATTTTCTTTTTTAGAAAAATTATCACAACTCTGTCAATTATTATCCGATTTTTGCAGGATAAAGCTTATCGTATTTAGAATTAAATTATCTTTAAAAAAACGATCATAAATATAAATATTGTTAAACGAACTATAGCAGAAAAAATCGATAAACTCGAAAAATTTTCAAAAAATAACAAAAAAAATGATTTTATAGAAAAAATCAATAGATATCTTTCTTTAACGTACTGACCGATTCACACACATGAAAATCCCTATCCTTTTTCTATCCAAATCAGTTTAAAAATTTAAAATCGGTTGAAAATTTTCTGAATTACACAAGGTTTACTGAGAAAAGTCCCAAAAAAACGTTTTTTGACAATAACTATAAAATTTGAGGGTGTCTGGCAAGTTTAACGGGTATTTTTGTGATTTTCTCGACAAGACCGGCAACCTATACTGTGTCACATCAGAAGTATTTTTTCACTGCAGCACAGCGTAATTTTTCATTAATATTTTTTCATCAATATTTTTTATTTTTCATCAAACTTTTTTATCAACATTTTTTCGTCAATATTTTTTTTCACGAATAGTTTTTTATAAATATTTTTTTTTATCAATATTGTTTTTTCAGAATTTTATTTTTTCATCAAATATTTTTTTGTAACAATAACATTTTTTCATTAAATACTACTTTTTTATCTGCAAACAAGACAAACAGAGTGATGGATATACCTAGAATGTCTTAGAAACCTTTACGGATGAATAATATATTAACATTATGGGGTCCACGACCGATATTTCAATGCGTTTTGCATGGAATGACAAATTAATGTAGCGTTATTTTTTTCTAGAAAACTTTTGCTTTGGAAAGACACACATTCGCAGACATTTTTTACCTCACGCCTCGACCGAACTAATTTTAATCTCAAAATGCGAACACTGTAAATGTCGTTCTTGATTATGAATCTGGGGTGCCCCACTACTATATTTTTTTGAAAAAGTCGTGGTCAAACGTCAATAAATTGGCAATTTCTGCATATCTCGAAAACGATGAGAGATATAAAAAAATGACTTAGGAAAAAAATAAAATAAAACTGCAGATTCAAATTTTGTAATTGTAATTTTTTGTTGCCAAAAAATTTTACTTTTAAATTCCAAGCTAAAAACTTCGTGATTTCTGTAAAAAATTAACGAGATGTTAATACAGCGATTAAAACATCTTTTTATGCCCGCCACTCTAGTGATAGAGGGTATATGGACTTTTGTCATTAACTTTTAACGCTTGTGATATTTTACTAATTTCGCAATAACATTTTTATTTGTAAACTAGGTGGTACCTGTGAATGTAGATATGTTAAGGGAACCATAATGAGTAATTTTGCAAAGGCACAGCGCAAATAGTCTCATTATCTCATGGTAAGGAACGTGCAAAGTTGAAAAATGTAAAAAAATCGCTTGATACTCTCATGAAATTTTTCGTTCAAAGTTCCATATTGTTGGGTGCGTTAAACCTATTGCTCCAAATTTAATACTTTAATCAGTAGACTTGGGCAAATATTTGGTGTAGGTTCAGTGGATGTGCCATCAATAAGAAAAAAGTTACATGGACCTAAATCTTTGATACCAATTTTTTTCAATTTTCAATTTTTCGAGGTTTTTTGATTGTAGCTTTTGGTGCAAACTGTAATTTTAAAATTCAAATACACATGGTAAAAGCCCTTGTAAATATGCACAATCTGAGATTGATTCGAGTGATGTGCTCGCAATGGTTACGAAGCTGCAGCTCTCCAAAGATGGGAAGAAAAAACGTGAATTTTTTAAAAAGTCTGTTTTTTGCGAGGCACACTCCGAGTTTTATTCCGAATGGTTCCGAATGCTTTGTGAACTTTATAATTTACCATTTCCCCCTTGATTTACAAACGCACCCAAAAAATATTCAATTGCAAAAATTTTATGAGCTTTTTAAATTTTTTGCAAAATTTCGATATTTTAGTTTTTCATTATTTGACAGACAAATGTGCATGGCTGAAAGTTGAACATGTAGAAACAATGGTATGTGCAAATATAATAAATCATGGAAAGCAACATTCATCAAAAGTTAATATTGGCGAATTCCGCGGCGTTTTTCTGTTTTCCGTTTTTTGTAAGGCACATCCAGGCCGCTTATCGAAATTGGTCAGTGAAAAGCGCGTTTGGTAGTATTTTTAATGCTTTATCTTCAATCCATTCGCACCCAAAAACAATTGACGTTTTAGTGGTTTTTGGTGGTTTTAAATTTTTGATACTTTTAAATTTAATGGTTATATAAAATCTTACATTACTTAAATAAAGTAGAAAAGAAATGTATTTTGATAGAATTTGACATGTCTTATTCAAATAATATTTCAAAATTAGTCCATTGATTTTTGCAGTCGCGAAAATCGCGAAAAATCGCTAAAATTTTTTATAACCTTGATAAAATTAGTAATAACGTTAAAATATTTCGTAATAACCTTAATATTAGCATTTTTAATCATACTTTGAATAGTTTCAATATTCAGTGAAGGACAACACTGTAAAATCAGACATTTAATATTAAAAAAAAAAAAAAAATTCAAAATTATAAATTTTTTTTTTTCAAAAATTTTCCCTTTAAACCACTGCTGTTTCTTACCTAATAGAAATAGAATAATGGTGTTAACTAAGAATTAGTTGAGATTTTGTTAATGCATTTGGTAATATTTTTCTAAAAAAAAATAAAACCGCTGGAAACATTTTTATTTCCAAAATATTGGAAAGTGTGCCGAAAAAAAATTGGTTAAATGCAAATATCTCGATATTTAGCAAAGATTTTATGCATGTTTGAATATGTATTTTAGCTTTGGGTAAGCATAATACAAAATGGTACGTTTGGTTAACTTCGGATAAAAAATGTAATTTTGACAATTTTTTTAAAAATGTTAACTTTAAACCGCCATAGTTTTGGGTGCGATCGCTCAAATTAATGCACGCGGACGGATTTGAATTACTTGTTTATAATGTTATTTACCTACAAAGTCTTATCAATGTGCCACGAAAAAAAAATCGCAATTTTTTTTTTCTTAAATATTAAAAGTTAATGACAATTGCTCATATATAAGTTTGTCATTCCGTGTGTAACTCATCGAAATATCGGTCTGGGACCCCATAAAGTATATATATTCATGATCCCCGATCGATTTTAAGACATTTTAGCGATGTCTGTCTGTCTGTCTGTGGAAATGATGACCACGGCCAAAATATTACACGGAGCTGAATGAAACTTAACAAATTTATTGGAAGTTCTCCCGAGAAGTTTGGTATTGCATTTGAGCGATATCGGTTCAGCGGTTCAAAAGTTATGAACGAAAATGTAAGGACAACTCAAAAATTTTAGTACATTCAACATAACCTAAAAATACACAATGCTTTAATTCGGCTGCTGGTTGACATATTTTAACATAATTAAACACCAAATGGTATTTAAACAAGTACGAACACATTTTTTGACAAAAAAAAGAAAAAAATTGCGGATTTTATTTTTAACAATTTTTTTTCGCGGAAATTTTTTTTTTCAAAATTTTTGTTTTTTCAAAAGTAATTTCATTTTAAATATAGTTTGTTGCAATAATCTTTTTGAAATTGTGGAGGGTATCACTACATTCGGCAAGGCCGAATTTATGTTTTTTACCAGGGTTAGAATAACTAAACTGCCAGAAGCAGTAGTAACTGAAATCAACGAATAGTGTAGTTTTAAAAATGAACAAAACCCAGAGTCGTTCACTTGCTACTGCTACTACTACACGCACATTTTGGTAGTGTAGTTATAGCAGTAGTTTTTTTTGAAATTGTTAAAATCCTCAGTTGATAGTTTTGTTGTAGTTTTAATTTTTGAAAAAAAGCCAGCAGTTGAAAACAACACACAAGACAGTAGTCATTCTCAGAAACACGAAGCAATAACTATTAGTGAAACGAAGATAACGAGAGTTTTTTTTGGGTCTTTAAAAAAAACTTAACAATGACTTCAGACGACACAAAAGAAATGTGTGGTGTTTTTAGTTGTTGTAAGAATTTTTTCAGTATACATATGTATGTATGTATATAAAAGAAAATAAAATGTTTTGGTATTTTTATCAATGTCTACAATATTTATTAAAATTTCTTTTGAAATTATTAGTCTTTTTGAACGTATTTTAAAAAATATTTTTAATAAACTTATATTGATAATTTTTATTTTATAAATTAATTAATATGTTTGGAGTAGGTAAATAATTTTTATTATATAAGTAGAAATCTAATCGAATATATATAAGTAGAAAATCTTTTGAAATTAAAAATTTAATTTTTGTTTTAATTGTTTCAGACTGACCTTCGAAAATTTAATTCAATTATTTAATTAATTGTAATTATTTAATTAATTCATGTCTGAATAAATTCTTTAAATTTAATTTGTCAATTTGAATACATTATTTGAATAAAATAAAAAATTTTGTAAAATAAATTATATTAAAACCAAAATTTAATTAAAAAAAAATAATTAAACTAAATTTTAATTTAACCCAATAAGCACCAAATATTTAAAATTCAAGTGCTTGAAATTTCACTTGAATAAAAGTTAAATTCCAGTCTTTTTTTCAAGCCTGATTCCAGTTCAAACAAATGAGTTGGTTTTGAATTTTATATTTTCGTTTTTTGTCAAAACTGAAAACTACCCAATAAGCCAAATTGCTGGAATTCAAGTGTAATTCAAGCGTAATTCCAGTCATATTTTCAATTTTCAAGCCTTGAATTATACTTGAATAACACTGTAATTCAATAGCATATACCAGCGAAACGGATACTTGAATTCAAGTCGAACAGAACAGTGTAAAAACACTTGAATTCAAGCCCTAAATAAAAGCGTAATTCCAGTCGAACCAAAGAAAATTTTTAAAAAAATACTTGAAGATGACTTGAATTATAGTTGAATTCAAGCCCTATTCCAGTCGAAGTCAAGCCTAATTCCAGTCCAGTTCAAGCCTAATTCCAGTCCAATTCAAGCCTAATTCCAGTGTCTTTTAATCAAACCAGCATCACTTCTATACATCAAAAATTTGTTTTATTTGTTTTACAATACAATAGTGGTATTCAGAGTCTTGCTTGCCAGCCCTGGCACTGGTGGTAAAAGAGCACTTTTCAAAATTACTTTTCAAAATACATGTATTTTTTGAAAGAAGTACTCTTTTGCTACATTGCCAGGGGTGGCAACAAGACTCTGAATACCTCTAATATAAACTAAAAATTAAATATTGAACTAAAATATTTACTTCTCGCAGCCCCATCAATTAATAATAAACAAGCCTGGACAAATTATATCCGTCATCAGATATTTGAAGGGAATCTTGGAATTTTGTACCAGAAAACCTAAAAAATATGACATATTATTAACATTTTTTTTTTTAAACAAATTTAATAGACATAACTTACCACGAATTTCATGTTTTGTTGCAAACCAATCCTTAATAATTCGCCAATTTTGGTATTATTTTATTTGTTTGAGATATTTTTTTTTCTTCAAATATAAAAATATTGTTTACGAAATGACAATTTTTTCAAATTGTTTTGAATTTATACTACGACTTGTTGAACTGGAATTTGGCTTGAATTACTAGCTTGAATTCAAGTTAAATTCAAGTGAAATTTCAAGCACTTGAATTTTTAGTTTTGTTGTGCTTATTGGGCTAAAAAAATACAAAAGAAAATAATTCAACAGATATTTTTTTTTGCTTAGAATAAAATGAAAACGGGTTTATCTCGTAAATTAAAGGAAAAAAAACAAAGGATTTTTGCTGATCAATTTAAGAAAAATCTATAAAGGTAAGCAAACTAAAATTTTGCAAAAAAAAACAAAATCTTATAATTCCTTTCTTATTTTAGTTATCCAAGGACAAAATACATACACATATCTTCAACAGTCAATTATTTAAACGATCTTCAATATCAAATTTTGGACATAGGTGCTGGAAAAAAATATTCTCGCAATTCAAGACATTTTGCAAATTTAAATTTTTTTATTGTAATTTTAAATTGTGTGCATATTATGTATTTCATTTTCATTTTTTACTTTTCAGCAAATAAATAATAAATATTTACGCAAAAGTTGGTCTATTTTTCTATATTGTATACAGCATTGATGCTGCTTGATTTAGTTTAAACTGGAATTGTGCTTGAATTGCACTTGATTTAGGCTTGAATTAAACTGGAATTGAGCTTGATTTAAACTATAATTCAAGCCATATTCAATTAATTTTTCAAATATTTTCATTGGTTCGACTGGAATTACGCTTTTTTTTGGGACTTGAATTCAAGTGTTTTTACACTGTTTTGTTCGGCTTGAATTCAAGTATCCGTTTCGTTGGTATATGCTATTGAATTACAGTGTAATTCAAGTGCAATTCAAGGCTTGAAAATTGAAAATATGACTGGAATTATGCTTGAATTACACTTGAATTCCAGCAATTTGGCTTATTGGGAAAATTGAAAAGGGACAAATAATCTAAAACTAATATGGCATTAAAAAACAGAGCTTCTGTATAATGAATTCATTATTTCGTAGTAGTAGTACTGAATTAAAGTTTAAGGTATTAATTTTCAATGAATTAAATTATAGTAGTATTATAATAGTGTATCCAAATACGACGAAAAAGAATATTTGTAGGTTATTCGTATTTAAAAATGTTATAAATATGTATTTATTATGATTTTTTGTGTTTAATATTATTTACTGTTCACTAAGAACGAGTTTCTTACCATTAGGTACGAAAAAATCTTTTATCCAAAATTTGTTCTTCTGTGAATTTTTATTTACCGCATTGTCAAAATTTCTGTGTAAGATTTATAGTTACAACAATAAATTGCATTAAAGTTTTTATAACGCGGCTCGTTGCGTTTCAGAACATTAGGGCATTAATTTTACCTGTGTATTCAAAACAAAGCTATAAAACCTTCTATGATCTTATATGCAATGTCTGTCCAGCTGTCATGCATATTTAAAAATATATTAACCCTTTCCATCGTTTGCCAATGATCTGATCACTAGCAGGTAGTTTTCTTTTTTACATAATTTATCCTCACTCATATCATTCGTGGGAAATCCCAATATTTTGACAAGCAAATATATGCATAAGGATACAACCTTGTTTGATTTTTTTTTAATGAACTAATAAAAAATCAGGTAGATTGTTATTACATCTAACAGTATTGTACATAAATTAGTCCTTTTTTTATCACGGGATTACCAAATATGTGGAGGTAAAAATAAAAGAGAAAGGATTAACACGAAGTTTCAGTACGGCTTCTTTTGTGATACTGTAAAGAACGTGCAAAAAAACAACTAAGCCCGCCTTCTAAGTGAAATAAAAAAGTGCAATTACAAGTATTTATTTTTTGTAATTCATTCATACAAATAAAAACCTGTATTGTTTTAAACCTTTGAATACGTTTTTCTGTTTTAATTTTAGAATTGATTCTTTTCAAGCTCTGCTTTGATTTTTCACAAAATATACAATTATAATATTAAATACTCATAAATAAATTATTCAAATTTATTTCATTAATTTTTGCTTAAAAAAATAATAAAAAAAATATGCGTCCATTAATTTATTTTCGCGTTATTGCGTTTTTAAAAATATATTATTCTTATACAAATCATGTTATTTTTGTCAAACAAGTACATTAAATTCAATTTAACAGTCCCAATGTAGTTATATGTTTAGCTGTTGCGTAGTGAATAAACGAAAGACTAACAGTTTATAATCTTTTACGAAGTTGTGCACTATTTTCACGAAGTAAAAACTACTAGTGGAGGTCAGCACAACATTCAACTTTTTAACTTCCACTGCTAGTGTAGTTTTGTTTTTTGTTGCCTATGTGAGCAGTAGCAATAGGAATAACTGTTAGTTTATCAAAAACAAAAACTACACTATGTGTGCAAAGAAAAAATTGTGCAGTTAGTTTTTCTCAAGCTAGTGCAATGTTCGTGTAGTAGAAATAAACTAAACTACAAACTACGATAGTTATTCGCAGTTTTTAAAGCCTGTTTTTTACTTGTTTTACTTCCTTTCTTTAAATTTTATCGGTTTTGCTGCAAAAAAAAATTGCAATATTTTTTTTTATAATTGTTTAACTTAAAGTTTGTTTATAACTCGGAAAGAGTGCGAGATATCAAATAATGACTTCCACGGCGAGCCTCAGCGATGTTAAGGTTGAACTTTAGTATCGACGAAAAGTGTAAACGCAGTTTGATTTCTACATGATTAAATGCCACAAAACTGTTAATAACGAAATCATAGCTGCTCGCATTCGCGAGATATCACGAAATTAGTGTTTTTGTGTTTCTTAAATTTTGACACTGAAGTTTTTTTAAATATTTTGAAAATCTGAGTAAACAGTTTTAATTGTACTTATTTACAGATCACAAAATAGTAGACATCAAAACTTGAGAAGAGTTCACTAGAAATCGCGAAATAATTTTTTTGTTGTTTTTATTTTCGTTTTGTATCTTTAGATAGGTTTCTTTAAAATTTCGTGAAAACATGTTGTGCAGTTTTACTTGTTCTTGATCAAAGGTCGCACAGTTGGTAAGATCGAAATTGTAAGTGTTAAATGTCGCGAAATTATATATTTTTTTTATTTTTTTTTTTATATTTTTACACCGATTCTTTAGAAATGGTGTTAAAACGTAGTATGAAGTTTGATTCGAACAAGTTAGAAGAAATGAAAACTACCCACAAAAAAATTATAGCAAATCACTGTGTTAAATTTATTACAATATCAATGTTTTAAATTTAAATCAAATCTAGATTACACTGTGCTACAAAAATCACAAAATCGAATATACTTTTGAAATGAGGTAGTTAAAGTTGTAGGTCTCGTCGAAAAGATTACAAAAATGTCCATCGAACTTGCCAGACACCCTCAAATTTTAAAGTTATAGTAAAAAAAACTTTTTTTTGGGACTATTCTCACTAAACCATGTGTTACTTAAAAAGTTTTCAACTGATTTTCAATTTTTTAAATGTTTTGGATAGAAGAAAGATAGGGCTTTTTATGTGTGTGAATTGGTCTTTACATATAAGAAAGATATGTATTGATTTTTTCAACAATATCTAATTTGTTTGTTATTTTTTGAAAAATTTTTGAGTTTGTCGATTTTTTCTACTATAGTTCGTTCAACAATATTTACATTTATAAACGTATTCTTAAAGAAAATTTTTTTGTGAATATGATGAGCTTTATGCCAATAAAATCGTATAACAATTGACAGAGTTGCGATAATTTTTTTAAAAAATAAAATTAAGATTTTGCATGAAATTAGCGTTCGGACAACCCAGGCAAAACAAATAAAAAAAAAAATAAACAAACATACTAAGAGGTCACGTATCATTATTTTAAAGGGTTTTGCCCCCATGAATTCGAATTTGACCTTCAAATTGCGTTATCTTATTAAGTTTTTGATATATCAATATATATTAAATATCTCAAAAACCTGACGCGATAGAGCAATTTAAAGACCATATTCAGATTCAGCGGCCCAAAAACCTTAAAAAATATCGTACATGACCTCTTATGATAATTTTTTTTGCCTACGTTGTCTGAACAGCGGTTTCCTGCAAAATCTTAATTTTCTTTTTTAGAAAAATTATCACAACTCAGTCAATTGTTATCTAATTTTTTCAGGCTAAAATCCATCGTATTCAGAATTAAATTTTCTTTAAAAATACGTTTATAAATATAAAGGTTGTCAAACGAACTATAGCAGAAAAAAATCGCTAAACTTGAAAAACTTTCAGAAAATAACAAAAAAATTTGATATTATAGAAAAAAAACAATATATATCTTTCTTATATGTGCAGACCAATTCACACGCATGGAAAGCCCCATCCTACTTCTATCCAAAACAGTTGAAAAATTTAAAATCGGTTAAAAGTTTTCTGAATTTCACATGGTTTAGTGAGCAAACTCCCGAAAAAAGTTTTTTGACAATAACTTTAAAATTTGGGGGTGTGTGGCAAGTTTAATGGGCATTTTTGTAATCTACTCGACAAAACCAACAACTTATACCATGTCACATCGGAAGTATTTTTTCACTGTAGCACAGTGTTATTAATCCATTAGAACTAAAGTAATTAACACTTCATAAAATTTTTCAATATAATGAGGTAAATAAACTATTTTAAAAAACTCACAAACAGCAATTTCTTATATCCCCTGAGTCTCCATATTTTCATTTTAATAAACTTCAAATAGAAAACAAAATAATTGCTGTTTAAACATAAAAAATCGTTACTTTTTGTCTGCTGTAAAATTGCAAAAAACAAACGATTATTTAAAAATATATGGAATGTAAGTATGAGTACAAGTTGTATAGAATACAATTTTCAACATTATTATTATTATCTTTCATAACATCATTATCAGCATCATCATTTTATGACAACATCAGTAACAGCAGCATCATTCAACTTTACACTATGGGGTATTGTGTTGCATGCTATATGAGAACTATATGAATGTGTGTGTATATGTTAGTGTGTGTGCGTGTGTTTATTGCTGCCACATACTAAAATGATGACATGCAGTTGTAATAAACAACAATAGATTGTGGTAAATAATTGTATCAACAACAACAACAGCAACTGCAACAACAATAATAGAGACTATCACCAGCAGAAGTAGCATAAACAGCTAAAGCAGCAAAAAAAAAAAAAAACATATTAATATTGTTGCATTGCAACAACATAATTTTAACATTTATCAGCACAAAAAAACATTATCATCTGCAACGCAAAAAACCACAATATACGAGTACGAGTGGCATGTAAAAAACCACAAATGACTTTTTATTATGCTTAAATGTAACTTCCGTAAAAATACTGATGATGATGATGATTATGGTGGTGGTGGTAGTGATGGTAGTGGAACGTACATTATGATTATTATTTGAAAATCAACATCCATCCACCAGCAACCTTATTATCAGTCTGAAACCTCCAACATCAATTCTTTATTATTAATACATTTTTTTTATATACAAAAAAAGTTCATTATTGCTTTGACTAAAAAAAATTACTAGAATATTTACTCATTCTAGTACTAAAAAAACAAATGTAAATATTACTTGTAACTGCTGCTGCTGTTGCTTCTTTTGCATACTCTGATTTAATGTTGTCAAATGCATTAAACGACAAGTAAATGTAGTTAAATTCCCTTAATAATATGAACGACTGACTGACTAACTAATGAAAATAGTCTGTAACTATGGGGTGCCCCCTCCTTCATCTCCCTTTTTGTGTAGAATTGATGTAAATGCAAAGTTAAAATGTATTCACTGCAATACAATAAAGTATTGTTTATGTGAGTGAGTAAGTGAGTGAGTGAGTATGTATTATATGTGTGTCATAACCACTAACTAAACATTAATGATATTACATACCAATACATACTTGTGTATAATGTAAATATATGTAACTAGCTTATCATCCCGGTACTTCGTTACCGGTTGTATTGAATACCGGATAATAGAAGGATCAGATCAGTACTCTACCGATTTCAAGAAAATTCCCCTACGTAGTCTTTGTTCTATTTACTTATGCACATTTAAGTCTTTCATAAAATAATATTTCAATGAATAATTTAAACAATAAAATTTGAATAATTTTCGATCCCTTTTATCGGAATTTTGGATTTTGAGTGAATAAATATTTCAGTGAATAAAAAAATTGAAATAAAAATAAGTGAAAAAACATATAGTGAGAAAAAATATGAAGTAAAAAAGTTAAATACAAAAAATTGGAGTCAAAAGTATAATTTCATATTGTTCCCTGCTATATTTCATTTCGTTCCCCGTTCTAAAATTTAAAATTTTAAAATATGTCCTTCTTTTGGGTGTTATTTCTGGGTCTCTTAGTTTAATAGTTAGATAGGTAAAAATACCCATTTGCCCCCTCTTCCCCTAAAATTAAATTTTCCAAAAACTGTTTTTTTTTCTGCTATATTTTTCTTTATTTAAAGTATCAAGTTTCTGAACCATTATTTCCACAAATATAAAATAACCAAAATTTACACAACAACAAAAGTACCAAAAGTACACTTTCTTACCCCCGTTAGAAACGGAATTTCCAAAAAGAACCTTTTCCAGAATGTTTTTACTTCACCAAAGGATCCTCTTTTCCATATTTCAATTTTCTAGTATCAAACCGCAACTATTAAAAGTACAAAATGGATTTTACATTCCCAATTTTTAAGTTTCTAGAACCATTACGTTAAATTACTATCAAAGGTACCGAAAATACACTTTTTAGTGTATTTTTTCCAGAATGTTCTTTGTACCGAATTCTCCTACATTACAAATTTTAAGATTTTAGGAAATATAAAAGTTTCTATAAATATAATTTCAGGAAATAAAAGAGTACCAAAAAGTACTTTTAATAGAAGGTACATTTTATAAAAGGTACTTTTTATAAAAAGTACTTTTTATAAAAGGTTCTTTTTATAAAAGGTACTTTTTATAAAAGGTACTTTTTATAAAAGGTACTTTTTATAAAAGGTACTTTTTATTAAAGGTACTTTTTATTAAAGGTAGTTTTTATAAAAGGTACTTTTTATAAAAGGTTCTTTTTATAAAAGGTACTTTTTACAAAAGGTACTTTTTATAAAAGGTACTTTTTATAAAAGACACTTTTTATAAAAGGTACTTTTTATAAAAGGTACTTTTATAAAAGGTACTTTTTATAAAAGGTACTTTTTATAAAAGACACTTTTTATAAAAGGTACTTTTTATAAAAAGTACCTTTTATAAAAAGTACCTTTTATAAAAAGTACCTTTTATAAAAAGTACCTTTTATAAAAAGTACCTTTTATAAAAAGTACCTTTTATAAAAAGTACCTTTTATAAAAAGTACCTTTTATAAAAAGTACCTTTTATAAAAAGTACCTTTTATAAAAAGTACCAGTTATAAAAAGTACCTTTTATAAAAAGTACCTTTTATAAAAAGTACCTTTTATAAAAAGTACCTTTTATAAAAAGTACCTTTTATAAAAAGTAAGGTACTTTTTATAAAAGGTACTTTTTATAAAAGGTACTTTTTATAAAAGGTACTTTTTATAACTGGTACTTTTTATAAAAGGTACTTTTTATAAAAGGTACTTTTTATAAAAGGTACTTTTTATAACTGGTACTTTTTATTATTAAATTTAAAATTATTTTTTAAAAGGTACTTTTTATAAACGGTACAGAATTTTCAGAAAGTACTTGTTCCAGAATGTTTTATTTCACTAAAGGATCCTACATTCCAAATTTCACGTTTGAATGACCATTATTTCAGTAAATAAAAAATAGTACCAAAAGCACACTTTTTTACCCCCGTAGAATCAACATAGGCAAAAATCCAGCCTTAGTGAATCTTTTTCCGGGAAGTGAACCGACATTACAAATTTCAAGTTTCTAGTACCTTTATTTAAGGAAATATCAAATGTACCAAAAGTACAGATTTTTACCCTTTTAATTCCCTTAGAATCATCAGTGGCAAATATCCAGCCTTAGGGGATCTATATTTCGGGAGGTGAACCTACAGTCCAAATTTGAAGTCTCTAGCTTTAGTGGTTTGGGCTGGGCGATGATGAATCAGTCAATAAGTCAGTCAGTCAGTCACATTACTCTTTTATATATCGTCGAACTATATTCAATAAATGCCAACTCGAAAAATCTTACTGTTCAGGAGAGCTAAAAAACTAGTTATTTCGCTAATTATTGTAAAAATTAACAATGTACCTTCCATAACATGGTTTAAATATTCTAAATAATTTTTGCCTATGCAAAAATTTTCATATTTTGCACTTGTTTGCGTATTTTTCAGAGATGGCATTTATTACTATATCAAAAAACAAATATTTTTTTAGAGTTGGCATATTTTGTCGGAAAATAAAAATACATTTTTTTTGGAAAAATTTTTAAAATTTTTTTTTTTTTGGTTTTTGTTATCCTTAGTACGGTAATTGCAAAAACTGGACAAAAAATTAAAAATCTTTGCATATTTTTAAAAGTTACTAGCTCTGAAAGCCTTTTAATCTCAGGGTGGTCAACTTTGGCACTCTGTAACTCACGCTGTATTGCAATAGGGTCACTCCAAACTAGCTATTTTGAAAGCTTATATCATTGACTTTATTTGCCCCATTCATAATGTTTCAATCTGATAAATAGTTTGAAAGTTACATAAATATAAGCAATTTTTTTTTTTTGCAAACACTATTTACCGATATTTCAAAATGGCAATATCTCGAGAACCAGTCATTAGATATCAAAATCTTTACTAGATTCGTGTTTAGCATGGCAAATGCAATAAGATATGTGGTCTAATTTTTTTTTTTTAAATTTTTTGAAAAATTTTTGGAAATTTACAATGGGAGTTGGCATTTATTTCCACCAAAAAAATATGTACTTTGAGTTAGCAGAATAACAAAAATGGATGTAAAACGACAACAAATTATTTTTTTGCTCTGAAATTTTTATGGCAGATAGGTATTACATAGGGGAGCTATTTGCCATCGGAAACTCATTTCCGTCAAATTTGAGTTGGCATATTTTGAATATAGGTTCACGATATATAGATAACATAAATGTGACCAACTATCAAAATTTTCCAGAGCCTGTGAGAAAGTCTTTCAGATTTCCTTTAGAAATACCAACAGATTGTCATTTTTTTTTAAAGAAAAATTATGATTTTGAATAAATTTTTCAGTAGGAAAAGTTTTTGGTTCTGAAAAAATTTTCCCATAAAAGAAGTTTTAGGTTCTGAGAATTTGGTTTGTATGGAAAAATGATTTTTAAGGCCCCTCTCTTTAAGGCCCCGTCGCGTAGGAAAGGCGTGGTCGTAGGGGCATAAAATTTTCCTTAGTTACTTTTAAGCCAAATGGGAAAAAATGACGGGGTATCGTCTCAACATTTCCAAAATAAGGGACACTCTAATGCACATAACATGTATTTAAAACAAAAATATGCATTTTCAGCAATATATGCAAAAACAAATCGAAGACATTTTATCGCAAATTAACTGTTTCGGAAAGATAACTGACAAAAAAAAAATCGGAATCTAGTATAACCCTATGACATCAGAAAAGTTTAAGTGAACAATAATGTAAAATGTTTAAAAAAAATCCGCGAAAAAAAATTTTTGGTGAAATAAAAATTCAGCGAACCGATTTTGCTCAAATGCAATACCAAATTGCATAGGGAAACATCAAGTAAATATGCTAAGTCTTAGTCTTATTTGTTTAATACTTTGGCCGTGATCACCATTTCCACAGACGGACGGACAGACGACTCATAGGGTAGCTCACTACCAACTAGCTTACTTGGGCACCTAATCTGAAACTATTTATGTAGGAAAAAATGCCTCAGAATCTTAGTCTATTCGAAAAGCTAAATTTTTCAGAATCTGAGACTTTTTCTTTAGGAAAAATGTCTCAGAGTGTGAGAACTTTTGTATAGAACAAATGTCTCAGAATCTGGGACTAATTATATTGGAGAAATGTCTCAGAATTTGAGACTGTCTCAGAATCTGAGAATTTTTTTTATAGGAAAAATGTCTCAGAATCTAAGACGTTTCTATAGGAAAAATTTCTCATAATCTGAGACCTTTTCATTAGAAAAAATGTCTCAGAATCTGAGGCATTTTCTATAGGTAAAATGTATCAGAACCTGAAAAAGACTCCAGATTATTTTTTTAATTAGCGCATATTATACGAAAAGAAATAAAACTTACCTGGAACGAAATGTAATGGAACTGAAACAGAATGAAAAAGAACGGAAAACGAAATTGTTTTTATTTTCTCAAATTTTTTTTTTATTCAAATTATTTTTTACTCAATATTTTTTTGTCACTTAAACTTTTCTGATGTTTGACCAGAACAACAATGCCTAAAAATGTCAAATTTTAAACCGTTTTCCTAAAAAATTTCATATTCTACGACATTTTGTTCTATAGAAAAATATTCGATTCTGGGACATTTATCCAACTGCAAGCTCACAGGTCCTCAGATATTTTTTCCTAGAAAAATATCGAAAATAATATCCAAGATTTTAAAAACTTTTTCTTAAGTTGGTGCCACTTATTTTATATTTTGTAAAATCATTAGTTCCTTAGAGACTTGTTGTTGCAGTTAGCAAAAAAATAAAAACGTTGCAAGAACATGAGTACCGAGTTGATTATTTGGTTTCTTTTCTTTCCTTAAACAACATCAAAAATACAATAGAATTGTATTTAAAAATCTATAGGGAGCTTATTTTTTTCATGCAACATGTAACAGCAAGAAAAGTATTCATGTAATTTAAACAACTATGATTGAAGATGATGACTTACAATTAGTTTACCATTTCAGATTTTAGTAACACATTGTTAACTAACCCAGCAAAAATTGTAATAGAAAACGTGGATCTAAGTCTTTGAGATTATCATTAAAACGAATCTTATCCAAATCTGAAGTCAAAATTTCTCCATAACATCAGGTTTTCGAGACATCTTATCTTAAAGATAGAAAAAACCCTGTTTTCGCCATATTTGAGACGTTATACATTTAAATAATGTGTTTTTAGAATAAATACTACCACTGTCATTGTCTGCCGAACCAAGAGGTTAAAAGGTTAAACATTTATTTAAAGGTAATTTGAAAGACTTTAAGACGACCTATCAGGTTCAAAAAATAACGATGAATTCGCGCAGTTATAACGTCTCGTATATGGCGAAAAACTGTTTTTTTTTTTAACTTTAAGCTAAGATATCTTAAAAACATGATGTGCTTGGTAAATTCTGAGATCTGATTCGGATTCAGCGCAACTCAAACCCTTGAAAAAGTATACTCTGGTCTATGGGTTAAACATTTTTTGGCCTATGATATTAATATCTGCAAATAACAATTACACATTGCAACACATAAAATACAAACTGATTTTTTTAAAATTTAAAATTTTTTTTAGTTTCAACTTAAATGATAAGAAAATCTAAAAAATATTGCTGGGTTAATACATTATATAAGTCATTTTGTGAATGCTTTCCTCTTTGTTCTGTTTTATTGTATGTTCAAGTTTTAATATGGAAATCAAACAAAAGGTACATCAATTTAAAATGAGAATCCCTATAAAGTATGAGAAGAATAAAAATGCTTCTAAAACTGGCAACCTCATTATGAATGGCATCATATCATACAACCATACATAACAAATTGCATTCTTATTTTTATTTACTACAACTGCTACCCACTACTGGAAGAGTACACGAGTACTATTACTGATTGCTTAACATCAACTTTAAAATTTATTGCATGACAACATCCACTACAAGAATTTCATATAAAAAGATTTCTTTATAGGTAATTTTTACGAAAAATTTGAGAGTAGAGTATTCGGAATACCATTTAAACCAGCCCCGAAAGGCCATCTAAAAATTTTTCTATAGGAGAAATCCTCAAATTCATTTTCCTACATATTTTGATATTATGTTCTAAAACATGTTTCTTATAGAAAAATTTCAGATTCATACCATTTTTTTTTTATAAAAAAGCACCAGATTCTGAGTTTCTAAGAACTTTTTGTCATAGAAAATACCTTTTTCCTTTATAAATAGTTTGAGGCTCTTAGATACCTTTTTCATATAGAAAATTCTTACAATTAGATTCTGAGACCTTTTTCGTAGAGAACAAGTTTCAGGTTCTGAGAACTTTTTACTATAGAAAAAGTCTAAGATCATGATAAAAGGTCTCGGATACTAAGACCTACTTTCGTAGAAAAATACTCAGAATATGAGACCTTTTTCCTATAAAAAAAGTATCAGATTCTGAGATCTTTTTCCTATAGAAAAAGTCTCAGATTCTTAGACCTTTTTCCTAAAAAAAGTCTCAAATTCTGAGATATTATTCCTATAGAAAGTCCCAATTTATGAGACCTTATTCCTATAGAAAGTTTCTGATTCTGAGACCTTTTTCCCTTAGAAAAAGTCTGAGATTTTGAAACCTTTTTTCCAGATTCTGCGACATTTTTTCTATAATAAAAGATTCTGAGACCGTTTTCTTATAGAAAAAGATTCAGATTTATGTATTTTTTATAGAAAAAGTTCTGAATTTAGAAACCTTTTGTCCATAGAAAAAGTATCAGATTCTGAAACTTTTTTCTTGTAAAAAAAAAAAACTTAAAAAAACTGAGAGCTAAAATAATCCTGCTCAAAATTTTTTTGTAGGATCTACTTCTCAAAACAGAAACAAAACAAATATTTTAGCAAAAAAAAATATGCCACCCCCTTTAGAATTTAAAAAGAAAAAAACCGAAATTAAAATTTAAGGGGCTGGGCCCCGGTGGACCCCCTGGAGCCCAAAAACCGCCCTTCCATAATCATGTGTGTATGGGTACTCAAATAAAGGGCAATTTGCTCACGATGGTAATCCCTAAATCCATTTTACACTCAAAAAAATAAACTGGTAAAACGCCTGGTAAAATGCCTTGTAATCCCGTTCTACCAATATTTAACAATTTTCCTTTTTTTTTAACAAAAAATCTTGTACTTTGCTCAAACGAGAACTACAGTTTTATTGGTAATTTTACAAGTTTATTTTCGTAATTGTATTCTACTATTTCGAAAGGTTATTTTACAAAAAAAAACTGTAATTTTAAAACAAAGTTTTTATTACGAGGATTCTAGTTGAATTACAAAAAACTGTTATTTTACAAAAATTTTGTTATACGAGGATTTATGTTAGTTAACAAAAAAAAAAACTATTTTTTTGTATTTTTTTTTTTATTGAAAAATATTTAAAAAAAAGTTGACAAAATTTTGAAAAATTTATTACGAGGA
This sequence comes from Pegoplata infirma, assembly GCA_963921195.1. NCBI lineage: Eukaryota > Metazoa > Arthropoda > Insecta > Diptera > Anthomyiidae > Pegoplata > Pegoplata infirma. The sequence continues at coordinate 20,758,196 of OY992537.1, read as the reverse complement.
TTCTAGTTAATTTACAAAAAACAGTTATTTTACAAAAATGATTTTATTACGAGGATTTATGTTGTTTAACAAAATTTTATTTTTTTGTAAACTTACCATTTTGGTTTGTAAATTTACCATTTTGGTTTGTAAATTTACCATTTTTTTAAACATAATTACCATTTTTTCTTGTAAGTTTACCATTTTTTTTTTTTTTTTTTGCGGTTTTAATCAATATTTTTAACAATAAAATTGTTTATTTTACCAAATTTTGTCGCATTCAAAATTACGAGGAAATCCTCGTAATTTTACGAGAATTTTACCTACGTCATATTTTACGAGAATAGCCTCGTAAAATCACGAGATTTTTTGGTAACTTTACAAGGTTTTTTTTTTGAGTGTAGTAATTTTCAGTTCAATTATTTAGCCATTTAGTAATTAACCGGGTATAAGGCTTGATACACAAAAAAATTTAATTAGCGAACCCGCAAAATTAATTTATGGAGTTTGTAATCCCTTAGCCTTGCCGAAGGCCGGCTACGCAGAAAACAATTTTAAGCAAAAAAATTTTTTTTGTTGACTTTTTTTTGAAAAAAATCGTATCAGGAGGGTTTTTTGGGGCCTAGAGAGGCTCAGAGACTTAGCCCCCTTTTGTATTATTTCTCTTTTTTAAAAATCCTTTAATTTAACTACCCACACAAACCTGTAGGTGTGTGGAGTAGTTTTTTGGCTCCAGGGGGCCCGTGCCCAGCCCCCTTAAATTTTAATTTCAGTTTTTTTCTTTTTAAATTCCAGAGGGTGTCAAAATTTCACTGTGCAACAAGGAATATTAACCTTCATGGCTACAATGTCAAACTAAAGTAGACCAAAAGTTCGTTCGAGTTTAATTTTTGAAAAAGGACTAAAATGATCCATTAAAATGACAGTAAGGGGGTTAATGTGTTCGAGGAATAGAACCACCACACAATTTTACTGAAGATATTCATCCATATTGTTAAGATGTGCATTTATTATATTTTATTTTTACGATTTCCAAACTCATTTAATAAAAAATTAAAAACTTCATTGGGCCATAAAAAATATGTTCGAACTAACTTTGCAAAACTCTTTTATATTTTGTTTATTTGATGGTCTTTTTCATTTGGCATTTAAGCATTTGACTACAACTTGATGACACAAAATTTGTTGCACAGTGTTTTTTTATATCCACTCCCACAAAAGGGCACTGGCCGTAAATGAATAATTTTTTAATCGCCTTGGTCCAAGTGTCGGACTTTTACAGGTTCAGGGTATAATGAGTTTGTGCTGATGTTTGTAACCGTCCGTCTGTCCATCTATGGGTTTATGCATGATACAGGTTGCAATTTTCAATCACTTGACTTGAAATTTGAAACTTAAGCATCATTTGGCCCAAGCCTATTGAAATTAAAAAAAAATCGGTCCATGTTAAGACCTATCCCCCATACAAGCGTCCCCTTTGGCTTAGGTTTAAATGACTCTTATAACCGTATTATAATAGATACCGCTTTGAAATTTAACAGGTAATCAAATTTTGTATGCACGAATCATCATTTCAAATTTCAACGGAGTCGGATCAGTCCTTCGCGTAGTCAACATACAAACTATCCCCCCGATATTCACACAATGTCCTCAAAATTCATAAAAATGTCAATCTTTGATAAAAATTTTATTTTTTGGTGTTAAACGTGTACTTTAGTAACCGAAACCAAATCGGAATATAATTGGACCATTTTTGGACCATATAAAAATTTCGACCGATATTCAGTTAAACCGGTCTATTGGCAAATATAATAAACCAATTCCACTAAAATTTGATCTGTGTGTGTTTTCTACACTAAATAAATATCTAACAAAAGATAGATCCAATCGGTGCATGTTTGGACTTGGGTCTTGACCGACTATAACTTTCCTACTTGTTTTCTTTTGTAAAATAAAACTTAAAGCGAACTGTCAAAAAAGCGTTTTTTACACACAAAAAAAAACTTTGTCAAATTACTAGGAAAAGTCTCGTAATCCCATTTTACAAATATTTGACAGTTTTCCTAGTTTTTTAACAAATCGAAACTTACTTTTTTGTAATTTTACATTTTTTTTTGTAATTTTACAAATTTCCAAGATAATTTTACAAAAAAATCTAGTAAATTCACGAGAATTCCTTGTAATTTTAATTAGGCCAAAATACTGTAAATTTACAATTTTATTGGTAAAAAGCTTGTAAAATTACAAAATTATTTGTAAAAAGCTTGTAAAATTACTAGGAATTCTCGTAAAATAGGAGGTATTAAAAAATTTAGTAAAATTACGAAACCTCTTTGTAAATTTGATCGTGTTAAAAAATTTGTAAATTTACAATTTTATGGGTAAAAACCTTATAAAACTACAAAATTATTGGTAATTATTGGATTTTTTTTTGAGTGTAGAGGTTTAAGTGGGAATTTTTTGCATCTAATCTGAGCAAGCTCATTTCCAAACTTAACCAGCCAATGACCACAAGACATACTAGTGCTAAACTTCAGGGGTCAAGCTATTCGTGTTTGGACTGCATTGTCTTCTCCACAGACGGACGGATGTTCATATATTTTTTTTGAATTGATAATTGAAATTTATGTGGTCCTAGACCGATATTTCTATGCGTTACAAATGAAATGAAAAAGTTGCTTACATTTAATGAGTTGTTTGAAGGAAATGTGTAATCCCGGGTAAAAATGAAATATATATGATCATATATGAAGATATATGGATCATATATGGATTTATATAACCATATATTATCATATATGCCTCCATATATGTTCATATATGGAGGCATATATGATAATATATGGTTATATAAATCCATATATGATCCATATATCTTCATATATGATCATATATATTTCATTTTTACCCGGGATTGTAATATAAATTAATATATGTAAATATACTTGTAAATACTATGTTCGCTTTAAAAATGATAAATGAAGATGATTATTTATTGGAACTCATGCAAATGCCACAATATGCAAAATAGTAAAAATTAGGGGAATACTTAAGTTGTAAATGGGCAAAAAGAAAAATTATAAATATATGAAAATATCAGCGATTTTATAAAGGGAGATTTAACAGTATGTCAGAGGTGATTTTTTTGCTGAGGGGGGCGACACGGGTGAAACTAATCGAATTTGGCTTAATTTAAGTTTGAATTAAAAATAGACTCAAGCTCTATAAAAGGGACAGTTGAAAGACATTTTGAGATTTTTTTTTTTAAATTTCTTGAACTTAGAAAAAACTTTTTTTTTGCAAATTTCAAATAGCGTTATGTCGAATACCGTTAAACTGGTTTTGAATATTTTTTGACATTAAATTTTGATAATTAAATTTTCAAAAATCCAAAACATCAATCGTCGGCCGACAAAATTTAATTCAATCCGATTAATCTCAAATTTAAACCTCATAAGTTTTATGCCTAGGAGAATAAAAATTTTCTCAGACGTTCAAAATCGAAAAAAAATATTTTTTGCCATACAAAAAAAAAATGCCAGTCTAATGTAAGTGTTTATAGTTTGTAAGTACATAATAAAAAAAATCGCTCTGTTGCTTCTTTATTTTTCTATCAACCGAATGATTGATGTTTTATTTTGTAATAGTTGTACTTTATGTTCGTTTATTTAGAAATAGAAAGAGATGAAAGTTTTATGACAGTCGAGGGCGTCACTGTAAGTTTCAATATTGTATGGAAGGATGTTTTTCCCATTTCTAGTTCAGTTGATATATTACGAAAAAAAAAAATAATCATAAAAAAGTTTTATTATGCATCAATATATATTTATATTGAAAAACAGATGAACAATATGATGAGTATGAAGTATGTACTCACTCGTTCTCAAGTACGTAGAATGAAAGATTATATGAAAAAAAAAAAATTAAATTATATGATAAATGCATAAAAATAAAATTTTATAGCAATTGTAATTTAATTGTGGCAAATAAATTTACTATAAAACTGAGAAACATAAAAATTCCAAAAAACATGATAAAGGTTTAACGTGAAAAAAAAACAATAAATTGAGTTAAAGATTGGTATGAAAAGTAGTTTTTAAAGCTTTTTTTTAACATTTTTGGGGAACATATAAACCCTGTAACCCCTCCTAATAACGGTATTTTTTGGCTCTATTCTAACAAATCGTAAAAAAAATACCCCGAAAAAGGTAGAGGGCGGGATGAAATGTTCTAAAAAAATGTTGTGCATGAAATTTTACTACATACGTCAAAACACACCAAATCCCAAAAATTAACACAAACACCAAAAAAACAGTCAAATTCATGATTGCCCATGAAATAGCGGCCAATCTTGAATTTGACTGTTTTTTGGTGTTTGTGTTAATTTTTGGGCTTTGGTGTTTTCAAAAATTCAAAATTTTAAAAATGCAAAATTACAAAACTAATTCCAAAATTGTTGTATAATCTACCATTCATCCTTCATTACCTTACCCAGCTCACTTTTTTAATTAGCCCCTTTTGTAAAATTTAATCATACCCTTTAAATGTCAACAGCATTTTTTGTGTCGTCATTAAGATGACATCTTTTAAAATCATTCAGGCTTATTGTATACTATAAATATACGGCTTGCTGGATGGTTGATAGTTAATTATTAAGCGCAATTTGTTTGACTTCTCACAAGAAGTTAATTAAGAAATATGGTCGTTTGGTAGCAGCATTACAAAAAAAAAAAGACAGTTTTAAGGTTTAACTTCCCACACACATAATAAGAAGCGAAAACTTTCAACGTGTAGTCAAGTCAAAGAAAGAAAAATAAAAAAGAAGAACACTAAAACTGAGAGACAAGTACGAGACCTGCATAATTTCAAAGTTAATGAGTAAACTAAAATTAATACCAAATTTCAATACTTAACGACCAGAGGAGAACCCTAATATGCAAAAAAAAAAAATCGTAAACATTTACCGTAAAAATCTGTAAGACTAAAATGTCTTTTTTTCTTTTTAAGATTCGAAAAAAGTTTTTTAATCCTGAACGCAATATTTTTTTTTTTCCCCAGGAAAATTTTTTGGAACAAATTCCTATAACAATAGATTCTTTAATATATTCTACGGTAATCAAAACAAAATTTTCTATGTAAAATTATTTTTCAAAAAAACTACTTGCTCTAAAAACGATTGTTTTTGGGACAATTTCAAACAAAAATCATTGATTCTGGAACGTGAAGTAGAATCGGTTGCAGGGTAATATGATGCGTTCTGGAACCGATTATTTGGAACGGAAAATTTTGCTGGGTCGTTTTGAAGTAAAGAATTTCATCAAAAATAATTTTAGGATTTTTTTTTTACAAATTTTGAAACATTTTCTAAGTCCCGAAAAAATTTTATGATCTGTTCTTCACTTATAAATAAAATCTTATAAAAGTACAAAAAGGTTCGTAATTTTTCCTTATCTTGTTCTTATCTTGTTAAATCACAAGAATTTCTTGTAAGTTTTAACTGTTTAAAAAGTAGTAAATTTACAAATCCATAATTGTTATCATAATCTAAAATATCAGAAAATACCTTTTAAATTTACAAGAAAAAGTTGCAAGTTTACAAAAAAAATGTAAATTTACACAAAAAATATAATTTTGCAAAAATAAGTGGTAAATCCATAAAAAATTGTAAATTTTACACTTATTTTTGCAAAATTTCAAATTTGTTTTGGAATTTTTTTTGGTGAATTTACAAATTTTTGATGTAAATTCTAAAATTTTTTTCTGCTGATAATAAACAATTTTACCCATAAGGGTGCAAATTTCCAACTTTTTGAAGCAATTAAACTTACAAGCAGTGTTGGCTACCGTTACCCTTTCAATACCGTTACCGATTAAAAACCCTTTAGTATTGACTACCGTTACCGTTACCAATACCGAAATAAAAAATTTTAAATACCGTTACCGATAAAAAACCATTACCTTTATTCGGATTTTTACCGGTATTGTATCGGTTTTGTTTCGGTTGTCTTAATATTACTTATTTTGAATTTTTGGCAGATAAAAAACAAAGTAAAATATTTTTAATCACCGAAAAATAAAAAAAAATATTGAAAACAAGTGAGAGTGTTAAATTCGGCTGTGCCGAATCTTGTATACCCTCCAACGTTGAAAAAAAAAATTGCAGGGGCGTTTTTTCGGGGGGGGGGGGGGGGGCTTGTCGGGGGTCCTTTGGGGCACCTTCTCTCTGGTCAAAAATATTTACAAATTTAATTACTATGCTTAAAAAAAGATATACAATTTCATCATTATATAAATTATTTGCTAATATCCATGCCCACAAAAGGGGGCGGACCAAAAAAAAAGTCATTTTCAAATCCCCTGGGTCCAAGTTCAAGACTTTAAACTTTTTCAAGCATAAAAATTTTTCATTTGTTTAACAAAAATACAAAAAAACCTATAAAAAGTTACCTTTTTTCATGGGTTGGTTTACTTCGTCAAGGGGGGACTTTTTCCCCCCTGGTCCAATTTTGCCCATCTCCGAACTTAACCAGCCTATGAACATAAGGCATGTATGTGCCAAATTTCAGGAGTCTAGCACTTTTATTTTGGACTGTATCGTGTCTTCCACAGACGGACGGACGGACGGACGGACGGACAGACGGACAGACGGACAGACGGACATCGCTAGAATGTCTTAGAATCGATCACTGATCAATAATATATATACTTTATGGGGTCCTAGACCGATATTTCGATGCGTTACACACGGAATGACAAAGTGAGTATACCCCCATACTGTAGTTGGAGGGTATAAAAATTATTGAACCAATGATCACATTTGCAATTTACTTAATTATGTGGAAATCGGTCCAACTAAAGATCACATTCGCAAATTACAAAAAAATTTCTGAAGAGAAAAGTGAGTGCCACGTTATGTAAGCATTTTTAAGCGGGAATATAAAAAAAGAGACAAACCTATATCGCTCAAGTGTTGCTGGCGTTGTCATCCACACAGGCAAGTGTGAAGAGATGGTTCTCTGGAATTAAATCATAATGAGCCCAAGTCGTATAGTCTAAAGAAAAACTCTGTGGAAAAATCTGTAAAACAACTTTCAGCTTGAATTAGAAAACTGTTACCAGATTTTTCTGCTAAAGTGAATACTTTTACTTAATTCTCTGTCATTAAATTCAAAAAATGCTGATTTTAAAAAATATTTTTCTTCAAATTTTAGCAAATTTTTTTGTAATTTTACAAAAAATTTTTCTCTAAATAAATCAAAAAAAATTTAAACGACTAAAACTAAAAATTGCTCATATGTGAAAAAATCAGCTGACTACTTTAATAATTTTACAGAAATTGACCTGTTTGTAAGAAAATTTTCTTGAAAGAATTTTATGAAATTTTTTTTTAAAGTTTATTTAAAAACTTCGCTTCTTTAATAACATTTTTAACAAAAAAAGTATTTTTTACTTAAAAAAATAAAATTTCAATGTTCAGGCAGTTTATCTGAAATCAGAAGTTTTTCATCTTTAATCAGCAGATTTATCAACGGTCTTGACAGGTTTTTCTGCAAACTCTACCTGGTTTATCCAGACAGAAATTTAGCAAACCGCGTTAGCAAAAAGCAGAAGATTTCTTAAATGGCTCAAAATGCAGATTTTTTTGCTGATTGGACAGACATCTTATAAACACGTAAAAAATCAACAATTTATTTGTTGAATTACAATATTGCGTGAATATTTTCTGAGTTAATTAATAGTCTATATAATTATATGTTGAAAATGCACCAAATTTGTCAGTTTTTTGAATTTTATTAAATAAATTTTTAATTTTTTACGTGTTTTTAACAAATTTGTGACTTTTTAACATGTGTGGAAAATTTTATTCATAATACCGGTACGTACCGGTATTGTTGTTTCGGTAACGGTTAACCGTTACCTAAATAATCCAAAATACCGTTACCTTAACCGTTACCGATATAAAAAATATGTAATACCAACACCCTTACCAATACCGTTATTAGTTTCGGTTGCCAACCCTGCTTACAAGTAATTTTCGTTATTTTACGAAATTTTTTTCTACTTTCTATTTTACAAAAAATCCTATAAATATTACAGTCTTTTCTTGTAATTTTACAATTTTATTTTTATACCCTCCACTTAGTGATAGAGGGTATACATAAGTTTGTCATTCTGTTTGTAGCTCATCGAAATATCGATCTGGGACCCCATAAAGTATATGTATTCATGATGCCCGATCGATTTTAAGACATTCTAGCGATGTCCGTCTGTCCGTCTGTCTGTTTGTGAAAAATGCTGTCACGGACAAAATATTGCACAGAGCTGACTGAAACTTAACACATTTATTTGAAGTTCTCCCGAGAAGTTTGGTGTTGCATTTGAGCGATATCGGTTCAGCGGTTCAAAAGTTATGAACGAAAATGTAAGCACACCTAAAAAATTTCAGTACGTTCAACATAACCTAAAAATACAAAATGCTTTAATTCGGCTTCTGGTTGACATATGTGAACATAATTGAAAACCAAATGGTATCTAAACAAGTACAAACATATTTTTTGACAAAAAAAGAAAAAAATCGCGGATTTTTTGCGGAATTTTTTTTTTCAAAAGTAATTTCCTTTTAAATAAAGTTTTTTGCAATAATCTTTTAAAAATTGTGGAGGGTATCACTACATTTGGCTAGGCCGAATTTAACTTTTTTACTTGTTCAATCTAATGTTACTTGTTTGATATCCAACTTATTATAACTTTTGCCAGCGCATAGCTGAATTATTAGAAAAATGTTAAGGTTGGAAACGGTTATTCTTACGCTAAAATAACACACGGGTTGAGTTAAAGTAATAAATTCTTTTTGCAGAGTCCACTGACATATGACATTTACACACACACATTATTAAACGAAGAAAATATATAAATTTTAATTAAACATAGCAAATGTTAAGACCATTTGCTATAGGAATCAAAAAAATTAAATGAAATAAATAATATTTATTATATTAAGACTAACATAATATAAATAATAATTTTAAATTATTATTATTTACTATGTATCTTTTTACAATATAAAATATATGAGTAAGAGGGGACAAAAAAGAGGTAAAATATTAAATATTTTTTTTGAGAAATCAAATTTTTTGCGGAAATTAAAATTTTCGGTGATTCAAAAGTTAAGAAAAGGAATGTAAGTGATACATTCCATTCAAAAATCGCACAACTTCGGACACGGTCCCCGTTGATTTCGCGCATTTCTTGATTTGTTTTAAGGCGTATCAATTCATTGGAACATGAGGTTCAAAAAAATATTATTACAGTAAATAATTTCAATAAATTTTAGAAATGGGACTCGCATTCCCTTATCGATTGGTCAGCCACTCGTTAGATGCCTGGGAAAGTTGTAATAACTTGACTTGTTTTCAACCGATTTTAGTTTTTAGTACCTTATTACAGAGACATTTTACTCCAAATCTTAATTCTGTGACCATTTGAATTTTTAACTCAAGCTTCATTTCTTAGAACCAGCCAAAACCTTAAAAATGGTTATGGTTATGTAATGCATTACTAAGTAATGCATTACTAAGTAATACATAGCCTAGATAAATGCACAAATATGCATTACTTTTCCCTACCGCTTACCATATGCATAACTTTTTAGTATTTTTATGCAAGTTTTTTGGCTATGCACTACATGGTAATGCATTACATAACCATTACCATTTTGAAGGTTTTTCTGTTCACTTATATGTTATGTTTCATAACTTAAATTCAAGACACATCTGTTTTAAACTCGTTCCAGAACTCTTACACCAGTTTACAGAGATTTTGATCCACGACATTTTAATTTTTCATGCAAAATCTAGCGCTGAAACAGAAAATGCAGTACCAAGTTTCAAAAGTAAAACAGTTTTCGAGTTATTGCTAACTTTTTAAGAAAGTGATTTTACTTACTACACAAAAATATCTCCGTACCAAATCGGTGGATTTATTATTTTTTGATTTTAAATTAAAAGTAATTCAATGCTTACCCAGCAAAAATAAATCGAGATTTTGGCGACACAGCATCTTTTTAAAGCGCACCCAAAGAGCGCCCTTGAGGATGCAGTAAATGGAAGGGGAAAAAAAATTAAAATTTTTGTTAAGATTTTTTATATAAAACTTTAAATATAATATTATATTTTGATAAAAAACTTCACACATACTTTCCTTTTAAATATATTTAACACTTTTTGAATGAAAAACCATGATTTTTGGGAAAGACACATGATTTGACTGCATCATTATTGCGCATTAATCAGCGCTGAAAAGAGTGCTTCAATCATAACACCTTTAACACATTTTGAATGCAAAAAAATTTGAGTACACCATTTCCACTTTAGTTTCAGAAAATACAAATTATATTACAAAAAATGTCTAATCATATTTTTGAATCTCCAATTATATCCCGAGTAAAAATGAATACATATAATTTTACATTATTTGATGTATGTATATATAGCCATATGAAATAATATGTTTTCATATCAAACAAAGTACATAATTATATCTCGCATTGAGTTTTTCCAAATTTTTTAAATGGAGTTATATAAAATTACATCTAATGATAACCATATTAATATATAAATACATGTGGGAGACATAATCATATGTGACACATATAACTTAATCTGATTGCATACATATTTATATGTGACTTAATATCAAATAACGTATACGAGCATATTTAAAAAAAATCCAATATCATTATATATATAATTATATATGACTTGCAAGAAACCATTTAAAATAATATATGACTTACAAGAAACCATTTAAAACTATATATGGTTCCATCTTAAAAAACGAAAAAAAAAAATTTCAAATATAATTATATATGGTCGCACATATAACTCTATATACAGTTATATAAAACTATACATGGCATCAAACATTTATTTTTTTAATATTATCAAAGATATAATTATAAATGGCTTATGAGATACCGTATATAGTTTTGTAAGGTACCATATAAATACAATTTTTTTTAAAACTCTATATATAATTTTAAATGGTGGCACATGTAACGCCATATAAAAAGTTATACAATTGTATAAGGTAAAAAATATTTTTTTCTTTCACAATATTTTATATATAATTATGCATACTTTTATATGACAGTATTTCAATATTTTTTTTTAATGTTGCATCATATATTTTTTTATTTAAGTATACAAGAGAGCTTGTATAATTATATATGATTCTCAAAGCACCTAAAATCAGTAAAAAAAAATATATATAAATTCTATAAATTTTTAAATAGAAAAAAAATCTGTTTAATCCATTGTATTTTAAAACTTAAAAAAATGCATATTGGATTTTAAAAGTTAAATTTAAAAAAAAATGCATATTACTTAAATAGTTGTGTGTAACTTTATATAAGATCATATAAGATAATATATGATGCTTGGGACCCCGAGTTCGATTCCCGGCTCAACCCAGAAAAAAACTATTTTTTTTTTAATTTTTTAAAAAAGAAAATAGGTTTTTAAAGCTTTTTGTTTTTTCTAAACTTAAAAATATTGAATAATTAAATTTTTATGATAAAATCTAAAAATAAATATTATTTATTTATAGTTATATAATTTTATATATTACATCATATAAGTTAATATATGGTTCCTAGGGACCCTGGGTTCGATCCCCGGCTGAGCTAAGAAAAAAGTTGTTTTTTTAAATTTTTTTTTAAAGAAAATATGTTTTAGAAGCTTTAATTTTTTACTAAACTTAAAAATATTGATTAATTTATTTTTTATGATAATATTTAGAAATAAATATTATTTATATATAGTAATATAACTTTCTATATTGCATCATATATGATAATATATAATTCTTGAGGACCCTGAGTTCGATTCCCGACTAAGTCAAGAAAAAAAATATTTTTTTTTAATTTTTTTTTAATCTAAATGATTTTTTAATGCGTTTTCGTTTTTCAAATTAAAAAAAAAATAAAATCCCTGAATTTTAACAAAAATATTTCAAAAATAATTATATTTTGATATAATTATATATTATTTAATCCGAAGAAAAAAGCATTTTAAAACTTTAATGTTTAACCATCTATATCTCTGGTTTTAAGAGAGCTAAATTCCTCAGATCAAGCTCAAATCAAAGCTTTATTTGTTGCCAATAATTAAAAGTGTATTTGGTTCGAACTTATGTTAGCAATATTTTCAGATAAAATTATTTTTGTCTGAAAAAACTTCCGAAAAAAACTTAAAACTCATTATTTGGCCGTTGGTGAGTAAAAAAGTTTATACATGTTTTATACCATTTTAAAGGTATTTTTATTAAATTTACAACGGCAGAAAGAAAATTTGGATCCGATGAAAAATGTGAAGCTCATAAGCCAAAAACCGTTTTTACTTTAAAGCTTTATAACTTGGAAAGTTAAGAGCATTGGAAGATGAAAATCATGTTGTTGAACTCAGTATTAAACCCCCTATTAGCTCAGCAAATAAACTAAAAAAAAAAAATCTCAAATTTTAGCAAAAATTTTCTAAGTCTTTTTTAAAATTTTGTTCAAATTTAAATCGAATATAATTTGATGCAATCATATACACGATAAGATAAACTGGATTTAATTATATATAAGTTAAACTTGATGTAATTATATATGTTAAACTATTTTCAAAAATTTTCTAAGTTTTTTAAAAACATAGTCTTTTAAAGTTGTCATTTATTAACAACGTCCGCTGGGTCAGTGGGTAGAGATTGCGATTACAAAACAGTTGGTAGCTGTTCGATTCCCCCGCCGCTCGAAGTTTTTTTTTTTTTTTTTTAAATTAATTTTAATTATATATATTTATATCTTAATATTGAAAAAAATTGTTTGGATAAAACTTTATCAGTTCTAAAAATAGATTTTATTGTTCGGATTAAATTATATATAGTTCTAAAAATAGATTTTTTTTTTCGGATAAAATTTTATCTAAAGTTTTTTGTAATATTTTTTTTTTCTTTCGTATGAAATTTTATCTTTTTTTATCCAGCTAAAAAAATCTTTTTTTTTTGTCTTGGTCCAATAAGATCCAACCATTTTTCGGATAAAATTGTATCCCACCGATTAAAACTGATCAAATTAGATAAACCCACTTTTCGGATCAAATTGTATCCGTCCGGTTAAAACTGATCTAATCTTAGCGATCCATTTTTCGGATCAGTGCTGATCTTTCAAATCTCGGATCCATCAACAGATCTGGAATAATATAAGAACATATATTGCTCCATACAAAAATTTTTACTCGGGATGTTGTTTTTTTATTTTTAGTACCAAAAGGTACATAAAAATAAAATGTATTTATTCGGCCTTTATATATGTATATATATTCGATTAGAGTTTTATTCTAGTTCGAGGCCCAAAAATATTTCTATTTATGATATTGTCATAATAGAGTATTTTTAATTTATTGCTTTAAAAAAGTTACTATCTCATAGTATGTCTGTACTGATCAGTTTCATCCCCACTAAAGGAATCTTCAGCAGACTTTAGAGAATCATCGTTGGTCAATCAAACATCAAACCAGACATAATATTTGATATATTTCCCAAGTTATATGAAATATTTTTGGGCCTCGAACTAGAATAAAACTCTAATCGAATATATATCTCCAATTATATTTAAAACTGTCCTATTATATTTCAAAAATTTCCAATGTAATTGAAAATTTTTGAAATGTAATTAAACATTTTTTAGTTATAAATGGTAATAGCTGAAATATAAATGGAAGTTTCTGAAATATATTTTGAAATTTTCGAAACCCGAGTAAAAAGGAATTTATATAAATGTATATTATTTTATATGTTTTCATAAAACCATATACAACTATATGAGTCAAAGTATAAAATAATATCTCACTTTGAAATTTTCCAATTTTTTTAAATGCTGTCATATAAAATTATATCTAATTATATTGTTCATAATATATTAATATAAATGGTAGATGTAATCATACGTTGCACATAAAACTTAATCCGATTTCATACATTATTATACGTGACTTTATATCTAATTATGTATAGGACTTTACTAAACAAAAAATCCAGTATCAATTTATGTATAATTATATATGACTAATATAATACCATTTAAAATTATATATGGTTCCATACTAAAAAAATTTCCAACAAAAATAATAGATATAATTATATGTGTCTTAAACGATAACATATCTGTGTTTGTATGGTACTATATATACGAAAATTTCGTCTAAATTCAATATATATTTATTAATGGTCGCATATGTAATGGAATATATATTTTGATATAATCATGTATAAAAAAAATATTTTTTTGACCAAACAACTAGCCATATATAATTATATATGCCAGTATTTCAAAATGTATTTTTGTGTGTCAACATATATGGTTATACAAAACTTTTTATTGTATCATATAAAATTACATATGATTTTTGGGAACCCGAGTTCGATTCCCGGCCCAGTCGAGAAAAAAAGTTTTTTTTTTTATTTTTTTTAAATAGTAAACACTTTTTTATTGCGTTTAATTTTTTTAGAACTAAAAAATTTTCATTTTTGGAATTTTTGCAATCATTTTAAAAAAAATATGTTTCTTTTATACAGTTATATATAACTATATTTGATTTTTTATAAAATTATCTATAATTTTTGGGAACCCGAGTTCGATTCCAGAAAAAAAAATATATGTTTTTTTTATTTTTTTTTTTAAATAGAAAACACTTTTTTATTGCATTTTTTTTTTTTTTAGAACTAAAAATTTTTCTTTTTTTGAATTTTTGCAATCATTTTTAAAAAATTATATTGCTGTTATATAGTTATATATAACTATATTTAATTTATTATAAAATTATCTATCATTTTTGGGAACCCGAGTTCGATTCCAGAAAAAAAAATATATTTTTAATTTTTGTTTAAATGGAAAACACTTTTTTATTGCATTTGTTTTTTTAGAACCCGAGTAAAAAAATTGATATGACACAATATATAATTTAATATGGGTTCGTGTCTATTTTGATATAATATTATACGAAAAATGGTTTCATAAGATTTGATCGAATAATATCTAATAATATCAGTTTATATAACTTTATATCGACTTTGATACGAGTTTTGGTCTAATCCAATGATATAAAATTATATCCAATTATATTAAAATTTATACAATTTTATAAATCGGATTTTTTTTTAAGTTTTTAATAAAAAGTTGAAAAACTAAAATAATAAAAATAAGTTGTTCTTGAAAAAAACTTAGAAAAATTTCAAAAAATGAAGTCATGTTAAATTTTATATAAAACACTTAGAAAATATTTTCAAAAAAAATTGTCCTTGGAAAAACTTAGAAAATTTTAAAAAAATGGAGTCATATAAAATTTTATATAAAACACTTAGAAAATATTTGCGATAAAAAAAATGTTCCTTGAAAAAAACTTAGAAAAAATTTAAAAGATGGAGTCATATAAAATTTTATATAAAACACTTCGAAAATATTCGTGATAAAAAAGTGGTGCTATAAATCACTTAGAAAATATTCGTGATAAAAAGTGGTGCTTGGAGGAAAAATCTTAGAAAAATAAAAAAATATGAAGTCATATGAAATTTTATATAAAACCCTTTGAAAATATTTGCGATAAAAATATATTCTTGGAAAAAACTTCCCGAGTAAAAAAGAGTTATATATAGCACTGACAAATTAGATCCCAAATATGGTGGACACAATTGTTTCAAATATTATCTTCGGTTATCCTACAAGATCTGAACAGATAGTCTTATATATAATATGATACGTAAAATGGGTCTATCTGGTTTTATCAGTTTGATCTGGACTGATACAATATAAAGTAAATTGAGACTATAAGACATAAATATATATGGTTAGATATTGGTCTACATAAAGAACATATTTTTGGATATAACATTACATAAAGTGCATATAATTATATATAATGGTATCCAACTTATATGACGTTATAAGGAGCATTATATGATCAGTTATAATGGTTTTAAATTATATTTAATCGTATCAGTTTTCTCTAACTGATATAATTATATAGACCCAATTCACGTATCACATTATATATAAGGTTATCCCGCTGGATCATAAAATATACCCGCAGATAATTATTAAAGTAATTGTATCCGCCATATTTGGGATATAATTAGTCATGACCTTTTTTACTTTTTTTACTAGGGTTAAAAAAATTTAAAAATAATGGAGGCATATAAAATTTTATATAAAACACTTAGAAATTTAAAATGATGCATGGGGCCAGATGTTACAACATATAGTTATGTATGGCGATATCTTAAAAAAATCCCACATCGAAATTTATTATATAAATTTATCTTGCAATACATAGTGTCACACATGATCATATACACTCTAATTAATTTTCATGTAAATTTACCCTGTTTATAGTACACTCTAAAAAATGCATGTAACTTTACTATTATTAAATTAGTAAATTTTCATGTATATTTACAGAAAAGGCGCAAACTTAAGCATGTAGTGTTTAAAAAAATAGTAACACATTTATTTCGATAGAATTACACACAAAAACTAGTACATTGTGTGTTGTGAAACATGTTTATAAGATAAAAAAACACTTTCCCTTTAAATATACATTTTTTCTATGTAAAATTTGTTTCAGACACAAAATATGTAATCGTACATAATTTAACATAGTATTGTGGAAATTGTCAACTTTATTTATAAAAAAACATTTTGGAAAATTGTTAAATAAAAAATCAAAAACGAACAAAACAGCTTGCAACTGAGGATTTTCATATCATCATTTCTGCTTCTATTGGTAAGTAAATGCAGCTTTTTTTGAGAGTTTTGCACATGATGGAATTGTGGTTTCTATGAAGACCAGTTTTCACGTGTGCGGACCCTATTGTTCTCAAATTTGTAATCTAAAATTCGCATTTTAAATTTCTATTTAATTTTTTTAAGGTCCTTTTGGTCTGGAAAGAAATACATATGAAAATAATAGAACGAAACGTAGCCAAAATTAAAATCAAAATATGGAGCCAAAATTTAGATCAATATTTGGGTACAAATCTGGAGCCAATAGGCAAAACATTTTTAAGAGGGCACATTTTCCTTAAAGAGTTTTAATCGATCCATTGCTATATCTCTATTTGGACGGAATAAATAAATCATAAGCAGTTTCTCAGAGGGCTTTCCAGTACTTGGCGGTAGTATTATACGGCAGAAAGTTCAACAAGTGATAGTGCTAAATACGGCTGTGCGGAATCTTTGAAAAAATCAAAGGAAATAAAAATACAACTGACATGGGTGTTTTGGGTAGGGGGAGAACGGCGGGACATTGGGACATCAAAAAATTGTCTTATCCACTTGAACCAAGTGCAGGTCAATGTACATCATATGAATAGAAAAATTCTCAGATTTTGAGACATATTTTCAATAGAAAAATTCTCAGAAAAAAAATTCTTTGACACATTTTTTCTATAGAAAAGTTCTTAAATATTGAGACTTTTTTCTTTAGAAAAATTCTATAGAAAAAATAACTCAGAATCTGAGAATTTTTCTATAGAAGAAATGTTTCAGAATCTGAAAAAATGTCTTAAAATCTGAGAATTTTTCTTTTGAAAAAATTTCTCAGAATCTGAGAATTTTTTTATAGAAAAAATGTCTCAGAATCTGAGAATTTTTCTATAGAAAAAATGTCTCAGAATCTGAGAATTTTTCTATAGAAAAAATGTCTCAGAATCTGAGAATTTTTTTTTCTATAGAAAAATTCTCAGGTTCTGACATATTTTTTCTATAAAAAAATTCTCAGATTCTGAGAAATTTTTTCAAAAGAAAAATTCTCAGATTTTAAGACATTTTTTCAGATTCTGAAACATTTCTTCTATAGAAAAATTCTCAGATTCTGAGTTATTTTTTCTATAGAATTTTTCTAAAGAAAAAAGTCTCAATATTTAAGAACTTTTCTATAGAAAAAATGTGTCAAAGAATTTTTTTTCTGAGAATTTTTCTATTGAAAATATGTCTCAAAATCTGAGAATTTTTCTATTCATATGATGTACATTGACCTGCACTTGGTTCAAGTGGATAAGACAATTTTTTGATGTCCCAATGTCCCGCCGTTCTCCCCCTACCCAAAACACCCATGTCAGTTGTATTTTTATTTCCTTTGATTTTTTCAAAGATTCCGCACAGCCGTATTTAGCACTATCACTTGTTGAACTTTCTGCCGTATAATACTACCGCCAAGTACTGGAAAGCCCTCTGAGAAACTGCTTATGATTTATTTATTCCGTCCAAATAGAGATATAGCAATGGATCGATTAAAACTCTTTAAGGAAAATGTGCCCTCTTAAAAATGTTTTGCCTATTGGCTCCAGATTTGTACCCAAATATTGATCTAAATTTTGGCTCCATATTTTGATTTTAATTTTGGCTACGTTTCGTTCTATTATTTTCATATGTATTTCTTTCCAGACCAAAAGGACCTTAAAAAAATTAAATAAAAATTTAAAATGCGAATTTTAGATTACAAATTTGAGAACAATAGGGTCCGCACACGTGAAAACTGGTCTTCATAGAAACCACAATTCCATCATGTGCAAAACTCTCAAAAAAAGCTGCATTTACTTACCAATAGAAGCAGAAATGATGATATGAAAATCCTCAGTTGCAAGCTGTTTTGTTCGTTTTTGATTTTTTATTTAACAATTTTCCAAAATGTTTTTTTATAAATAAAGTTGACAATTTCCACAATACTATGTTAAATTATGTACGATTACATATTTTGTGTCTGAAACAAATTTTACATAGAAAAAATGTATATTTAAAGGGAAAGTGTTTTTTTATCTTATAAACATGTTTCACAACACACAATGTACTAGTTTTTGTGTGTAATTCTATCGAAATAAATGTGTTACTATTTTTTTAAACACTACATGCTTAAGTTTGCGCCTTTTCTGTAAATATACATGAAAATTTACTAATTTAATAATAGTAAAGTTACATGCATTTTTTAGAGTGTATATAAAAGTATATAAGATCATATTAAATTATTTTTACTCGGGAACTTAAAAAGTTTTACTTTTTGAATTTTTGGAATCATTTTTAAAAATTTATATTGCATTTATATAGTTAATAATAGCTATATTTGGTTTAAATTATCAAATTATCAATGATTTTTGGAACCCGATCTCAAATCTAATTCTGATTTCCTGATTCCATGAAAAATTTCAAACTTATAAGCCAATGTCTTATTTCACTTTGGAAGCCTATGACTTGGAAATAAGACATATCGCTACATTAAAATTATTGTTTAAGTTTACCATGGAAGCCCCTAATAGCGCTGTACGTCATTCCAATTTTTTTTTTTTGCTAATTGTATCAAAAATTTTCTAAGTCTTTTTGAAAATTGTATACAAGTGAATAACATATTTAATTGGATATAATCATATATTACTATATGTTAGATCAATTTGATATAATAAGATACGATCAATTTATTTAAAACTAAGTCTTTTAAAGTTGTTATTTGCTAACAACGTCCGCTGGTCTAGAGGGTAGAGATTGCGATTACAAAACGGAGGACTTGTGGTTCTAATCCCCGTCCGTTCGAAGTTTTTTTTTTTTATACCCTCCAACTACAGTATGGGGGTATACTCACTTTGTCATTCCGTGTGTAACGCATCGAAATATCGGTCTAGGACCCCATAAAGTATATATATTATTGATCAGTGATCGATTCTAAGACATTCTAGCGATGTCCGTCTGTCCGTCCGTCCGTCCGTCCGTCTGTGGAAGACACGATACAGTCCAAAATAAAAGTGATAGACTCCTGAAATTTGGCACATATATGTCTTATGTTCATAGGCTGGTTAAGTTCGGAGATGGGCGAAAGCGGACTAGGGGGGAAAAAGTTCCCCCTTGAAGAACTAAACAAACCTCTGAAAAATACCATATTTTTACATGATTTTTTGTGCTTATGTTTAACAAATCCAACATTTTTATGCCACAAGAAGTTCAAGGTCCTACATTTGGACCCACAGAATTAGAAAAAATCGTTTTACGGTCCGCCCCCCCCCCTTTTATGGGCGTGGAATAATTTTTTTTTTATAATGATAAATTTGTATTTCTTTAGTGCAAAAAGCATAAGAATTATTTTTTTTAACACTTATTCGAGAGGAATTGTGCCCCCCAATTACCACTACTGACCCCCCCCCCCCCAAAAAAAAAGAAGACACCCCTGGAATTTTTTTTTATTTATTTGCATGTTGGAGGGTATAAAAGATTCGGCACAGCCGAATTTAACACTCTTACTTGTTTTTTATTTATTTTCAGTTTGACATTATTATATCTAAAAATAAATCTAAAAACAGAAACATTTTTTTGGATAAAAATGTATCCAATAATTTTTTTATAAAATCAAGATATCAGATATTATAAGATAACTTTGGCGCGGCCAAATTTCGGATGAAATTACATTATATAATATCCAATTTAATATAAAATCATGATATTGGATATTTTAAGATAACTTTGGCGCGGCCAATTTCCGGATGAAATTACATCATATTATATCATATCTAATACAAAATCATGATAATAGATAATTTGGGATAACTTTGGCGCGGCCAATTTCCGGATGAAATCACATACAATCAAATATTAAACTGTAACTTCATATATTATATGATGTTATGAGATAACTTTGGCGCGGCCAATTTTCGGATGAAATTTAGCAAAATCAGATCCAATATATTATATATAATTTTATAAGATAACATGTTTTACCATACAATTTTTTTTTACTCGGGAATATAATTGAAAATTGTTTAAATGTAATTGGATCTTTTAGCCGATATTTCTTCTAAATGCTTGCAGGGAGTCAACTGATTTCAGAATTAGTCAATTGTATTTAAGATTTTCAAAGTGTATTCAGAAATAGTCATAGTATTTCAGATTTTGTAATTTGTATTTCAGAAATAGTCAAATGTGCTTCATCTTTATTCTGCTTAAATAGCTCTAAAAAGATACATGAATTCACTGCATCTTTATAGCGATTTTTTCAGCGCTCTAATCAGCTGTGAATTCAGAGCATCTTAAGAGCGCTTTTTCGGTGTATCCAACTAGCGCTCTAAAGTGTGACATCGCCTTAGAAAAACATGCATGAATTCAGCAGGTTTGGATGCGCTCCTTGACTCGAGTTTCCTTTCCAAAAGCTGCTGCCAGTTCACCAAAATTTCTGCTGGGTTATTTGACAATAGTGATCTTACTAAGAGATTGTACAATTTTCTTCTTATAATTCTCAATGAATGTATAGTTGATTATGTATTAATATTTTTGTTCGATTACACTGTGCTAGTCGCAAAAATTAAAAAGCTTGGCACCCTGCTGCTAAAGCTAATTCGGGTACGCTGAATTTAATGGTGCTAGCCGTTTTTCGAAGTTAGCGCTCGTATTCGCGATATTCGCGATTTAAAATTGTAAAGTCTAGGTACTACAAAAAATAATTTTTTATGCTTTTGGAATAGTTTTAAAATATAAATTTACAAAATCCATTGTTTTTTTTTCGCAAAAAAAAAAATTTACGCAAAAAAAAAAAACTCCGCTAAAAAATATTTTTTTTTTTAAATTTTGTGTCTGTAATGTATCGTATTCTACTCATTTTCATAAATTCATAGCAAAATAAAAAAAGTTTGGAAAAAATATTTCGCGAAAAAAATTTCTGCGAATACATATTTTTGTTTTCTATATTCAATAGAGTTTAGATGAAAATTCAGCAATTGTCTAAATAATATAAAAAAAATAGTTTCTTTTACTTAAAAAAAAAAAAAAAATTGCGAATAACGCTAACACATAATCTAATCTAACTTTAAAAAAAAACTGATATTACAATAGGATTTAGTGTACACGATGGCTGTCGTAAATTCAAATCAAACTACAAATATTTGTATTGAATCAATTTTTTTCACGAAAATAAAGATTTATCGCGAAAAAATTCACGGTATTATGGTTTGTTGTGTTAGTTTAACAGACTTGAATGGTTTTTAATTAAAAAATTATCACAAAAGTTTAAAAATATCGTTTTTATTGTACTAAAGCATCAAAATTTTTAATCGCGAATACCGCGAATACGAGCGCTAACTTCGAAAAACGGCTAGCTCCATTGAATTCAGTGTACCGAATTAACCTTACCAGTTGGATGCCCAGCTAGAATCTAAATGATCCAAATATAAATAAATAATTAATTAATCAGTAGATTCTAAGACATTTTACGAATGTCCGTTTGCAGAGGACAAAATGCAGTCCAAAATGAAAGAGCTGAAAATCTTCCTAAATGGGGAAAATCGGACCAAATCGAAAACATTTCCTACTTTAGAAATATACTACCTAACCTCTGAAAAGCATACATTTTTAAACATTTTTTTTTTTAACTTTTGTTAAACAAATGTTTACGGTAGAAGTAGTTAAATGTATTGCAATTGAATCAGGATAAAATTACGATTTTTTTTTTTTGGCACACCCACTTTTGTGGGCGTGAATATAAAGAAATAGGTAAAATAATGCTCAAATTTTATGACTTTACTACAAAAAGTAGAATAAATCAATTTGTTACCATGTATTGCGATGGGGGAGGGGTCACTCCCTATTTTTAACATGATAATGCTTTTAGGCAGGTGTCTTATTTTAAAAAAGTTGCAGGACGCCACCTCAGTTTGACTATATAAGCTAACAATTAACGAAAAAGAAAACAAGAATTACTATTTTCATTTTCTTAAATTAATAACTTGGGTTTGTAACTTGGATAATAATTCACTTCGTAGTGAATAAAACCGTTTTTCACCAGCTGATGAATTTTTTTTTTCATCAAATTTTTTTTTCATCAATTTTTTTTGTCAATTTTTTTTTCAGTATACTTTTTTTCATAATTTTTTTTATCAAATTTTTGTTTTTCTCAATTTTTTTTTCATCAAATTTTTTTTCCATCAAATTTTTTTTTTTCATCAATTTTTTTTTTTTTATTAATTTTTTTCATCAATTTTTTTTTCATAATTTTTATTTTTTTTTCATCAATAAATTTTTTTTATCAAATTTATTTTTTTTTTATCAAATTTTTTTATTCACCAAATTTCATTCACCAGCTGGTGAATAAAAAGTAACATAATTATTTTCAACAAACAAAAATTTTTTTTTCATCAAATTTTTTTTTTTGTCAATTTTTTTTTTCATCATACTTTTTTTTCATAATTTTTTTCATCATTTTTTTTATCAAATTTTTGTTTTTCTCAATTTTTTTTTCATCAAATTTTTTTTCCATCAAATTTTTTTTATTAATTTTTTTCATCAATTTTTTTTTCATTTTTTTTTTTTTTTCATCAATAAATTTTTTTTTATCAAATTTTTTTTTTTTTATCAAATTTTTTTTTTTTTATCAAATTTTTTTTTTCATCAAATTTTTTTCATTAATTTTTTTCTTCATAATTTTTTTTTCATAATTTGTTTTTATATAATATTTTTTTTTTCATCAATTTTTTTTTATCAAATTTTTTATTATCAATTTTTTTCTCACCAACAAAATTTTTTTTTTCATATTTTTTTGTCATCAATTTTTTTTTACATCAAAAAATTTATCTTTTCATCAAAAAAATTCTTTAAAAAAAATTTTTTTCATCAAAATTTTTTTTCACCAAAAATTTTGGATTCATTAAATTTTTTTTAACATAATTTTGTTTTTCGTGAAAAAAAAAAAATATTTTTTTTTTACCAAAACTACTTTTTCACCAAGTCTAAGCTTTTTGCATAAAAATGTTCCATTTGTTTATCAAATGTACATAAAACAAGTGAGAGTGTTATATTCTTTGGTGCCGAATCTTTTATACTCTCCAAAATATAAAAAAACCTTTTTTGCACTTATTTTTGCACTTACTTACGAAATGGTTTTTTAATGGGATCCTCGACTGATATTTCAATTCGTTTTGCATGGAATAGCAAAGTAATATAACATTATTTTTTCTAAAAAAAAACTTTGCTTTGGCAAGTACACCCAAATCTTCTGCAAAACATTATCATGATTTAATATTTTGGGCAAGAGTACAAAATTCGCAGGCATTTTTTTTGTGACCACGCTCAAAACCGTTCGTATCAAAATATTTTTTTAATGCTTGATCGAAAGACAAAAATCCATTAAAATAAGCAATTTTTTTCATAGGTGGTTGCGGTTCTACGTGGGCAAACTAGTTGCCGCCTTTGCAGATTTTGGCCGTTTACAAACTTGATTAGTGTAAGACTCTTAGATATATTCCCAAAAAGTATTAGCCCTCTATCTCTTTTTTTCCGGCTCTATCGTGCTTTTAACAGACGAAATAATATTCGCGAAAAATAGTCTCAGAGATGTGACTGCATATTTCTTCATACATTGCAATGCATTGTGTGAAATAAAGCTGACCTACACTCTAAAAAATTCATGTAATTTTACTATTATTAAGTTAGTAAATTTTCATGTATATTTACAGAAAAGGCGTACCGTTAAGCACGTAGTGTTTAACAAAATAGTTACACATTAATTTGTAAAGAATTAAACACAAAGTGTTGTACATTGTGTGTTTTGAAACATGTTTATAAGATTATAAACACTTTCACTTTAAATATAAATTTTTTGTATGTAAAATTTGTTTCAGACACATAATATGTAATCGTACATGATTTAATAGTAATATTGAAAATGTCAAAACTTTATTTAAATAAAAAAAATAATTTTGGGAAACTTGAACAAAAACTTTAAATACGAATAAAAACGGGATAAATCTTAAAAAAGTAAATTCAAGCGGTTTCTCCAATTACAATGCATTAAACTCAATTTAAGGGAAATATTAAGGATGATGTTTTGATGTTCCATGATGGTAAATTGTTTCCATTAATATAAAAATATACATACATATATAAATAAATTCTAAAATCGTTTTATTTATTATACATTTTTTACAGATATTTTTACAATTTCTCCAAAGAAATCAGAAATAGAGTGATAGAGGATGCAAAATAAAAGGAAATAAAAGCAATGAAAGACTATTTTAGATCGAAAGAGAAGCCGCTTATTTGATTGTTTAGAAGTGACAGCCCTTCACGTTTTAACATAAACATGGTGCTTTAGAAGGTGTAGGCCAAAAAAAAAAAAAAAATAAATCCGCGGTACACTAAGATCAAAGAGTTTGATCTGTGAAAATTTAAAATGAGTTGTCCATAGAAAAAATCTTTCAGAATCGATAATTTTTTCTATAGAAAAAAAAAATTCTAAGAATCTAACAGTTTTCTATAAATTTCTCAAAAATGCGATTTTTTTTATAAAAAAAATTTCAAGAATCTGAATAATTTTCTACAGAAAAAATGTCTTAGAATATGAGAATTATTATACAGAAAAATGTCTTATAATTTTCTTTTGCAAAAATGTCTTATTATTTTCTATAGAAAAAATGTCTCATAATTTTCTACAGAAAAAATATTTAAGAACATTAAAAGTTTTCTATAGAAAATCGTTACATAATCTAAGAATTTTTCTATAG
Organism: Pegoplata infirma; assembly: GCA_963921195.1. Taxonomy (NCBI): domain Eukaryota; kingdom Metazoa; phylum Arthropoda; class Insecta; order Diptera; family Anthomyiidae; genus Pegoplata; species Pegoplata infirma. The sequence continues at coordinate 20,732,654 of OY992537.1, read as the reverse complement.
AATAAATGTTATTCTCTAGAAAAATTCCTAGAATTTGAAACACTTTTTCTAAAAAAAAAATTGAGACAAATTTTCTATTATATAGAAAAGTCTCAGAATTAGAGACAAAGAAAAGTCTTAAATTCTAAAACATTTTTCTTATAGAAAAGTTTTATATTCTAAGACATTTTTCTTATAGAAAAAATCTCAGATTCTGAGACATTTTTCTTATAGAAAAAGTCTCGGATTCTGAGATATTTTTCTTATAAAAAAGTCTCGGATTCTGAGATATTTTTCTTATAAAAAAGTCTCTGATTCTGAAATATTTTTTTATTGAAAAAGTCTCAGACTCTGAGACATTTTTCTTATAGAAAAAGTATCAGATTCTGAGGCATTTTTCTTATTGAAAAAGTATCAGATTCTGAGACATTTTTCTTATAGAAAAAGTCTCAGATTCTGAGACATTTTTCTTATAGGAAAAGTCTCAGATTCTGAGACATTTTTCTTATAGAAAAAGTCTTAGATTCTGAGACATTTTTCTTATAGAAAAAGTCTCAGATTCTGAGACATTTTTCTTATAGAAAAAGTCTCAGATTCTGAGACATTTTTCTTATAGAAAAAGTCTCAGATTCTGAGACATTTTTCTTATAGAAAAAGTCTCAGATTCTGAGACATTTTTCTTATAGAAAAAGTCTCAGATTCTGAGACATTTTTCTTATAGAAAAAGTCTCAGATTCTGAGACATTTTTCTTATAGAAAAAGTCTGAGATTCTGAGACATTTTTCTTATAGAAAAAGTCTCAGATTCTGAGACATTTTTCTTATAGAAAAAGTCTGAGATTCTGAGACATTTTTCTTATAGAAAAAGTCTCAGATTCTGAGACATTTTTCTTATAGAAAAAGTCTGAGATTCTGAGACATTTTTCTTATAGAAAAAGTCTCAGATTCTGAGACATTTTTCTTATAGAAAAAGTCTCAGATTCTGAGACATTTTTCTTATAGAAAAAGTGTCAGATTCTGAGACATTTTTCTTATAGAAAAGTCTCAGATTCTGAGATAATTTAAATTATAAGACACTTTTTCTGCAGGATAATTCTCTGATTCTGAGACATTTTTTATTGAAAATTATTTAGAATTTATAAAAAATTTTTCATACAGAAAAAGTATCAGATTCTTAGACATATTTCCCATACAAAAAGTTTTAGATTCTGAGACTTTTTTGCTTTAAAAAAATTGTCAGGTTTTGTAAATATTTTCTTAAAAAATTTCTCATCTTCTGAAAAGTTTTTTCTATAGAGAAATTCTCAGATTCTGAGACATTTTTTTCCATGGAAAAATTCTCACATTCTGATACATTTTGTTTATAGAAAAAGTCTCAAAGTCTGAGACATTTTTAATGTAGAAAGTTCTCTAATTATGAAACATTATTTCCTATAGAAAAATTTCCAGATTCTGAGAAATATGTTTTATAGAAATATTCTTAGATCTAACAAAAATTTATAAAAATAGATAAAATGTTTTAGGTTATATTTTTTATTAATTTATTTTTATTTTTTGCATTAAAAATACAAATAATGGTTTATTCGGTCTTTATATAATTGCATATATATTTAGAGTTTTATTCTAGTTCAAACCCTTCTTGAACTAGAACAAAACTCTAAATATATTTTTTATTAATTTTTTATTTGTTTATCTTAATTTTTTTTTATTTAATTTAAGCGCTTTTATTTGATTTTAGCTTTGTTTTAAATCTTTATTAACATTTTCTATTTTAAATAAAGGATCATTTAAAAATACTTTTCTTTGTTTTTTTTTGTTTTATTTTTTGAAATTGGAATAGATTGGGTGGTTTCATTAATAACATTTTCAATGTATAAATACAAAATTTTCATGTATTTTCGGGCATTTCTTTTTTAAGTTTACTAAATTAAAATGTGTGTTTACACACAAACACTGTAATATTTATTGAAACATTTTTGTTCCGAAACATTTTGTAGACACATGAATATGTACGTTTACATACTTTGTGTCTATCACTTTAAGCACAACATGTATTTTTACAGGGTTTATAGTAGGAGACAAGTTACCTACTATAAACAGGGTAAATTTACATGAAAATTGATTAGAGTGTATTTGTTCCGAACCAGACACAAAACTTTATTTTTAAATTTGTTACAATGTGTTATCAAACCTTGCGTTGAAGCATTAAAAAATATGAAAAATTCGGGACATGATAAAATGAAGCAATTATTGAAATGAATTTGAATAAAAAATATTTAAAAATTTATTGTATAGATTTTTACAATTTACATATTGCATGTTTGAACTTGTAATATTTATTATTTATAAATGTTTTGACAATTAAGAAGCTTATGTATGTATATTAGGGTGGCACTTGAAACTAAAATTGCAAAAATTAATGTGTTTCGGTTGGAATTAGGGTGTTCAATCGATTAATTCTTGTTCGATTAATCGAACAATTTTAGACGAATAATTGTTCGATTAATTTAAAATTGCTAATTTCGATTAAAGGATTAATCGAAGAATTTATGCCGATTAATCGAATAGTAATAATATATGGTTTTTCTGGAAATATGTATAATTTTTTAAAAGTTTTAAGTCCAATAAACAAACCAAATGTAAGTTACTGTTAAAATAAAAAAAAATACAGCCATGTTTACTTGAGTGGTCCTTGTTTTAAATATGTTTTCGGATTTTCGCTGCTCCTGAAGCTTGGATTTGTTAAACGACCTAAATAAGTACCTGATTTGGGCAAAAACGGACTAAATTATAAAAAAAAAATAAAATTACAAATTTAAAGTTTTCCCAAATGTAGTCGGATAATAATAAATATAAATTTTTTTGTGATATCGGTAATCCAATATATTTGTCAAAAAAATTGTTTTTGAATTCTGCACATTTTACAAATCTCCAAAATGATTTTTTTTATTTTCTCAAACCAATTAGCAGAAAACTTTAATTTTAATAAATTTTGAAATGATTGTAATTTTGTTTTTTTGTTATTATTAAAATGTTAAAATACTTGTAATTAATGTTGTTTATTTACTCAAGTACCATTTTTTTTAAAATGGTCGAAACAAATCTTTAGAAAATTTCTGAATTTGTAATTATTCGATTAATCGAACAATTTTAAAATTTTATTTGTTTAATCGAATAATTTAAAAATGGCAAATTTCGATTAATCGTTTAATCGAATATTCCACCCTAGTTGGAATATTGTGTTACTGTGTCTAAAAATAATACATATAAAATTTCAGGGTAATTGAAGAACTCAAACCCGTGCCAAAGTTTTGAAACAAATCCCTCGTAAGAACTTTTATTACCAAATAATCATCTTTAAAATGTAAAATCCGATCCAATTCCTATCCGAACACATTAATTTTTAAAAAATTAAGACTTCTCCATACAACGTAATGCTGCTCTAGTATTTATATTTGATTATTATAAAACTCATATTTTTTTAAGTTTTATTAAATTGTTTCAAATTGGTTTACAAAACTCACAAAAATTCTTTATAGTTTACAAAAAGGAAACCCTAAAAACTAAGGCTACAAGATATTTAATTGATTTGAGAACATAAAATTTAAAGGGTGGTAGTAAGCAAACTAAAATCAATTAAATCGAGATTTAAAGTAAAAGATAATATTTGATAAGATTTACTCAAGTGTACATTATAAAATATTTTAGGTTTTAAAATAAATATTTTTCATTACTTTATTTTTAGAATTGTACTTATAGTAAAATCATTTATTGGTTTATCTTTAACCACAAAATCATAAGTTTCTAGTTTATTATTAAAAAAATAAGAAAAATCTAAGAAAACATTTTATATTACATATTTTGAAAATCTCTTTTGTAACTTTATCGATAAGATAAATGCCACTACAGCAATATTTAAATTTATAATATGATTTATATTTTTCTTTTGCCACAAAATCTTACACCCTTTTCTTTCTTTTCATAAGACTTTGCAAATAAACGAAACATAATTCATTTTCTAAATCTCGTGTTTCAAATTTTAAATATACTTTTTTTTTGTGTTTTCATTTCTGGATACTTTGCTTTATTTACACCATAAGCCCTTTTTATTTACTTCCTTAAAAAACATACTACCCCAATCAAGAACATTTTTTGGGATTTTTTGTTTCATGTTTTATAGAAAAATATTTTAATATCGATAGATTTAAAATTTTTAATATAAAGTTTCTGTTATTGATATATCGATAACTCAAAAATTTTTTCTTGAAAATTTTGTGTGACTGATATCACTACGTGACAGTTTTTTGACCAAATGTATCTGACACCTAATCTTTATGTAAAATTGTCCGCTGAATCCGAATTTAAAGTCAGAATGGTCAAAAGTAGAACAGTTTTCGAGATATTCGCAAATAAGCGTTATTTGTGTTTTTAGAAAAGATGATGTCACTTAAATGCAAATATCTTCAAAACTATTCGTCGATTTATGTATTTCATTTTTTTTAATGAAAGATAATAAAATTACTAAAATAACCATGGGTCGCTTGTGAAGATACGTCAATAAATGACAGAGTTACAGGGGACAAAAGTTCAAACTTCATGAAGAATTTTATGATTTTTTGCAATTTTGCTCTTTTCAAGTTATTTTTTTTAAACCAAACAATTAAAAATTATAATGTTTTATTGCATATGACATTATTTTATTTCAACACGAACATTTTGCGCCCAACAAGACCCAGATTGGTGCAAAAATGACAAAGCTACGGAAGATTTAGTGAATTAACCCACGTTTCATTACTAACATTTCGCTTTGTATATTTACTTGTGTTTTAAAAAAAAAGTCAAAAATTGGGATTATTCAATTAACCTACTGTAACTTTGTCATTTTTGCACCGATCTGGATCCTATTGGGCACAAAATGTTCGTATTGAAATAAGCTAACATTCAAAGTGATAAAATTTTAAAAGATTTTATTGTTTGGTTTTAAAAAAATAAGTTGAAAAGAGCAAATAACGGCAATTTTCTCGATTTTCTCGTAAATATCTCGAAAACTGTTCTACTTTTGACCGTTCTGACTTCATATTCGGATTCAGCGATCGGATTTACATAAAGATTAGGTGTCAGATTCATTTGGTCACGACTTCGTTGAAAATTTGTGACACAGTGTATCTTGACAACTCATCCATTTTCTATTGAAATTTCTCTATAGAAAATTTTGTGGTATCGAAATATCGAATATATTCTACAATTTCTTTAGAAAATTTAGTGTTATCGATATTTCGATAACTCCACAATTTTCTTTAGAAAATGTTGTGTTATCGATACCTCAATAACTGTACAATTTTTTAAAGAAAATTTTGTGATATCGATATAACTCTACAACTTTCTATAAAAAAATTGTATTATCGATATATCGATAACTCTACAATTTTCTAAAGAAAGTTTTGTATTATTGATATATCGATAACTCTACAATTTTCTATAGCAAATGTTCTGTAATTTTCTAAAGAAAATGTTCTGTATCAAATTTTGTGTTATCGATAAATCGATAATTCTAAAATTTTCTATAGAAAATTTTGTACTCCCGATATATTGATAACTCTACATTTTTCAATAGAAAATTTTATGTTATCGATATATCGATAACTCTACAATTTTCTATAGAAAATATTCTGTAATTTTCTAAAGAAAATGTTTTGTGGCAAATTTTGTGTTATCGATAAATCGATAATTCTAAAATTTTCTATAGAAAATTTTGTACTATCGATATATCGATTACTCCACATTTTTCAATAGAAAATTTTGTGTTATCAATATATCGATAACTCTACAATTTTCTATAGAAAATTTTGTGTTATCGATATATCGATAACTCTAAAATTTCTAAAGAAAATGTTGTGTTATCGATATATCGATAACTCTACAATTTTCTATAGAAAATTTTGTGTTATCGATATGTCGATAACTCTACAATTTTCTATAGAAAATTTGGTGTTATCGATATATCAAATACAACTTTCTTTAGAGTTATCGATTTATCGAGTTATCGATGTATCGATAACTCTCCAAATTCCTTTAAAAAATTTAGTGTTAACGATAACTCTACAATTTTCCTTAAAAATTTAGATATCGATATGTATATTGCTATACCATTTTCTTTAGAAAATTTTTGTGTTATCGATATATCGATCACTCTACAATATTCTATTAAAAAATTGTGTTATCGGTATATCAATAACTCTATAATTTACTATAGACAATTTTGTGTTATCGATATGTCGATAACTCCCTATTTTCTATAGAAAATTTTGTGATATATCGATAGCTATATAATTTTCTACAGAAAATTTTGTGTTATCGATATATCGATAACTCTACAATAGAAAATATTTTTGCTATCGATATATCGTTAACTCAGCAATTTTCTATGTAAAATTTTATGTTTTTCATATTTATATCGATAACTATATAATTTTCTATAAAAATGTTTGTCTTATCGATAACTATACAATTTTTTATTGAAAATTTTGTGTTTTCGATACATCGATAACTCTATAATTTTCAATAGAAAACATTGTGTTATTGCTAACTCTACAATTTTCTATAGAAAATTGTTTGTTATCGAAAACTCCAAAACTTCCAATATCGAACATTTTCTTTAGAAAAATTGTAGAATCATTAATTACAAAAAAATTTCAATAGAAATTTTGAGTTATCGAAATATTGATAACTACAATTTTCTATACAAAATTTTTTGACTTGTTGATAACTCTACAATTTTCTATAGAAAATATTTTGTGTTATCGATTAATCATCAACAATACAATTTTCATTAAAAGATTTTGTGTTATCGATATATCGATAGCACTAGAATTTTCTATAGAAAATTTTGTGTTGTCTTCAACTGCAGAATTTTTAATTGAAAACTTTTTGTTATAGATATGTCGATAAGTCTACCATTTTTTATATTATATATTGTGTTATCGATATGTCGATAACTCTATCATTTTCTACAGAACCGTTTGTGTTATCAAAAATTCGATAACTCTTTTATTTTCTATAAGAAATTTTGTATTATTGATACATCGTTTACTCTACAATTTTCTATAGAAAATATTGTGTTATCGATAAATCGATAACTCTGTTCTATATTAAATTATGTGTAATCAATATGAAGATAGATCTTCAATTTTCTATAGAAAATTTTGTGTAGTCGATAACCCTGCAAAATTTTGTCATATCGATATATCGATAACTCTACCATTTTCTATAGAAATCTATCGATAACTCTTAAATTTTCTATAAAAAGTTTATTGTTATCGATGTATAAATAACTCTAGAATTTTTTTTATCGAAAATAGTAGAGAAATTGATATATCAATAACATAATCGATATATAAATAACAAGATTATAAAAAATTTTCTATAGAAAGTTGTAGAGCTATCGACGTATTGGTAGAAAAGAGTTACAGATTTAATGAACACATAAAATTTTCTATAGAAAATAGTAGAGTTAATTATATATCCATAATACAAAATTTCTTATAGAACATTTAAGAGCTATCGATATTTTTCTATCGAAAATGGAATAGTAATCGATACATCGATATCTCAACATTTTGTAGGGTTATCGATAACACAAAATTTTTTATAGAAAATTTAAGGGCCATCGATATATTTCTATTGAATATGGTAGAGTTATCAATATATCGATATCACAGAACTTTGTAGGGTTATCGATAACACAAATTTTTATAAAAAAAAAACTGTAGTGTTATCGATATCACAAAACTTTCTACAGAAAATTGGAATCAATGTATCAAAAACACAAAATTTTTTTTAGATAATATAAACTTTTTTCTAGAAAATTGTAGAGTTATAGATGTATCGATAACACAAAATTTTGTATAAAAAACCATGGAAAATTGTAGCGATATATCGATAATACAAACTTTTCTATAGAAAATTGTAGATTTATCGTTATAGCACAAAATTTTATAAAGAAAATTGAAGAGTTATCGATAAATTGAAAACACAAAATTTTCTATAGAAAATTGTTGATGTATCGATAAATCGATAACACAAAATTTTCTATGTAAAATTGTAAAGTTATCGATAAATCGATAACACAAATTTTTTTATAGACAACTTTAGAGTTATCGATACATTGATAACACAAAATTGTCTATAGAAAATTGTAGAGATATCGATACAACATCGAAAACACTAAATTTTCTATGAAAAATTGTAGAGTTATCGATATTCGATAACACAGAAGTTTCTACTGATAATAGAAGATAACCGATAACCCAACTTTTTCTATTAAAAATAGTGGAGTTATCGAAATTAAAAATTTAGAAGAGAAATTTAAATGTATTTTCTGAGTTAGCAACATATTGAGAGAGTTATCAATGTATCGATAACACAAAATTTTCTCTAGAAAATTGAAGAGTTATCAATATATCGATAACATGAAATTTACAGTTAAAAATTATAGAATTAACAATTGAAGAATTATCGAATTATAAATTTCTATAGAAATTTATTTGAAAATGATGTATCGTTTTCGATAAGACAAAATTGTCAATAGAAATTTGTGAAGTTATCGATAACACAAAATTTTCTATAGAAATTTGTAGAGTTAACGATATATCAATAACACAAAATTTTCTATAGAAAATTGTAGGATTATCAATATATCGATGTAGTTCGATAGCTTATTTTAAAAAAAAAAACTTGTCTTTCTAATACCTCGATAACTCTTCAATTTTCTATATCGATAACACAAAATATTCTATAAAAATTTTATAGAAAATCTAAACACAAAATTTTCTATAGAAAACTGAAAAAATTTGAGTTATCGATAAAAAGATAGCTGTACAATATAGAGCATTTTTATTTTCGATTTATTTATAGCTCAACAATTTTTTATGTGTTATCGATATATAGCTAATCGATAATTCTACAATTTTTAACAGTTAATTTATTGTTATCGATATATTTATAACTCTATAATTTTCTATAGAATTTCTGGTTTTATCGATACATCGATAACTTTCTCAATATATTGAAAATAATTCAGAAAATAAATTTAAATTTCTCCCCTAAATTTTTAATTTCGATAACAAACTTCTAGTTGTTTGGGTAATATCTTGCACTTGTGTTATCGCTATGAGCAGAAAGTGTTAAAATGTATTCCTATTATTATGAAGTCTTACAAATTGTCTAAACAAAATGAAAATTTATTGAAGTTCTCTGTAGTCAATATCAACAAATAATTTTCGGTTAAGATTTTATTTATAACACGACAATAAACAAATAAATAACAAAGGAATTTGGCAAGAAAATCCCAATAGGGATTTGGGTATCACCATGAACAAAATTAAAGGGAAAGAAAAAAATGTGTATTATTTTTCGCACTGACTTTTAGTATTTTTTTGTTTGCAAATTGCAAAAAAAAAAAAAGACACGCATACCACACGTTTTGGCCATAAATGACAGTGGTTGGAAAAGATATTTTGGTAAAATTTTTAAGAAACATTTAAAAGTTCTCTTAAGAAAATTTTAATATTATCAAAACATCGACAACTTTTCTATATAAAGTTGTATCGATAACACAAAATTTTCTATAGAAAAATATAGACTTATCGATAAATAGATAACACACACATTTCTGTATAAAAATTTAGAATTATCGATAACACAAAATTTTCTATAGAAAGCAATAGAGTTAGCGATAATAAAACATTTTCTATTGAAAATTATAGAACTATCGTTAACACAAAATATTCTATAAGAATTTAAAAGTTATCATTATATCTATAACTAAAAATTTTCTATAGAAAATTGTAAAGTTATCGATGTATGTACAACAAAAAATTTTATAAAAAACTGTAAAGTCTAATTTATCAATATATCGACAAAATACAATTTTCGATAAAGTTATCGATTAAACAAAAATTTTTATAGACAACTTTAAAGACATCAAAAACACAATTTAAGTGTTATCGATAAGAATTATAGAGTAATCTTTATATGGAGAACACAAAATTTTCTACATAAAATTGTAAAATTATAGATATATCGATTAAAGACAATTTTGTGTTATCGATACATCGATAACTCTACAATTTCCTATAGAAAATTTTGTGTTGTTTTCTGTATGAAATTCTAAAGTTATCGATATTACAAAATTTTCCATAGACAATGTTACAGAAAATTGTAGAGTTATCCATTTATCGATAATAAAATTTTTCTATAGGAAATTATAGAGTTATCGATATACAAAATTTTTTATAAAAAATTGTAGAGTTATCGATCAATAATACAAATTTTCTATTAGAAGTTGTAGAGTTGTTTTCTGTATAAAATTCAAAAGTTATCGATATTACAAAAATTTTCTATAGACAATGTTAAAGTTATCGGTGTGTTGATAACACAAAATTTTCTACAGAAAAATGTAGAGATATCAATTTATCGATAACAAAATTTTTTTTATAGTTATAGAGTTATCAATATATTGGCAACACACAATTTTCTATAGAAAATTGTACAGTTATTGACAACACAATATTTTCTATAAAAATAATACAATTATCGACGTATCGATTAAAGACAATTTTGTGTAATCGATGCATCAATAACTCTACAATTTAATTTATAACTTCTTAACTTTCTATAGAAAAATTTTGTGAAGTCGATAAATCGATAACTCTACAATTTCCAATAAAAATTTTATATTATAAATCGATAAAACTAGAATTTTTTATAGAAAATTTTGTGTTTTCGATAAATTGATAACTAGGGATGTGACTTCCATGCAAATTCATTTTTTTGTCGATAGTCTTAAAATGATATTGACCAATTATCTTTCCGAATCAAGAAATTTGCGTTAAAATGGCATCAATTTGTTTTTGCATATTCTTGCATATTTTGGTGCAAATGCATATTTTTGCATATTTTCATTTTAAATGCATATTTTGTGCATATTTCCAACTTTTAAGTGCATATTTTGGCATAAATTAGCAAACACAGAAACTAATTTTTCTTTAAAAACTATTTTAAATTTAAAAAAAATATTTTGAAAATAAGAAAACTATTTTTTTTCTTTTAAATTTTTTTTATAGATTGTTTTAGTTTTTAAAAAATCTTGCTTATATTAAGCTTTGAATGTTACTATTTGAATCCCGAGTTATTTTTTTGCTTTTTAAGAAGATTTTCGTAAGACAACAAGATTTTTATTGCACAGATTTTATTTGTTAGTGCATATTTTTAGGTTTTTTAGTGCATATTTTGAATTTTTAGCGCATATTTTCGATTTTTTAGTGCATGAAAATCTCATCTCTATTGATAACTCTAAAATTCCCTATGGAGAATATTGTATTATCGACAGCTTTATAATTTTGTACAGAAAATAGAGTCGATAACACAAAATTTTCGATAAAAGATTTTTGTCCTTATTTAAATATAACATACTACTGTGCCAATAAGAGTGTGTATGACGCTTTGGCATCTATTCGGTATTGTATATTTTTATTCTGTTGATGCCCTTCAACATCACATCAGATGTTATGAAAATCTCAGAGTATTAAGATGCGTGACTCTAACTAATATGGCTGTAATGCCTCATTTAATGAACATTTATTACCATTTTGTCTTGTTGAATTTTTTGAGACCTGCTAGAGGAGATGGAAAAACATTTCCTTGTTGACCATTTTGTTTGCTTATTTAGATCTCTACATTGTTGCTATTGTTTTATTTGACCATAAAATCTGTAATGTTTTGTTTTTTTATGCTTAAATGAGTAATTTTTTTGGCATAAAATGTTTTGAAATGCTACACTTTGTTGTTGATGTTGGGGGGATTTTTTTTATGATGTTTTATTTTTTCGTTTGTGCCTCATTTAAGTTTTGGATTTTTTTTTGAGGCTTCAAGATGAATGCTGCAGTAAAGCACTTCGCCACATAGTTGGTTTCATTTGTTGGCTTGGGTTGTTACAAATAAAAGCTCATTAATTTTGTTGCCACATCTTTAAATATGCAAAATAAATGAGAAAATCCACTTTTACGGTAAAATTTTTGCTCTAAATGTCAAAAAAAAAAATGCTACAAAAAAATTATTATACAAAATGATTCTATTTTCGGTAGTTAAGGCAGCACAACAAAAAAAGGTAACAACCAACCAACAAGAATATAAACAGCAAGATTCTGGAAGTCATTTTCAAAAGAAAAAGTTTTTGGTTATACATAAAGTATTTTAAGACTTTGAAATAATTTCTTAAAATAAAAATTTTAGATTCCATATCTTGACATTTTTGTAGAAATTTTGCTCAATCTATCAAAAACTTGATAACTCTAACATATTTTATAGAAACATTTGCGTTGTCGTACTATCGATAACTCAACAATTTTCTGTAAAAAATGTTGCGTAATCGATTTATCGAAAACTCTCCAATTTTCTATAAAAAACTTTGTGTTATCGGTCTATAGATAACTCTACAATTTTCTATAGAACATTTTTTGTTATTGATTTAGCGATATCAAAAAAATTTCTATAGACAATTTTAAAGTTATCCATAGATCGATAACTCGACAACATTCTAAAGAAAATTTGGATAAATTTAAAATTTGTTATAGAACATTTTTTGTTATCGATCTATCAATAACACAATTTTCTGTAAAAAAAATTTTGTTTTATCGATTAAACAATAACCATAACATTTTCAGTTAAAATTTTGTGTTATCGATCTATCGATAACTCCATAATTTCCTTTAACAATATTTTTTATTTCCTATCTATCAATAACTCTGGAACTTTTTGTAATCGATTTATCGGGAACTGTTTAATTTTCTATTAAAATTTTGTATTATCGTTCTATCGATAACTTTACATTTTTTTATGGAAAATTTTGTGGGATCGATTTATCGATAATTGTAAAATTTTTAGCAGAAACATTTGTACTATCGATCTATCGATAGGAAATGTTGCGTGTTATCGATCTATTGATGACTCTTGACTTTTCTATAGAAGCTTTTGTGTTGCCGATCTATCCATAACTCTTCATTTTTTCATAGAAAATTATGTTTTATTGTTCCATCAATAACACTTCAATATTCTATAGAAAATTTTGTGTTATCGATCTATCGATAACTCTCTAGAAAATTTTGTGTTATCGATCTATCGATAACTCTCTAGAAAATGTTGTGTTATCGATCTATCGATATAACTATAATTTTCTATAGAAAATTTTGTGTTATCGATCTATCGATAACTCTATAATTTTTTATGGAAAGTTGTGTGTTATCAATCTATCGATAACTCTATAATTATCTATAGACAATTTTGTGTTATTGACCTATCGATAAATCTATAATTTTCAATATAAAATTGTGTGTTATTGATCTATCGATAACTTTATAATTTTCTATAGACAATTTTGTGTTACCGATCTATCGATAACTCTTCAGTTCAGGAAAATTTTGTGTGATCGGTTTATAGATAACTCTACAATTTTTAGAAGAAAAATTTGTACTATCGGTCCATCGATAGCTGTAATATTCTATATAAACTGTTGCGTGTTATCGATTAATTGATGACTCTTGACTTTTCTATATCGATAACTCTTCAGTTTTCTAGAGAAAATTTTGTGTTACTGATCTATCGATAACTCTATAGAAAATTTTGTGTTATTGATCTATCGATATAATTCTATAATTTTCTATTAAAAATTTTGTGTTATCGATCTATCGATAACTTTATAATGTTCTATAGAAAATTTTGTGCTATCGGTATATCGATATATTTGTAATGTTCCATAGAAAATTTTGTGTTATCGATAACTCTTTAATTTTCTATAGCAAATTCGAAAACTCCACGATTTCCTATAAAAAATTCCAAGTTTTTGACCTATCGATAATTCTAAGATTTTCTATAGAAAATTTTGTTTTATCGGTCTATCTATCTAACTCTACAATTTTCTATGAAAAAATTTGTTTTATTGATCTATCGAGAGCTTTACTACAATTTTCTATAATTTTGTGTTATCGATCTATCGATAACTCTACAATTTGACATAAAAAAATTGTGTTATTGATTTATTGAAAACTCTTTAATTAGATTTTTTTATAGATTTATCGATAACTCTTCAATAGAAAACTTTGTGTTATCAATCTCTATCGATAACTCTACAACTTTCTAAAGAACATTTTGTGATATCGATCTATTGATAACTCTACAATTTTCTATAAAAAAATCTTGTATAAGATAACTTTAAAATTTTCTGTAGAAAATTTTAGTTATCGATATGTCGAAAACATAACAATTGTCAATAGAAAATTTTGTGTAATCGATCTATCGACAACTCTAAAATTTTCTATTTATCGATAACTCTACAATTTTTTATGGAACATTTTTTGTGTTATCGGTTAATCGATAACTCTAGAATTTTCTTTAATTTTGTGATATCGATCTTTTAATAACTCTACACCTTTCAATAGAATCTTTTGTGTTATCAATCTATCGATAATTCTACAATTTTCTAAAGAAAATTGAAGAGTTATAGAAAATTTGTATAGAAAATGGTTTCTTATCGATCTATCGATAACTCTACAATTTTCTTAGAATTTTTTTTATTATCGATCTTACGAAAACACTACACATTTTGTGCTATCGATCTTTCAATAAATCTACAATTTTCAATATGTTTTGTTATCGATAGATCAATAAGTTATCGATAGTGCAATAAGTTATCGATAGATCAATAACACACAATATTCTATAAAACATTGTGAGTTATTGGTCATTCGAAAATTCTACAATTTTCTATAGAAAATTTTGTGCTATCGATATATCGATAACTATATAATTTTTTTATGGAAAATTTTGTGTTATCGGTGTCGATAACTACATAATTTTCTATAAAAAATTTTGTGTTATCGGTATATCGATAACTTCATAATTTTCTATAAAAAAATTTTTGTTATCGATATATCGATAACTATATAATTTTCTATAGATACTTTTGTGTTATCAATATATCGATATATCGATAACTATATAATTTTTTGTTATCGATAACTATATAATTTTTTATAGAAAATTTTGTGTTTTGTGGATTTATCAATAACTCTTCAATGACTGAATGACTAACTGATTTATCATCGCCCTTCAAAAACCCTTAAAGCAAGAGACCTGAAATTTCGAATGTAGGTTTGTCTCCCGGAAGATAGATCTATTAAGTACGGCTGGATTTTTTGAAATTTAGAATGTAGGATCCTTCGGTGAAAAAAATCTAGAAATAGCACTTTTGGAAGTTTTATTTTTTTAGAGGGTAAAAAAACTGTAGGTATATGGTACTTTTTATATATCCTGAAATAATGCTTATAGAAACACTTAGAAAATTATTGCAGTTACTACATGCCGGTCATTTGTGTAGTAAGTAGTACTACAACTTCAGTTGTTTTTGTATGAAAAATCTCAAACAACTATTTTTTGTAGTCGTTTTAAAAAATAAATGCAAAAATTACTACATTGTAGTAACAGTTGTTTTATGTAGTTGTTTTTAGTATATAAAAATCTTATAATTTTCAGAAATTTAAAAAAAGGATGTGTTGAACAAGTTGGAGGTGCTTTTGTTGGCAGGAAATATTTTTAAATAATTTTAACCGTTTTTTACGATTAGAACAAAATTCAGTAAAAACAACTGTAATTTGAAGTAGTTTTTACCGATTTTTGTAGTTGTTAATCAATAGTTAAAAACAACAACAATTTTTGGTGGATTTTACCGTAAAATGTAGTGGAACAACAAATGTAGTAGTTTTAACTGTGTTTTGTAGTGGAATCTACCGTCATAATTTTTTAAGTGAACTTGAAATTTAAAATGCAGGATCATTGGGCGAAAAAGCATTCTGGAAATTTTTTTAAATTTCGTTTTTTAAAGTGGTAGAAAGTGTCTGAGATTTTAAGAATTTTTTTCCTTTCGATAAGACCCTACAGAAAAAGTTTCATATTCTCTTAAGTGTTTTTCATATACAAATTATGAAGATTTCAAATTCTTTAAGAAAAAGTAAAAATTTTTGAAATATGTGTGTTAATCCAAATCGCTTCATCTCGAATATTGTTGAATATTGTTTTTATTTAACGATGCGGCTGTGTTAAAAACCTCAAAACTTTAACACGTAAAAAAAAATGTTTGTGTCGAAAAAAGACTTCATTAAAAGTTTGTTAAAAAATTCTCTTTCTCGTCACAAAAAAAAAATATAAATAATTTACCATGTAGCAGTTTGTTTAATATTCTTTATTTTTTTTTTTGTAACAATTTTTTTTCGGAGTGGGAATGTTAAATGAATTCATTTATATATTTTAGCTACTTTTCAAAATGAGTTTGGTTTGATGCTGATGCTGTTGCTACCGCAAGTTACTTCCACTTCAGTTTACTGGTCTCAAAGGGGCTTATGAAAAAAAAGGCCCTGTTTTTTCGCTTGAAAAACACAAGAAATTAAATTATGCCCTTATAATTTTTTGTTTCCTACATAGCAGCAAGATTTTTCCTACAATTAGGACATAAATTCATAATTTATTTTCTGCTTTCTTTTTTTAGTAATTTTAAGAGTTTGAAATGTGTTTTAAATTAACTTTTTGTTGCTGGTTGCTGTTGTGGTGGTTAAGTACTTAAGTTAACAAAAGAAAATATATTAAAAAAACAGGCAAAACAAAACTTTATTACACTTCATTTATTAAGAGAAATTTGAATATTTAATTTGTTTTACAAAGGTGGGTAAGTAGCAGGAAAATGGAAAATGACAAACGAAACTAATAAAGATTTATGTTTTATTATGTTTTCAGTATGCAACATGGAATTACTTTAATTATTTATTTAAAGTCATGTTACACTTGAGAAAGTATGAAAAGTTTTTAAAAGTATGCCGTAGAAAAATTTCTTAAAACCTGAACTTTAATTTTTTACTTATCTTGTAATAGAATCTTAGGCATTTTCTGCAAACAAACCAACTCATTTAACAGCTACTGGGAATGTCTCAATTCGATACCAACCAGGTATTGCCATTCGCAAAAACAAGTAAAGTAAACCAATAGAAGATCAAAACCCTCGAAGTGTTTTGAATACTTAGCTCGAGTTCTTTTTTAATAGCCCACTAAAGTTTTTATTTTTTTTTCTATGTGTTTGGAATAATTCAGAAAGAAATATTAAATCTAATTCTGTATATAATTTAAAAAAAATGTCTTCAGTGATATTTAATGTCGACTCTTTCCTTAAAATACATATACCCTCTATCTTCCATTTTTAGGGGTCATTTTGGTAATTTTTTTCGAATATCCTCACAGAACACAACTAAGTCGCTCGTTTAAAGGGTTACAATGTTCCCGAAAATTTCAGAATGAAATTTCACTAGGGATCGCAAAATACCAAAAGTTTCTGGAATATAAGCAAAATGCCCAAAAATTTTTTTTAAAACGAAAAAATATTTTGAATTACATCTGAGCTAAATAACGTTAAGAGATGTCAATCATGTCAAACATACTATCTCCTAGTTTAAATTGTCATTTTGGTAATTTTTTTAAATATCGACATAAAACACCACTAAGGTGTGTGTCTAGGTGACAGGACATAATCCCCACGGACATTACCCCCATAACGGAAATGGGGACTATGACCGAATTCATTTCGGTCATAATCCCCATAATAGTTGTGGGGACTATGACCGTTTCCAAAACGGTCACAATCCCAATGGGGATTATGTCCGTTCCATGTTGGGATTACGACCTAACTTTTTTCGGTCATAACCCCCATTCACATTATGGGGAGTAAGTTCAAAGCAATTTTGGTCATAATCCCCGTTTTCTGCAGAGAGGGTTGGTTTAATGTATGGAGTTTGTAATCCTAAGCCCGGCCGAAGGCCGGCTACGCAGAAAAACTTTTAAGTAAAAAATAAAATTATTTTAATTTTGGGGATTATGACCAACTAGTATAGAAGACATAATCCCCATAATGGGATTATGGCCATTTGTTACGTGGTCATTATCCCCATAAATGGGAATTATGTCCGTTTTTTATTGGGATTATGTCCAAATAATTTTTGTTCATATTCCCCACTACCATTACGGGGATTATGACCGAAATGAATTTGGTCATAATCCTCATAACATTATGTCCGTGGGGATTATGCCATGTCATCGTGTGTCTAAGGGGTTAAAATGTGTGCAAAATGTTTTAGAAAAGAAAAATTTTAAATTATAAAAATGCAATTTTAAGCATTCTGCATTTTTCGTATGAGCTTTTGGCCTTTGACAGCCCCTAATGAAAATTTAATTAAGAACATTTTTGTGGACCATTTTACCCCTTTCAACATACGTCTTAATGGTGTTCTATTAGGATTAGAGAGGCACAAATTATGATATATTTTTCGAATTTCGTCGATCACCGGGAAAATGGTTCGTTTTGGTCTAAAAATAATATGTTCAATTTGGGGTGGGGAGGGGGGGGGGTTAAAGTTTTGTCCTAACAAATTTTTTGCCAGCCTCACATTTTTTTCCATATTTTATTTTTTAATTCTTATTTTACTTAATTAGCTTATTAAGGAATACAAAATACAAATTTCATTTTGGTGGACTAACCCCTTCCGCTTTAAAATTGTTAAATAAAAAGAACAAAATTTGTCCATTGAGGTCCTAGCCTAAAATCTTTAAATTTTTTTTTTTAGTTTTGAAGCAATTTTTTTTTTTTGTTCATCAACGTTTTTTGTATCAATTGTTATTTTTCTTCAATTTTTTTTTCATAAATTTTTTTTCTCGTCTGCATTTTTTTCATATTCTTTTTTCTCGTCTACAACTTTTTTTCATCAAAAATTTTTTTTTCATAAATTTTTTTGTTTTATCAAACAATTTTTTTCCCATTAAAACTTTTTTTTGCATCAAAATTTGATTTTCTCAATTTTTTTCATTAAAAGCACTTTTTCACCAAGTCTAAACTTCCCTGTAGGAAGCCTTGGGGTAAGTGCCTCCAAGTCAAAACTTGTTTCGACTATTTTGACTTTTTGGTGACATTGTCAACGAAGAGTCTACACCTTTTTAATGCATTTGGAAAATTTTAAAATACAACTTGAAATGGATTCCACACTAATCTAGTTAAACGTTCTAATGTCTCCATATGTTCTCATACGACCTACATAGCCAATGATTCTAAAGGCACTATTACTAGTGTGGAAAGCTAATAAAAAATGTCAAAAATGTCTACAGTATAAAGCATTGTCTGGGATATAACTGATCAGTTATATCAGGAAAAAGTGTCTGTGAAAATTTATCACGAATTTTCCTAAAATTTAGTAAAATTTAACTAAAAAATGAGAAATTTTCTTAACTATGAGAAAAAAAAATAATTCATTTACTAAGGAAAAAAAATCTTACTGCCAAAGAAATTTTCCACAAATTTAAGAAACGTATCTTAATTTTTAAGACATATTTCTTAAAAAAACAATTTAGTTTAATTAAAATTTACTAAAAAAAATCGTCATCGTGTTTCTCTTCTTAGAATTGAGGAAATTGAGGAAGTGTACTTCTTAGAATTTAGTTAAAAATTCAAAATGGCGATATTTCGAAAACTAAGCGAGATATATGAATAAGCCGAATTCCTTGACCAGAAAAGCAATCCCAGACCATTAAATTCGCCCTTCCGTGTTTGACCCTTGTTTTGCAATACTTAAATTAAAAATGGTCTGGTATTGTTTCTCTGCTCAAGGAATTCGGCTTATTCATAGATTTGATGGAATTATTGATCTATTCAAGTCCCATGATATAATAAGGGATGTAATGGATTTGCAACAAATTATTAGTTTTATGTTGTCTTTGTTTATTTTTCATGAAGGGGTGCTTCAGTTTTGTCCGCCATATTTTCCGTTTTATTTGGTTATAACTTATTTTTTATAGAACGATGACTTCCACAGTTTTTGTTTATCAAAAATACGAAAAACAATTAAAATGGAGTTTTTATGACAAAAAATTATGATCTAAAAAAAAAAAATTCACTGGGGGTGCTTTAGTTTTGGCCAATACTGTAGGTACGACCGCCAACATTATATGTTATAATCTCCATCAAAATTAAGCTGACCCGTATTTTTTCGTTTGGCGAAATTCCTGCTAGTTCGGCTTTTATACGGATTTTCCTGAAATCCCTTTTTTCATAAGGTGGCAACCCTTTTTAAATTTGAGATTGGGCAGCTTAGAAAAACAGGAAACTCTTATTTTTCCCCCCTCATTCCCATATTCAAGTTTCAGAACAATCGGTGGGTGCCCTTCTTTTAGTAAAAGGTTTCATTTGTTTAACAAAAATGCAAAAAAGCACCAAAAAATAGCGTTTTTTTAAAGGTTCCCCCATACTGTGGTTGGAGGGTACAACAAGTGAGAGTCCAAAATGTAAAACCAATTTCTTTGCACTTATTGTTCGTTAGTGTGCTTCTACAGACGGACCGGCAGACGAATAGCGCTAGAATACACTGCGAATCACATCAATAAGGAATCGAGTTTTTCACTTTTTAATCGAATATAACTTTGTAACGAGTAAGCGGAAAAATATAAAAAAATGCAGTGATAGAGACTAGAGATGGGCGCGTGAGTGAATTTTTGACTCACGCACGCTCACGCTCACGAAAAAAAAATATTGCTCACGCACGATCACGCACGAAATTATTTTTTCTGCTCACGTTCACGCACGCTCACGTGAGTAACTAAAATTTTTCTCACGCTCACGAAATAATCACGCTCACGGAGACTTACGAAATTAAAATTAACAAATTTTCTTTTTACTTTTTTCGATTTCTTGCACAAAAAGTATTGATTTTCCTTAAAACAATAATAAAAATTAATTTAAATCACAATTTAGTATAAATTTCCCTCTAAAATCAATATAATGACGATTTCTTTTACTTGTTTTCTGTTTCAAACAGCACAAAACAATCACGCAAACTCACGAAAAAAAATTACTCACGCACGCTCACGCACGAAACTATTTTTTCCAATCACGCGCACTCATGATCACGTGAGTAAAAATAAATTTCACTCACGATCACGCGTGATTCACGCGTGAATCACGTGAATCACGAAAAATTCGTGTCACGCGCGCATCTCTAATAGAGACCATTATCTGGCTAATAATGTCAAATAATAACAATAATCAAAAGACTGAAAGAAGTCCTTAAAAAAATATTTTTCGGCAACTTGTTAAAAAATTACTAGTTTTTTATGAATCACTTAAATAAGGAATTTTGTAATACAGACCAAGTAGGACCTAAATCCAATTTGTACACTAAGAAAATTATGTCATTAACTGTTTGTAGGTTATTTTAAAAAGAAATCAGTAAAGTTATTTTAAAAGAAAAATCATTTATTTTATTATGGACTTCTTATTTTTTACTGTTTCTGTAGTTTAAAAAAAATAATTTACTGTATTAAAAACGAATTTTCTGTTACATTTAATTTCGGCAGTAAAAAATTTATTCTATAGTTTTACTGTTTTTCAATACAAAATAACTGAATATTCACTAGTTTTTTAATGTTTTGGTTAGTCATTAAATTAACATTTAAAATTGACTGTATTGTGTTTTTATTTTAAAAGAAAAAACACTGGAATGTTTTTTAAATAAAAGTTCATTTGTTTTAAGTGAATATTCACTGGAATTTACCTACATAATTTTTTGAGTGTAATGAATAGCAATCCCTCAAACAACAAAAACAAAACAGTTTTGTTTTGAATTTCAGTAAAAATGGGACTCCTAAAGCTCTTAGCTCTTCCGAAAAGGAAAAAGTACTGACTTTGAAGTTCAAAGTGTTAAAGATCGTTGAAATTGCGGAAATAATAGAGAGGAAAAAAACTGATGTATGCAATTATCTAAATAACATTCAGAACTATGGAAAAAACATGAGTGGGCGAACTCAAATGGCAACAACTGAACGAGGTCGACAAAAATTTTAAGAATTCCACCAAATTCTACGCCGACATCTTTCAAAATTCTCAAAAAAAGTGGCGTTAATGGGAGTATTTGTACAGTCCGTCGCGTTTAAAAGTCAAGTGAGTTCATAGCTCGTCGAAAATTATGCAAAAACTAATTGCTGAATGTCAAACGTAGTAAGCAGCGCCTTAATCTCGCCAGGAATACAATGACACGGTCTGAGAAATTTTTCAAAGTAATTTATTCCGACGAAAAAACAAAAAAAATACCGTTGCATTAGACGTATACAATTGTTTTCGGTGATTTGAGACAATAAAAACCGTTTTTGCATAGCAGACAGATCATAGAAGGTGTTGTTATGGTATGGGGTGAGCTATTTTACTGTAGCATCATTACTGTTCCTTACGTTACCATCGATGCTTCTTAAGTTTGGAACTAAGGGGTGGCTTTTTTTTGCGATTTGCAACAAACTATGAACTCAATTAATTTTTAATCGTGATGGACTGTACAAACACCCATTAAATCACCACTTTCTTTGAGAATTTTGCAACCTGTCAACTTGGAATTCGACGGAATTCTTAAAATTTTTGTCGATTTCGTTCTATTGTTGCCATTTTAGTTCGCCCATTCGTGTTTTTTCCATAGTTCTTAATGTTATTTAAATAGTTGCATTCAATAGATTTGCCACTCTCTATTATTTTCGCGATTTCAACGGCCTTTAACACTTTGGACTTTAAATACAGTACTTTTTTCTTTTCGGAAGATCTAAGAGCTGTTGTGAGTCTCATTTTTATTAAAATTCGAAACAAAACTGTTTTGTTTTTATTGTTTAAGGAATTGCTATCCATAACAAATTGGATTCAGGTCCTACTTGGTCTGTATTAAAAAATTCCTTATTCAAGTGATTCATAAAAAACTAGTAATTTTTTAACAAGTTGCCGAAAATATTTTTTTAAAGGATTTCTTTTAGTCTTTTGATTATTGTAATTATTTGACGTTATTTAGCTAGATAATGGTCTCTATCAGTGCATTTTTTTATATTTTTCCGCTTATTCGTTACAAAGATATATTCGATTAAAAAGTGAAAAACTCGAGTTGGCTCATTTACTTAATAATCAGCACTTTTGGTTTGGACTGCATCTTACTTTCCACAGACACACGGGTCCGATTTCTTATTTATCAAATGTACACCTCTTTTGGTTTGGATTGTATATTCCTTTTTTTAACAGACAGACGAACTAATGGATATCGCTAGAATGTCTTAGAGACCATAATGAATCGATATCACTACTGAACATTATGAAAAAAAGTTAATACGACTGGAACCCAACTTTATACAGGTAATTGCAATTGTTCTAGTGATCACAAATCTGGTTTTCAACTTTTTTCAACTTTTTTGAAAAAATAGAGGTCAAAGTTTAAAAAATCGCCGTTTTAGGAATTATTGTCAACTCATAGCGGAAAAACCCGATGTGATGGCGACTAAAAAATAAATCGTATTTCATAACCTGCAGGAATAATTTTGAAGAATCAAAAACATTTACTATCGGAAAAATGTTTCCGAATCTAAAACCTTTTTTGCAGAAAAACTGAGATTATAAATCTAGGAACAAATTTTCAGAATCTTAGAAAATATGCATGCATGTCGAAAAAATCTTAAAAACAATTTTCGCTCAAACAAAATATTGCCTGGGTGTAGTGCATAAATCTTGTTCAAATCAAATCTTTTCAGAAGGAGTAGCTATTTGCCTAACATAAAACTTAACTAAATTTTTGGCAAACAAATAATATAAAACATACATATGATCTACCAACATACCTGTCTTAACCCAAATAACTAACCATAAAACACCTGACATTTGGCTAGTAGATACAATACACAAAACATGACACCAATATTGTCATAAGAATAAGTAACAACTATATTTTTATCAACACATTTGCCAAACACCTTAAAACATACTTTACTTATTTAAATGTACCTGTTTTTACAAAACAAAAAAAAAAAACTTAACTAAATAACATTTTAAAAAGTGTTCAGTTATACCGAATCATAGATACCCTCCATTGACATGAATTTTAAATTGTGCTATATAAAGGGTGTTTCCTATCAATGTGTTACCAACGGACACACTAAATGAAAAGTTTTTTTGTTGTAGGGTATAAAAAAACTTTCTAGTTACCCCACAAGTACTTGCTACAAGTATTAAAAGTTAACTTGTATAACTGTTTTATGCAATTTTTTTATTTTATACAGCAACTGTTGTTGCTGTAGGTGTTTTATTCTAAAAATTCAAGTAGTACGTACGTAAGTAGTACGTAGGGTAGTATGTTTTAGTGTGAAGTACTTATCTTTTACTTTAACACCATAAAGCAAAAGTAAAGAAAAGTATATGTATGCAACATATTTTTAATACATTTATATGTATGAAACAAGAACAACACCAGCAGCAGTTAGAAGTACTTGGTTATGTTGTTACCACGCATAACAGCAACAACAAAACAACACAGCAATATTGTTATACGAAGTGTAACAAAAATACTTTTATGGTTTTTTATATACAAATATAAGAATGAGAATCAGTTCATACTTATAAATAGGGATGCGATTTTCATGCAATAAATAATCGAAAATATGCGCTTAAAATATGCGGTAAAAAATTCAAAATATGCACTGAAATCCTAAAAATATGCACTAAAAAAAAATGTGTGCATTAAAAATCTTGTTTTTATACGAAAAACTGCTTTAAAATAACTAAAAATAACGCCGGATTTAAATATTAACATTTAAAACTTTATGTAAGCAAGATTTTTTTTAGAAATTAAAACAATCTAAGTACAGGGTGTTCGCCGGGAAGGTATACTACTTTGTTTGCTTATAATTTTTGATTAAATGAAAGAGAATGGATCTTACATTGATAAATGTTTTATTTATTGTCGGAAATTATGTATAGAATACAATATCATATTAATTCGCCTCCCTACAAATGCGAGCCCTTTTGAGCACAATTTTCATTACATTCTCACACATTTCCTGCGGTATTTCATAAATTTCATCACGAATATTTTGTTTGAGTTGCTCCAGCGTTTCTGGTTTGTTTGCATAAACCTTGCTTTTAAGATATCCCCACAAAAAGAAGTCCGGAGTAGTCAAATCAGGCGACCGCGAAGGACAATCAACATCACTATTTCTTGAAATAACGTAGCTTTCTCATCGTCACAGGAATCGATGATTGATTTTGATAAAATGTTTAAACGATTAAAACACATTGGTTTGCCGAATATTTTTCCTTAATAAATTTGCCACGTCTCTACTTCACGACTGCCAAATATGAACTGTCAAGACTAATGTTTACCAAAATGACGGCAAAACAAAGTAGTATATCTTCCCGGCGGACACCCTGTATAAAAAAAATATTTTTTCTTATTTTCAAAATAAACTTTTAAGATTTAAAATAGTTTTTCAATCTAACAAATTTCAAATTGTGTTTTTGTTATTTTATGCCAAAATATGCAAAAATATGCACTTAAAAGTTGCAAATTTGCACAAAATATATTTAAAACCAAAATATGCAAAAATATGCATTTTCACCAAAATATGCATTTTCAGCAAAATATGCATTTTCACCAAAATATGCAAAAACAAATCGATGCCATTTTAATGCTAATTTGTTGTTTCGGAAAGATAATGGGTGGATAGACATGCATTTGCATGGAAATCCCATCCCTACTTATAAACTTATATACAACACATTGGCATTGCATATTATGTATATTGTATACATGGAACATATATTTGTATAATTTTATACATTTATGAATATCGCCACCCAAAATGCAAAATTTCGCAACAATTATATAGTTTAAAATCTTCAAATTCTGATTAATTTTTATTAAAAAAAAATTTGTTTTATTCGACCTTTAAAATATTATATTTTGAGGATGTTTAGTCTGGCTCGAGGTCATTATTTTCTTTACTAATTAAAACCATGATATTCTCATAGCATAATTTTCAAGAATTTTTTATTTTTTTTTTTAATTTATTTATGTTGGTCATTTTTGCAAGACTTAATCGACACGTGTATTAGTATGGTACAATTTCTTCGTCTTTCTAATTCTCATTGTGAATAGAGGCGAATAATTTTAGTTTGTGCACAAACGATTTGTCATTAGACTCGTTTGCTACTTTGTAGCAAATCGTTTCTATTTTTTGCTAAATAATCTTGACAATGGAATTTGACAAATTCCGAAACACGTGTTGATTAAGTCTTGCAAAAATGACCAACATAAATTTAAAACAAAAAAATAATTTTCTTGAAAATTATGCTACGAGAATATCATGGTTTTAATTAGTAAAGAAAATAATGACTTCGAGCGAGAATAAATATCCTCAAATTGTTTAAAATCTTATTTATAATGTATTTATAATGTAAGGAATTGTGCTGCAGTTGCATACCCTTAACTTGCAATGCAGGTATTAAAAAAAAAATACATGTATGCTGAGGAGCAAAGCTGGCTTTTTTTTACCAAACTTCACTGCTCTTTTTGAAGGAGTTTTGTTCTAATTTTCTTGTTTTCTTATTTTCTAAAATAAAAGTGTTGTAACGACCTTTTGCCTTTTAGGCGACGACATGTGTAAAAAAATAAGGTAACAGTGGCTTGTTATTAAAAAGATGATAAAAATTTTATATATTACTAGTAATCCTATCGGTTAGAAACTGAAACTAAATAAAAGTTTCTAACATTTGCGTCCAACTTTTTTTATAAATACCTCTTTTGGTTCATATGAACTTTTGAAAACTTTTGATTAACTAGAAAATTTTGTTTTTATTGCTCCACTGTTCTAAAAATTTTATTTGTCTGTACAGGTTAAGTAAGTCATGTCTTTAGCTGTAAGAAGTTGCTGTATTTATGTGGTGTTTTGCTAAATCATTTTATGAGTTTACAAAAAGCTGGTAATAAACGCATGTTTTATACACTCAAAAATTTAATTTTAGTTGTTTTAAAATATCTACTACTTAAAATAACGTGAGCATTTTTGTTAAATTTTGGTAGGTAAAAAAATAACTTTAAGGTTTTGAATTTAATACAAAATTTCTGTAGAAAATTACAGACTAATTTTTTTTTGTTTAATTAAGAGTCGTGTCGAAAGAGCTGTCGTTAGGGTCCTGTAAGTAAATAACATTTTGATTTTTAATAACATTTTGATTTTTAATTTGTCTACTAAAATCTCATTACTAAACCCACATAGCGTATGATTAATATTTTTATACAAACACATAACTCATTCGCCACATATACCATAATTCCACTTCTTTCAACGGACTTATTTACCATGAGTGTATTATTAAGTATGTTGGTTTATATATAATGTCAAAAGCAATTAAACACGTGCATATTGTTAGTAAGTTTAGTTTAGTTAAGTTAGTAAAAATCTTCTGGAAAGTTTTTCTTTTTTATGTCAGAATGTGTCTTGATGCGTGAGTGTACTTAAGTTGGCCGCTACATTAATTGTAAGTTACAGAAAAAAAATTAAAGATGTGTGTTTTTCTTGTGGTACACATGTGTTCGAAGAAATTTTCATTTGATATACATATATTTTCATAATTATAAGGGAACAGCTGTCATAAGTTAAAAGTTATATTAAGGGTTATTTAATTTTATAAAATTATTATTATTAAACTAAATTTAAACTATCAACTTAAAAAGTGCAGATGACTGACTTATTTATCATCGCCCAGACCGAACTGCTGAAGATATAGATTTTCCTTCTAAAAAATAGGCTAAAAAGTGTAAAAGAGTCAAATATGGTATGTTTCATGTTTCCAAGAGGAATGGTTCAAGAAACATAAAATTTGGAATTTAGAATCCTCCTGCGGAAAAAACATTAAAAAAGTTCTAAGGGGGCAAACAGGGTAAAGTAGTGGACTTTGGTATACACCATAGCGAAAGAAACTTGAAATTTAAAATGTCAAATTCTCCAGCCAAAATATACATTCTGAAAAAGGTGCATTTCGAAATTCAGATAATGGAATAAAAAGGGCAAAAAATTGTACATTTGTACTTCTTCAATCTCCCGAAATAAAATAAAAAAAAAAAATAAAAAAAATAAAAAATAAAATTAAAACTTGAAATTTTAAATGTAGGATCATTTAGTAAAAAACATTTTGAGAAAAGTACTTTTTAGAAAATTTCGATTCTAAAGGTGCGTAAATTGTTCGTATTCACCTGAAAAAATCTGTCAAACTCCATATAAAAAAATATTTTTGACAACGCGGCTATAAAGTAGGGAAATCGTTTAAACTGATTTTAAATATGTAAAACAGAATATATTTGGCAATAAAATGGATATTTGAGATATGTTATTATTGTTTCTTTCTATTAATATTTAAAAGTTTTTGTTTTTAAAAGTTTTTATTACGATTTTAAGCGTTTTTTAAAATTTTCACTTGAAAAACAACTTACTTAGCTTAAGAGTGTAAAAAAACTTTTGCACTTATTCGAGCTTCTGACATAATGTTCATAAAAACTGGATTTTCGAAATGTGAATTCTCCACCAAAACAAAACATTCTGAAAAATGGACTTTAAGAAATTTCTGACACTATACAAGGTCTTATAAACTTGAAATTTTGAGTCTTGGATCCTTTAGCAAAAAATTTTTAAAGAAAACCATTTTTAAAAAATTTCGATGCGAAAGAGCCAAAACGGTTTTAAGTCGATCTGTCTGTCCGTCCGTAGAAAACACGCTAACTTTTGAAAGACTTTACAGAGGCTACTGAAGTTTGGCATATATGTTTTTCATTTACCTGGTCCGGTTGGTATTGCAATCCAGCCAAATCGGTCCAGTGGTTCAAAAGTTATGAGCAAATGAGTAAATTTCGGCAAGGGTTTTTTCCGAATTTACGAGATAAAAAACACGATAACTTTATAAAGACAATAATGAGACTGCTGAAACATAACACGTATCTTTGCCGTTCCCCGGGTCTATTTGGTATTAAATTTCAGCTCAATCGGTCCAGTGGTTCAAAAGTTATAAGCAAAATCCCGAATTTCAGATTGGGTTCATCTTAAATGCCACGTGGTAAACAAGTTTAAAAATCATTGGTGGTAACTTAGCAATGCTTTTCAAACTTGTTTATTTTGAAAGCAATGCTTTTTAAACTTCCCGAGTAAAAATAATTTAATATGATCTTATATACTTTTATATAGTCATATTATTTGATATATGATCATGTGTGACACTATGTATTGCAAGATAAATTTATATAATAAATTTTGATGTGGGATTTTATTAAGATATCGCCATACATAACTATATGTTGCAACATCTGGTCCCATGCATCATTTTAAATTTCTAAGTGTTTTATATAAAATTTTATATGCCTCCATTATTTTTTAATATTTTCAAAGTGTTTTATATAAAATTTCATATGACTTCATATTTTTTTTATTTTTCTAAGATTTTTCCAAGCACCACTTTTTTATCACGAATATTTTATATAAAATTTCATATGATTTATATAAAATTTCATATGACTCCATCTTTTAAATTTTTTCTAAATTTTTTTCAAGGAACATTTTTTTTTCACGAATATTTTATATAAAATTTCATATGATTTATATAAAATTTTATATAACTCCATTTTTTCAAATTTTTCTAAGTTTTTTCCAAGGACAAATTTTTTTGAAAACATTTTCTAAGTGTTTTATATAAAATTTAACATGACTCCATTTTTTGAAATTTTTCTAAGTTTTTTTCAAAGAACAACTTATTTTTATTATTTTAATTTTTCAACTCTTTATTAAAAACTAAAAAAAAAAAACATCCGATTTCTAAAATTGTTTAAATTTTAATATAATTGGATATAATTTTATATCATTGGATTAGACCAAAACTCGTATCAAAGTCGATATAAAGTTATATAAACTGATATTATTAGATATTATTCGATCAAATCTTATGAAACCATTTTTCGTATAAGATTATATCAAAATAGACACGAACCCATATTAAATTATATATTGTGTCATATCATTTTTTTTACTCGGGTTGTTTAGTTTTAAAAGCATAGGTGACTTAAAAATTATACTCGAAAAAATTTTACACTCAAAAAAAAATTTTACACCCAAAAAAAATTTTGTTTTTTTTACAAAAATGGTCTCTAGATTAAATGCATTGCTTGAGTTAGAGAAAAAGCTTTTCTGCATACGTCACACACGAAACCTACTGTGAGTTAAAAACAAACGACGTTTAGTCACTGATGTTTATACACCGAGTATAGCCTAGTGGTTATGGCTTCGGCTTACAAAACATGAGTGATTTAACGACACAGGTTCGAAGCTCATGTCAGGCTAGTCTGTTGATAAAAAAACATATAAAGAATTTTTCTAGCAAATATCAAATAATCAATTTAATGTAATTGCCTACTGATGACGTAGAAGTGGCTACAGAAACCATGGTCTAGGGTAAATCCACATTTAATTTAATCTTTAGAAGACACAATTTTCTTCTTCAATCAGAAAAACACAAATGTCAATATTTTGTTTACATACGTACGTGCATTCACTCCGAAATATTTTTACATTAAAAAAAACATTACACTCGAAAAAAGTTTTACACTAAAAAAAAAAAAAAATAGTAATTTTTCTTTTTTTTTTAATGACAAAAAGTGTTTTATACTCAAAATAAAATATTTCTAATCAAAATTGTTAATTTTTTTCACGTTAAAAATGTACTATCCATTGTGGAGGGTATTCATAGATTCGGCAAAGTCGAATTTAGCTTTTCTACTTGTTTTTTGGATATTCGTGTTCAATACATCATAGAAGTGATGTGTCGTAAAACAAATTTTTAATTTTTTTATAGCCTTCAACTACAGTATGGGGGTATACTCACATTGTCATTCCGTGTGTAGCGCATCGCAATATCGGTCTAGGACTCCATAAAGTATATGAATGATTGATCAGTGATCGATTCTAAGACATTCTAGCTATGTATGTCCGTCTGTCTGTCTGTCCGTCCGTCTATGGAAGACACGATACAGTCCAAAATAAAATTTGGCACGTAAATGTCTTATGTGCATAGGCTGGTTAAGTTCGGAGATGGGCAAAATCGGACCAGGGGGAAAAAAGTTACCCCTTGACGAAGTAAACCAACCCACGAAAAAAGGTAACTTTTTATAGGTTTTTTTGTATTTTTGTTAAACAAATGAAACATTTTTATGCTTAAAAAAGTTCAAAGTCTTGGACTTGGATCCAGGGGATTTGAAAATGATTTTTTTTTGGTCCACCCCTTTTTGTGGGCGTGGATATTAGCAAATAATTAATATAATGATGAAATTGCATATCTTTTGTAGAAAAAGCATAGTAATTAAATTTGTAAATATTTTTGACCAGAGAGAAGGTGTCCCCAAGGACCCCCGACAAGCAACCGTCCCCCCGCGCAAAACAAAACGCCCCTGCAACTTTTTGTTTTCTTTTTTAAACGTTGGAGGGTATACAAGATTCGGCACAGCTGAATTTAACACTCTCACTGGTTTTTATTTTAAAATCCAAAACTTTGATAATCGCCGGACTCCGCGGATGGAGAGTGGACATTAAAAAAGAAATTCAAAATAATTTTGCAAAACCCTTCGGTAATTTAGTATTTGTTTCGTTTTTTTGTGGGTCTACTTTCATTTGGCATTGGAGCCATTGCATTGCATTGAGAGCCAAGGCTATGACCCAAAGTTTGTTACACAGTGTTATTAAACCAAATATTGTAAAGCAATATAAACTACGAAAGTCTTTAGGTTTGCAGTTTAGAAACAAATCACATTTTTGGGAATATCTCAATCCGACTTTTTTTTTGGATCCATCTAATTTATTGCAAGTTCCGACAAATTGTTAAACAATACTCACTTATGGCGTTTTCTTTTTTGGCAAAAATGTAGCATTTTGTAACATTTTTTTTTATTCTTTTAATTTTTTGTGTTCTTTTCTAAAAAAAATGCACACTTTTGAAAAAATATTATGTTCTTTTCTCAAAATATTGCCTGCCCGTGAGGTAAAAAATGCATTTTTCCACACCGAAATCAAATGACGGGGTGAAAAACTGCCCTGATATTCTCTCATGTAGCAAAACTCAAATTAAGCGAACAAGTTAACTGGTGCTGTTGTGGTGCAGATGATGTGTCGTGGCATGTGACACTGGAGGTCCGGGGTTCAAATCCTGGTAAGGACAATTTTTTTTTATTCTGTTTTTTTTTATTCAATTACGTATTATTTTTTATTTAATAATATTTTTTTTAAATAATTTAATAATTTTTTAAAAAAAAAAAAGTAAATTTTCATATAAAATCGACTAAATTTGTTAATTTTTTGGTATTTTTTTTTTTTTTTTAAGTTTAAATAATTTAAAAAAAAATAATTTAAAGAAAAAAAATAAATAAAATATGTGATGGCCTTCGCCGGGATTCGAACCTGAGCTGCCTGCAATATAAGCGAAACACATCCATCGAACCAGCAAATCAGGGCAATTTGCGTACAAAACAGCATTTTTTGTGTTCTTTTCTGAGTGAAAAAAATTCAACATCGTTTCAGGGCCATGTCAACATTTTAAAAGTAAACATTTTAACAATGCACGATTTTTTGTTCAGAAAAGAAAACACCATTATTCATTTAAAATAAATCAACTTTTAACGGAAACTATAAAAAATGTTTAAGGATATAATTTACATATTTAGGCTCATCCTTATTGAATTAAAACTTTTACACATGCTAAATTCCCGGCAAAACATATGGGAAAACATTTTCACACACACACACACACACATTCATACATTATGCATTCATGTGATTAAAACATAAATGGAAAATGAAGAAATATTATATATGTAATACACACTCGCTCACTCACGCATTAATTATTCGCATGTTAACAGAGCATACATTAAACTGATTAGGATTTCCATTCTTAATAAACCCTTTAGCTTAAACTTCTTCTGCTACCATTTACCATTTCCCAAACACCCACCACCCCCAGAGTAGTGATAGATCAAACAACAAGAACAACAAATTCTTGTTGTAGAACATTAAAAAACATTTGTATATGCGTGTTAAATACCATCTTTATTTTTTTTTATCAGGAATTTATTTCTTGGAGTTTTCAAAAGAAAATATAAGGAAAAACTTTTTTGAATTAAGACAATTTGTTTTTCTTGTTCTTTTCTTGTGTTTTTCCCTTAAGGAAACTTTTTGTACCAAGGCTAATTTCCCAAACATCTGCATACGTGTTTTCAAAGTGGAAGATATAATTTACACTACACTTTTTACTCAATGCTCCCAAAGATTGTCTTAAGAAATTGGAAAGTAGATAATATGGCAAAATGGTAGCGTAAAGTAGTTTGTAGTAGTAAGAAAAACCAACAAAAACAAAAAACGGAACGACTGAAGAATTTTCTAATGAAAAATTTAATCCTTAAGTTAGTTTTGTTTTTTTTTTTTTTTAAGTTAAAACTTTTAATCTCATGCATAATAAATTTTGAAAAAAACAGATGGGAACTAATTTGGAGCACAGATTTATTGGCTTATCTGACAAAAAAAGTACTCGAGAGCAAACACTACAATTAAATGCACAACCGGCGATGGTCCTGAAATTAACATATGCTGTAAAGAATTTAACTGGACCTGCTAATACAATCCCGGCTGAGTAGCACCAAGTGTCGGCCTATAAATCCCCTTGGCTGTATAATATCTACAGTACACGCATAAATTTATATCCCGAAGGCTAGAAAAAATTCAGACCAAGTAGTCTGTCTTCTTTTTAGTAAATAACAATGGAACGAATGATAGAATCGTTTTTGCGCTTAGGAAACATGCATACAGGAAGGGTAAATCAACGGAAACTGCTCTTCATGAGCTCGTTGGTAATATTGAGATCGGAGTTTATCTTCTCTCTCCACTTTAAGCCTCAAAGTTGGGATTTTTGCAATAACGGACTTAAAAAAAATTTTTAAGTTTTTTTTATTAAAATAATTAAAAAATTATTTTTGTATAATATTTGATCGTAAATACTTAAATATGAAATCTAAAGATTTTACGATATCATTAACCCGTTCAAACTTGATACCAAAAAAATTGCATGATTTTGGGGGGCGTTCAAAAAACACCTTTTTCAAAATTTGAAAATTTTGTTAAAATAAAAATTTTAAATATATTACTTTTTGTTTCTGAATTTTTTAAGAACACCTTGGAGGAGAAAAATTTGAAATATGGCGGATATTCGTCGGGCCACTTTTCGGGAATAGGGGTGAGCAAATTAGCGGATTTCTAGGAAATGTTGGTTTTATCAATAATTTGAATTAATAAAATCTTATAAACACGAAACCAAAAATATGCTCTAAAAAACACGTTTTATGCGCTTAAAAATGCCCTTAAAAACGGAAAATATGCTCTAAAAATAAGAAAAATATGCTCTTAAAAAAAATTATGTCCCCTTTTTTGCGGTGGTATTTACAATTTGTTAGAGAAAAGACGCTCCGTTATGTGCGATAGTTAGAGGGTTTAATATGTTCTACAAAAATATTTGCCTTAATATTTTCAACCAAGTTGCTGAACATAAAGAAACATAGTTTCATATACCGATATGATGCAAGAACAGGCCAAAGGGGAATCAATCGTCACAATTCCGTAATTGTTGAAAAAAACATCGTTGTTGGATAAAAAATTTAAAAATAAATGTTGTCATAAAAAAAAATAGAAAAGAATGCTCTAAAAATTAAAAAAAAAAATGCTCTAAAAATGTAAAAATATGCTCTAAAAAGTGGAAAAATGCTCTAAAAATTTAAAATATGCTCTAAAAATATGCTCTTATGCTAAAATATGCTCTTAAGCCTAAAATATGCAAATATATGCTCTTAAGGCTAAAGTATGCAAAAATATGCTCTAACAAATCGATGCCAGATTTTTTAAAAACTTCCGAAACGGATAAATACCTTGCCCATTTATCAATAAAATGCACAGGAAAAAACATGATACTGCATATTTTTGGTTTCCCTGCTTATAAATTTCATTTTTGGGCAAATTAACGGTTTTTTGGTGTCGTCGGACTCTATTAGATAACTGTAAGTCTTTCATAAATCTTACCGATCTAGGACGTCTTTAACCCACATTGGCTGGTGGTTAAAAATGACCCCGCAAAAATTTTAAGTTTAGAGCTTAAATTTTGTGTTATAAACGAGTATAAAACGGCTTTTGTGTTTTGTACCCCAACTATTTTTTCGTATTATTATATTATCTTTAAAAAAATCGTTAACCCTTTTTGGTAGGGGGTCAAAAATGACCCATTTAGAAAAAAATATATATTTTGTTGAGATCAAAAAAGTCAAGCACTATGTCTAAAAGTTTTTGACGAGGTCATTTTTGACCCCTGTCCAATATGGGTTAAAGATATCTTAAAAAGGTAAGATTTTATTGCTGATTTAAAGTTATTTAATAGATTACCACAAATTATTTTTCTATAAAAAAATAAAAAAAATTTTTTGAATGGGTCATTTTTGACCCCCTACCAAAAAGGGGTAACGATTTTTTTAAACATAACATATTAATACGAAATAAAAGTTGAGGAAAAACATACAAAAGCCGTTTTATATTTGTTTATAGCACAAAATTTAAGCTCTAAACTTAAAATTTTCTGCGGCGGTCATTTTTGACCCCAGCCAATGTGGGTTAAAGACGTCCTAGATCGGTAAGATTTCATGACAGACTTACAGTTATCTAATAGAATGCCAAGACACCAAAAAACCGTTAATTTGCCCAAAAATAAAATTTATAAGATTTTATTAATCCAAATTATGAATAAAACCAACATTTCCTTGAAATCCTCTTACTTCCCCCCGCGATCCCCGAAGAGTGACCGGACGGATATCCGCCATATTTAAAATTTTTCTTCTCCAAGGTGTTCTTAATGAATTCAGTAAGAAAAAATTATATATTTATTTTTTTTTTTTAATAAAATTTTCAAATTTTGAAAAAAGGTGTTTTGAGAATGCCCCGAAAATCATGGCATTTTTTTGGTATCAAATTTGAACGGGTTAATAATATCGTAAAATATTTAAATTTCATATTTAAGTATTTACGGTCAAATATTATACAAAAATATTTTTTTAATTATTTTAATAAAAAAACTTAAATTTTTTTTTTTTTTAAAAAGTCCTTTTTTGCAAAAACCCCAATTTTGAGGCTCAAAGTGGAGACAGAAGATAAACTCCGATCGGAGTGATATTTTGCATGTGAGTTACCCTTAGGGGACCGACACTTTTGGCGGGTATTAGAATTTGATCAGAGAGAAAAGCCCAAAAACGAGCCACCCTAGTGTTTACCAGGCAAAGATGCTGGATAATACACCCTAAAAAAATTAATCCAGTTTCCTACTATAAATTGGGTAAATTTCAACAAATTCAAAAAATATACTACTATAAATTGAGTAAATTTACAATATTTTTAAGTAGAATTACGCGTTTTGTGTAAATTTACCCAATTTATAGTAGGAAACTGAAATCGTTTTAATAAGAGTGTATATCACATCTGATTTGATATTTGAAAGATCAGTACTGATACGAGATTTGAAAGATCAGTACTGATTCGAAAAATGGACCGCTAAGATTAGATCAGTTTTAATAGGACGGATAAAATTTCATCCGAAAAATGGGTTTATATAATTAGAAAAACCCATTAGAAAAAACATTTTATGTCTTTTTTGATTTTTTTTTAAATTTTTTATAAATCCATATCTTTGATCGACAGGCGCCACAGTTAATTTTATACGATTGTGCTAGTTGTTTGAACTTAAATGTCTTTATCAGATAAATTACACAGATGCATATGTTTTATATACCTACTAAGTCACTTACACATACAAAAGAGATAGATAACAAACGATAGGTAGTGTATGACTGCTCTTTAGGGGAATAAATAAATTGAAGATGAGTTAAGAAATAATAGGCAACCATGATAACTATATGAAAGCCCTACAAGCAACAGCTTAAAATATTAGTTCGGTTATCCGTATCTAATAATTTTTTAAAAAACTTAGAAAGCTAAAAACTTTAATTATGGCAGACAGAATCCTGCAGGAAAATTGTGTCTCTCGATTCGAAATTACCTATTTCGTGACTGGTGAAAACGGGACATTTAACTACAATACATTGGACTTTTCGCAAACAATCTTAAAAAAACTTATCCCGTGACCGGAGACAATAGGAGAATTCCAAATTTTCCAGTTGTTACTAAGTCTCGAACAAAATTTAAAAATTTTTCAAGTCCCACAAGTAAAAAATTTCATCAAAAATGATTTAAAAAAAAAAAAATTTCATAAATTTTGAAAAAAAAAAAATTTTGTGAAAGTTTTTGAAATCACAGATAAAAAATTGATTGACCATTTTTTTGCGTTCTGAAATAACAAGTATTTTATAGAAGAAAAAAAAATCTAATTGTCGGAGATTTTCTAAGTCGAGTTAAAAAATGCCTGCGAATTTTATACTCTTGCCCAAAACATTAAATCATGATAATGTTTTGCGGAAGATTTGGGTGTACTTGCCAAAGCAAAGTTTTTTTAAGAAAAAATAATGTTATTTTACTTTGCTATTCCATGCAAAACGAATTGAAATGTCAGTCGAGGACCCCATTAAAAAACCAAAAGAGCTGTACATTTCGTAGGTGAGTACAAAAATAAGTGCAAAAAAGTGTTTTTACATTTTGGAGAGTATAAAAAATTCGGCACCAAAGAATATAACACTCTGACTTGTTTTATGTATATTTGATAAACAAATGGAAAATTTTTATGCAAAAAGCTTAGACTTGGTGAAAAAGTAGTTTTGGTAAAAAAAAAATATTTTTTTTTTCACGAAAAACATAATTATGTTAAAAAAATTTAATGAACACAAAATTTTTGGTGAAAAAAAAAAATTTTGATGAAAAATTGTTTTTATGAATTTTTTTGAAGAAAAGAAAAATTTTTGATGTAAAAAAAATTGATGAAAAAAAAAATTTTTTTGGTGAGAAAAAAATTGATAATAAAAAATTTGATATAAAAATTTTGATGAAAAAATTGATGAAAAAAATATGATAAAAAAAAAATTATGAAAAAAAAATTTTGATGAAAAAAACAATGTGATGAAAAAAAATGAATGAAAAAAAAATTTAATGAAAAAAAAATTTGATGAAAAACAAAATTGATGAAAAAAAAAAATTGGAAAAAAATGATGAAAAAAAAAATTTGATGAAAAAAAAAATTATGAAAAAAAAAATTGTTGAAAAAAAATTGATGAAAAAAAAATTTGATGAAAAAAATTGATGAAAAAAAAATTGTTAAAAAAAAAAACATTGATAAAAAAAAATATGAAAAAAGAGTATGATGAAAAAATAAAATTTTATGAAAACAAAAAAATTTGATGAAAAAAAATTGATGAAAAAAATAAATTTGATGAAAAAAAAAATTTGATGAAAAAAAAAATTTTTTTTGTTGAAAAATAATTATGTTACTTTTTATTCACCAGCTGGTGAAAAACGATTTTAATCCCCACGAGGTGAATTATTATCCAAGTTATTAAAATTTTTGGTTTTAAGAAAATAAAAGTAGTAACTCTTTTTATACCCTCCACTCTAGTGATAGAGGGTATATATAAGTTTGTCATTCCGTTTGTAACACCTCGAAATATTGGTCTAGGACCCCATAAAGTATATATATTCATGATCCTCGATCGATTTTAAGACGATCTAGCGATGTCCGTCCGTCCGTCCGTCCGTCCGTCTGTCTGTCTGTCTGTCTGTCTGTCTGTCTGTCTGTCTGTCTGTTGAAAACACGCTAACTTTTGAAAGACTTTACGGAGGCTCCTGAAGTTTGGCACATATGTTGGACATTTACCTGGTCAGGTTGGTATTGCAATCCAGCGAAATCGGTCCAGTGGTTCAAAAGTTATAAGCAAGTGAGTGAATTTCGGCAAGGGATTTTCTGGAATTTACGAGATAAAACACACTGTAACTTTCGAACGGCAATTCTGAGGGTGCTGAAGTGTGGCATATATATTTACCGTTCCTCTGGTCCGGTTCGTTTTAAATTTCAGCCAAATCGGTCTAGCGGTTCAAAAGTTATTAGCAAAACCGTAAATTTCAGATTAGTTCACCTTGAATTCACGTGTTGAAAACCCGTTAAACATGTTTTAAAAACATTTGTAAGTCAGAAAAATATTTTAAAAGGTATTTTTGTCACACAAAAATATTTTTACACTAAACCAAAAAAAAAAATACACTTAAAAAAAAAGTTTACACTCAAACAAAATTTTACACTCAAAAAAAAAATTGGTAAATTATTATTTTTTTTTTTTTTTTCAAAAATTAACAAAAAAAGTTTTTTTACACTAAAACAAAAAAAAAAATACACTCAAAAAAAATTTTACACTCAAAAAAAAAATTGGTATTTTATTTTTTTTTCAAAAATTAATAAAAAAAAGTTTTTTTACAGAAAATAAAATATTTCTAACCAAAAAAAAGTTTACACTTAAAAAAAAATTTTACACTCAAAAAAAAAAAAATTGGTAAATTATTTTTTTTTTTTTTCAAAAATTAACAAAAAAAAGTTTTTTTACACTAAAACAAAATAAAAAATACACTCAAAAAAAATTTTACACTAAAAAAAAAAAAATTAGTAATTTTTTTTTTTTTCAAAAATTAATAAAAAAAAGTTTTTTTACAGAAAATAAAATATTTCTAACCAAAAATATTATTTTTTTCACGTTAGAAAATTTACTATCACTTAAAAAGGGCATTGTGGAGGGTATTCATAGATTCGGCCAAGTCGAATTTAACTTTTCTACTTGTTTTCTATTTCGTTAACTGTTAGCTTATATAGACAAACTGAGGTGGCGCACAGTGGGGAAAAATGGACTTTTTTTGTCCGATTTTGCCTACAGGTCGCAATTCTTAACCGATTTTAGTTTTTCTTTTTTTGAAATTTAGCTAATAAAATTCCCCATCGGTCTGTCATGGTGGATTTCTAAAAATCGTTTTTGTTTTATTTGAATATTTTTTTAAATTATTTGTTGTTTTAGTTTGGCTGCAGGTCGTTGAATAAATAAAAAACTTTTGATTTTTATTTAAATATTTTTATTATTCCCAATATTTCAATTAGCGTCGCTAATCATCTTCGGGGGTCTGAATAAATACACAAAACAATTTTTATTATTATTAAACAAAAAACGAACATAAATATATTGACGATAATTACATTTAAAAAATAATAAATAACACAAAATTTTTCTTTTTACACTTGTTGTCCCTCTGATTGGATTTTTGTTACTAAATTAATTTGTCGATCGTCTGTGTTTGTTTATTAATTGTCTATATATGTGTGCACAATTTTCTGTGTCTTGTCGGTAATTGAGACGGAGTTCTGGTTTAACATTTATTATATGTAGCATCTCTAATGTATATCTCCTTGAGTAATTTCTCTCTTCTTGTAATATTTTTACTTCTTCAAATTTTGGTTTGTGGTTTGTTAGTGCACAATGGGCTGCTAATGCAGTTTTTTGGTCAATTGGTTTGTCAGTTGCTTTTTGGTCAGATTTGTGCGATGATAGTCTAGTTTTTAGTTTTGTTTTTGTCGTCCCAAAGTATACTTTGTCGCATATATTGGGCCCGTCACCATTGCACGGAATTTGATACACAACATTTGATTTTTCTTCCTTTTTTAGTTTAGATTTTGTTTTGCTAAACAGCTGATTCACAGTATTGTCTGACCTAAATGCTAATTCAAACTTTTCGTCGTTATAAATATCAGAATTTTTCCATCTTTCAGAAAGTCCAGAAATATAAGTTATGCTTTTGTATCGTTTTGGTTCTCTTTCCTCTTGTTGTTTTGATTTTGCACGTTTTATTAGATTTTTAATTGTCTTTATTGGGAAGTCATTCATTCTTAAGATATCTATTATTTTAGCTTTATTATTTTTATGGAATTCCGTGTCACTTATTTGAAGTACTCGTCTTATAAAATTGGATGCCGTATTTATGATGATCCTTCTGGGGTGTTTTGAATGGAAATTGATTAATCGTCCTGAAGCTGTTGGTTTTTGATACCAGTTGACTTTTAAAGTTCAGAAAATATTATTTTTTTTAGAATTTTTGCTCTATAAAATTTAATAGGCAGGGCACGAATAAGCTGTATGGACAAAATTAAAGGTATTTGAACCCCTTATAAATGACATTAATAGCATTTGTTAATTTATTATTATTTTGGTTTTTATAAACATCTGAAAACTTCAAAATGTTCACTTTTAAGTACCTATATCATTTTAAATAATGTACCAATTTCAATGAAATTGTTTTTAAATTAAAGCTTATCATTTTCTTAACCATTATTGGTATATAAAGTATTTTTGCAAAATTGTTTAACTCTTTTTTTCGAATTTACAATGTAACAACGTTTTTTTTTTTAAACAGACTAAAAAATAATTTTGTAATTCCAAAAATCATAAGGTAAAATTTAAGCAAAAAAATAAAATATTTGTTTCAAAAAATTTTGTGTACCAATTATGACTAAGCAAAACATAAGCTTTAATCTAAAAAAGATTTCATTGAAATTGGTACATTATTTTTAAAGATATAGGCTTTTAAAAGTGAAAATTCTTGAATTTTTGTTTGGTTATAAAAACCAAAATAATAATATATTTTAAAATACTAATCACGTCGTTGATAAGGGGTTCCAATACCTTTAATTTAGTCCATAAAGCATATTCGTCCCATGCCTAATACATTTTTTATTGCAAAAAAACTGAAAAAATTTAAATTTTCTGAACTTTAGGAAAATATAAAAAGTAATCCGAATTTTTTTTTTTCAAAAATCCACCATGACAGATCGATGCTGAATTTTATTAGCTAAAATACAAAAAAAGAAAAATCAAAATCGGTTAAGAATTGCGACCTGTAGGCAAAATTGGATAAAAAAAGTCCATTTTTCCCCACTGTATGGCGTCCTGCAACGTTTTTAAAATTAGACACCAGCCTAAAAACAAAAATTTGGAAATTTTTCGAGTAAAAAATTCATTAAGAGTCCCCGCACAACAATGTCGGTGCGGTTGACGGTTTCGGTCACGATAGAGTATAGGCGCAAAACAAAGGCGGTAGCGGGAAATTCTGTCAGGCGTTGATATTTACACTATTTTTCACTTTTTCAAAATTTTT
Source organism: Pegoplata infirma (assembly GCA_963921195.1). Lineage (NCBI taxonomy): Eukaryota > Metazoa > Arthropoda > Insecta > Diptera > Anthomyiidae > Pegoplata > Pegoplata infirma. Next base: position 20,690,508 of record OY992537.1, on the reverse strand, counting down.
TAATTAAATTTTATTGTTTTTTTTTTTTTTTATTATCAACTTGATTTTCTTATATTGTTTCGTTTTTTTTTTTGTGTTTTTGTAGAATTTTAAATATTTTTTTTTTAGAGATCACATTTTTTTGTTTACTTTATCGAAAATAATCGAAAAATTTATAAAATTGTGGCAACATTTTCATATCAAAAATTAAAACAGAGGGAGAAACCGACACAAAAATAAAATTGATTTTATTCAAGCGGTTTTCGGTCGAGCGTTTTTTTCTTGCCAAATTTGTATGAAAAAAACGTCACCGACATTGATCTGCGGGGACTCTAAAACGATTTTAGGATTTTTTTTTAAAAATTTTTAAGTTCCGAAAAATGTTGGGGGAAAAGCTTTGATGTGTTCCCAAGGGACATGCCAAGTACATCCGAGACTGACAAGGAAGGTCTTTCACAGGGCACCCATCGATTGTCCTGAAACTTGAATATGGGAATGAGGGGGAAAAAATAAGAGTTACCTGTTTTTGAGCTGCAAAATCTCAAATTTAAAAAAGGGTTGCCACCTAATGAAAAAATAAGGCTTTCGCTTTTCGTATACAAGCCGAACTAGCAGGAATTTCGCCAAACGGAAAAATAAGGGTCTGCTTAGTTTTGATAGAGATTATTATACACTCCGCATCATAACTATAGCCGCATTGCATTTTTCGGTTTATTTAATGTTCAAGAAGTATTTCTATGAAACCTATTATGGTATATTACAGTGTTATAACAGTTCTCTTGTTTTTGAAAATTTGAGCGATCAGCTGTTTGAATTGAGAAAACGGCGTCCTATAACTGTATTTTCCAGTGTTTCATAACTATAGCCGCATTTCAATAAAATCAGTTGAAATGAGTCCAAGTCAAAGTTTCGTGACCAAATTATTTTTTTTTTTGGTAAAATTCGTTCCTCTATTAATTTTTAAACAAAATGCCACGTGGTAAATTTTTAAATGAAGTCGAAAAAGGCAAAATTTTAGCCTTTTTAGAAAGTGGTTTAAGTTATCGCGAAATTGGACGAAAAATTAAGCGATCTGACAAAGTTATCCGAAATTTTGTAAAAAATAATAGTGGATACGGGAAGAACAAAACAGGGCGTCCAAAAAAAAAGCTATCTGAGAGAGACCAACGCCGTATTATTAACGCTGCTAGCAATTCTATGATAAGTCTTTCGGAGATTGGTAATGAATGCGGCTTGAATGTGTCCAATTCTACAATAAGTAGAGTCTTAAAGGAGTCGGGAACGATAACAAGACAAAAGCTAATGACAATGCCAAAACTGCTACCTCGTCACAAACAAGCTCGATTAGAGTTTGCAAAAACAAATTTGCAAACCGTCTGGAACAAGGTAAGTTTAAAGATTTCTTTTTTTTTCGATTTTTCTTATCTTTGTTTTTTTCTATATTTCATATTTTAGGTGATTTTTTCCGATGAGAAAAAATTCAATCTTGATGGTCCAGATGGTTTCAATAGTTACTGGAGAGATCTACGGAAGGAACCACGATATTTCTCAAAACGAAATTTCGGCGGCGGTTCCTTAATGGTCTGGGGAGCATTTTGCACAGACGGTATGCTTGATTTGGCATTTCCTAGCACTCGTATGAATTCGTTGGAGTACGTTGGAGTTCTAGAGGACAAATTGGTGCCATTTATTGAATGTTCAAACACTGAGGGCCTAATTTTTCAGCAGGACAACGCTTCAGTCCATAAAAGTCGTCATACGCAAAACTGGTTGGAGTCTAAAAATATTAGAACTATGGACTGGCCCGCCTGCTCTCCGGATCAAAACCCAATCGAAAATATTTGGGGAATATTGGCCCGCCGTGTTTATGCACAAAACCGCCAATATCAAAGTGTATTTGACTTAAAAGAAGCAGTTATTGATGAATGGCGGTCAATTAATGAAGAAATACGGACAAATTTGGTAGAGAGTATGCCCGACAGAATTTTTGAACTTATTCAAAATAAAGGAGGCCCTACCCATTATTAATTAACTTTTTTTTAATTTAAGTTTTGTTTTTTAACGTGAATTTTGTTAATTTTGTTTAAGTGCGGCTATAGTTATGAAACACTAATAAGTTGAAAAATGCACTATTTTACTGAAACTACAATGAATAAATTATTTTTTTTTGTTGAATAACACTGTGCAACAAGAAAAATGAGCCTCAATGGCTTCAACGCCACATGAAAGTAGACCATCAAGTGAACAAAATCACCAAAGGGTTTTGCAAAGTCAGTTCGGATTTCTTTTTTATAGCCCACTGAAGTTTTCATTTTTTTATCAAAGGCGTTTGGAAAACGTCAAAAATACTATAATAAGAACACATCTGAGCTTCAAAATATGATTTAATGTCTTCAGTGAAATTTTATGGCGGTTCTTTTCTTAGAACATTTTAACCCTCTAACTGCCATTTTAAGGGGTCATTTTAGTCCTTTTTCAAAAACTAAACACAGAAGTCTAATAAAGAGTCCATTTAGAGGGTTAAAATGTTCTACAAATATTTTCCTCATAAAATTTCACTAGGGGTTGTCAAATGATAAAAGTTTGTGCGACATGCGCAAAGTGCTTAAAAAAGGTCAAGGAAAAATAATCAATGTTTGTTATTTTTTTTTACCAAAGCAGTGTTAAAAAATATCGACAAAAAACAGTGCAAATATACTTTTGATCTAAAAATGATGTTTTGATGTGTTTTATAAAATTTTATGATGATTCTTTTCTTTGACCAAATTAACTCTCTAGCTCCCGTTTTAAAGGGTCATTTTTGTCCTTTTTTAAAAGAAATACAAAAAAGTCTAAAAATAAAAGGCAGTTAGAGGGTTAAAATGTTTTACAAATATTTTCTGCATAAAATTTTTCTAAGGCACGTATAAGACAGAAAGTTCGTCCTGCATATAGAAAGTGCTTAAAAATTTTTAAGTATTCAAATTTTTTTTTATTATTTTTTTGGGCCGAAATATAAAAAACACAAATAAAAAAGTTAAAATCGACTTTGTCGAATGTATTGATACCCTCCACAATGTAAAAAAGTTTACTTGCTAAAAAACAAAACAAACATTTAAAAAAAAATCGAAAAAAAAATTTTTTTGGTAAAAAAAAATTCGACGAAAATATTTTTTTTGTAAAAAAATATGTTTGTACTTGTTTAAATACCATTCGGTGATCAATTCTGTTCACATGTGTTAAGCAGCAGCCGAATGAAAGCCGAATACAAAAAAAGTCCATAAAAAAGGCAGTTAGAGGGTTAAAATGTTTTACAAATATTTTCTGCATCAAATTTTACTAGGGCACGTCTAAGACAGAAAGTTCGCCCAGCATATAGAAAATGCTTAAAAATTTTAAAGTATTAAAATTTTTTTTTATATTTTTTTTTGGGCCGAAATATAAAAAAAAACAAGTAACAAAGTTAAATTCAACTTTGTCGAATGTATTAATACCCTCCACGATGTAAAAAGTTTATTTGCAAAAAAAACAAAAAAAAAACTGCGAAAAAAAATTTTTGATAAAAAAAGAAATTCGACGAAATTTTTTTTTTTTTTTTTAAATACGTTTGTACTTGTTTAAATACCATTCGGTGATCAATTCTGTTCACATGTGTCAACCAGCAGCCGAATTAAAGCATTTTGTGTTTTTAGGTTATGTTGAATGTACCACAATTTTCGAGGTATTTTTATATTTTCGTTCATAACTTTTGAACCGCTGAACCGATTTCGCTCAAATGGAATACCAAACTACTTAGGGCAAGAACAAGTAAATATGCTAAGTCTTAGTTATATCTGTTTAATACTTTGGCCGTGATAACCATTTCCACAGACGGACAGGCATCGCTAGAATGTCTTAAAATCGATCACTGATCAATAATATATAAGGGGGTTTCGTGTCAACTGACACAACTTTTGATACCGATCTACTATCCTATTGGATAGCTGTGCAGGACACAATTTTTCAACGAGATCTGTCAAGGACTCTCTGAGTTAGATGGGTCGAAATTTAACATAAGAAGTGTTTATTCTCATCCATATAACTTCTTACCAATTGATTTTAGCAAAATGGGTCCCAAACAGTTAAGATCGCTATTTCTTCAATCTTGCGAAAAAAAATTATAAAAAAAAAAAATAGTTTGATTGTTTTTTTTTTTTAATCTAAAACTTGTTTGACTTTTTTGTCAAATCGGGCCCTTTTTTTGACTCAAAAGAAAGCTTAGGTGTTTTCCCCACCTAATTCTTCTTCGCCTCAAATATATTTTTGCTCCACCAACAAATTTCCGCAAGAACGGCATCACGCGACTTTTTCCTATGATATCTGATATGGTGATCATGGCCAAAGTATACACTCAAAAAATTATGTAGGTAAATTCCAGTGAATATTCACTTAAAACAAATGAAATTTTATTTAAAAACCATTCCACTGTTTTTCATTTAAAATAAAAACACATTGCAGTCAATTTTAAATGTTATTATAATGACTAACCAAAACATTAAAAAATTACTGAATATTCACTTATTTTGTATTGAAAAACAGTAAAACTATAGAAGAAATTTTTTACTGCCGAAAATGAATGTAACAGGAAATTCGTTAAAAAAAAAAAAATTTGAATACTTTAAAATTTTTAAGCATTTTCTATATGCTGGACGAACTTTCTGTCTTAGACGTGCCCTAGTAAAATTTGATGCAGAAAATATTTTTAAAACATTTTAACCCTCTAACTGCCTTTTTTATAGACTTTTTTGTATTTCTTTTAAAAAAGGACAAAAATGCCCCTTTAAAACGGGAGCTAGAGGGTTAATTTGGTCAAAGAAAAGAATCATCATAAAATTTTATAAAACACATCAGAACATAATTTTTAGATCAAAAGTATATTTGCACTGTTTTTTGTCGATATTTTTTAACACTGCTTTGGTAAAAAAAAATAACAAACATTGATTATTTTTCCTTGACCTTTTTTAAGCACTTTGCGCATGTCGCACAAACTTTTACCATTTGACAACACCTAGTGAAATTTTATGAGGAAAATATTTGTAGAACATTTTAACCCTCTAAATGGACGTTTTATTAGACTTCTGTGTTTAGTTTTTGAAAAAGGACTAAAATGACCCCTTAAAATGGCAGTTAGAGGGTTAAAATGTTCTAAGAAAAGAACCGCCATAAAATTTCACTGAAGACATTAAATCATATTTTGATGCTCAGATGTGTTCTTATTATAGTATTTTTGACGTTTTCCAAACGCCTTTGATAAAAAAATTAAAAATTCAGTGGGCTATAAAAAAGAAATCCGAACTGACTTTGCAAAACCCTTTGGTGATTTTGTCCACTGTATGGTCTACTTTTATATGGCGTTGAAGGCATTGAGGCTCAATGCGATGACCCAAAATTTGTTGCACAGTGTAATATATGTTTTTTATTATTTTTTTGTATATGGTAACTCAATAGGTCCAATTTTTTTTTAAACTCATATACCAACTAAATCAAGGGTGCGGCTATAGTTATGATGCGGAGTGTATATGATTTATATTATATCTCTATATAAACTACCCAACCTATTATTCATTTTTGACAATAACGAACTTAATGAAGTCGAATTTGGACACGACCGATACACCATTAAAAAGGCCTACAAAAAACCTTTCGACCTGTATAAAATGTTCAAATAAATTTCTTTTGAAGAAATTAAAAAATCCGAAAAAAATGAAAAAAATCCCGTTTTTCCATAGCCGCGATTTAGTTTGATGCGGCAATGCTAATAAAATCATCAAACCAATATTCCATTGATTGCCTAAGAACCGACTATAGGGTATATTAAAGATACATATAAGAAATTAGTTAGTGCCCCCCAAGACACTAATATACACACACATTGATATTTGCAGTAGTTGTTATGGGGTCATTATTAGTGAAATCAATCATGAATATTCTTGACCCCCTCCGATATTGATGAAATTTGGTTAAGATCTTACACTACGTAAAAAACTAACAAATGCAAATTTTCAGCCCTCTAAGTCAACAGGGGCCGAAAATACGGAGGGTCAAAATTTCCCCCAAAATCTCCCAGTCGCGACACTTTACACCGTAAAAACTTAATATCGTTGGTTCTATTATAGCTAGAAAGCCCATTTTTGGTTTGTTTTGAAGCTCATAATATGCTCTATAAGACCTACCATAACCAAAAAATTTTCGAAAAAAATAAGGGTTACCTCCCTTATTTTAAGGTCGTGATAAAGGGAGGAGAAAATGGGGAGGATGGTATCCCCCGATTTTTTTTTTACTTGATAATCTTATAGAGAAAGTCCTAAAGAATATATTCTAAAATTTTTAAGTTGGGACAACAATGGGCTCACTCAAAATCAAAATTTTTCACAATTTCCCCTAAAATCTCTAAATCGCAACACTCTTGAACCTTAAAAATTTAATATCATATGTGCTATTGTAGCTACAGAGTCCATTTTTGTTTGTTTTAAAGCTTATAGTACGCTCTACAATACCTACCTTAACCAAAAAATTTTAGAAAAACAGGAAGGGTGCTCCCCTTATTTAAAGGTCGTGGCAAAGGGTGGAGGAAATGGGGGGAAAGTATCCCCCGATTTTTTTTTAACTTGGTATTCTCAAAGTGCAAGTCCTAATGAAAATATCCTAAAATTTTTATGTTGGGACAACAATCAGATCGACCAAAATCAAAATTTTTCACAATTTCCCCAAAAATCTCCAAATCGCGACACTCTTGCCCATTTCAAATTTAATATCATGGACTGTATTGTAGCTACAAAGTCCATTTTTGGTTTGTTTTAAAGCTCTTAATATGCCCTACAATATTACTATTACAAAAAAAAAATAAAAACATTAGAGGTGCCTCTTGTATTATAAGATCGAGGCAAGGGGTGGGGGAAATCGGGGGATAGTATCCCCCAATTTTTTTTACCTTGTTTTTTTTTAAAGAGTAAGTTCCAGAGAGCATATCCTGAAATTTTTATCTTGGGACTCCAATGGGAGGCGCAAGAATGTCGCGATTTGATGATTTTGGGGGAAAATTTTGAAAAATTTTGATTTTGGTCCATCCCATTGTTGTCCCAACATAAAAATTGTAGACTATGTTCATTAGGACTTGCACTTTGAGAATCCCAAGTAAAAAAAATCGGGGGATACTTTCCCTCCATTTCCTCCACCCTTTGCCACGACCTTTAAATAAGGGGAGCACCCTTCCTTTTTTTCTAAAATTTTTTGGTTTTTGTATGTCTTGTAGAGCGTATTATAAGCTTTAAAACAAAAAAAAATTGGCTCTGTAGCTACAAAAGCAATTATGATATTAAATTTTTAAGGTTAAAGAGTGTTCCGATTTGGAGATTTTGGGGAAAATTGTGAAAAATTTTGATTTTGAGCGATCCCATTGTTGTCCCAACTTAAAAATTTTAGAATATATTCTTTAGGACTTTCTCTATAAGATTATCAAGTAAAAAAAAAATCGGGGGATACCATCATCCCCATTTTCTCCTCCGTATATCACGACCTTAAAATAAGGGAGGTAACCCTTATTTTTTTTCGAAAATTTTTTGTTTATGGTAGGTCTTGTAGAGCATATTATGAGCTTCAAAACAAACCAAAAATGGGCTTTCTAGCTATAATAGAACCAACTTTATTAAGTTTTTACGGTGCAAAGTGTCGCGACTGGGAGATTTTAGGGGAAATTTTGACCCTCCGTGTTTTCGCCCACTGTTTACTTAGAGGGCTGAAAATAAGTGTGCATTAGTTTATCACTTAGTGTTACAACTAAACCAAATTTCATCAAAATCGGAGGGGGTCACGAAAATTTTTAGCTATTTTTGATTGATTTCACTAAGACTGACCCTATGTAGTATTAGTTGTATTACAAAAAAGGGTTAAATAAAATTTACTACGTGTAAATGATATAATTTGCAAATTTTTTCTTCAAACTTTTTTTAACAGTTTTTGTTATTAAAGTTTAAGAAAGTTTTTATTTTCTTTTGAATTTTTAATTTTCTACTACAGATAAAATTACGTAAACTGTGTGTGGAAGAAAGGGATTTCTCTATCTTCTTTTGTTTTTTTGTGAAATTTTCAATCTTTTGTAATACAAAAACTTAAATTTAGTTAAATAGCCTTTGGCTAATGGATTGTCCATGTTTAGTATATGAGAAAATAACAAAAATCCCTAAGGATCATTTGGAAATAAAACTTTATGATAGATAACAAAATGAAAAACTTTTTAATGTATCGATAACAGAAAATTGGTAAGAAAAGATTAAAGTAAATAATTTATATGGGTTTAAGAAATCGACTTTGGGAAGAAAGAACTAACAATAAGTTGATGAAAATTTCGTTTAATAAAAGGAAAATTATAATAGAAAATTTTTTTACAAAGTAAAAAAACGGATTTATGTATATTTAGGAAAGCATTTATCAGACTCGATTCTATTGAGAAAAGAAAATTCAGTTTTTCACCTGATTTGCAAAACTTTCATTTCGACCTATCCCTAAATCAAAATTTAAACAGTTGTATTCTTTCCCATGATAGTTTAAGTTTACTATAGCTATTATTTAAAATATATATTATTTTATCCGCTTGACAATTCAATTTATATTCATACTCTTCTTCATTTCCATATTTAGTTTAAAAACAATAACAAATCTAGACAACAAAATGTTGCAGGCACGTTTTAGGTTGACAGCAACCTTACACAAACACTCGCAAATCGTGCCATATATTTTAGAAAAAAATGTAGCCACATCACTGATGTCACTTTTCTGATACTGTAAACATTTACTAAAATAATATTTGGCCAAAAAAAAAAAATTCCCTACAAATGTATATGAAAAGCAAACACCCATAATACTAATATTAAAGAGTACATTGAAGCGAAAGTGGGCGTAACAGAATTGGCAAAGTGTAATTTATTAAAAAAAAATTCCTGGAAAAGTACGGCCTGTAAACATAAATGGAATAGGGAAATCACACTGGTAGTATATATATATATTTTTACAACTTGTTGCGCTTCTAAATACTCTATGTCTGCCACAGTACACCATTTCAAAATGATCTCAAATTCCAATTACAAAATTTCTTTGACGAATAAAATTTTAAAATTTCTCAGTGGCTTTTGTGATTAAAACTAGTCCCTTGGTACTGGTTGTTCTTTTTTGCATTACATGGCCGAATAGTGTCGAATTTAGCTAAATATTTGAAACCATTTCAATTGCAAATAGCAATGGTGTAGTTGTAGTTGCAGTCCTGTACTGCCACATCGAAAACAACATAATACTTGTGTATATCATTTTATATTAAAAATTATAAAAACTTGTTATAATAGAAATACAATCCAAATGATTTAACTAGATTCTTGGCAAACCCAATAAACAAAAATGTGTTTTTAAAATATGATAATTCGCCTTATTCAAAGTTTTTGGAAAATACGATAATTTAGTGCAGGCTTTCCAAAATTTTTGATCTCCCGAGTAAAAATGTTTAGATATATTTTTATATATCACATCTTATCCGAAACTTGATAGATCAGTCCTGATGCGAATAAGATCACTACTGATCCGAGATTTGAAAGATCAGTACTGATCCGAAAAATGGATCGCTATGATTAGAATCAGTTTTAATCGCACGGATACATTGTCATCCGAAAAATGGGTCTATATAATTAGACAAACCCATTTTTCGGATGACATTGTATCCGTCCGTTTAAAACTGATCTAATGTTAGCGATCCATTTTTCGGATCAGTGCTGATCCATTACATTGTTACTTGGGCTGTCGATTCGAAGACATTCTAGTGACGTCCGTCTATCGTCCGGAGGCACTAAAAACAGTAATGGTAATTATAGCCTAGCAAAGTTGTTAAAAATCGCACTTTTTTTCGACTTTTTTAACAACGGTTTGTTCGCGAACGCGAAATGATGGGAAAAATTGGAAAACTAGGAAAAAAAGTAGACAACAGTCATCAAAGGTCAGACAAATTGAAAAAGATAAAGTATTGTAAGGCTGTGGGATTTTTTTTGATGATTGATGAAGGGAGGTTTACATTAGTTTTTAAGTGGCTGTTGACGTTTTACGTCAACACACGTAGACTCTGAGGTCCGTTGTGATACCCCAGGACTGTAATAGGTATCCCTACTGGTCCCTGTTGTTAAACCAATTTGAGCTTCTTATGAAGCTTCTTAGATATTGAATTCTGACATCCGACAAATCAGAAAGATCGTGCAGCTCCCTAGATCCCAGTGAAGCAAGTCTCTGAGTAGAAAGTGCCGGGCAATAGCAAATGAAGGGTTCCATAGTTTCCAACTCCTCTTCATCCATGCAACTCCGGCAAAAGTCATTCGACGGCACATTTAACTACTCTGCGTGTTTCCCTATAAGACAGTGTCCGGTAATTATAGCAACTACCGTTGAAATCTCTCCTCTTGGAAGCGATATCAGCTAACTTGTTCGCTTCTTATTAAGAAAAGGCCAAATCTGTTATGTTGTCTCACACGTCCATCCATTTTACCCATCTTTGATTAAACTCGTAACAAAGCCGTCATTTTGTTTGGCAAGTTTCTACAGACATTCCAACACTTTCCAATTCTGTTGGAACCTGTAAGATAGTTCCCAGTCTTGCAAGCTCATCGGCTTTGCAATTCCCAAGAATGTCTGTGTTCCTTGGAACCTATATGTGTCGTACGTCAAACTGCTTGGCCATCTCATTAAAAGGCGAGCAGCAGTTAAGAGCTGACTTATTCGTGCAGCCTCGATCTATCTGTGTAAACATTTTTGCGGCTCCACTACCAAGAGAAGGACCAGGAAGTCGGTAAGGATCTCTGGCTTAAAATCAACTCAGAGTCATTGCACCTCTTAAAAGGCGAGTTGAATATTCAGGTCAAAACATCTGAAAATAATTCTCCCCAAAAACGAAATGCAAAAATTACTCGTAGCTGCATGAAGGTAGTGCAGATTAATCTGAATGACTATTGAGCAGCAACGGACGAATTGACTCATTTAATGGACGTGGTTTTGATACAGGAAACCTGCCTCCTCGTGGAATTTCATGCTCATCTCACCATCTAGTAAGGGCATTTTGTACAGGAAGGTCATTAATTTATTTCTTCTGTCTCATTGCAGTCATGGCGATCTAACGGTGACCTCGCTTGAACACAGAGGGATGCCAACGCTGATCCTGGGTCCATGTGTTTGCCATACGAGGAGAATGACACCCTGCACAATATCTACGAACTCTGATAGAGGTTTGTTTGACAAAGAGCCAGGATAATGTGATAGGTTAAGATGCCAGTGCTCACCACGCACTGTAGGAAAACACTGACATCAACAGGCGAGGTGAGTCCATATTTGATTACCTTTAACCCACTAATTTAGTTATATGTAACAAAGGAAGTAGGCCGATGTTCTACAACAGAATTAGGGAACAAATTATTGACGTTACTATGGTTTAAAACACGGAGGCGGTTATAATTTCAGACTGGAGGGTATTTCAGGAATACATTTTAGCATTGATCTCTAAATGAAGAAAATCAGCCCCAAGAAAGCGAACTGGGTTAAAATTCGAAGACTTCTGAATGCATTGCAGCCTTCAAAAATGGAGAAACCGACCAGCATACAAGATTTAGAGAAATATGTTAGTTAAGTCATGAACACCCTTATGCAAGCTTATCTTAAATCCTGTCCAGACAGTTTACCACCGAAGAAGATCCATCAACCGTGGTGGACGCCGAAATTCATCAATGAAATATGTATCAGAATGTGTATTTCAAAATTTTGTTTACTGGGATTTCTATAGAATATTGTTTTTTATTCCCATTATTGTGTGGTTGCAAGTTTTTTATGTGATAATATTAGTATGAGTATTATGTTTCATGTGTTTATACACAATGTGTATATGTGTACAATAACACATACATACAAATCCATAAACACAAGTCAAAAAATCAAAACTTAATTTTATTAAAATTTTCATTTTTTGGACATTTCCGCATGTTTACACAACGGATGTGAACAACATCCGGTTCATTTGTTTTTTTTTTTTTTTTTTTGTTTTTGTTTCTAAAACAAACAAATTCAAAAACCAAGTGAGAGTGTTGCGTTATGTTCCTGGCTACTCATATTTTGACAATAAATGTATAAATTTTGAAATTACCAACAGTTGCATAAATGTATAAAATGGTTAAAATACGTGTGAGTGTGTGTGTTTGAAAATAGAAAGGATAACATGAATTTGCGTTTATTATAAAATTGTTTATATTCGTAAAGGATTTTTTTTGTTGGAGTAGGAATCTGCCCATACAAAACCAAATTGACCACAAAGGTCAACTACCAAAAAATAAAAAACATTTATAACTTAAAACTCATTGTACATTCATATATTTGTGGGTAAATAAGTGTATGTACGGATCTTTGGTTAACATGCCGGGTATCCTGGAGTATCCTTGTACTTTCACAATTTACATATTTAAGTAAATGAGTTTTTGAAAGCTTTTTCAGTTGTTCTTGTATGTAGGTTAGGGTTAGTAACTAAAAGAAAAATTTAACATATTTTTTGACAAACATGATTTTGTAGAAAATTTTATGTTTTTGTTGTATATAAAATGAAGCAGCAAATAAAATAATAAAAACATTTACATTTTATATTAATGGTAACATTTGTTGCTACCACATCAACCGTACCAAGTTACTGACAAGGGAGATCTTCTCTAGGGTACTCTTTGAATTTCTTGAAACTAACTGTTGTAACAACAATTCCAAATTTTTCCAGCTTCGTTTTTACTTTTAAGTCTAAAAATGGATCACTTACAAAAATGTAGTCGAATAAGATTTTTGTTTTCTTCGTTTCAAGAAAATCTGAAAAAAAAAATCACAAGGAGTCTTCCTTGTAAGTTACGGAATCCAAAAACTATGTTACAAAACAACCAACATGTTGGTTTGTCCTTACGAATATTTTCTCTGAAGTAATATATTTTTTGTTTTGTAGAGTGTTAGTAGTTTTGCCAGTTAAAAATACAAACATTTTAATGTTATTTCACCATTTGGCTAGAAAATGATATATTTGTATATTTTTGAGGGACTATGGGGCAAAGTTAAGAAAACGTTAATTAAATGGCACAAATAAAAAGTCAAACCTTCCCAGCAAAACTTAGATTACCAAATAAGGTATAAAATAAGGTATAGGATCTCTTATTTTATACATTGCAGCATTGATGATTTTAACAGGCGATGAGACTCAAAGAAATGCATCCACATTATCACAAAGAATACCAGTAAGGTATAAAATAAGTCATAAATTTATAACGAAGAATACGAGTAAGGTGAAAAATATATGATATTTTATAGGTTACGAGAAATGAAATAATATAGCATACCAGAAGATAATATATAAGGTGTTACGAGTAGTGAAAAAGTAATTTTGTTTTAAATTTACTCACGTGATTGTAAGTGAGTGTAAGTAGATAAAATATGCTCGTGAGTGTGCGTGTGTCGTTAGAAATTTCCTGTCGTGAGCCCTTCTCTAGTTTAAACTTATGCATTTTTTTATAAAATAATTATTTTTTATGTTATTGTAATGCATTATGCATCCAATTATAAATAACACATTATTTCAAACTTTCAAATAATACATAATGTAACCAAATATAAGTCATCCATGATTTAATGTTTAGAAATAACAAATATGAAATACATTTTTTCCAATAATCATGTATTACGTGGCAAATTATTAGTAATGCATTATTTTTCACTTGAAAATAATACGTTGTGGAACAAATGTTTGGTAAGACATCATAAAATAATGCTACAAATAAGTTATATGCATTACCTGGTAATGTGTTATATAATCACTACCCATTACCAAAGTTTTGCTGGGTTACTTAAAATTAATCAATGAAAATGAATAAAAATCGTTTCAGTTTTGTTTTTAAATATGCGAGCGGCACTTTTCTGTTTGGCAAATTTTTTTTTAACATGATAATGTTTTTAGGCTGGTGTCTAATTTTAAAAAAGTTGCAGGACGCCACCTCAGTTTGCCTATATAAGCTAACAATTAACGAAAAAGAAAACAAGAATTACTATTTTCATTTTCTTAAAACCAAAAAATTTAATAACTTGGGTTTGTAACTTGGATAATAGTTCACCTCGTGGTAAATAAAACGGGTTTTCACCAGCTGGTGAATAAAAAGTAACATAATTATTTTTCAACAAAAATTTTTTTTTTTTCATCAAATTTTTTTTTTCCATAAAATTTTTTTTCCATCAATTTTTTTTTTCATCAAACTTTTTTTTTCAAAAAAAAATTTTTTTTATCATACTTTTTTTATCCATAATTTTTTTTGTTATCAAATTTTTATACCCTCCACACTAGTGAAAGAGGGTATATATAAGTTTGTCATTCCGTTTGTAACACATCGAAATATTGGTCTAGGACCCCATAAAGTATATATATTCATGATCCACGATCAATTTGATGTCGATCTCGCGACGTCCGTCCGTCCGTCTGACTCTCTGTATTTCCGTCCGTAGAAAACACGCTAACTTTTGAAAGACTTTACAGGGGCTACTGAAGTTTGGCATATATGTTGGTCATTTACCTGGTCAGGTTGGTATTGCAATCCAGCCAAATCGGTCCAGTGGTTCAAAAGTTATGAGCAAAAGAGTAAATTTCGGCAAGGGTTTTTCGCGAATTTACTAGATAAAAAACACGGTAACTTTCGAAAGACAATTATGAGACTGCTGAAACGTGGCATGTATCTTTGGCGTTCCCCAGGTCTATTGTGTATTGAATTTCAGCTCAATCGGTCCAGTGGTTCAAAAGTTATAAGCAAAACCACGAATTTCAGATTGGGTTCATCTTAAATGCCACGTGGTAAACAAGTTTTAAGGCATTGGTGCCTTAAAACTTGTTTCAAACTAGTTTAGTTTTAAAGCAATGCTTTTTAAACTTGTTTAGTTTTAAAAGCATTGGTAACTTAAAAATTACACTCGAAAAAAATTTTACACTCAAAAAAAATTTTACACTCGAAAAAAAATTTAGCTTTTCTTTAAAAAATGTCAATATTTTCAAACTAGTTTTGTTTTAAAGCAATGCTTTTTAAATTTGTTTAGTTTTAAAAGCATTGGTAACTTAAAAATTACACTCGAAAAAAATTTTACACTCAAAAAAAATTTTACACTAAAAAAATTTTTTTTTTTACAAAAATGTCAATATTTTGTGTACGTGCATTCACTCAGAAATATTTTGACAGTAAAAAAAAAAAATTACACACGAAAAAAGTTTTACACTACAAAAAAAATAGTAATTTTTCTTTTTTAAATGCCAAAAAAATTTTTTTTACTCAAAATAAAATATTGTTAATTTCTTCTACGTTAAAATGTACTAAAAAGGCATTGTGGAGGGTATTCATAGATTCGGCAAAGTCGAATTTAACTTTTTTACTTGTTTTTTTCATCAAAATTTTTTCTCCAAAAATTTTGGGTTCATTAATTTTTTTTTAACATAATTTTGTTTTTCGTGAAAAAAAAATATTTTTTCGTATTGCTCTAGACTCGCTTAACCAACGACCAGAAGCTTTTGACTTCCTAGCAAGCTTTTGACTTCCTGAAAACTTTCTGCAATTCCGATTAAAGCAACATTTTTCCTTTATCAGCTACCGCGATATATTTCACGACTTTTATTATATGATGAGGACTTGTTTATACATTCAAATATTATTTATGATTTGTCCAAACCTGAACACATTTTTATCAAAAAACCACTATTTAAATTTTCTGATGACATGACATAATCCCCACGGACATAATCCCCATTTCCGTTATGGGGATTATGACTAAATTCATTTCGGTCATTATCCCCATAATGGTGGTGGGGACTATGACCGAAAATTATTTGTACATAATCCCTATAAAAAACGGACATAATTCTCAGATTTATAGGGATAATGACCACGTAACAAATGGCCATAATCTCTATTACAGGGATTATGCCTACTATACTAGTTGGTCATAATCCTAAAATTCGTGTTAAAAGTTTGTCTGCGTAGCCGGACTTAGGGATTACAAACTCCATAAATTAATTTATCGGCTTCGCTAAACCCACCCTCTCTGCAGAAAACGGGAAATATGACCAAAATTGCTTTGAAATTACTCCCCATAATGTGAATGGGGGTTATGACGGAAAAAAGTTCGGTCGTAATCCAAACAAGGAACGGTAATAATCCCCATTGGGATTGTGACCGTTTTGGAATGGGTCATAGTCCCCACAACTGTTATGGAGTTTATGACCATTATGAATTCGGTCATAATCCCAATTTCAGTTATGGGTGTAATATCCGTGGGGATGATGTCCTGTTACAAAATTTTCTAATAAACACCTCTGGAAACACAATCAACTGGAAACAGAATCCTGCACCATAGCACACTGCAAGGCTCTCTAGTAGGGCGGATCGAGAAATGCTTTTTCACGAATTTCACTTGGGCGCTATGCGGGATTGGTAAAAATAGATGCCAAAACGATGTGGTTAAAATTTCAGGAAAATCGCACCACATCTAGGGGTCCCCCTCCATCGCTGAAGTTTCCACTTTTTTAAGCCAAAGAGCATTTTTTTAAAAAATTATCAAAAATTCAAATTTTATCAGATTTTCCTAATTTTGGATTATATGTGGTCTAGTTAATCACATCTTTTTAGATTTTAAATATCAGCTTAATACGATATCGCTAACCTCCAAAAACCAGAGGTGGAAAAGTATGCTTAAATTTTGGAGAAACCTTAAAAGCAACTTTTTGCAATTATGTAAAAAAAACACATTAAAATTGCAAAATATGATTTTTTTTTCCCGACTTGGAAAATAGACTACCCATGGATTCCAAAACCGTTAAAACCAAAAAATACGAAATTCTTGAACGGCGTGTGGACCAATCTCAACTTACGATATTTTTTAAAAAAAATTTATTTCATACATTTTTTTATATTGCTCTATTAACAACTACAATTAACAACTATAATTGCTCTATATTTTAAACATTTTTTACAAATTATGTCATATTTTCCTATTAAAGATATTCTGATTAAAATTTAAGAAGTCATTAACCCTTGTCGACATGGGGTCATATGAGTCCCACACAAAAAATTGTTTTTTACAAATAGCTTAAAATAGAAAACTTTTATGAGTTTAGCGGATATTTTTTGTATATGGGGCATTCCATGTCAAATCGGACACTTGGAAAATTTTTTTTTTTAGATTTTCCCAATTTGTTTACAGTTTTTAGTACCTTCGAAATCTCTTTCGTGGTAAATTTTCAGATTTTTTTGATATCGTATTAAGCTGATATTTAAAATCTAAATAGATGTGATTAAGTAGACCACATAAAATCCAAAATTAGGAAGATCTGATCAAATTTAAATTTTTGATAATTTTTTAAAAAAATGCTCTTTGGCTTAAAAAAGTGGAAACTTCAGCGTTGGAGGGGGACCCCTAGATGTGGTGCGATTTTCCTGAAATTTTAACCACATCGTTTTGGCATCTATTTTTACCAATCCCGCATAGCGCCCAAGCGAAATTCGTGAAAAAGCATTTCTCGATCCGCCCTACTCTCTAGTGCTTGAAATTAAGTTAGATGCATATGAATATTGTATTATAACATTTTATATGGTTTTGTTAGAGTAAATGAATGTCTCTGCATATGTGTGTTTTTATATTCATGTGGATGTGTGTGTGTGTGTGTTTGACACCATTATACACTGTTGTCTAATAAAAACAAATGGCAAACATAAGGCGTCATGTTATAACAAACATTTTCTAATATTATGGTCATAGACATGTTATTGTTACCTTATTTTTCTTCTTCTTTATTATTTTTAATAATAACTGAAAGTATGTATGTATAAAGGTTGAATTTTTAGATTTTATTTTACAACACACATGTGTCGACTACTAACGTTTGCGGCTAGATGGTTAATGTGTTGGTTCACATACGGTGTGCTATTTGACTCCTTGTAAACGGATATGACTTTGGTAAATTGTGTGAGCGGGCGTAAAATTAACTCGTTTTCTGTATTCATAAAAAAGGTGATGAATTTTTAAGTTTTGCCAAAAATAATTATTAAAATAACGTAAAAATTGTATATTCAGCAGTGCCGAATCACGAAAGCACTAACAACTCTTCAGAACTCTTTTTAGATTTATGATTTTTTTTAAATTCGAGTCTACAGGAAGCATAATAAATTCCAAACGAAAAGTACTAGATCGGGCAAGTTTGGAAAAAATATTTTTATTGCTCGTAAATGGGCCAAATCTAATCAGGGCGACAAAGTTCTACTTAAGTGCTAAATTAACATCTGAAAACCGTATTTTCCTTCATCTGTCTTTTGTGCTTTGATGGGCCGGAGCGGGCATTCAAAAAGGTGTACGGTGTTATGAGGTGCAGAGTTGCAGAGAGTACATGCGTCCGAGTTAACTTTGGCCAGTTAACTGTTCAGACCCCAAGAGTTACCTGACCTAAGTTTGAACAATATCGTAAAGACCTTACGTGCAGGCTATTTACCTCTTTTCTTTTTCTCTCGTCCTCTCAATGGACTCGGAGGCAATTTCGAAGTGGAGTCGGGCCTGTGCCTCTTTTAAGTTGCCACTCTGCACCCGATTGGTGGGGTGACATAGGGGCGATTTATCGGAAAGCAGGCCAGGACTCACTCGTTTCACCTCCAGGGCCGACGTACCTAAAACGCTATCATTCTCGGTCATATAACACCCAAGCACGAATTGGCAAATAAGAAGGGATCATTGGCTCCAAACGGGAAGAAATTTGGTCTCTTGATGGAGGTGGTGTTCAGATTTCACTGAGAGACGAACTTGTTACCACCCTGAGGGCCGTGTTATGCGCCGTTTGGAATTTTCCCTATGCGCCGTTTGGAATTTTCCCTTCCCTAACAGACGGCGCCCAGACCAGGGCGGTATAGTCGATAAGGAGACGACCTACTTCTTTATATGTTGATAAGACCGTTTTCTTATCTCTGACCCAGATACTGCCCGTAATCGTTATCAAAATGTAGTTCCTTCCTTTCATTTGGCTGGTCATCTCTTCAGCATACCTGGCATATATAAAGAGGCTATCAAAGAGGTCCCCAAAAATCTATGGCTTTTCACCGTTGGAACTCTCTGTACACTTATATGGGTATTGAGCTTCCTGGTAAAGTTTCAAAGTGGTCCCCAAGAATCTTTGGGTTTTCACCATGGGAACTCTCTGTTCACTTACGAGGATTTTGAGTTCCCTAGTAAACTCTTTAGTCCATGTGGTGAAGAGTGTGTCAATTGAATTGGGTGTTGAGAGTTAGAGGTTCCTAGCTGCCAAAAAGTTGCGCAGTGTTAGCAGATAAATAGCTGCTAAGCTGTTCTTTCAGGGCTTCAATATCCCTGCACACGCCTCCTAGCTATTAAGTTTGCCAACTATATTAAGGCCTTATTCAGATCAAGAGCTTCCGTTATCGTCCTCTCGTGAGGGTGCTTACTGCTAACGATACCGTCTATGACTGTCGTCATTTCGCAAAACGGAGTCGTTGTGCTATGCCCAGAACTAAAGCCATGTTGGTGGTCTGCCATGTGGAGATTCTCCCGAAGTGAAAGGAAAAGGACACTTTCCAGGACATTAACCAATAGGGGGGTTATAGGTATGTTGGAGCTCCCCAAGTTAATGGGTTTGGGAACGGGAATAATCTTCCCGAGCTTCCACACATCTGAAAGCTACACGTAGACACACTGGCTAGACGTCTTCGCCAACACTTTTCTCCCAGGCGCTTGAGCATAATCATTGCAGGATCATCGGGACCTATTGCCGTGGAGGCTTTCGCTTTCCTTCAGATGCCTCAGTGTTCCCTGTTAGGTCAGGCTGGATGCTCACCAA
Source organism: Pegoplata infirma (assembly GCA_963921195.1). Lineage (NCBI taxonomy): Eukaryota > Metazoa > Arthropoda > Insecta > Diptera > Anthomyiidae > Pegoplata > Pegoplata infirma. The sequence goes on along the minus strand of OY992537.1, from coordinate 20,670,611 downwards.
ATTATCGGTTTAAGGCAGCATCTTTGGTAGTCAAGCGGCGTGCCACTGTCAAAAGGGGTATTCCGATTTATCTTCTGCGGGCATTCGGATGGTTCTTTATCGTAAACCACAGGCGCTAAGAACTTTTATCTGACTCTTCTAGGTGCCGTATCCACAGATCTTTGCAGTAGGAAGAGACTAAAGCATTAATCTCAGGGCTCAGTTTCCTTAAACGAAGGTACGCTGAATTTTTTTTCTCCGGCTGGCATCTCGTCTATCTGCTAGACGACATGCCTCCGGCGGGAAGTTCGTACATCAATTAAGATCTTTCCTTTCTCATTCTGAAGTTGTCGATTGAGAAGTCAGCTGACTGAATTGTAGTTCCGTCATCTCCTGAAATCTGACCCTATCCGATTTCTGAAAGCTCACAAAATTACGTTCTTCAGCAGATGTGAATTCCAGAATTTTTAGATCTTAACGGTGATCGGGATGTGATCAGAGTTGAGGGCGATGTCGGCATGCCAGGTGGTGAAGGCTACAAGGTCAATGCGGGCTATTGAAAGATCTGGTAAGCCACGACAGTTTTCGGTGATGCAAGTAGGTTGTCATTCATTGACAACATACCTCTTGCATCATTTTCCTACTCAGACTGCCAGCTATCATGATGCTAATTTAGGTTACCGAGTATGACTCCGTCCATTAAAAATTCAATGAAAGAGCGATATTCCGAACGGCAGACTGCGGATGGAGGGTTGTAGATATTCACAATCTCAACCAATCTAGATCGAACGGCGATCCCCTGGAGTTCCAAGTGACCGTTTTTCAATGTGATGGACAGTAGACCGAAGTCATGGACAAGAAAAGCAAGGTCTCCTTCTTTGCCCCTCTTACGGTTGGGGGACCGCGGTCGCTATTAGTCTCTTTTCTATGAAGGCGTCAACCTCCTTAATCTTCCTGATCAGTCCGCTGCAACTCCACTGTAATATCGTAAAATAAACAGGCATGCCCGTACGGTCTGTTCTTAAGTTCAGTACTTTGAAATAATATTTTTTAAATTGTGAAGTACATCATTAAGTTTGGCAAGACCGTATTTAAGTTTTATACTTCTTTGACTCTCTAGAAGTCTAATTCACAAATTAAAAGTTCTTTTGTTACAAATCCATTCAAAAATTTTAATTTTCCTACAAAAGGTACCCATGTACCGGTGTTGCCGTATCAATATTGTATTACATTTTTTAGTCCAAAGTGTTTAGAGAAGAGAGAAAGTGTTGCAGAAAATGTTAAACCGCAACATTATTAAACATCATTTCCCCTTTAACGTACCTACTTCATGAAACGACCCACCATTAAACAATATGGATTAAACGATGCTTATAACCAAGAATAAATGAATGAATAATTCTTTATAGCTTCACTTTATACAAAGTCTGGTAAAAATATGAATTAATTTTTTTTTTAACACAAATCCATATGGAAGGTTAACAACAAAAACTTTGTTTAAACAAGTATGGATGTGTTAATACGAGAATATCTGTATGTGAAAGGATATTACACCTGAGTACCTTAAATTTTTGTTACATGTAATATAAGTACATAATCCTTACAAACATATGTTTTATCCTTATGGAGAGGAGAACCATAAAGAAAAAAAAGGTTTCTGTGGCTTTTAATTTAAAAACTTTCAATTTTAATTGCTTTTTTGTACTTGATGACTTGTAACTAATAAAAGAAGACTTGTTTATGCTTTTTATTAAAACTTAATTTCTATTCCACTTAATTTACTAAATGAAAATTCATATTTAACATATTGTTTAAGAATTTTTTATTTTTTTTTGTGGGGGATTTTCTGACCATATTCCATTTAGAGCAAACATAATTCCCTTGAGCTTCATTAAGCATATGAAATTTATGAATGTTTTTACTTAAGAGACAACCAACACATACACACGTGGCTAATTTCCCAACAAAAATATAAATAAACAAATGTACGTGTTTAAGTCCAAGTCCAACAAAGATGATGACACAATTCTCCCTTCCAGAATTTAGTTTAGTTTAATATATTAAAATATATATTAAAATATTTGCTAAATATTTTCTTTTTTGACACATACAAATAGCATAAGCACACGTACAAAAGAAACGCCAAAGGAAAAAACTAAACAAGAAAGGTCTTTCAGAGGGCACCCACCCACCAATTGCCCTGAAACTTGCATATGGGAATGAGGGTAGAAAAATTAGAGTTACCTGTATTTTAAGCTGCCCAATCTCAAATTTCACAAGTAGAAAAGTTAAATTCAACTTGGCCGAATCTAAAAATACTATCCACAATGCCATTTTTAAAGGATAATAAATTTTTTAACGTGAACAAAATAACAATTTTGATTAGAAATATTTAATTTTGAGAAAAAAAAACCTTTTTTGTCATTTTTGTAAAAAAAAAGAAAAATTTTTAGTGTAAAAATATTTTTGAGTGACAAAAATAATTTATAAAGTAATTTTGTGGCTTACCAACGATTTAAAAGCTTGTTTTTTTAAGCCTCGGTTTTTTTAACACATGATTTTAAGGTGAAACCAATCGGTAATTCACGGTTTTTCTTAAAACTTTTAAGCCACTGGACCGATTTGCTTGCCAAGCTTCAGCTTCCTCAAAATTGTCTTTATTAGCGTTTTTTTTATCTCGTAAATTTGCAAAAATGCTTGCCGAATTCACTCTTTTTCTTATAACTTTTGAACCACAGTGCACTGGACCGATTTTGCTGAATTACAACACCAACCCGACCACGTAAATGACCAACAATAGTAAGCGTGTTTTCAACGGCAGACGGACGGACATCGCTAGATCATCTTTAAGTCGATCGAGGATCACAAATATACATATATACCTTATCGGGTTCTACACCAATATTTCGAGGTGTTACAAAGGGAGTGACAAACTTAGTACCAGTTTACAGAAAGCGAAGTATGCATACGAACGAAATGTGTTTTGTTATTGTAACAACTACATAATACATGTGAAATTTTCGTTCGTATGTTTCGTTCGTATGTATCGTACTCTGACCCTCGCAACTTGAGCGGTCACTCCAATATTCTTTCTTCAATAGGAATTAGGAAAAACCTAGATATGCCGACGGATAGAATTAACACTGTGCTTCGCTTTGGAAGGAAATTTGAGATCGTGATACCGAGTAGACCAGAGTGGGATGAAGGTGGTCCATATGTGGATACTAGAAGCCTAAACTGGTATACTGACGGATCCAAAATATCCTCTGGAGTTGGCGCTGGTGTCTACGGTCCAAACACGCGGATCTCCGAACCAATGGGTAGGTGGCCTACAGTTTTTCAGGCTGAAATTCAGGCTATTACAATATGCGCTAGGGTTAATATTGCAAAGGGTATGAAGGGTACTCATATTTCAATCTTCTCTGATAGCCAGGCAGCACTTCAAGCGCTGTCTTCTTGGGAATTTAAATCCAAAATGACACTGGAATGTTTTGATACCCTTCAGCAGCTGGCCGGGAGAAACAAAATTATTCTACTTTGGATCCCTGGTCATAGAGGTTTTGAGGGTAATGAGATAGCGGATGAGCTTGCTAGAAATGCCTCCGCTACTCCTACGACCGGACCCGAACCCTATTGTGGGGTAAACTGGTCCACCTTCTCAAACATGATTAAGGGTTTGGAAAGAACCGACTTCTTAAACTTATGGGAAAATTCAGGAGGTCTACGACAATCCAAAGCACTAATCGCTCCATTATCATATGGAAGTATACTTAATCACACCAAAAGTGACATAAGGTTACTGACAGGTTTTCTCACCGGGTATTATAAGGTAAATTATCACTTGCATAATTTAAACCTTTGTGCATCTTCTTTGTGTCGACTTTGTCTTGAGGAAGTGGAAACAACGCAACACATATTATGTGAATGCATCGCAATATGTAGGATCAGAAGACGGTTCTTAGACAAGGAATTGCTTAATTCTGAGGATATAAGGCTAGCTTCTCCATCCTCTGTTATAATGTTCATTAGGAACATTGAACAGAGTTTGAATTAGATTAATGGATCTTGGCACAAAAGACCCATAAGACCCCCTTGAATAAAAACAAGTAGAAAAGTTAAATTCGACTTTGCTGAATCTATGAATACCCTCCACAGTGCATTTTTTTTAAATGGTAGTACATTTTTTAACGTGAAAAAATTAAAAATTTTGATTAGAAATATTTTATTTGAGTAAAAAACTCTTTTTTTGTCATTTTTTTTTTTTAAAGAAAAGTTACTAATTTTTTTTTTAGTGTTTCTTAGTGAATGCACGTACGTATGTACACAAAATATTGTCATTTTTGTAAAAAAAAAAAAATGAATTTTTTTTGTGTAAATTTTTTTTTGAGTGCAAAATTTTTTTTGAGTGTAAAATTTTTTTTGAGTGTAAGATTTATTTCGAGTGTAATTTTTAAGTTACCAATGCTTTTAAAACAAAACAAGTTTAAAAGCATTGCTTTAAAATTAAATTAGTTTGAAAAGCATTGTTAAGTTACCACCAATGCTTTTAAAACTTGTTAAAACACGTGGCATTTTAGATGAAACTAATGTGAAATTCAGGTTTTTGCTTATAACTTTTGAACCACTGGACCGATTGAGCTGAAATTTAATACCAAACAGACCCGGGGAACGGCAAAGATACCTGCCAAGCTTCAGTAGTCTCATTATTGTCTTTCGAAAGTTATCGTGTTTTTTATCTCGTAAATTCGCAAAACACCCTTGCCGAAATTTACTCTTTTGCTCATAACTTTTGAACCACTTGACCGATTTGGCTGGATTGCAATACCAACCTGACCAGATAAATGACAAACATATATGCCAAACTTCAGTAGCCTCTATAAAGTCTTTCAAAAGTTAGCGTGTTTTCTACGGACAGACAGACAGACGGACGGACGGACGGACGGACATCGCTAGATCGACTTAAAATCGATCGAGGATCATAAATATATATACTTTATGGGGTCCTAGACCAATATTTCGAGGTGTTACAAACGGAATGACAAACTTATATATTAGAGCGGAGTGAATTGTTCGGAGCAAAATTTTCGACAAAATCGTCTAGGATATTTGGATTCTGCATAAAATTCTAAGAAAAAATGCCGAACAAACCATGTCTCAAAAAACAGTTTTGACCCCCCCAATTTTCAAAAATAGTTTTGTACGACACACGCCTTTTCCATTAATCATCACGAGAAAAAGGGTATTTTTTTACCTATGATCTTTAGATTGTGTACATAGATACACTATGGAGCCATTTAGACATTCCCATTTACAGTTTTATTAAATTCCAAAATCTCGCGATTTTATTCGCGATTTTCATTTTTTAAAAATCACAAAATATGAAAAAGTGGCGTAGTTTGATGAGCGATAACTTCTTAAGTAAATATCCGATTTTTAAAATCAAAATTGAAATTAAAAGCTGAAGTCCTCTTAATTAAACTTAAAAGTTAAAAAAAAATTGTGTTATTAAAAAATGCATTTTAAATGCAAATGCATTATTTTAGTGCCTTTTCGTCAACTCTCACCTCTTTTGATTTTTTTTAATTAACATATTATGAAAGAATGACATTTTTGCAAAAAAAATCAGTCATCATTTTAATAGGACACAAAAGTTTTCTATTTTTAATATTTTTTTTTTTTAATTATGCCCATATAAAAAGAAAATTTTTTATTTTTTAAAATTTTAAAATTTTGTTAATAAATGATTTTAGGATTTTCAAATCGTTTATCGATGTACTTTGAAGATCTATAACTCCTTAAGTAAACATGGGATTTTGATAATCAAAATTGAAATTTAAAGCTAAAATCCTCTACTTTAAACGAAAAAGTTTTAAAAAATTGTAGCAAAAAAATAATGGTGTAGTTTACCACTTTTTAATTTTTTGTGGATTTTTAAAAAATTAAAATCGCGAATAAAATCGCGAATTTTTGGAATTTAATTAAGCTGTAAATGGGAATGTCTAAATGGCTCCTTAGAGTATCTGGCTTCAAAATAAAAAAAATATCTGAAGACCCAAGTCCAGATTTTTGTTTTTTAGCGCCCTCTAGCGGCGGTTTAGAGCAAAATTAATATCAAATATGGATTCCCCGTACCCAAAAATACCTCTAATACAAAATAAAAGCAAAATTTATTAGTAAAACCATATATTACAAATAATAAGCCCAGCTAAAAAAGTCGAATATCGTTCAAAATTATTTTTGAAAATTGGGGGGGTCAAAACTGATTTTTGAGACATGGTTTGTTCGGCATTTTTTCTTAGAATTTTATGCAGAATCCGAATATGCTTGACGATTTTGTCGAAAAAAAAAATTACTCCGCCCTATTATATATACCCTCTATCACTAGAGTGGAGGGTATAAAAAAAAATCGTTCGTCTTCTGTAAACTGGCACTTATATACACTTTATTACTAGAGTGGAGGGTATAAAAAAGGGTTACCACCTTATGAAAAAATGTGTCTTTCGGGAAAATCCTAATAAAATCCGAACTATCAGAAATTTCTCCAAACGCAAAAATACGGTTCAGCTTAATTTTAATAGAGATTATTATTGTTTCGAATAAATGTGCAAAAAACGAAAAATTCAAGTTTACCCTTTGGTCCGCTAAATGTGAGATTGGGCAGGTAAGAAAAATGTCTGGGAAGTTTGTACTCTTGCCAAACCATTGAATCATGATAATGTTTTGCTGTATAAATAGTGTTTTTTTCCAAAGAAAATTTTTTCTGGAAAAATTTGTCATTCCATGCAAAACGCATCGAAATATTGGTCGAGGACCCCATTATGTTTATATATTATTGATCCGTAAAGGTTTCTAAGAATGATGATGATGTCGTTCTATCTGTGTTTCTGTGTTTGTTGATAAAAATGTTTTTGATGAAAAAAATTTTTAATTGAAAAAAAAAAAATTGATGACAAAACATTTTAGAAAAAAAAAATATTATGGAAAAATAATATAATAAAAAAAAAAAAATATTGATGAAAAAAAAATTTATAAAAAATAAGGTTGATGAAAAATCAAATATTAATGAAAAAAAAAAATATGATAAGATATTGATTAAAAAAAATTATGACAGAAAAATATTGATGAAAAAAAAATATTGATGAAAAAAAAAAATATTGATGAAAAAAAAAAAAAATAATGATGAAAAAATATTGATAAAAAAATATTGATGAAAAAAAATATTGATAAAAAATATATTGATGAAAAAAAAAAATATTTATGAAAAAAAAATATTGATGAAAAAAATATTGAAGAAAAATAATTATGTTACACTTAGAAAATTATTGCAGTTACTACATGACGGTCATTTGTGTAGTAAGTAGTAGTACAATTTCAGTTGTTTTTGTCTGAAAAATCTCAAACAACTTTTTTGTAGTCGTTTTAAAAAACAAATTCAAAAAATTACTACATTGTAGTAACAGTTGTTTCATTTAGTTATTTTTAGTCTATAAAAAACTTATAATTTTCTATAAATTTTTAGAAAAACGAATGTGCAGGAATGATTTCCCAAATAATTTTAACCGTTTTTGACATTTAGAAGTTTTTTTTTAATAAAAAACTCAGACAATTTGAGTTACAGTAAAAACAACTGTAATTTGAAGTAATTTTTACAGTTTTTTGTAGTTGTTAATCAATAGTTAAAAACAACCACAATTTTAGGTTGATTTTACCGTACAATGTAGTGGACGCCTAAACAACAACAAATGCAGTAGTTTTAACTGTATTTTGAAGTGGAACCACGAGGTGAATTATTATTCAAGTTACAAACCCAAGTTAATAAGGGTTCAAGTTGAAAAAATGCAGAAGAAAAATTGAATTTCTAAAAATTATAGACATTTCTGGTATATTCTATACCGGTTTCAAACACCCCAGTTAGTGTCATCATCAGTAGGATTTTAAATGTCGGTTTGTCTTGTTAATGAAAACTGTTTTCTATATATGTGAATATTTATAGTTTTTACAGAATAAATGTTGACAGTTTCCAACACTACAATTCTATTTCTAGCAATCTCAACCTCACTTCATACTTTCTGTACTTACAGAAAAAATAAAATAAAATTACTGACAAAATATGTCGCCATTCGGCACGTCTCCGAAACAGAAAATGCAAATTCCTTCATTTGTGTCTGCAATTCCAGATCATGTTGGTAACCCTTGCGAAATAATGTAAGAGACAACAAGTAAAAAAGTTAAATTCGGCCTTGCCGAATGTAGTGATACCCTCCACAATTTCAAAAAGATTATTGCAAAAAACTTTATTTAAAAGGAATTTACTTTTGAAAAAAAAAAATTTTTTTTTTGAAAAAATTTCCGCGAAAAAAAATTTTGGTAAAAAAAAATCCGCGATTTTTTTTTACCACATATGTCAACCAGAAGCCGAATTAAAGCATTTTGTATTTTTAGGTTATGTTGAATGTACTGAAATTTTTGAGGTGTGCTTACATTTTCGTTTATAACTTTTGAACCGCTGAACCGATATCGCTCAAATGCAATACCAAACTTCTCGGGAGAACTTCCAATAAATATGTTAAGCTTCAGTCATCTCTGTGCAATTTTTTGACCGCTACAGCATTTTCCACAGACAGACGGACAGACGGACAGACGGACATCGCTAGAATGTCTTAAAATCGATCGGGCATCATGAATATATATACTTTATGGGGTCCCAGACCGATATTTCGATGAGTTACAAACGGAATGACAAACTTATATATACCCTCTATCACTAAGTGGAGGGTATAAAAAAGTTGAAAGAAAATATGAAGTGAGGTTGAGATTGCTAGAAAAAGAATTGTAGTGTTGGAAACTGTCAACATTTATTCTGTAGAAACTATAAATATTCACATATATAAAAAACAGTTTTCATTAACAAGACAAACCGACATTTAAAATCCTACTGATGATGACACTAACAGGGGTCCCAGCAAAATTTTCGGTTGCAAAGAACCGATTGTGGAACAACTTATACTTCCCTAGAACCTGTTCTAGTTCTTGTGCAACACCGATTCTTTTTACAAAGGGATTGTCCCAAAAGCAACAGGTGTTTGTAAGCAAAATTGGAACACATTTTTGTTCTTCGGAATCGGTTCTAGAAGTAAAATTTAGAACAGAAATGAGAATTAAAGAAATATTTTGAATTGCATTAATTTATTAAAAAAATATAAAGATAATCCTATATGACATCGTATATTAATTTTTTTTAACACACATACATCCTTTTTCGCCTCCAAAATTGCATTTTGGGCCTTGCAATAAAGATACACCAGAACATGGTTTTTCTGCAAACAAAAATGAAAAACATTATTTTATAAGTATTTGTCCCGACCCAGACAATCAAAATTTAATTTACTTACCTTCGTATCAACAATTTTCACGATTATATCCTGACATTTTCATAGAATTTCGTGTTTTTTCTTGGTGAACACAAAAAAAAATTATATTTATTTTTTTATTTTTTTGACACATAATTTTTTTTTAGTTCCTGAGAACCAAAATGTTATGAAATTTAGATTGCATAGAACAAGCTTCACAATAATATTCACTTAACTTGTTCTGAATAATTAAAGTGTAATAGTGTTTGATTACCGAAGAACCTGTTCTAGAACAAGTGTTATCGGAATCGGTTCTGAAAAATTTTCCTGGGGTGTTTGAAACCGGTATAGGAAATACCAGAAATGTCTATAATTTTTAGAAATTCAATTTTTCTTTTGCATTTTTCAACTTGAACCCTTATAACAAATATAATTAGAGCCCGTGCTTGATCTGTACTTACAGAAAAAATAAAATAAAATTTCTAACAAAATATGTCGCCATTAGGCACGTCTCCGAAACAGAAAATGCAAATTCCTTCATTTGTGTCTGCAATTCCAGATCATGTTGGTAACCCTTGCGAAATAATGTAAGAGACAAAAAAGTTGAAAGAAAGTATGAAGTGAGGTTGAGATTGCTAGAAATAGAATTGTAGTGTTAGAAACTGTCAACATTTATTCTGTAGAAACTATAAATATTCACATATATAAAAAACAGTTTTCATTGACAAGACAAACCGACATTTAAAATCCTACTGATGATGACACTAACTGGGGTGTTTGAAACCGGTATAGGAAATACCAGAAATGTCTATAATTTTTAGAAATTCAATATTTCTTCTGCATTTTTTCAACTTGAACCCTTATAACAAATATAATTAGAGCCCGTGCTCGATCTGTACTTACAGAAAAAATCAAATAAAGTTAATAAAATTTTTGGTTTTAAGAAAGTAAAAACAGTAATTCTTATTTTCTTTTTTGTAAATCATTTGCTTATAGTCAAACTGAGATGGAGTCCTGCTACTTTTTTTAAAATTAGACACCAGCCGAAAAACATTATCATGTTAAAATATTATCACGTTAAAAGCTGGTAACTCTTATTTTTCTCCCCTCTTTCTCATATGCAATTTTCAGGAAAACGGTTGGATGCCCAGTGAAATATCTCCCTTGTTACTTAAAAAAATAAATACAGAACTAAGATTTTCCATACAACAAATGTCTTAAATTCTGAAGATTTCTTTTACATAAAAAATGAGACACTTTTTCTATAGAAAAAGTGTTGCAGAATCATAATTTTTTTTTTTTTTAATAAAAAAACAGTTTTGCAAATCGAGGGAAAAAATTTGAAAGAAAAGTTTTTAATGATATTTAATTACTGATTTTTTATTAAAGAAATGTTTTGGGAATATGAGAAGAAAAATTAAGAATTTGAATCTATTTCTATAGAAAAATGTATGTTGTGAAGTTTGTTATAGACCTTAATTTTCAAAAAAATCTGATGTGATTACACTAATCTGGATTATTGTCTATCTCGACAACACTTAAAAAAAGTTTAGTTATTTAATTAAGTTTAAGGTGTTACCTTCATACTCTAACAAAACTGTCAAATGAAATTGTTTGATGTACGAAAATCCCCTAATGAATCTTCATTACTTTCATTATATTTTTTTATTTCCATTGTCCTTTTTTTTGAAAAGTTTTATAGTTTTTGGTTATTCTAATACTCTTTCCCTAACTATTGGTTTTAGTTATTGTTTATTTCGTATTAGTGTTTTAAACATTATCTGTGTTTTACAATAAATTGTATAAGATTTGACCATACAAAATTTGGGGACTAATTGAATGTTAATCACAATTAAGATTAGGAAAGATTTGAAAATTAATTTAAATTACCAAAAACGCGGTTTGAATAAATTTTTTGATTGAAATTCCTCTGATGAATAAAATGGACAAATACCGAAACACGTGTCGATTAAGTCTGGCAAAAATTACCAAAATAAATAAATTTAAAACAGAAAAATAATTTTCTTGAAAATTATTCTATGACAATATCATAGTTTTAAATAGTAAAGGAAATAATAAACCTACTCAAAATATAATATTTTAAAGGTCGAATAAAACAATTTTTATTTTTTTAATAAAAATTAATTAGAATTTTTTATTGGTGTAACATTTTGAATCGTATTTAAACTATAAGCAACTCTTCAGCGGTATCGAACATTCAGTAGTGCCATCTGCTATATTTAAATTCATTTTCTGTTTTATAACAAAGCCACTGTTGCCAACTATTTTTAACCAAAAACCTCTAAATTTCACGAAAAAAGCGCTAGAATCTGCCAAAAATTAATTTAGCGGGGAAAATTTAAAATTTTCCCGCTAAATTACAAAAAAAAGCGCTAAAAACCGAAAAACTTGGCATTTTTGATTGACAAAAAAGAAAAATTTAAAAAAAAAACCTCCAAATAATTTTTTTTACGAAAATTTACTTTTCATTAAAAACGCGCAAGAAACGGTCGAAAAAATTTTAGCGGGAAAATACAAAATTCTCCCGCTAAATTACAAAAAAGCGCTAAAATTCGACAATCTTGGCGTTTTCGATTGAAAAAAATGGAAAAAACCTCTAATTTGTCCCACTAAATCCAAATAAAAAGCGCTAGATTTTCCCGCTAAATCACCGTTCCCGCTAAAACCAATTTTCCCCCGCTAAATCCAAACAAAAAGCGCTAGATTTAGCGGGAAAACCTCCAACTTGGCAACAGTGAACAAAGCACACTTTTAGGTGAGCAAACAAGAGTGGACTTAATAAATCCCAATACTTAAACGAAAAAACACAGCAATAGCTTCTCTTGCTCTATATCTCTTCCACCGGCCTTCTTATTCCCTTTTTAGAATATTTTTTTGTTTCATATTTATTTGTTTGATCATGTTTCATTTTGTTTTTCTATTTGCTGTTATTGTTGTTGTTTTTTTTTTGTCATATAACGTATGATATGTTTGATTATGATGGCATGTGCAAAGTGTCATATGATGTTTTGTTGTTGTTGCCTTTGGATTTTATGACCTTAGGTGTAAGGATACGTGACTTTTTGTTGATTATTTGCGGTTTGACAAGAGACGAGTATGTATTGTTATGATTGTTTTTTTTTCTGTGTGTGTGTGGGGAGTATGTGTCAAAACGTATGGAAGTTAGTGGCTATAGTTTATCAAGTTATTGCTAAAGTAAAATATATAAAAAAAAATTTCCATATATATTAAACTAATCTCCCTTGAGAGCTTATTTGTTTTGAAACTAATAGTTTTTGTTCGTGTCCGTTAAAGTTTTACTTAATGAAATGTCATTTTTATTGTACTTTTTCTCTCAAGTGAATTTCAATTATGAAATATTTGTATAACCTAGTTGACAGTTTTGTTTGAAATGATGGAATTCATTTAAAAGTTGAGAAAATATATTTATCATATAGAAAAGATCTCCATTTCGAAAAAAAAAATCAAACTTAGAAAGTTTCAGATTTTGAGTAATTTTTTTTATTATAAAAATCTTATACTCTGAGGTATTTTTATTTAAGAAAAATCTCGGATTCTGGTTAAATTTTTCTGTAGAAAAAGTTTGTATAACTGAGATATTTTTCGTACTGAAAAAAATTTGTAAATTCTTATAAATTTTCTGGTCTTTTCACAGTTATATTCATATTTCCTGTGTTTGCTGTAAACACATTCACAAAAAGTCTAAAAATTCAGAATTTAAAGACCATCTGGCAGGTCTTTTTAAAATTTTCAAACAAAATTTGAATTTTCTATTACACTTCTACAACAAACCCATGTAAAAAATCGAGTTATGATTGTTGTTATTACTTTTTCTGTAAATAGGCCCCTTTGTCTACATATATTTTGTATTTAATTATGTTTCCGCCTTCTAGAATACAGTTTTCTTTAAAGAAAATAAAAATTCCTATTTATGTCTTAATACCAAATCATGTTTATATTTTTATACACTTCATTAAACTTACGGCATATTAATTTGGTCATTCTGTGCATTACACATCGTCGAAGACTCCATTAGGTGTATACATTTTTGGGTCTGGATTGAATTTAAAACGATCACGATAGAGAATCAAATTAAGGTGATATAGAGCTAAGTGAGTCTCAAGGTCCTAAGCAGTTTAAGTTTGTAAATGGTTCTAAAAAGAAAAATGTTATCATAAAATTATAATACATATCGCCCATTTACTTGTATAATGTCACAAGTCAAAAAACGTAATTTTTGAGTTAATGATGCAGAATTATACGTTATATTATGCTTTATGTTGTGTCGAAAATTTGTATTAATCTCTTTTACACTCACCGTTTGAGAAGAGAACTAGCCATTATTACATTTTCAATGTACCGGCCTTTTTCAAAGGAAAACCAGTTTCAATTGTATCAAAAAAAAAAATTTTTTTCATCAAAAAATTTTTTTTCATTAAAAAAAAAAAATTTCACCAAAAAAATTTTTTTTCATCAAAAACCCTTTTTTTTTATCAAAAAAAAATTTTTTTTCATTAAGTTTTTTATCAAAAATATGGGTTCTTATCAAAAATTTGGTTTTTTTTTTTCAAAAATTTGGGTTTTCATCTAAAAAATTAAAAACTTATTTTTTTTTTTTTTTTTTTTTTTTTTTTTTTTTTTTTTTGAGGATGTTTATTCTGGCTCGAGGTCATTATTTTCTTTACTAATTAAAACCATGATATTCTCATAGCATAATTTTCAAGAAAATTATTTTTTGTTTTAAATTTATTTATGTTGGTCATTTTTGCAAGACTTAATCGACACGTGTTTCGGAATTTGTCAAGATTCCATTGTCAAGATTATTTAGCAAAAATAGAAACGATTTACTACAAAGTAGCAAACGAGTCTAATGACAAATCGTTTGGTGCACAAACTAGCAAATTAATACATATTCGCCTCTATTCTCAATGAGAATTAGGAAGACGAAGAAATTGTACCATGCTAATAAGGCAACGATTATCAATAACCAACAAAAATATTTAAAACAATTTTACATACGATAGTCCATTGGACTACAACAATATGTTTTTTGTGTTTTTGTTGTAACAAATACTCCATATTAGGGTTATTCATCACATGGCGTGCCAACCATTATGTTCAAATTCTGATTAATTTTTATTAAAAAATAAAAATTGTTTTATTCGACCTTTAAAATATTATATTTTGAGGATGTTTATTCTGGCTCGAGGTCATTATTTTCTTTACTAATTAAAACCATGATATTCTCATAGCATAATTTTCAAGAAAATTATTTTTTGTTTTAAATTTATTTATGTTGGTCATTTTTGCAAGACTTAATCGACACGTGTTTCGGAATTTGTCAAGATTCCATTGTCAAGATTATTTAGCAAAAATAGAAACGATTTACTACAAAGTAGCAAACGAGTCTAATGACAAATCGTTTGGTGCACAAACTAGCAAATTAATACATTGTTGGTTATTGATAATCGTTGCCTTATTAGCATGGTACAATTTCTTCGTCTTCCTAATTCTCATTGAGAATAGAGGCGAATATGTATTAATTTGCTAGTTTGTGCACCAAACGATTTGTCATTAGACTCGTTTGCTACTTTGTAGTAAATCGTTTCTATTTTTGCTAAATAATCTTGACAATGGAATCTTGACAAATTCCGAAACACGTGTCGATTAAGTCTTGCAAAAATGACCAACATAAATAAATTTAAAACAAAAAATAATTTTCTTGAAAATTATGCTATGAGAATATCATGGTTTTAATTAGTAAAGAAAATAATGACCTCGAGCCAGAATAAACATCCTCAAAATATAATATTTTAAAGGTCGAATAAAACAATTTTTATTTTTTAATAAAAATTAATCAGAATTTGAACATAATGGTTGGCACGCCATGTGATGAATAACCCTAATATGGAGTATTTGTTACAACAAAAACACAAAAAACATATTGTTGTAGTCCAATGGACTATCGTATGTAAAATTGTTTTAAATATTTTTGTTGGTTATTGATAATCGTTGCCTTATTAGCATGGTACAATTTCTTCGTCTTCCTAATTCTCATTGAGAATAGAGGCGAATATGTATTAATTTGCTAGTTTGTGCACCAAACGATTTGTCATTAGACTCGTTTGCTACTTTGTAGTAAATCGTTTCTATTTTTGCTAAATAATCTTGACAATGGAATCTTGACAAATTCCGAAACACGTGTCGATTAAGTCTTGCAAAAATGACCAACATAAATAAATTTAAAACAAAAAATAATTTTCATGAAAATTATGCTATGAGAATATCATGGTTTTAATTAGTAAAGAAAATAATGACCTCGAGCCAGAATAAACATCCTCAAAATATAATATTTTAAAGGTCGAATAAAACAATTTTTATTTTTTAATAAAAATTAATCAGAATTTGAACTTATTTTTTTATTAAAATTTTTTCAAAAAATATTTCGTGTGGACTCAAACCGAAAAATATTTGAATTCAGTTGTTAAATAAAAAGTCCATCAATATCACACAATCTAAAATTTAACCTAAAAATAATAATATACAACATTTTTTCACATAACTTTTTGTACAGACAGATTGCCATACCCTCGTATATAAATTTTAATTAACTAATTACTAAAAAAAAACGACTTTGGAAAATAAAGAAATTGATTGTTTTCAACAATAGTTCTCATACCTACATATTTTGTATGGTATGTGTATGAATTGTTAAATAATTATGATTTTATCCAAAAGTACATAGAAAAACATTAAAAAAATAAGATTATAATCATTACTTTTACTAATATTTTAATAATACTAATGGCTTTGAGTAATGAATATAAATAATAGTACGTCATATTTTATATACACAAAAAAAAAACCCTTGTCAAATAACAAGAATAAGTTTAGTAATCTCATTTAACCAATATTTGACAGTTTTCTTTGTTTTTTAATAAAACATTTTCGATCGATATTTACATTTTTTTTGTAATTTTACAATTTTTTTGTTGTAATTTTACAAATTTCCAATTTTTTTTTACAAACAAAATCTTGTAAATTTACGAGAATTTCTTGTAAGTTTTGTTGCGCCACAAAAGTTGTAAATTTACAATTTTATTGGTAAAAAAGCTTGTAAAATTACAAAAAAAATCGTAATTTTTACTAAGAATTCTCGTAGAATAGGCGGTAGCAAAAAATCTAGTAAAGAAAGTTACGAAGTCTTATTGTAAAATTTGTCGCCTGGAAAAAATTGTAAATTACCAATTTTATTGGTAAAAAGATTGTAAGATTACAAAATTATTGGTAAAAATCTTGTAAAATTACTAGGAATTCTCGTCAAATAGGAGTTTTTTTTTTTTTTTTTTTTGAGTGTAGTACATAAACAGAAAACAATCATATTTACATGTACAAAGTATGTATAGGGAACATATGAAAATAATTTGGTATGTAGTTTTGTATAATTCAACGACAGTATTTTCATGACAGTACTCGTGCCGAAAATTATAAATTTTTTACATTTCGTTTCAAAATACCTGCCGAATAATGGTCACGAAAGTTCTGATTGTGGGCTTATAAAAAATTTAAAAAGAGTATACTTTTTCAATCAAAATTCATGTCCAAATTTTTAATCGAATCCAGTTCAAAAACTATACATTTTTGCAAACGGTACACCACGGTATGGTAAGAATATTAAAAAATCACGGTTTTGGTCCACAATTATTATGTATGTTATGTTATATAAACATATTAAAATTAAAACGAGATTAAAGCCTCTCTCTATTCCGTCTTTTACAAATTCGGATGTGAAGAACACCAAAAAAAATCGGAAATTTTCATTTTCACATTTTTTCTGTGAATTACTTTTTTTGGAACAGCGGCCTAGGTTCAAAAATGGTAATCAGTATAAAGCGCATTATTTTAAGATTTAAAAATATTTTCCGAATCTCAACATAAGATTTCCATATATTCAAAAAATAGTCAAACATGAATGCTTTAAAATATTTTTGGACCACAATCACATTTTTTTTATTACATACTCAACGTTTTCAAACTTATGAAACAAATTTGGTTAAAAAATATTTTTTTTTGTTAAAAAATCGGCTTACATATATCATTAGCGAAATGGCGATTATATAATTTTTTCAAAAACTCTGAATTGTTGAGCAGAATTAAGTCAAAAAATTCCGACATTAATTTTGATAGTAAAAAGTATTTTTTTTAAACTTTCAACTAAATATGCCCTTGCGAAATTTTTTCACAAGTTTCCTACAATCAGCTTTTTCGTGACCATCATTCGGCAGATATTCCAACAACTAAATCGAAAGTTTATAATAGTCAAGACCCCTAATGTTTATAAACAACCTGTTCAAAAATATAAATAAACCATATTTTAAAATGCTACCACAATTTTTATATTATTTCCATTGCATTACTATTTAAGCATACACAGAATTTTAAATAAAAACTGTAACCTTTTAAAAAAAAATTAACAACTTCTCCCACCCAGTACTGTTTGTACTTGTTTCGCTGCCACTTTAACAAATTTTTTTGGTTTTTTTGGGCCACATACATATAATAAAAATAGTAATGTTATGCAGCTAAAATTATAAAATTTTATACAAATATAGACATTCCACTTGCTACTGCCACAGCAGTAGCAGTTGACATAACAAATATAAACTACAAACAAATATTTGACTGCTTTAAATATTTATTAATAACTAGCAATATGCCAGAACTCTTATATAAACAGCTAAACTACCATTATTAGTATTTATTTTACTTTTCCGCATTCCTTAGTATAGAGGAAGAAACACTTAAATTAACCAAAATAGATGAAAAACGTAGGAGTGTTATATTCAGTTGTGCCGAATCTTGAATACTCTATAACATATCGCTCATTTACTTGTATAGTTTCATAACTCAAAATATGTGATTTTGCAGAAATCGAATTTAAAGTTTTTGATAAAAAAAAATTTTTGATGAACAAAAAAATATGTAACTTTTTATTTAGCTGGTGGAGATTTTTTTTTTTCACCAGAAGTGAATTATTATCCAAGTTACAAACCTTTTTAGTAAATCTGCATCACTTTTAAAGTTTGACACCAGTCTAAAATTTAGTAATTTGGGTTAGAAAAAAGGTTTTCTTCTGAAATTAAGTAGAAGATGTTTAGCGGGACGATTAGTCTAGTTTCTTACTTTTTTAAATTCGGTGGCCCTTTCTAAACACATCCAATAAAGTTCTTAATTGGTAAAATTTTTCCTTAATTCAAATTGTTTATTTGCGTAAACAATTTTCTACTTCAAAAAAATAATGACGCCAGACATAAAATTGTTATTAAAAGGAACGGATTTTTTAAAAACAATTTTTAGACCCCTTTTTAAAACAACAATTTTATAACACAATCAAGTTAACCTAATGTTTTTGTCTACAATAAAATGTTTAATAAACATTGTTTATGAATAGAAAAACACAGCAACAATGTGTTTTATATTTTATTTTATTTCTCATCACTTAATTTAATCAAACTCTAAAGAATTTAAAATAATTTTTGTTAAATTTAAGACTATTGTTCTTAAAAATGGAAATTGTTACTGAGATGATTTTGCTGCTGCTATATAAATAAAAAGTTAGTTAAGTAACTTTGTCATAAAAACCGACAAGAAAATGTTGTAATTTTATAATAAAACACTTGCTGTGAAAATGTAACAATTTTTCCACTTATTTCCTGTTTGTTTTCTTGATGTTTTTATGGAAGTGATGCCAACTATACAAAAATAAAGCGACTTGAAATTTGTAACGTAGTTTCACTTCGCACAAATAAAACACAATTTTTAAACAGCTTTTCTGTTTGTATTGTTATTTGAATGATAAACTGTCATAATAATTTTAAAATTTTATAACACAAAAGTTAGTCAACTAGAATTGCCCGGGTTTAAAGCACAAAATCGGCTGCAGTTGTACAGCAAAAACTACTGAACCGATTTTGATGATTTTTTGCTTTTGATTTGTAGATTATTTAATTCTCTAGTACTTGCCGTGGCCATTTTTTGAAAAATATTAATTTTTGTTGAAGTTATGCTAATGTAAACTTAAAAAATTTACTTGTCTTCTTTAATTAAAAAAAGAAAAATTTGGTCAAAATGTCAATAAAAAATTGGATACGATTTGTTCAACCCACTTTAAATTTGGAATGTAGGATCCTACGGTGGAAAAAAATCTGAAAAAGTACTTTTTTGTAATTTCGTTTTTTAGGAGAGTTATATTGCTTAAAATAATGGCTACAGAAATTAGAAAACGTAGACTCCTTCGATAAAAAAAAAACATTCTGAAAAAAATACTGATAGAAAATACCGTTTTTACACTTAAAAATGCCTGCGAATTTTGTACTCTTGCCCAAAACATTAATTCATGATAATATTTTGCGGAAGATTTGGGTGCAAAGCAAAGTTTTTTTTAGAAAAAATAATGACATAAAAAAATTTAATGAAAACAAAACTTTTGGTGAAAAAAAGTTTTTGATGAAAAAAAAAAAAAAAAAATTATAAAAAATTTATGAAAACAATTTTTTTTTTCAAAAAAATTAAGAAAAAAACATTTTGACAAACAACAAGTTTGAATGAAAAAAAAAATTTTTTTTTGGTAAAAAGAAAAAGTTTTTGATGTAAAAAAAATTATGAAAAAACAAGTAGAAAAGTTAAATTCGACTTGGCGAAATCTATGAATGCCCTTTTAAGTGATAGTAAATTTTCTAACTTGAAAAAATAAAATTTTTGATTAGTTTTTATTTTGTGTAAAATTTCTTTTTTTTTAAGTAATTTTAGAAAAAAAAAGAATTTACTAAATTTTTTTTGAGTGTAAAATTTTTTTGAGTGTAAAATTTTTTTCGATTGTATTTTTTTTTTTGTGTAAAAATATTTTTGAGTGACAAAAATACGCTGTAAAATATTTTTGTGACTTACCAATGTTTTTAAAACATGTTTAACGGGTTTTCATCTCATGAATTTAAGGTGAAACTAATCTGAAATTCACGGTTTTGCTAATAACTTTTGAACCACTGAACCGATCTGGCTGAAATTCAAATCAAACCAGGACAGGGGAACTAGCAAAATATATGCCACGCTTCAGCATCCTCAAAATTGCACTTCGAAAGTTAGCGTTTGTTTTATCTCGTAAATTCACGAAAAACCCTTGCCGAAATTCAGTCTTTTCCTCATAACTTTTGAACCACTGGACCGATTTCGCTAGATTGCAACACCAACCTGTCCAGGTAAATGCCCAACATATATGCCGAACCAAGACAGGGGAACGAGAAAAATATATGCCACGCTTCAGCATCCTCAGAATTGCCTTTCGAAAGTTTGCGTTTGTTTTATCTCGTAAATTCACGAAAAACCCTTGCCGAAATTCAGTCTTTTCCTCATAACTTTTGAACCACTGGACCGATTTCGCTAGATTGCAACACCAACCTGACCAGGTAAATGCCCAACATATATGCCAAACTTCAGGAGCCTCCGTAAGGTCTTTTAAAAGTAAGCGTGTTTTGAAAAGACAGACGGGCAGACGTACATCGCTAGATCGTCTCAATATCGACCGAGGATCATGAATATATGGGGCATTCCATGTCAAATCGGACACTTAAAAATTTTTTTTTTTAGATTTTCCCAATTTGTTTTCAGTTTTTAGTACCCTTCGAAAACTCCTTCGTGGTAAATTTTCAGATTATTTTGATGACCCGTTTAAAAGATATCGAATTTTTAAAAATTGATTGTTTGTTCCTTTACTCAAACTTCTTTTACTCATAACTTCTTCAATAATGGTCCAATTTTCGATTTTCTTTTTCAAAATTTTTGTTTTTTTACGTACTTTAAAAAACAATATAAAAAAAAAATTCTTAAAAGCGCCCTAGTATGCGATTTTTAAGTTTTAAAATTTAAATCTCATTTTTGAAAATGTTTGTACTCTTCGATTTTTTTTAAATTTTTTTGTGTAAAACTACTATCGATTCTACAACTTTTTTGCCCAGGAGGATCGTGGATAACGATTATTACTATTTTTTTAAATTTTTTGAAAAAATTTTATTGTAATTTTCCAATCTTAAAATTATTTCTACTGCTCCAATGGTGCGTCATAGAGGGGTCCTTTATAAGACCGACCCCCATTAATTTTTATGTCTTAACATTTTTTTGAAACAAACTAATACCCTATCTCCAATTTCTAAGGGGGCTCCCACACAAACCGACATTTTGTAAAATATCTCCAACCGCTTTAACTGCCCTAATAGTGCCCTTAGAGCAACAAAATGTATGGCCGATCCACAATATTTTTTTAGTCCAAACATTTTCTCTGAACACACCTACCCTCTATCTTTAACTGTTAAAGCGGTCCCCATACAATTTTTTTTATTTTTTGTAAATTTGTTTTAGTTAATCAGCTTCTACCGGTCCAATGGTGAGTCCGAGAGGGGTCATTAGTGAGACCGACCCCCATTTATTTTTACCCTACAACATTTTTTTAAAAAACATCTACGGCCTATCTCCACTCCCTGAGTAGGCTTCCATTTAAAATTATTTTTTTTTAAATTTGCTCCAACTGTTATTTGCATGGGAGCCTACTTAGGGAGTGGAGATAAGGCGTAGGTATATTTTAAAAAAATGTTGTTGGGTAAAACCAAATGGGGGTCGGTCTCTTTAATGACGCCTCTCGGACGCACCATTGGACCGGTAGGAGCTGATTATATAAAACAAATTTACAAAAAATACAAAAAATTGTATGGGGACCGCCTTAACATTTACAGATAGAGGACAGGTGTGTTCCGAGAAAATGTTTGGATTAAAAAAATATTGTGGGTCGGCTATACATTTTGTTGCTCTAAGGGCACTAGTAGGGCAGTTAGAGCGGATGGAGAAAATTTTAAAAAATGTCGTTTTGTGTAGGTGCCCCTTAGAAATTGGAGATAGGGATTAGTTTGTTCCAAAGAAATGTTAAGACTTAAAAATTAATGGGGGCTGGTCTTATAAATGTCCCCTCTATGACGCACCATTGGAGCAGTAGAAATGATTTTAAGTTTGGAAAATTACAATAATTTTTTTTCAAAAAATTTTTAAAAATAGTAATAATCGTTATCCCACGATCCTCCTGGGCAAAAAAGTTGTAGAATCGATAAAAGTTTTACACAAAAAAATTTAAAAAAAATCGAAGAGTACAAACATTTTCAAAAATGAGATTTAAATTTTAAAACTTAAAAATCGCACACTAGAGCGCTTTAAAGAATATTTTGGGATTTTTTTTTGAATTACGTAAAGAACAAAAATTTTGAAAAAAAATTGAAGTTTGGACCATTATTGAAGAAGTTATGAGTAAAAGAAGTTTGAGTAAAGGAACAAACTACCAATTTTTAAAAATTCGAAATCTTTTGAACGGATCATCAAAAAAATCTGAAAATTTACCACGATGGAGTTTTCGAAGGGTACTAAAATCTGTTAACAAATTGGGAAAATCTAAAAAAACAAAATTTTCAAAGTGTCCGATTTGATATGGAATGCCCCATATATACTTTATGGGGTCTTAAACCAATATTTCGAGGTGTTACACACGGAATGACAAACTTATAAAAAATTTGATGAGAAAAAAAATTTGATGAGATAAAAAATTGACAAACAAAATTTGATGTTATAAAAAATTTGATGAAAAAAAAAATATTAAAAAAAAATTTGATGAAAAAAAAAATATGAAAAAACAAAAAAAAAAATTATGGAAAAAAAATTATAAACAAAAATTTTGATGAAAAAAAATGACGAAAAAAAAAATTTATTAAAAAATGTTAAATGAAAAAAAAAAAATTGATAAAAAAAAAATTATGAAAAAAAAAAATTTGATGAAAAAAAAAAATTATGAAAAAAAAAAATTATGAATTTTTTTTTTTTTTTAATAATTATGTTACTTTTCATTCACCAGCTGGTGAAAAACGTCTTTATTCACCACGAGGTGAAATAATATCCAAGTTACAAACCCATGTTTAGAGTTTGCAAAACGATTAAAATCGTAATCGTAATCGCGATTAATCGGGCCAATTAGTCGTAATCGTAATCGACAAAAAAATCATTCGATTACGATTAATCATTATATATGAAATACACTGTTTTTATAACGAATTTAAAATATATAAAATCTTGGTCCAAGAATCATTTAACTTGTTTGTAATTTTTCTTTCCTTTTTTTCTCGTAAATGCAAAGCAAATTTTAAATTGTGATCCTAGTAACCCCTCAGTTTTGTTGTAGAAATATATTCAAACGGCTTTGGCCGGATTTGGTCAAAAAAATTCAACGTTGTATGATTTTGTCGAAAAACGTAAATTTTTCAAACTTTGGTTGCCGACTGAAGATGCTGTTGTAAAATTGTTTAATACATTTTTCCACAATCAGCTCTTTACTTGTCATCGGCTTTTGGAAATGAATCACGAATCAAAAAGCGCATCCAAACCACCAGAATTCAGACATGATATCCTTGGGCTATGCCACAGTTCAGAGCACTTCTTGGTAACTCAGATAAATTCCTATTAAGACGCAGTGAAATTATTTTTTTATTTATTATATTTATTTGTGATACTATGTATCTTTCGGCGCTGATTTAAGCACTCTTTGTTGAGTTGATTTAAGCACAATAAATCTTGTATTTTTCTCCAAAAACTCATAATTATCATTCAAAAAGTGTTAAAGATGTTAAAAAGGAATAGATGTGTGAAATTTTAACAAAAAATGATTTTGAAAGTTTAGAAAAAAAAAACTTTATCAAGAAATTATAATGTTCCTCCCTTACTTTTATTGAATTATCAATAGCGCTCTTTGGATGCTCTGTGATATGCCATAAAAAAGTTGTGTTGTAAAATCTCGATTTATTTTTGCTGGGAAAATTCGAAACTTTATAGTTTTATTTCTAAAAAAACATAAATTTTTGTGAATTCGCACGTTCTGAAATGTAAATTTTAAAAGAGTTTTGCAATAAAGCTTTGCAATTCAAATTATTTAAAAAAATTCGATTAATCGATAATCGCGATTAACGGCAATTTTTTTAATCGTAATCGCGATTATGAAATATCTCGATTATTTGCAAACTCTACCCATGTTACTAAAATTTTTGGTTTTAAGAAAATGAAAATAGTAATTCTTATTTTCTTTTTCGTTAATTGTTAGATTATACATATATTCAAACGGAGGTGGCGTCCTGCAACTTTTTTAAAATTAGACACCAGCCTAAAAACGTTATCATGTTAAAAAAAACTCTTGCAAAACTGCAAGTAAAATTTTTAATTTTTTTTTGCTACCTCCTATTTATACCAATAATTTTGTAATTTTACAAGCTTTTTACAAATACAATTGTAAATTTACAAATTTTTTGATGCGATAAGACTTACAAGGACGTTTCGTGACTTTACTAGATTTTTTGCTAACTAAAAATTACAAGTTTTTTGTAATTTTACAAAATTTTTACCAATAAAATTGTAAATTTACTAATTTTTTGGCGCAATAAAACTTACTAGGAAATCTCGTGAATTTAATAGATTTTTTTGTAAAAAAACCATGGAAAATTATAAAATACAAAAAAAGTGTAAAATTAAAAAAAAAAAATTAAATTTCGTTCGAAAATTGTTTGTTAAAAAACAAGGACACTGTTAAATAAGATTAAAATGGAATTACGAGACTTTTTCTAGTAATTTGACAAGGTTTTTTTTTTGTGTGCATGATTATATCAAAACTTTTTTACTCAGGTAGATTTTAGAGATCAGTTAATACGTAATCCAATTTTAACAGGAATAAAAATCACTAAATTGTCTACCCAGTGTACTACTCAACTCCCCTTTCCCTCCAGTCTTTTCTTTATATATTTTATTATTATTTGTTTATTTGTCGTTGTTTATCCTGACTATATTATAGTATTTGTATTTGTTATTTTAATATTATGATTT
Organism: Pegoplata infirma; assembly: GCA_963921195.1. Taxonomy (NCBI): domain Eukaryota; kingdom Metazoa; phylum Arthropoda; class Insecta; order Diptera; family Anthomyiidae; genus Pegoplata; species Pegoplata infirma. The sequence continues at coordinate 20,645,310 of OY992537.1, read as the reverse complement.
TTTTATTATTATAAGCTGCATGAAAACTATAAAAAGGAAATTGTGGAAAATTGAATTTTCGTGTTTATGTTTTTATAAGAATGTTTCTAGAATGTTTCTCTTTTTTGCGCGGGTGTGGGTAATGGCAAGTGTTTTATTGTGGGAGGGGGAATTAGTAGTAGGAGTGGAAGTAAAAAGGAGCTAAAGTTTTTTTTCAGTTATTTTTTTTTATTGACGTTAACTGTTAATATTATTATGGTTTTTTTCAGTTCTTTTATTTGTTTCCCCGGTTTTCATATCAAAGTTGTTATTGTTTTTGTATAAACAACATCTCCATTAAATCACTCTCACTTAAAGCGTCAAAAGAATAATTGGTTGTTAAATGTTGAAAGCAGGAATAAAAAATATATACAAAAAAACAATAGGGACAAAGGACAAGAAGAAACAAAGGCGTTTTTTATTTTTAATTTTTTTTTTTGTTAACAAAAAGCGAAAATTATTTTTTGTCACACCATTAATTAGCTAGGAGGAGTGGTAAGTGTTAATGGACAGTATAGAAAAAAAACATAAATGACGAATTTTCAGAATTTTATATATATTCAGAATTTTATATATATATATATTTTTCATTAAAATAGAAATTAATTTACCATAAAAAAAATTTGGAATAAATAAAAAAATATTTTTGGTTATCCACTGTTAAGTAGCACACACAAAAAAAAACTTTGTCAAATTACTAAAAAAAAGTCTCGTAATCCCATTTTACCATTATTTGACAGTTTTCCTTGTTTTTTAACAAAAAAAAAATTTCGATCAAAATTTACATTTTTTTTGTAATTTTACAATTTTTTTTTGTAATTTTATAAATTTCCTTCCACGTTAATTTTACAAAAAAAAAAATTCTAATAAATTCAAAAGAAATTCTTGTTAGTTTTATTGCGCCAAAAAAGTTGTCAATTTACAATTTAATTGTTAAAAACCTTGTAAAACTACAAAAAAGATCGAAATTTTTACTAGGAATTTTGTAAAATATGAGATAGCAAAAAATCTAGTAAAATCAAGAGAACTCCTTGTACATTTTATCGCGTCAAAAACTTGTATATTTACAATTTTATTCCTAAAAAGCTTGTAAAATTACGAAATAATTGGTAAAAAGCTTGTAAAATTACTAGGAGTTCTCGTCAAATAAAAGTTAGCAAAAAATAAAAGTAAATAGTTTTTCTTGTCATTTTACAATATATATTTTTTTAAGTGTATGCAGTTTTAAGTGCTGATGTTAATAAAATTTAATAAACACTGCAAAGACTTAAAAAAACAACTGGCTGTAAAATGGTTTTATAATTAAAAAGTTAGCAGACATTTTTTCTGTTTGTTCCAAATGATAAACATCTTATAATTCCTACAAATCGCTCTGCGATGCATTTATGAAATTATAATTTTGTCATAAAAACCACAAAATTTCTGTTTTTGAAGAAGAAATTTTTATTATAATTTTTTTGAAGAAATTTACACCCACACACAATTACAATTCTAAAACCATTAGACTGACATGTTTTTGCATGGAATAAATTTTGTTCTTCCTATCATTTTTGCAACAGCAATACGAGGACATCTTGAACTTTAATAAAAAAAAATTAGTACTACTATTTAGTATAATTTTTATCGACCTGATCTATAATTATGTTTTTTCTTAGAATTATCTTAGTCAGGCTTTTAATGTCACAGTATTTGTTTTGAAAATTTTAAAAAATTAACATTAACATTAACATTAACATTAACATTAACATTAACATTAACATTAACATTAACATTAACATTAACATTAACATTAACATTAACATTAACATTAACATTAACATTAACATTAACATTAACATTAACATTAACATTAACATTAACATTAACATTAACATTAACATTAACATTAACATTAACATTAACATTAACATTAACATTAACATTAACATTAACATTAACATTAACATTAACATTAACATTAACATTAACATTAACATTAACATTAACATTAACATTAACATTAACATTAACATTAACATTAACATTAACATTAACATTAACATTAACATTAACATTAACATTAACATTAACATTAACATTAACATTAACATTAACATTAACATTAACATTAACATTAACATTAACATTAACATTAACATTAACATTAACATTAACATTAACATTAACATTAACATTAACATTAACATTAACATTAACATTAACATTAACATTAACATTAACATTAACATTAACATTAACATTAACATTAACATTAACATTAACATTAACATTAACATTAACATTAACATTAACATTAACATTAACATTAACATTAACATTAACATTAACATTAACATTAACATTAACATTAACATTAACATTAACATTAACATTAACATTAACATTAACATTAACATTAACATTAACATTAACATTAACATTAACATTAACATTAACATTAACATTAACATTAACATTAACATTAACATTAACATTAACATTAACATTAACATTAACATTAACATTAACATTAACATTAACATTAACATTAACATTAACATTAACATTAACATTAACATTAACATTAACATTAACATTAACATTAACATTAACATTAACATTAACATTAACATTAACATTAACATTAACATTAACATTAACATTAACATTAACATTAACATTAACATTAACATTAACATTAACATTAACATTAACATTAACATTAACATTAACATTAACATTAACATTAACATTAACATTAACATTAACATTAACATTAACATTAACATTAACATTAACATTAACATTAACATTAACATTAACATTAACATTAACATTAACATTAACATTAACATTAACATTAACATTAACATTAACATTAACATTAACATTAACATTAACATTAACATTAACATTAACATTACGTCTGTGGAAAGCACGATGCAGTCCAAACTAAAAAAACTATACTCTTAAAGTTTGTCGAGAATATGTATTATGGCCATAGGGTAGTTAAAACTAGCCATGGGGAAAAAGTTCCCCTCTTGACGAAATAAAGCTATCTCTAAATATGTAATTTTTACCTTTTTATACTCTCCAACCACAGTATTGGGGTATACTCACTTTGTTATTCCGTGTGTAACGCATCGAAATATCGGTCGAGGACCCCAAAATATATATTATTGATCGGTGATCGATTCTAAAACATTCGTGCGATCTCCTTCTTTCTATGGAGAACACGATACAGTACAAAATAATATAGAATAACATTTGAACTTTGTCACGAATATGTCTAATGGCCATAGACTTGTTAAGTTCGGAGATGGGCAAAATCGGACCTTGGGGAAAATGTGCCCCTTAAAGAATTGAACCAATCTTTAAAACTCCATTTATTTACAGTTTTTTTTATACTTTTATAAAGCAAATGAAACATTTTTATGCAAAAAAAAATTCAAAGTCCCGCACTTAAACACGGGAATGGGAAAATGTCGTTGTTTGTGGGCGCCCTTTTTGTGGTCTTGGATATTAAAAATGTTAAAAAAATGCTTAAATTATATTTCTTAAGCGTAAAAAACATACACTCTCACTACTTTTTATACCCTCCAACTACAGTATGGGGTATACCTACGCCCTATCTCCACTCCCTAAGTAGGCTTCCATACAAAATTACATTTTTATAAAATTAGCTCCAACTGTTATTTGTATGGGAACCTACTTAGGGAGTGGAGATAGGGCGTAGGTATGTTTTAATAAAATGTTGTAGGGTAAAAATAGATGGGGGTCGGTCTCAGAAATGACCCCTCTCGGAAGCACCATTGGACCACTAGAAGCTGATAAAATAAAACAAATTTACAAAGAATTAAAAAAATTGTATGGGGACCGCCTTAACAGTTAAATATAGAGGGTAGGTGTGTTCAGAGAAAATGTTTGGACTAAAAAATATTGTGGGTCGGTCATAAATTTTGTCACTATAAGGGCACTATTAGGGCAGTTAGAGCGGTTGGAGCAAATTTTAAAAAATGTCGTTTTGTGTGGGAGCTCCCTTAGAAATTAGAGATAGGGTATTAGTTAGTTCCAAAGAAATTTTAAGACGCAAAAGGTCCTTTTAAAGAACCCCTATATGACGCACCATTGAAGCAGTAGAAATGATTTTAAGATTGGAAAATTACAATAAAATTTTTTCAAAAAATTTTAAAAAATAGTAATAATCGTTATCCCACGATCCTCCTGGGCAAAGAATTTGTAGAATCGATAGAAGTTTTACACAAAAAAATTTCAAAAAATCAAAGAGTACAAACATTTTCAAAAATGAGATTTAAATTTTAAAACTTAAAAATCGCATATTAGAGCGCTTTTAAAAATTTTGAAAAAAAAATTGAAACTTATAAATATAGGAAATACCAGAAATGTCTATAATTTTTAGAAATTCAATTTTTCTTCTGCATTTTTTCAACTTGAACCCAGCGTTTAAATTACTACGAAGAAAGTAGCTTAAACAACCAAAATTGACGATATGTGTAGTTTTAAAAACAAACAATATGTAAATCATTCAATTGCTATAACTACACCCAAAAAAAAACGTGGGTATTAAATACTAAAAATTTAACTAATTTTAGTCCAAAAGGACCTAGTGCAGAAATTGGTAACCAATACTAAAATTTGTAACTAATATTAGTCAAAACCAGTAAAAATTACTAATGTTAGTACTTTGAAGATACTAAAATTAGTAACTAATTAGTAGATTTTGGTACAATATCACTTACTAAACCTTTTACTGTAGAATTATTTTGAGTGTACTAATACTTGGACATTTCTGTTTTTGTAGCGAGAGCTTACGATTGTTTTTAAAAATGAATAATTAGCAAAAAAAACAAAAACATTAGAATTGTGTAGCCTACAAATTATTTTTGGTAGCCTACCTGTAGCCTACAAATTATTTTTGGTAGCCTACCTGTAGCCTACAAATTATTTTTGGTAGTCTACAAATATTGTTTTTGTAGCCTACAAAGAGAAAATTTAATAAAACTATAACACACACACTTATCTTGTTTAACATAACTGTTTTATTTTAATGTGTATAAAGAATAGGGATGGATTGTTTTAATGCAAAATTATAATTCAACTTCTCAAAAAAAAAACTTTCGCAAACATTGTTGTGGTGTTCCCTTGTCATTAAAAGTAGAGATGGGCACATGAGCAGATTAGAACGTGATTCACGCGTGACCACGCTTGAGTGTGACTAAATTCAATTTTACTCACGCGCGTGTGAGTGGAGTGTGCGTGAGTAAGATTTTTGCGTGAGTGCGCGTGAGTCGATTTTTTAAGTTACGCTGAACTTTAAATTTTGTTGAAAATTTTAAAAGATTTTTCAAATTTTAGTTTTTAAATTTTTTTTGTATGAATAAGTTTCGTGAATGTGAGTCAACGAGAGTGTGAGTGAAGCTTGAGTGAGTGCACGTGAGTGTGAGTTGTATTAAATTTACTCACGTGATTGTGAGTAGAAAAAATTTGCTCGTGAGTGAGTGTGCGTGATTCAAAAATTCCTGTCGTGGGCGTGAGTGAGTGTGAGTCAAAAATCACTCACGCGCCCATCTCTAATTAAAACCAATTTTTTGTGTATTTTTCAACACGTGAATTTTCGAAAAACCCAATGTAGAGATGGGTGCGTGAGTGGATTTTGACTCACACTCACTCAAGCTCACGCAAAAATAATCGAATCACTCACGCAATTTTTTTTTACTCACGCTCACTCACTATTCACGTGAGTAATAAAAATCTTACTCACGCCAGATTCAATCACGCTCACGCGTGAGTCACGCAAAATCTACTAACGCAATAAAATTTTCTTACCAAAAAAAAAAACTACAAAAAATAAAAAAATTGGGATAATCTAAAAATCTTATCACACAAACTCACGCAAAAAATAAATGACTCACTCACTCAGATTTTTTTTCAGCTCACACTCACTCACAATCACGTGATTTAAATGAAAATCATTCAAATCACGTGAATCACGTGACCAGCGCCCATCTCTAAGCCAATGTTAATGTCACGGTTTTTCTCATAACTTCTGAGCGTCTAGACCGATAATATTAAAATCGCGTACATATTCGAAAATATCGAAAAATTCGACAAAATTTAAAATTTTTCTATATTTTTTTGACCAAAATTAAAAGAATTTTATTAAAAATTATTATTATTCTTTTTTCGATGTTGTATTCATTTTACACCATCTTAACGAAATTTTTAATATGGTCACGTTTTTATATTGCAACATTTGTTAACAATGTGATACTGTAGTAATACTGTAGTAATACTACTGTAGTAATACTACTGTAGTAATACTACTGTAGTAATACTGTAGTAATACTGTAGCCTACAAATATACTACTGTAGTATATTTGTAGCCTACAAATATACTACTGTAGTATATTTGTAGGCTACAACAATAAAATTTGTTTTCCGCTACTGCTCTGTTTGGAGTTTTTATTTTTTTCGTGTTGTTGTAGTTTAAGCAAACACAAAAAAGAAAAGTAAACAAAAGCTATAACTTATAATATTGAAATTGTTTGAAGTGATATGAAAAGCAAAAGCAAAAAAACGGGTAGCTAACGTAGCCTTTCAAACGCTGCTTGAACCCTTATAACAAATATAATTAGAGCCCGTGCTCGATCTGTACTTACAGAAAAAATCAAAAAAAAAAAAAGAAACTTGGACCATTATTGAAGAAGTTATGAGTAAAAGAAGTTTGAGTAAAGGAACAAACTAGCAATTTTTAAAAATTCTATATCTTTTGAACGGGTCATCAAAAAAATCTGAAAATTTACCACGAAGGAGTTTTCGAAGGGTACTAAAAACTGTAAACAAATTGGGTAAATCTAAAAAAAAAAAAATTTTTCAAAGTGTCCGATTTGACATGGAATGCCCCATATATATATCATTAATACATGATAGAAGACTTTTTATCGATGTCCGTGTGTCAGTCTGTTAGTGGAAATCACGATGCAGTCCAAACTTAAAGAGCTAGACTCCTGAAGATAAGCACGAATATGTCATATAGGTAGGTTAAGTTCGGAAATAAGCAAAATCGGACAAGAGGGAAAAAAGTTACCCTTGAAGAACTAAACCAACTTCTAGAAAAACGCAATTTTTTTTACAGTGCTTTTTTTGTATTTTTGTTAAGAAATTAAGAAAATGAAAGATTTGAATGTCAGAAGTCGTTGTATGTCCTGTACTTTGACCCAAAGTATAAACATATACAATTTTTATCGGACTGCCCCCTTTTATGGGCGTGGATATGAAAAAATTGTGTTAATAATGATAAAATTGTGTTATTCAATGTCCTAAACTTTAAACAATAGGATAAACAAATACAATTTTTATCGGCCGCCCCCTTTTGTGGGCGTGGATATGAAAAAATTGTGTTAATAAAGATAAAATTGTATTATTTAAGTAGAAAAATATTATTAAAAATATTATTAAAAATCGCTCTTCGAAAAAATACCACTCTAATAAACTTGTGTTATTATTTGCTGAAAAAGTCATCATGTCTGAATATGTGGGTGGCTTGCTGCTGAAGATGATTGCTCGTGGTCCAGTCCATAATGAAAAAAAAAATAAAAAATAAAAAACAAAAATGGTGCTGAAAATTAATTCAGGATATGTAGCAGTTGATATGACAAGCACCAAACACTTACACCCACACACACACACATATAGACTCAACAACAAAAAAGATTTTCATGTTTTATGCGAATGTAGGATAAATGTAAATGTATGAGTGTGCGAATTGAAATATACATATTTTTGTGTAGTGTGTGTATGTTTTTTTTTTGCTTTTGCTAGTGTATGTTCGTTAGAAGTCAGTGAATATTTTTACACAATATAGTGTAAATTTATGCGCAACGAATATGCCAACATACGTATGAACAATGAAATGTAAATATATTTGTGCATTGTTTGTGTTGCAGTTATTTTATTTTTGCAGTTTTTGTTGAATTTGCTTGTTTTTATGGTTTCTGTTTTTATAAGTATGAGTTGGTAAACGTATGCGTGTCTGTGTGTGTGTGTTTGCTCTTAAGCTATAACTAAAAAAAATAATAAAGTGTTAGTGATTTGAAATATTGCATACCTACTTCAAAGAGCACTGGTACTCACAAAAAGAATGTAGACGATTTTTTTAGAAAATAAAAGGAAAGGAAAAAAATTTCATAATTCGGAAAGTATTTCTTCCAACTCAGAATCTATGAATTTTCCATACGAAATTTTTTTTAAATTTAAGAAATTCGTGTAAAAGAAATTTTTAAGTCTTAAATTTTTGATAAGTTTATGAATAATTAATTAGAATCCAGAATCTTTTTTTAAAGTATTTTCTCTTTTATTTTCTTTTGCAGAATCTGATTCATCAGTTGGTCTGTTAAGCCCAATTTTCCACAAGTAGCGAGACATTTTTTTATAATCCTATAGCACAATTTTATTATTCAACCAAGTATGAACATTTTTCTAAGCGGAAATTATCTCTAAATCTTTGTACACATAGTTTTGTAAAATCTTTTTCATTTACAACCTTTTTTTCACACACATAGAGAATAATCACAATTGGAGCGGGAAGCGTTTTTCCGCAACTGTTCACATACGTTTTATATGAAAACAAAATTCCGCCGCGTTTTTCCGCCAAACTAGATTCAATTCTATTTTTATGAGGACAGTTGCGTCTTTCCGCTTCCCGCTCCAATTGTGATTATTCTCATAAACTAATTTAAACTAAAACGAGAGTAGATGGAGTGCATTCATGCTTATAAAGTTAATATTAAAATGCTAATCCATAAGATGTTTTCATTTCTTTTACACTCTTTCTCTCTAAATGTGCAAGTGTTTTGAGTTTTTGTATATGTGTGAGTTATTTTTTTTTTATATTTTTTTTGGCACTTGGCAAACATCAGCAGTTACACTCATACATCGTAATACATTCAAGCGCAGTCACACTTGCACACATAAATCCTTTTGTTCTACACAGTTGGCCAAGTTGTTAGGACAACTTTAGCGGTAGACGTTAAAATTACATTAGAGATTTGCCTTACAAATCGTTGCTGATGTTTAAGAACACTTGTATTTGAAATCGTACAAGTCTAAAGATTTACTACGACAGATTTCTTAAAATTTCTTTAGCGACAATTTGAAAAATATCTTACAAACATTTGTTGCTGCTTATTTTATACCACAAGATCCAACGAAATAAAAATTTATCTATCGGCCCTTTTATATATATTTCATAAGAGTATTATTCTAGTTCGAGGCTCAAATATTTTATTTATATTATTCTTATAATAAATTATTTATTTATTGATTTAAACTAAATTCTCATCTCATAGTACATTTGTACATATTTGTTTCAACCTTACTATGGGATTTCAGCAGATATAAGAGAATTATGGTTAGTCAATCAAACATCAAAACGAACATAAATATCATATCGTGGAACTATATTCAATTTGAGCTATCTGCTCGGTTGACGAAAATGAGTTTTTGATGGCAAAATGTTCGCTGGCATAAGTGCCATCTATGGTATTAATTTCAGAACAAAAAAAATATTTTAAGGCTATTTTATTGCAAAAATAGCATGAGCTATGTGAAACCATGTTTTTTTATAAATAAAAATTTGAGCTATCTACAGTATAGTTTACTACGGTAAACTTTTAAATTTATTTTTTTTATTATCACTTTTTCCATTAATAAAAATAATGGCAGTTTTTTTTTTGGAAAGTTTCAACTCCTTTCCGCGGTTAAAAACGCGGTTTTTGACCCATATTTCGATGCGGAGCAAAACCGGTTAAACTTTTTGCTTATTTTATTTGCCCATTTGATTGTACAGCTAACACAAGTGTTATGACATTTTTCGCAAGCTTCATAAAGGTTCCAAATAATGGCGAGAATGCGCGAAAAAATCGATGATTTAAAAAAAAAAATTAAAAAGTATTTTTTTTAACACCTGTAATGGAAGGGCTTTAAAAACTGAGAAATATGGTACCAAATTCACATTTTTATCATAATCCGTTAAAAAGTTATAAAGCTTTAAAGTCTATATTTAATGAGCTATATGCTTAGGTGGATTAATTTCAAATAAAAAAGGTTGAGCTATCTGCTGTAACTCAGCGAATAATACGAATTTTTACAAACAAAGCACGTGTAAAATTTACTAGTAATTATTAATTAATATTGTAAAAGATCGGCCGACAAAAAGTTAAAAAATACGCGAATGCGACGGTTTTTTTGCTCTCCTGAAAAGTTATGTTTTTTTATATACACTCTAATTAATTTTCATGTAAATTTACCCTGTTTATAGTAGGTAACTTGTCTCCTACTATAAACCGTGTAAAAATACTTGTTGTGCTTAAAGTGATAGACACAAAGTATGTAAACGTACATATTTATGTGTCTACAAAATGCTTTGCAACAAAAATGTTTCAGGAAAATTTACACGTTTTGTGTCTAAATAAACATGTTTATTTAGTAAACTTAAAGTAGAAATGCCTGGAAATACATGAAAATTATGTACATACACATTGAAATTGCTTTTTATAAAACCACCCTAACTTTTCCAAATTCAAATATCAAAAAAAAAATATATGCATTTTTATATATTTTATTTAAAATAAAAAAGGCTAATGAAGGCTTAAAACAAACGTGTTAAAATTAAATAAAAAGCTAAAACAAATAAAATAATTAATTAAAAATGTAACCAAAAAAATTTCTTTCTATAGAAAAATTCTCAGATTCTGAGACATTTTTTACAGAAAAATTCTTGTACAGAAAAATTCTCAGATTCTGAGACATTTTTTCTACAGAAAAATTTGCAGATACTGGGATATTTTTTACAAAGAAAAATTCTCAGATTCTGAGACATTTTTTTAATAGAAAACAGATTTTGAGACAGTTTTTCTATAAAAAAATTCTCAGATTCTGAAAAATTTTTTCTATAGAAAAATTCTCAGATTCTGAGACATTTTTTCTATAGAAAAATTCTCAGATTCTGAGACATTTTTTCTATAGAAAAATTCTCAGATTCTGAGACATTTTTTCTATAGAAAAATTCTCAGATTCTGAGACATTTTTTCTATAGAAAAATTCTCAGATTCTGAGACATTTTTTCTATAGAAAAATTCTCAGATTCTGAGACATTTTTTCTATAGAAAAATTCTCAGATTCTGAGACATTTTTTCTATAGAAAAATTCTCAGATTCTGAGACATTTTTTCTATAGAAAAATTCTCAGATTCTGAGACATTTTTTCTATAGAAAGGGGGAGGGGGCCCTTGTAGGCTAGTTAGTAGCGTGCTAGCCTATGAAACAGGGGGTCGTGGGTTCGATTCCCACCAAAGCCCTTGGTTGATTTCGCTACAACGAGACGACGGTCATTGTTACCAGTTCTCGGTTAGGTTAAAATTATTTAAAATGAGTTGTAAATAAAAATTGGAAAAATAAATAAAAACTGATCATTGGATCAAATTATTATTATTATTATTATTATTATTATATAGAAAAATTCTCAGATTCTGAGACATTTTTTCTATAGAAAAATTCTCAGATTCTGAGCCATTTTTTCTATAGAAACTTTCTCAGATTCTGAGACATTTTTTCTATAGAAAAATTCTCAGATTCTGAGACATTTTTTCTATAGAAAAATTCTCGATTCGGAGACATTTTTTCTATTGAAAAATTCTCAGTTTCGGAGACATTTTTTCTATAGAAAAATTCTCAGATTCTGAAATATTTTTTCTATAGAAAAATTCTCAGTTTCTGATATATTTTCTATAGAAAAATTCTCAGTTTCTGATATATTTTCTATAGAAAAATTCTCAGATTCTGAGACATTTTTTCTATAGAAAAATTCTCAGATTCTGAGCCATTTTTTCTATAGAAACTTTCTGAGATTCTGAGAGATTTTTTCTATAGAAACATTCTCAGATTCTGAGACATTTTTTCTATAGAAAAATTCTCAGATTCTGAGACATTTTTTCTATAGAAAAATTCTCGATTCGGAGATATTTTTTCTATTTAAAAATTCTCAGATTCGGAGACATTTTTTCTATAGAAAAATTCTCAGATTCTGAAATATTTTTTCTATAGAAAAATTCTCAGTTTCTGATATATTTTCTATAGAAAAATTCTCAGTTTCTGATATATTTTCTATAGAAAAATTCTCAGATTCTGAGATATTTTTTCTATAGAAAAATTCTCAGATTCTAAGATATTTTTTCTATAGAAAAATTATCTCAGAATCTGAGAATTTTTCTATTAAAAAAATATCTCAGAATCTGAGATTTTTTCTATAGAAAAAATATCTCAGAACCTGAGAATTTTCTATAGAAAAACTATCTCAGAATCTGAGAATATTTCTATAGAAAAAATATCTCAGAATCTGAGAAGTTTTCTATTGAAAAAATATCTTAGAATCGGAGAATTTTTCTATAAAAAAGATATCTCAGAATCTGTGAATTTTTCTATAGAAAAATATCAGAATCTGAGAATTTTTCTATAGAAAAAATATCTCAGAATCTGTGAATTTTTCTATAGAAAAATTATTTCAGAATCTAAAAATTTTTCTATACAAAAATATCTCAGAATCTGAGAATTTTTCTATAGAAAAAATGTCTCTGAATCTGATAATTTTTCTATACATTCTATTGAGGAGGTCATTAATACTTTTGGCAATGCCGAATTGTACTTTTTTTTAGCTGTTTTCAAATATTTTTGACCTGCACTTTATTCAACGTCCCCTGTCGCACATCACCGACACATACAACCTTCTCTATCACAAGACACCCATGTCATTTTTTTTCTTCCTGGGAAATTTTTTTTAAGCTACCAAAGATTCCGCACAGCCGAATTTAATGCTCTCTTTTGTTGCCCTTCTTGATGTAGAATTCTAACGCTGAATGCTGGAAATGCATCTGAAAAATAGCTTATGAGTGGTTTAGTTTTATTTCTTCAAAATTTTCAAATTTTTACCTAAATTTTTATACAAATGTGGCTCCATATTTTACCCTTAATTTTGGTTCCGTTTCATTATGATTCTCATATATCTTTCGAGACCAAAAGGACCTTAAGAAATAAAAAAATAAATAAAAAAATTAAAATTGGCATTTTTAGATTAAAGATTTACAACCAATAGGGTCTGAACACGAGAAGAATGGTCTTCATAGAATCCAAAATTCCCTCATGCGCGCAGCTATTAAAATAATACATTTACTTACCAAGGGAAGCAGAGATGGTGGCATTAGTATTCTTAGTTGAAATCTGTTTTCATTGTATTTCAATTTTGTTCTAAAATATTTCAAACTTTTTTTTTTAATAAAGTTTTGACAATTATGTTTGATTACATATTTTGTGCCTGAAACAAAATTTACATAGAAATAATGTACATTTAAAGTGAAAGTGTTTATTATCTTATAAACATGTTTCACAATACACGATGTACTATACTTTGCGTGTAATTCTTTACAAATAAATGTGTAACTATTTTGTTTAAACACTCCTTGTTTATATTTGCGCCTTCTCTGTAAATATACATGAAAATTTACTAACTTAATAATAGTAAAGTTACATGCATTTTTTAGAGTGTAGCTCAAATTGAATATAGTTTAACGATATATTTCACAAGTCTAATGAGAAATATAGGTGAGAAATACTATTATGAAGGTACAAAATCAGCTTCACAACAAAAAAATTATCTTTTTAGCAACAACACATATACTTTTGCCCACCAATGATCCCAGCAAAAAATAAGGGAAGTAGTCCAAATCAAACCACTTCTGAAGTACTCCAAAAAAGCAGTTAACCCCTGATTTATTATTCAAATGGAGATACTTTTAAACAACTTCCAAAAATTGATATATAATGTCATAAATTATGGCTTGCACCACTTCCAAATATAGACATTAGTATGCACTTCCTCACTAAAGAAATCTCCACTATAAAACTTCATTAAAAAATTTGGAAATTATCAATAATTATTTAATAAATATTGGTTATTTTACAAATGGTTTATATTTAAAAATTACATGAAATAATTCAATTAAGGAATGTATTTGTAAATTATATTAAGCTTCTTACGTATAGTAAAGAAATATCATGAAAATTCAGAATATTTGGTTTGATTTTTGTTTTCTATAGCTTTTTCCTACAACTTTTTTTTGGTAATATCCAAGTTTATGACTATTATAAACTCGGTTTTAACAATAGCACTGTTTTCGCATAACCGTATATACGCTTACCTATACAAATTTTAAACTATCCACGCTTATTTTTAACTTGTATAATTATTAGCATTAAATTTAAGTTTCGATAAAAAGTGAAGCCAAGTTCGCATTTGAAAATAAAATGTTTTTTTCCGCGTTTGCTTAAATAAACTTTGACATTCAACAAAAGTGGTGCCAAAAAAATTTTAAATTTTAATGTTAACGGTTACGCGAAAACAGGGCTAATGTTTCTTGCTATCAAAATATATGGTTAAACGAATCATAAAACAATGTTTCAACTTAACCGTGTTTTACCATAGCAATGCGAATGTGCTATAATCCCGTATTCTCATACACGTCTTTTAATTTTAAATTAAACGACTCGTTTAGTATTTATTTCATTACAACGAAATGACACTATATGGTAATAGAATGATGAGCTAAAACGAGTCGTTTAATTTAAAACGAGTCGTATGCGATTCCTCCTTTTTTTCTTTTTCTTCCTTTTTCTTTCTTTTTTTTTTCTTTTTGAAATTTGGTCTGGGGGGGGGGGTAATTTCCCCTCCCCCCCTTGTACCCGCGCTTGTTATTTTATTTTTACTACATTTTTATTGTTTTGTTAGTAGTTTTTACTACATATAAATAAAACATAAAAATTAAATATACAATATTATGCATTCGCAATGAAGTGGTTAATAAGTATACTCAAAAGTTCAAAGTTATAGAATAGTATGAAGACCACTTCATATGTACTGAAAAACCAGTTGAAACAACTACTTACTTGCTGCGACAAATATATGAAAATGTAATGAGATATTCAGTAGATATTCACTACTCCAGAAGCAGTAGAAGTCCTTTTTATCATTGTTCTAAGTAATGTTTTTTTTTGCTGGGATTGAATATAAAAAAAAAAAATTTAGGCCTCGAACTAGAATAATACTGGAATTTTAAAAAATCTATGAAACAATTTTATCGACGACTTTTTGGCCATCTGGGCATTGTTATTATTATCATGAGTGGTAATGGTGTGAGCTTTCAACAAGAACTATTAGCATTTAATTAAAATATACGACAACTTTATATTTTTTGTACAGCATAAAACATTGTGAAGTAGTCGTATTCTAGTGGTAGCAGTTGATCTGTTTATTAAGGACAAAGAACGGTTGTGAAAAGTATAGAAACACAGTTTCAACTAGAAAATATGCAGTTTTTATAATGTGTGTAGCACAATAATAGAATTATAATATGTTTCGTACTTTAGACAATGAAATCTTATTCTTGAAACATTTGTATATGATTGAGAAATATATAATTATATTATATTTTTAATGTTCAGTTTACTTCTTTATGAAAGTAATGAAAATCACACATTACTGAGCAGTACATGAGGTTGAAGTCATTGAAATTATTCAGACGCATTGCTGGAACATTTTTCATTTGCATATATTTGATAAGCCAAAAAAATTTAACGTTGATTAACTTTTTCTTGAATCAATAAACGATTTTATCAAATCTGCATTACCAGAGTAAAAAAGAGTTATATATAGCCGTCACAAATTATATCCCAAATATGGTGGATATAATAGTTTAAAATATTATCTTCGGTTATCCCACAAGTCTTAAATATAATATGATAAGAGCCCTCTCGGACACACCATTGGACCGGTAGAATCTGATTAAATAAAACAAATTTATAAAAAAATAAAAAAAAAATGTATGTTGACCGTCTTAAAATTTAAAGATAGTAGAGGGTAAGTGCGTTCAAAGAAAATGTTTGGACTAAAAAAATATTTTGGGTCGGTCATACATTTGATTGCTCTAAGGGCACTCTTACGGCAGTTAAAGCGGTTGGAGGTAATTTTAAAAAATGTTATTTTGTATGGGAGCCCCCTTAGAAATTTGGTAGATAGGGTATTTGTTTGTTTCGAAAAAATTTTGCAAATGAACCCTCTATGACACACCATTAGAGCAGTAGAAATGATTTTGAGATTGTAAAATTACAATAAAATTTTTTCAAAAAATTTTAGAAAATAGTAATACTCGTTATCCACACACAAAAAAAAACTTTGTCAAATTACTAGGAAAAGTCTCGAAATCTCATTTTACCAATATTTGACAGTTATCCTTGTTTTTTAACAAATCGAAATTTACATTTTTTTGTAATTTTACAATTTTTTATGTAATTTTAAAAATTTTCAATATAATTTTACAAAAAAAATATACATAGTAAATTCACGAGAATTCCTTGTAATTTCTATTGCGCCAAGAACTGTAAATTTACAATTTTATTGCTAAAAAACTTGTAAAATTACAAAATTATTGGTAAAAAGCTTGTAAAATTACTAGGATTTCTCGTACAATTTTATTAATAAAAACCGTGTAAAATTACAAAATTATTGGTAAAAATCTTGTAACATTAGTAGGAATTTTTGTCAAATAGCAGGTAGCAAACAAAAAATGTTAAAAGTTTTTCTTATAATTTTACAAGGTTTTTTTTTTTTGAGTGCAACGATCCTACTGGGATGTAATCGATAGAAGTTTGACGCAAGAAAATTTAAAAAAAAATCAAAGATTACAAAAAAGTACACTCAATTTCAAAAATGAAATTTAAATTTTAAAACTTAAAAATCGCATACTAGAGCACTTTTAAGAATTTTTTAAGATTTTTTTTTTTAAAGGACATACTCAAAAAAAAAAAAAAAAATTAAGAAAAAAATTCGACATTTGGACCATCATTGAAGAAGTTATGAGTAAACTCCGAAACTTTCTAGTGATAGCCGTCTCACAGTGGGGAAAAATGGACTTTTTTTGTCCGATTTTGCCTACAGGTTGCAATTCTTAACCGATTTAAGTTTTTCTTTTTCTGAAATTTAGCTAATAAAATTCCTCATTGGTCTGTCATAGTGGATTTCTAAAAATCGTTTTTATTTTATTTGAATAATTTTTTAAAGTTCAGAAAATTTTATTTTTTTTAGAATTTTTGCTCTAAATAATGTAATAGGCAGGGGACGAATAAGCTGTATTGACAAAATTAAAGGTATTTGAACCCCTTATAAATGACATTAATAGCATTTGTCAATTTAATGTTATTTTGGTTTTTATAAACATATGAAAACTTAAAAATGTTCACTTTTAAGTATATCATTTTAAATAATGTGCCAATTTCAATGAATTTTTTTTAAGATTAAAACTTATCATTTCCTAAACCATTATTGGTAAACAAAGTATTTTTGCAAAATTATTTAACTCTTTTTTTCGAATTTACAATGTAACAACTTTTTTTTTTTTTTAAAACAGACTAAAAAATAATTTGAAAATTCCAAAAATCATAAGGTAAAATTTAAGCAAAAAATAAAATATTTTTTGAAAAAAATTTTGTGTACCAATTATGACTAAGCAAAACATAAGCTTTAGTCTAAAAAAGATTTCATTGAAATTGGTTCATTATTTTTAAAGATATAGGCATTTAAAAGTGGAAATTCTTGAATTTTTGTCTGGTTATAAAAACCAAAATAATAATAATATATTTTCAAATACTAATCACGTCGTTGATAAGGGGTTCCAATACATCTAATTTAGTCTATAAAGCATATTCGTCCCATGCCTATTGCATTTTTTATTGCAAAAATACTGAAAAAATGAAAATTTTCTGAACTTTAGGAAAATATAAAAAGTAATCCGAAATTTTTTTCAAAAATCCACCATGACAGATCGATGCAGAATTTTATTAGCTAAAATACAAAAATCGGTTAAGAATTGCGACCTGTAGGCAAAATTGGACAAAAAAAGTCCATTTTTCCCCACTGTGCGTCTGTCTGTCCGTCTGTAGAGGACACGTTACAGTTTAAAATAAAAGAGGTAGATATCCGTAATTTGTCACTAATATGTCTTATGGTAAGAAGTTTTCCCCTTGGAAAATTAAACCAACCACAGAAAAATTACATTTTTTTGCATGATTTTTTGTGCTTTTGTTAAGCAAATGCAACATTTTTATGTCAAAAGAAGTTGTAAGTCAAGCGGATAAAAAAAATTGTTTACCTGCCCCTTTTGTGGGCGTGGATATAAAAAAATGTTCTTTGATAATAATACTTGTGATTAATTAATTGCAATTTGTCTCCCATCAAACCACGCTACCCAAAAAAAAAAACGCCCTGGATATTTTTTATATCCTCCACTTATAGAGGGTATATATAAGTTTGTCATGCCGTTTGTAACTCACCGAAATATCGGTCCCGATCGATTTTAAGACATTCTAGCGATGTCCGTCTGTCCGTCTGTCTGTGGAAATGGTGATCACGACCAAAATACTACACGGATATGAGTGAAACTTAACATACATAGTTGTTGGAAGTTCTCCCGAGAAGCTTGGCATTGCATTTGAGCGACATCGGCTCATCGGTTCAAAAGTTATGAACGAAAATGTAAGTACACCTCAAAAATTTTAGTACATTCAACATAACCTAAAAATACAAAATGCTTTAATTCGGCTGCTGATTGACATATGTGAATATAATTGAACACCAAATGGTATGTAAGCAAGTACGAACATATTTTTTGAAAAAAAAAAATAAAAAAATCGAGGATTTTTTTTTTACCAATTTTTTTTTTTGCGGAATTTTTTTTTTTTTTCAAAAAAAATTTTTTTTTTTCAAAACTAATTTCCTTTTAAAAAAAGTTTTTTGGAATAATCTTTTTGAAATTATGGAGGGTATCACTACATTCGGCAAGGCCGAATTTAACTTTTCTACTTGTTTTTTTATTTGGAGGTTATAAAAGATTCGCCACAGCCGAATTTAACACTCTAACTTGTTTTAACATGATAATGTTTTTAGACTGGTGTCTAATTTTAAAAAAGTTGCAGGACGCCACCTCAGTTTGACTACACTCAAAAAATTATGTAGGTAAATTCCAGTGAATATTCACTTAAAACAAATGAGCTTTTATTTAAAAAACATTCCAGTGTTTTTTCTTTAAAAATAAAAACACAATACAGTCAATTTTAAATGTTAATTTAATGACTAACCAAAACATTAAAAAACTAGTGAATATTCAGTTATTTTGTATTGAAAAACAGTAAAACTATAGAAGAAATTTTTTACTGTCGACATTAAATGTAACAGAAAATTCGTTTTTAATACAGTAAATTATTTTTTTTTAAACTACAGAAACAGTAAAAAATAAGAAGTCTATAATAAAATTAATGATTTTTCTTTTAAAATAACTTTACTGATTACTTTTTAAAATAACCTACAAACAGTTAATGACATAATTTTCTTAGTGTATATAAGCTAACAATTAACGAAAAAGAAAACAAGAATTACTATTTTCATTTTCTTAAAACCAAAAATTTTAATGACTTGGGTTTGTAACTTGGGTTTGTACTTTGGATAATAATTCACCTCGTGGTGAATAAAACCGTTTTTACCAGCTGGTGAATAAAAAGTAACATAATTATTTTTCAAAAAAAAAAAAAATATTTTTTCATCAAATCTTTTTTTTTCACCAAATTTTTTTTTTCATCAAATTTTTTAAAACATCAATTTTTTTTTTCCATCTAATTTTTTTTCCATCAATTTTTTTTTTCATCTTTTTTTTCATCAATTTTTTTTTTTTAATCAAAAATTTTATTGTCATGAATTTTTTTTTTTTCATAAATTTTTTTTATCAAATTTTTTTTTTCATAAAATTTTTTTTCATCAATTTTTTTTTTGTTCATATATTTTTTTTCCATCAATTTTTTTTTTTTTTCATTAATTTTTTTTTTGTCATTTTTTTTTTTTTTGTTTTTTCATGAAATTTTAATTTTCATGAATTTTTTTTCATTAATTTTTTTTTTCATAAAATTTTATTTCACATTTTTTTTTTCATAAATATTTTATCATATTTTTTTTTCATCAATTTTTGTCATCAAATTTTTTCTCACCAAAAAATTTTTTTTTTCATATTTTTTTTTTCATCAATTTTTTTTTACATCAAAAAATTTTTCATTTAATCAAAAAAATTCATCAAAAACTTTTTTCATCAAAATTTTTTTCACGAAAAATTTTGGTTTCATTTAATTTTTTTTAACATAATTTTGTTTTTCGTGAAAAAAAAATCGTTTTTTTTACCAAAACTACTTTTTCACCAAGTCTAAGCTTTTCGCATACAAATTTTCCATTTGTTTATCAAATGTACATAAAACAAGTGTGGTATATTCTTTGGTGCCGAATCTTTTATACTCTCCAAAATATAAAAACACGTTTTTGCACTTATTTTTGCACTCAATTACGAAATGTACAGCTCTTTGGTTTTTTAATGGGGTCCTCGACTGATATTTCAATTCGTTTAGCATGGAATAGCAAAGTAATATAACATTATTTTTTTTAAATCTTTGCTTTGGCAAGTACACCCAAATCTTTCCCAAAACATTATCATGATTTAATGTTTAGGGCAAGAGTACAAAATTCGCAGGCATTTTTGTTCATTATGCCGCCGTTATTACTTAAAGCCACCAAAATTTAAATCAGTTGTAGAAAAGATTAAAGTGCTGGGCATAAAAAAAAATAGGTCAAATATTTTTTGAAAAACAGGATAATCAAATATAGCCACCGAAGACTGCTTAAATCAGCATAATAATTAAATGGCTTGAGCTTGATGTAATAAGAGCAGATTTATCTGGGATTTAAACGAAATGTTTAAATCAAGTCTGCTAAAATCAGAAAAGTTTTCTCTGCTAAAATCAACAGATGCATTATATGACTAAAAATTCGTCACTTAATATTTTATTAGAAAATTTTATATAAATACCCCAAAAATCAAAATTTTTTACTAAAAAGCTAACATAATTTTAGTATATTCCAAAGTCGTTATTAACCCATTTATAATTTCCCCACATATGCATAATTTTCAAAATGCTTGTAATCTTGGATACAGTAGTTAACATTCTAAGATTGTGTAACATTTCTACTAAAGTTGTGATTTGTAAAAAAAAATAAAACAAGGATGTTTTTCCTTGTCTCGTAAAGTTATGGTGACATGTTGAAGACAACAACAGAAACTATTGCAACTATCAGTAGTACTACATGCTTGATGCTGCCACTACAACAGCAAACAGTAACTAACAACTACTAGCACAGTAGGGTAGTCAATTAATCGGGGTTGAGTTTTTTTTTTTTTTTAAATTAATAATAAACCCGGTCTTACAACTATACCGATTAATATTCGCATAATTAAAATGTTATAAAAAAATTTTTCCGAAGTAAAAATGTACAGATAATAAAATGCTATTCGATTAATCGGTTACCCAGCTGCCAAAAAATAATTACCGCTGACATACTGCTGACACTCCCTTAATGAAATTGATGACATCTCCATACAATTTTTCAAAATGTCCCCAATGAAAACTCAGAAGAGCTATGTCAGAGTGGATTATTTTTGCATACTGGGCAACCGATTAATCGAACTGCATTTCAGTATTTGTACATTTTTACTTTGGAAAATTATCTATTTAATGTAGAATAATAATAATTGTCAAATGAAAACTGATTAAAATTCTTCATATTTGAATTTTAAACCAAAAAAAATTTTGGATTAGCACTCTTTAAAATTAAAGTAAGGAGGAGGTCGGCGGGAGCCTTGAATCGCAGGCGATCAGTCGGTGCGAGGCCCCGCGGTGTTCGTGACCTTTCCTTTCTAACTTCGGTTCCATTACAAGTCTTTCATTGTTATAAAAAAAATCATGATTTTAAAGTGTTTGGTTTATTATTTAATTAAAATAAATCGCTTAACCGATTAACGATTAACCGATGGAAAACCCTTTGGTTCATACACCTCTTCATATACTCATATGCATAAAATAAAACTTTCTAAGTTTCTTATGTTAATATATATGGATTTGCATATTTCATTTTAAGAAAATGTAGTTTGTAAGTTAAGTTAAGTTTTTTGTTTTTCATGGTTTCATAATTGTTATGCATATTGACTACAACTTTCAAGGAGCAACAGCAGCAGAAAAATAAAACTTTTAGGATGTGAATGTGTTGTTATGTGTGTGTAAAAATTATTTAAAATAAAACAGTTTTCAAGAAGTGACAATTAAATTATGTTGAGTGAATAAAGTAAATATCCTTGAATATGAATTTGATTATATTTAAGATACTTGAAGAATTGAAGGAATTAATGTATTGTTATAGAGGCTATACTTAAAAGACTGGTCTTCGAGTTTCGAAAGAATCTCGGGTAAAAAAATTTTTAAAAAAATATATTTGATACACACTAATTAACATTTATTAATTCACTGAAAGAATTATTGTTCATAATACCTATGAACAAATTACATAAAACCAAATTCATAGAATCTATGAAAAAATTCATTGACTGAATGAATAATAAATGAATATTCATTTGTATTGTGAAATATTTTATAAATTTTGATACACTCTAATTAACATTTATTACTTCACCGGAAGAATTATTGTTCATAATTTCATAATTCATAAAACCAAATTCATAGAAACTATGAAAAAAATCATCACTGAATGAAAATTAAATGAATATTGTTAGGTTCATAGAAAAAAATCATAGAATTGATACATGTCATTCTTAAAAAAATGTCATCAATAGCCCTTTAATTGTTTTAATAATTAAAATAATGTTACAATAATTAAAATAATTGAATAAATATATATTAAAAAAATATAAAAAAATAAAAACAAACATAAAAAACATTAAAAAAAATATTAGCTGCCCTGGCCGGGTCTCAAACCCAAGACCTACCGGCTGTAGTGGTTATTGTCGACGCCTTAGCAATCAGCGCCACCAAAGGAGGAAAATCTCGCCAACTAACACTTACTTTTATAACATTCGTTAATTTTTTGTTTGTAAATACACAAATATTTTGTTTTCTTCAAACACATACACAGCTTTTGGCAGAGCATTGTGACATAGGATAGATACAAACTCAATATGTTAAATCAGAATATTAAACAAAGTGGATTTTAAGTGTTATTATTTGTTTATATAGTACTTTAGCTATCAAGGGAAGTCTCCCTAGTGTCACCCGCGGATCTTTATGGAATTGGTTTTATTCTGTAGAGCAGAAAAAATAAAGGGACACGTATTTTTTTTTAGCGGCCCAAATTCATATTTAGGGGGTAAAAAGGAGTGGGGAAGACAAGGCCATTTTTCAGTTTTTTTCGTGTATCTCCTATATTATGCAAAGAAACATAGTAATGTTACATACCAAATGAAAGGTCTTTGGAAAACCTATCTACGTGTGCTAAGGACATGTCCAAACATGCACAACTTTTCGTCATACTGAGTAAAATACCAAAATTTTAGGACATTTTTGTTAATAAGTCGAAAAATATTACTTTCTTTGGCACCACGAGATAGGTATTTGAAATACCTTTAATTTGATACACATGCTTTTTTGTTTAAATAGGCGTAAATCGTTAAAAACGGAAAAAGGTCAATTTCCCCATACAAATCCACCCCCCCCCACTAAAAATAAGTTTGGGCCGCTAAAAAAAAATACGTGTCGAATCAATTTTCGTTTTTAACAACATATCCAAATTTCATGAAGATCGGGGGGTGACACCAGGTGAAAAGAAAACAAGAATTACTATTTTCATTTTCTTAAAACCAAAAATTTTAATAACTGGGCTTGTAACTTGGATAATAATTTACCTCGTGCTGAATAAAACCGTTTTTCACCAGCTGGTGGATAAAAAATAACATAATTATTTTACAAAAAAAAAATTTTTTTTTTTTTCATCAATTTTTTTTTTTTTTTATCAATTTTTTTTTTCATCAAATTTTTTTTCATATTTTTTTTTTTTTTTTCATCAAGATTTTTTTTCATCAAATTTTTTTTTTTCATAATTTTTTTTTTCATCAAACTTTTTTTTCATAATTTTTTTTATCAAATTTTTTTTGTTTTTTATCAAATTTTTTTTTTCATCAATTTTTGTTTTCATCAATTTTTTTTTTTTTTTCATCAATTTTTTTTTCATTAATTTTTTTTTCATCAAATTTTTGTTTTCATCAAAAAAATAATTTTTTTACCAAAACTACTTTTTCACCAAGTCTAAGCTTTTCGCATACAAATTTTCCATTTGTTTATCAAATGTGTTATATTCTTTGGTGCCGAACTTTTATACTCTCCAAAATGTAAGAACACTTTTTTGCACTTATTTTTGCACTCACTTACGAAATGTACAGCTCTTTTGGTTTCTTAATGGGGTCCTCGATTGATATTTCAATTCGTTTTGCATGGAATAGCAAAGTAATATAACATTATTTTTTCTAAAAAAACTTTGCTTTGTCAAGTACACCCAAATCTTCCGCAAAACATTATCATGATTTAATGTTGTGGGCAAGAGTACAAAATTCGCAGGCATTTTTTAAATTAACTACTGGATCTCACATATAATTCGTTTTTAAAATTTTGCATTATTGGGGATTTTATGATAGATAGAGGATTTTGTTTCTCAAAAATATTAAGTATTTGAATGAAAATGATCAGATAGAGGGTTTTGCATTTTAATAAAAATTAATTATTATTGTTATATTTACGATATCGGTAAATTTTTAACGTGATTTATTAATGCTAACGGCTTATAAAAAATTCCGAAATCGCGGTTTTGGTCCACAAGTGCTGATTTTTAAGACAAAGATAATTTTTTTTACCGAATTCATCTCCAAAGTTTACAAGCTGTTTGGTATGTTATGTAACAAATAGTAAAAAAATTAAAAACGCGATTTTGGTCTACAATTTTAAGGATTAAAATTTTTGTTTCATAATGTACACAAGACAACCAAATTTTGAGCAATATTTTACAAAAAAGTCAAACAAGATTTTTTCAGAAAAAATCAGCATCAGTGGACCAAAATCGTGGTTTTGGAATTTTGTTGAGAAATTTATATTCTGCATGCAAAATTTATTATGAAAACATGCAATGCATGATGAAATTATTCAAAAAAAAAAAATATTTATAAATTAGAGGGTTATAGAGGGTTTTGCATTCAGAAAAATTAATTGTGTAAGAGATAGAGAAAACGAAAATAAAATAGCAAAAAAATATTTTTTATTCTGAATATTCAGGCTGTTTTTCTGAATATTTTGCCATCATTTTCGTGAAAACGGATGATAGAGGGTTTTTAATATAAACCCTCGATATAAATTTTTAAAAATAGAAAATTGTAAATAAATAAAATAATAAAAAAAATAAAAGTTAAATAATAAAATTAAAAAAAAATAACATATTTTAATAATAATTTTTTTTTTCATAGCCTATGAACTTTTTCATAGGTTTCTGGTTTCTATGAATTTGTTTCATAGATACTATGAAGTGTTTTTACATTTTGGAGAGTATAAAAGATTCGGCACCAAAGAATATAACACTCTCACCTTTTTTATGTACATTTGATAACCAAATGGAACATTTTTATGCGAAAAGCTTAGACTTGGTGAAAAAGTAGTTTTGGTAAACAAAAATGATTTTTTTTTTTCACGAAAAACAAAATTATGTTAAAATAAAATTTAATGAACCCAAAATTTTTGGTGAAAAAAGATGTTGACGTAAAAAAGTTTTTGATGAATTTTTTTGATGAAAAGAAAAATTTTTTTTTTTTTTTTTTATTAAAACAAATAATTGAATGTAAAATAATTACAAATCTTTTGTTTTCTAAAACTACAACTAGTTCAAACTGAGAACTATCTAGTAGTATTATTCTATTGATATATGATTTAAAAATGATGATCTAAGGCAAATTTACCCCAAGCAGATCAATGGGTTTTGTACGAACCAATCTTCTTTCGTTAGATGGATTAAAGAAAAGGCGAGATGCTTCCTCATTGGTGTGGCGTATGATGATTGACTGCATACCTTTGTATGATGATTGACTGCATACTTTTTAATAGTTGTTATCACACTATCAACTCCTAAGTCGCGATGAAGGTCAGTTTTCCTTATGTACCACGGAGCGTTCACCATTTTTCGTAAAACTTTATTTTGAAAACGCTGAATGATATTTATGTTGGATTTCTGCGCACAGCCCCAGAGCTGAATACCGTAGGTCCAGATGGGAGCTTATACTTGTTTATATATTATTACCTTCAATTGAGAAAAATTTCTTTATTTTGTAAAGAAGGCCTTGGTGCCAGACTTTATCGAACGCCTGAGAGACATCCAAGAATACTGCAGTACATATTAGAAAAATTTTTTGATGTAAAAAAAAATTGATAAAAAAAAAAATTTTGGTGAGAAAAAAATTGATATCAAAAAATTTGATGAATAAAAATTGATGAAAAAAATACGATTAAAAAAATTAATGAAAAAAAAAATTTTGATAAAAATAAATTGATGAAAAAAAAAATTTATGAAAAACAAATTAATGAAAAAGCAAAAAAAATTATAAAAAAAAAAAATTTGATACAAAAAAAAGATAAAAAAAAAAGTTTGATGAAAAAAAAAAAAAAAAAAATTATGGGGGAAAAATTGATGACAAAAAAAAAATTTATGAAAAAAAAATTTTATTTGTTGAAAAATAATTATGTTACTTTTTATTCACCACGAGGTGAATTATTATCCAAGTTACAAACCCAAGTTATTAAAATTTTTGGTTTTAAGAAAATAAAGATGGTAATTCTTGTTTTCTTTTTCGTTAATTGTTAGCTTATATAGTCAAACTAAGGTGGCGTCCTGCAACTTTTTTTTAAAATTAGACACCAGCCTAAAAACATTATCATGTTAAAAAAAAACAGAATTAAAAAATATTGCGTATTTATATTTTTATAGCTGTTTAAAAATTGCTCACGTTAAAACTGTTTTTATACCCTCCACTCTAGTGATAGAGGGTATATACAAGTTTGTCATTCCGTTTGTGACACATCGAAATATTGGTCTAGGACCTCATAAAGTATATATATTCATGATCCTCGATCGATTTTAAGTCGATCTAGCGATGTCCGTCCGTCCGTCTGTCTGTCTGTCTGTCTGTGTGTCCGTCCGTCCGTAGAAAACACGCTAACTTTTGAAAGACTTTACGGAGGCTACTAAAGTTTGGCATATGAGCAAAATAATATTTCGGAAATGGTGTTTCGCGAACTTACGAGATAAAAAACACGATAACTTTCGAAAGACAATACTAAGACTGCTGAAGCTTAACATGTATATTTACCGTTCCCCAGGTCTGTTTGGTATTAAATTTCAGCTCAATCGGTCCAGTGCACAGTGGCCGAAACATCCAATCTAGCGGCGCTTAATTCGGAAATGTAAAATAATAAAGCCCAATGCGTATTTGTGATTATAAAACTTATAAAGAATTTAATTTTCAACCATATTTATTTATTTCAGTGTTTTTATGTATTTTGGGAAATTTATGTGAATATCGGGAGGGTTGGGTGTATGAGGACTAGAAGTTAAAATTTTCCGATTCCGTTAAAATTTAGAGTGATTATTTATGGCTACAAAAAACATTTACCATTCGAATTTCAAGAGGATATTTGTTAAAATACCATTGTTAGGGCTTTTTAGTAAAACTGGAAGGGGAACTTAACATGGGGGCTATGGGATAACGTGGACCAATTTCGTCAAAAATTTAATATGTTTTGTTCTTTCGATAAAAAATCTTAAATTTCAAATTTTAGCCAAATCGATTGAAAATTGTGGTCTGTATGGCGTTTATACTGTTTATTTGGACAGGCAGATGGAGCCTAAAAAACCGAACAACTTGCGCGAACTAGCACGCCATACTGAAACGTCACAACAAAAATAACCCAAAATAATAAACAAAACAGGAATTGGACCGAATACGATCGAATTTCAAAAGTTGCAGTCCATGAAACTATAGTTTTTATCACAAATGTCAACTTCTATAATGCACTAATAATAAACTAGATACACACAGGTCACAAAAATTTATTTTTAAGTTAAAACATACCTTTTACTTTCAATTAAAACTTTTTGGCTCAAAATGTATAAACAATTGACTTAAAAGTGTCAAGAAAAACTCACTGAGTAATTAGGCCCCAAAGTCCTTTAATACACTTGCTGCAGAAAATGTATATTTGACAGCTTACAGCTGTGCGAATATTGAAAGCAAAACAAAAGTAAAAACGTAAATTTGTTCTGTAAAGTATAGGTAAACGATGCAGTGCAAAAATATTTATCGATCTTAATTTTTTAATTTTGACTTAAGCGTGATTTCGGCCACAGTGCAGTGGTTCAAAAGTGATAAGCAAAACCCTGAATTTCAGATTAGTCTCATCTTAATTGCCACGTGTTTTACAAGTTTTAAAAGCATTGGTGGTAACTTAACAATGCTTTTTATACTTGTTTAGTTTTAAAAGCATTGGTAACTTAAAAATTACATTCGAAAAAAATTTTACACTCAAAAAAATTTTACACTCAAAAAAAAATTTAGTTTTTTTTTACAAAAATGACAATATTTTGTGTACATACGTACGTGCATTCACTCAGAAATATTTTTACAGTAAAAAAAAAAAATTTTACACTGAAAAAAATTTGTAATTTTTTTTTTTTTAAATTTAACTTTTCTACTTGTTATTCTTCAAGTTGAAATGTAATTAGATCACAAGTATTTTTATACCCTCCAACTACAGTATCGGGGGTATACTCACTTTGTCATTCCGTATGTAACGCATCAAAATATCGGTCTAGGACCCCATAAAGTATATATATTTATCATCAGTGATCGATTCTAAGACATTCTAGCGATGTCCGTCCGTCCGTCTGTCAGTCCGTCTGTCCGTCTGTAGTTAACACGATGCAGTCCAAAATAAAAGAGCTAGACTCCCGACTTTTGGCACGGATATTTCTTATGTTTCTAGGCAGGTTAACTTCGTAAATGAGCAAAATCGGACCAGGGGGAAAAAAGTTACCCCTTGAAGAACTAAACCAACCTCTAAAAAATACCATATTTTTACATGATTTTTTGTGTTTTTGTTTATAAAATCCAACATTTTTATGCTACAAGAAGTTCAAAGTCCTGCATTTGGACCCACAGAATTAGAAAATATAGTTTTTTGGTCCGTCCCCCTTTTATGGGCGTGGAATATATTTTTTTTTTTAAATAATGACAAATTTGCATTTCTTTAGTGCAAAAAGCATAAGAATAAATTTTTTTTAACACCAATTCGAGAGAAAATGTGCCCCCCAATTACCACTAACGATCCCCTCCCCCCAAAAAAAAAAAAAAAAAAAAAACAAAAGACGCCCCTGTAATTTTTTTTTTAATTTATTTGCATGTTGGAGGGTATAAAAGATTCGGCACAGCCGAATTTAACACTCTTACTTGTTTTCTTTAAGCCCCCTTAAATTGAAAAAAGGCCCCCTTAAATTGAAAAAATCCAAAAAAAAAAATTAATGAAATTTGATACAAAAACATATTATTTTGCAACATATTTTTACCACATTTTTATGAGACGCGCAAAACTTTAAGAACTATTGTTAGTATTTTTTCGTAAAGCTTTAAAGACTTCAGGATACACTATTTAAGGATTGCAAGGATATTGAATAAAAGTTTTTTTTTTAATAATTTTTAAATGTCTATAATTTTTAGAAATTCAATTTTTCTTCTACATTTTTCAACTTAACCCTTATAACAAATATAATTAGAGCCCATGCTCGATCTGTACTTACAGAAAAATCAAATATAATTTTTTTTTGTTTCCTGTCATTTGATGCAATAGTAAAACTATAGGACACAAAATAAGTTTTTAACAATTATAGAATTAACCCCTAACTGCATATTACTCAGTAGCATTGCAACGAATGCCAAATACATTAAGCCATCACAAATTTGTTGAACAGTGTTACTGGTTTTGTAAAAGACTTTTTCTAGGAAAAAATCTTTTATATTTTGAGAGCTTAATTTTTTTATTACACCTTTTCGCAATTTAAGACAACTAACATTTAGTAGTTTCTACACTAAGTACCAGTACATTTTAATTTATGAACTAAACTCCTTCTAGATTTTAATTAAAAATTCTTAATAAAAAAGCAAATGTCAAACCTTCAAACATCTAAAAATTTATACTTAAATAAATCCTAAAATCTGAAATCTTTGTTATACAAATAAAATTTTAATAGTAGTATTAAATAATCTTCATAAATTTATATTAAAATATTTTTACAACACATGATAATCATAATTATGATAAAAATACTAATAAAAATAATATTTTTTTAAAAAACAAAACAAAAGAAATTAAGTAGAGTTATAAAAAAACGTGTTACGCATATAAAAAGTCATAAATTACACATTAAATAAGAAAAGAAAAAAAACACTACTCTTGTAACCACTGAAGTTGAAGTAAATGTTGCTGCCCCGAAGTTGCATTAGAGAAACAGCTTATTAAAGTATAAATCAGTAGTGGTAATTTTTCAAATTCCTATGCCCGCGGGCATAGGCTATAAAATTCTGCTTGTGAGACGTCACCACATCTACACAATTAAATTCTGTTGCTTTGTTGATTTTTCGCTTGCGACTTCCACACAAGCATAAGTATTATACCGTG
The DNA here is from genome assembly GCA_963921195.1 of Pegoplata infirma. Lineage (NCBI taxonomy): Eukaryota > Metazoa > Arthropoda > Insecta > Diptera > Anthomyiidae > Pegoplata > Pegoplata infirma. The sequence goes on along the minus strand of OY992537.1, from coordinate 20,614,555 downwards.
TGTGTCCACCACTGGTATAAAGCATGTTGAAATCATACAGTAAGCAGTAAGAGTGTATTAGTGTTTATTTGTGTTAATAACTTTTTTTGTTCACTGCTGAATAATGTGTTTTTTGCATTTGTGTATGTATTTTGTAGTATTCTCAGTAGTATGTGTATTTATGGCTTAAAATAAATTTTCATTTTCATATATATTTTTTCATTTCGAAACAAAAAACAAGTGAAAAACAGGAGAGTAAATGAAGAAATGTACAAACAACTCCAACAAAAAACGCATTTTTATGATACCTCTGTTTAATGTTTTTTAGTTGTTATTGTTATTCATTGTTGGCTTGTAGCTCATCTTACTTCGACTTTTTGTTTTATATGCATGTTTTAACAGCAGTGAAGATAGAGTTTTTACAAAGGTACTGATTTTGGAATTTAAACTTTTTTAATAAGTTTTGATAATTTATTTAAGCATATAATATAATAACGCGCCCATCTAGCCTACGCTTTAGCAACATAATCCAAATGTTTCATTAAAAAACAGCAAGTAATGAAAACGTTTAATCAGTATGGTGTCCAAGAGTTGTGTTTCTGACTGACTGATTGACTGATTCATCATAAATCGCCCTTCCCAAACCATGACAGCTAGAGACAGACATTTTGAATGATGGTTCACTTCACAAAAAATAAATCCACTTAAGCTAGGGTTTAGGAAATTCCGGTTCTTAAGGTCCAAAAAAAGTTGTAAAAAAGTGTACTTGGTACTTTTTTTATATCCTAAAATAATGGTCCAAGAAATTCTCTGAAAAACAATCTGAAATAAATAGTTTTTTTAAATTCCGTTTCTAAGAGGACAAAAAGGGTAAAAAAGTGTATTTGATGCCTTTTCTGTTTCCTAAAATAACGGCCCTAAGAACTCGTAATATAAGATCCTCTACCGAAAAAAGTTCAAAAAGTTGTATAATTTCCAATATAATCTGAATGAAGTTAAACAAGTTAGAGTGTTACATTCGGCTGTGCCGAATCTTTTATACCCTCCAAAATGTAAAAAAAAATTATAAAAAAAAAAAATTCCGGGGCTTCTTTTTTTTGGGGGGGGACGTTATGGGGCACCTTCCCCTTGTGATTTTGAACTTCTTCTGAGATAAGAATGTTGCATTTGCTTACCAAAAGTACAAAAAACTCTGCAAAAAATGCGGTTTTTCTTGGGTTGGTTTAGTTCTCCAAGGGGGAACTTTTTTCCCCTTGGTCCGATTTTGCCCATTTCCGAACTTAACCTGCCTATGAATATAAGACATATTCGTGCCAAACTTCGGAAGTCTAGCTCTTTTATTTTGGACTGTATTGTGTCCTCTACAGACGGAAAGACGGACATGCGGACGGACGGACGGACGGACATCGCTAGAATGTCTTAGAATCGATCACTGATCAATAATATATATACTTTATGGTGTCCTAGACCGATATTTCGATGCGTTACGCACGGAATGACAAAGTGAGTATACCCCCATACTGTGGTTGGAGGGTATAAATTGGTATAAATAATACATTGGCCCTTATTCTATATCACCGTCCGACAAAAATGAAAAAAGTCGTTAAACACGAAATGGATAATATATGTTTTAAACTAGAGACTACATGTAGTAAAACAGCATTTACAGCAGTTCATTTCGTAATCTTGTTTCCTTTTAAAAGGACTTCAAATTTTTAGAGGATTAAATTTTATAAAATATTTTTTTAATATTTGTACTAATCGTAGGATTCCACTATTGACAGAAAATCAAAGAGAAGGATCTCCCCTAATTTTCCTATTTAAGTATTTTTACATATCAGAAAAAAGGAGGTAAGTTACGTCCTTTTAAAAATGTATTCTTTATTATCATTCAAAATTTTGAACAAAATATTTTGAAAAAGTTTTCAAATGACTTTATTCACATAATTTCGTTCTGATGACAAAATAAAACAAATGGATTAATTAGGGGAGATCCCCCTCTTTCATTTTCCGTCATTAGTGTGATCCTAGGACAAGTACAAATATTTCAAAAATATTTTACAAAATGTATCCTTTAAAATTTTGAAGTCTTTTTAAAAGGAAACAAGATCACGAAGTGTAAAACTGTAAATGCAGTTTTACTCCATTTCATCTCTACTTTCAGACGTATGTATATCGTCCGGAACATGTTTTATATTGGCTGTCGGACGGTGTATTCAAATATAATGGTTAGGCCAGCGGAAAAAACATTCTTACAAATTTTTTTTTTTAGAAAATTTTTAGTCTAAGAGAGTAAATATGGGAAATTTGGCTCTTTTTCGATCTCCTGAAATTTAGATCATAAAAACAGTGGAACAAAACACTTAACAAAGCCTATTAGGAATCCATTAAAATTTTACATTCCAGATAACGGGTTACAGAACGCATTATATTATCCTGCAATCGATTATACTTAACATTCCAGAGTCGATGTTTTCTGTTCGAAATTGTCGTGGAAGGAATCGGTTGTTAGAGCAAGTAGTTTTTTTGAAATGTAGTCTAGAATCTATCGCAACAGAATTCTGTTCAAAAAAAATTTTAACAAGTAAAAAAGTTAAATTCGGCCTTGCCGAATGTAGTGATACCCTCCACAATTTCAAAAAGATTATTGCAAAAAAACTTTATTTAAAAGGAAATTACTTTTGAAAAAAAAAAATTTTTGAAAAAAAAAATTTTCGCGAAAAAAAATTTTGGTAAAAAAAATCCGCGATTTTTTTTTTTGTGTTTGTACTTGTTTAAATACCATTTGGTGTTCAGTTATGTTCACATATGCCAACCAGAAGCCGAATAAAAGCATTTTGTATTTTTAGGTTATGTTGAATGTACTGAAATTTTTGAGGTGTGCTTACATTTTCGTTCATAACTTTTGAACCGCTGAACCGATATCGCTCAAATGCAATACCAAACTTCTCGGGAGCACTTCCAATAAATATGCTAAGTTTCAGTCATCTCTGTTCAATATTTGTTCGCGACAGCATTTTCCACACACAGACAGACGGACAGACAGACAGACAGACAGACAGACAGACAGACAGACAGACAGACAGACAGACAGACAGACAGACAGACAGACAGACAGACAGACAGACAGACAGACAGACAGACAGACAGACAGACAGACAGACAGACAGACAGACAGACAGACAGACAGACAGACAGACAGACAGACAGACAGACAGACAGACAGACAGACAGACAGACAGACAGACAGACAGACAGACAGACAGACAGACAGACAGACAGACAGACAGACAGACAGACAGACAGACAGACAGACAGACAGACAGACAGACAGACAGACAGACAGACAGACAGACAGACAGACAGACAGACAGACAGACAGACAGACAGACAGACAGACAGACAGACAGACAGACAGACAGACAGACAGACAGACAGACAGACAGACAGACAGACAGACAGACAGACAGACAGACAGACAGACAGACAGACAGACAGACAGACAGACAGACAGACAGACAGACAGACAGACAGACAGACAGACAGACAGACAGACAGACAGACAGACAGACAGACAGACAGACAGACAGACAGACAGACAGACAGACAGACAGACAGACAGACAGACAGACAGACAGACAGACAGACAGACAGACAGACAGACAGACAGACAGACAGACAGACAGACAGACAGACAGACAGACAGACAGACAGACAGACAGACAGACAGACAGACAGACAGACAGACAGACAGACAGACAGACAGACAGACAGACAGACAGACAGACAGACAGACAGACAGACAGACAGACAGACAGACAGACAGACAGACAGACAGACAGACAGACAGACAGACAGACAGACAGACAGACAGACAGACAGACAGACAGACAGACAGACAGACAGACAGACAGACAGACAGACAGACAGACAGACAGACAGACAGACAGACAGACAGACAGACAGACAGACAGACAGACAGACAGACAGACAGACAGACAGACAGACAGACAGACAGACAGACAGACAGACAGACAGACAGACAGACAGACAGACAGACAGACAGACAGACAGACAGACAGACAGACAGACAGACAGACAGACAGACAGACAGACAGACAGACAGACAGACAGACAGACAGACAGACAGACAGACAGACAGACAGACAGACAGACAGACAGACAGACAGACAGACAGACAGACAGACAGACAGACAGACAGACAGACAGACAGACAGACAGACAGACAGACAGACAGACAGACAGACAGACAGACAGACAGACAGACAGACAGACAGACAGACAGACAGACAGACAGACAGACAGACAGACAGACAGACAGACAGACAGACAGACAGACAGACAGACAGACAGACAGACAGACAGACAGACAGACAGACAGACAGACAGACAGACAGACAGACAGACAGACAGACAGACAGACAGACAGACAGACAGACAGACAGACAGACAGACAGACAGACAGACAGACAGACAGACAGACAGACAGACAGACAGACAGACAGACAGACAGACAGACAGACAGACAGACAGACAGACAGACAGACAGACAGACAGACAGACAGACAGACAGACAGACAGACAGACAGACAGACAGACAGACAGACAGACAGACAGACAGACAGACAGACAGACAGACAGACAGACAGACAGACAGACAGACAGACAGACAGACAGACAGACAGACAGACAGACAGACAGACAGACAGACAGACAGACAGACAGACAGACAGACAGACAGACAGACAGACAGACAGACAGACAGACAGACAGACAGACAGACAGACAGACAGACAGACAGACAGACAGACAGACAGACAGACAGACAGACAGACAGACAGACAGACAGACAGACAGACAGACAGACAGACAGACAGACAGACAGACAGACAGACAGACAGACAGACAGACAGACAGACAGACAGACAGACAGACAGACAGACAGACAGACAGACAGACAGACGGACAGACGGACATCGCTAGAATGTCTTAAAATCGATCGGGCATCATGAATATATATACTTTATTGGGTCCCAGATCGATATTTCGATGAGTTACAAACAGAATGAAAAACTTATATATACACTCAAAAAAAAAAGTTTGTAAAATTACAAGTAAAAGGTCTTGTAATTCTATTTTACTAATATTTTTGTCTTTTTACAAAAATTGTTGTATATTTAATAAAACGAAAACTACAGTTTGCTTTGTAATTTTACTACTATATGTTGGTAAATTTATTTTACAAATTTTTTAGGTAAATTTACAAAAAAGTGAATTATTTTACAAATTAAAAAAATATAACAAGGTGTTTAGTTTTTTTACACAAGAAAAATGTTATTGTACAACAAAATTTTACTTGGTGTTATTTAGTCTTTCTACCAAAAAAATGTGTTATTACAAACATTTTTTTAAGATCGTTTACAAGGTTTTCAGTTTGAAATGTATGTATTGAAAAGTACAAAATTCCAATGTAATTTTACAAAATTTATTTTATTACTAGAATTAATGTTGTTAAAAAAAATAATTATTCAACAATAGGACACGCAAAAATTTTCTAAGTTCAGTTTTTTTTTGCGTTTTGGAGTAAAAAATTTAGTTAGTAATTTTTTATAAATAAAACATTTCATAAAAAAAATTTTGGAAATTTTTTAAGTTCCGGACACAAACATTTTTCAACTAATTGTAAGCTTTAGCAAAAAAATTGAATTTTTACACCATTTTTTGGTAATTTGCGTTAAGTAAAATACCACAATTTTTATGTGTTTCTATTATATAATTGTTCTAGTTTTTTTTTGTATTTTTACCATTTTTTTGGGTAATTTTACCATATTTGTTTGGTAATTTTTTTTTTTAATTTGGCACCTAAAATGTCAATAAAAAGCTGCCAATTATGAAAAATTAAGTTTTTCTTATTTTAACAGGTACATAAACATCCAATCTACAATATCCAAAATTTTTTTTCTGATTTTGTAAAAATACTTGTGAAAATAATTAAAAATTCAAAAAAAAAATTGTTATTTTTTGACAAATTTTTCCTGAAAATATAAGAAATTTCTTGTGTAGCCTCCTTCGCAATTCTCATATGTTCTACTTAAGAAAAACTAAATGTCGAAAAAATAAAAAAGTGCAGTGTTATACATTAAAAAGTTTGTTAAAAGTGTTCAAGTGAAAAAATATCATTTCAGGTTGTTGAAGTGCTACTCCAGCTGCCGAAGAAGGAAAAATAAGATGCACCAATGGAAAAAAACCTTTAAATTTACAAAACAAATATGTAAATAAACCAATTTTTTGTAAACTTACAAAACAAATATGAAAATTTAAAAAACAAAATTGTATACTTACGAAAAAAGTTGTAATTTTTCAAAAATGAAGAAGAAAATACAAAAACAATATTGTTAATTTACAAATTTTTTGGTTAAACTACTGTTTTTACGGCAAAAAAATAAGAAAAAATGGTATATAACAATAAAAATTGTAAATTTACCACTTTTTATTGTAAATATACAAGTTTTTTTTGCCATCAAAAACAGTAGTTTAACCAAACAATTTGTAAATTTGCAATTTTGGTTTTTGATTTTCTACTTTATTTTGTAAATTTACAACTTTTTTTTGTAAGTTTATAATTTTTTTCGTAAATTTTAATTTTTTTTTACAAATTTACAATTTTTATTGTAAATTTACGTGTTTTTCAATATTTTTTCCGGTAAAAATAGTAGTTTAACCAAACAAATTGTTAATCTACAATTTATTTTTTTCATTTTCTATTTTTTCTTTGTAAAATAACATCCTTTTTCAGTAAGTTTACAATTTTGGTTTGTAAATTTACCAAATTTTTTGTAAACTTACAAAAAAATGTTCACCTCGAAGTTAATATTTTACAAAAAAAATTGTAAATTTACATTTTCTTTTGTTAAATCAATTTACAAATTATCCCCGTAACATTACGGGGATTCTTGCTAGTACATATTTTACAAAACCTGCCCCGTAAAATCACGGGGATTTTATGTCATTTTACAAACTTTTTTTTTTGAGTGTACCCTCTATCACTAGAGTGGAGGGTATAAAAAATGTGATGGGAAAACTATAAAATCACAAAATTTTGTAGATTTTGCAAACCCCTGCATTCGATTTTTTAATCAAAAAAATCAGAGACCTCTTTAAAAGGAGCTTTATTTTTTATGATCATATTTCCGTTTAGATAATTTTTTTTTATTTGTTTAAAAAAAAAAATAGTTTTTTATGTAGACGAAAGTCACAGATTCTAACACATTTATCGTATGAAAAAGTCTAAATCTGAGAATTTTTTTAATCGAAAAAATTTTTCCTACATAGAAAATATCAGATTCTGAGACATTTTTCGAAAAGAAATGCTTTTTCTATTGGAAAAATTTCTCAGAATCTGAGACTTTTGTCCATAGAAAAATTTCTTACTCATTGCGTTTTTGGGATATTTTTCCCATAAGAAATGTTTCAGATTCTTAGATTTGTTTTTTAAAGTAGTTTTTTATTATGAGAACTTTTTTCAATAGAAAAAGTCTCAGATTCTAAGAAAATTTTCCTAATTCTTTGGCTTTTTTCCTATAGAAAAAGTCTGCGATTCTGAGACCCTTTTCTATAGAAAGTCTCAGATTTTGAGACCTTCTTCCTATAGATAACCATTTCTATTAGAAAAAGTTTAAGATCCTCTGAATTTCAGACTTATTTTATAGGAAAGTCTCAGAATCTGAGACTTTTTCGAAAGGAAAAGTTCTCAAAATCTGAGATTTTATCTGTTGAAAAAAAAGTCTCATAATCAGAAGTTGAAACTTATTCTATTAGAAGAAGCTTTCAGAATCTGAGAGTTTTTCGGTAGGAAAAAGGTCTTCGAATCTTAGAACTAGGAAAAAAGTATCAGAGTATGAGACTTCTTCTATAGGAAACAGGTCTCAGAATTAAGAATTTAACTATAAGAAAAATTTTAGGAAATTTTTCCCATTTTTCCTATAATAAAATTTTCTAAAATAAATAACACTGAACATTTAAAAATAACGCCACTTTCATTTTTTTTACCAACAAATTCGAAAAAAATAATTTACGAAAACATCAAAAATTAATGATTGTTGTAATATTTTGACCAACAAATAAAAAAAAAAACAAGTGAGAGTGTTACATTCGGCTGTGCCGAATCTTTTATACCCTCCAAAATGTAAAAAACAATATAAAAAAAAAATCCAGGGGCGTCTTTTTTTTAGGGGGGGGGGGGGTTTGTGGGAGACGTTAGGGGCACCTTCCTCTTGCGATTTTGAACTTCTTTTAAGATAAGAATGTTGCATTTGCTTAGCAAAAGTACAAAAAAACCTTCAAAAAATGCGTTTTTTCTTAGGTTGGTTTAGTTCTTCAAGGGGGAACTTTTTTCCCCTTGTTCCGATTTTGCTCATTTCCGAACTTGACCTGCCTAGGAATATAAGACATATTCGTGCCAAACTTCGGAAGTCTAGCTCTTTTATTTTGGACTGTATCGTGTCTTCTACAGACGGACAGACGGACGGACGGACGGACGGACGGACATCGCTAGAATGTCTTAGAATTGATCACTGATCAATAAAATATATACTTTATGGGGTCCTAGACCGATATTTCGATGCGTTACACACGGAATGACAAAGTGAGTATACCCCCATACTGTGGTTGGAGGGTATAAAAATACCTACAAAAACATTAAAAATTAATGATTTCGTAGGTTTTTTTTTCAATTTTTCTATTGATTTAATTTTAAAAATTTTTTAATAAAAATTTTGGGGAATCGATCCCGCAATCAACTACATTCTGGCCAGATACTCTACCCATGGTGCCAAAGTCACTTGATACAAACACGTTTTTATATTTCTATAAATATTTTTTTGAATTTTTTGTCTACAAACAAATAACTAACACAAGTAGGGAAAAACTAATGACTTCTCTTTAAAAAATGACAGCAATAAAAAAAAAATAACGTACACAAATCATTTAAAATTAAAGAAGAATCACTTATTTTTACTTACAGAACAAAAATAAATGCATTTAAAAATTGAATGCTAATGAAAGTTTTTATTTTTTATGTTGTTATTTTTGAAACACATAACAGAAATAGTCATTTAAAAAAAACTGAACATTGAACAAATGTTTTTCTTTTAAAAACGACAAAACGTAAAACTTTTTAAATAAACTAAAAACAATATCCGATCCGACAAGGTAAAAATCCAATGTTGAAATTTCGCTGCCACTCTACAGTTAAGTGTAGACTTTGTATTTACCAAGCTACAGTGTAAGTATTTTGGATTTGGTACTTAATTATTATCATCTCTAATTCACAATAATAACACAAATATCTACAGGTTGTTGTTAATGTTGCGTAGTTATATGTTGGATGGGATAGTGGGGTGGCACGTATTCAACTTTTATTATATTTGATAAAGTTGGAAATTATGACAATGCCCCAAAATCTTTAATGTCACAAGAATCAATTTAATTGTGAAAATAATTCGGTTTTTTTTAATTAAAAAATAATTATTTCGACTGGTGCCCCCCACTTCCCGGTTCTCGGTATTCCCGGGAATACCGGTATTCCCGGTTCTGGAACCGGTTTCCCGGTTCTAGATATATTCCCGGGAATACCGGTATTCCCGGTTCTGATCCTGGTACCGGTTCTCAAAAACAAAAAAATACTATACCATAAAATATTTAAATTACACCATCTAATCTGTATTTCAGAAATATTTAATTGAGTTTGTACAATTATTTAAAAATCATGTAACTATTTTCTTCTTAAATTCATAAAACAAATGTAAATGGCGTTTTTCACATGTTTTGTATTTTTTTTGGTAAAAGCGAAGAAAAAATTTTAATTATACAAAAATTTTACAAAATATGCATACCGGTATTTCCGGGAATACCGTCAGAACCGGAACCGGGAATACCGGTATTCCCGGGAATAATTTAAGAAATGGGAAACCGGTACCATTTGCCGGTAATACCGAGAACCGGGAATACCGGTATTCCCGGTACTACGGTACTGACCGCAGGCTTCCCGTAACATTTTATATAAATTTGCTGAACACACCATACACTTTAAACGTAAACTACTCGATTTTCTTAATAAATGAGAAATTAACCCTAAGCTCTCTTTTGTTGTCTCTTATTTCTGACTTTCTTGTTTAGTTTTCCGTTTTGGTGTATTCAGGGACTTATAGTAAAATTTTACGGCGGATATTTTTGCGGAACATTTAAACCCCTTAAATCCCTGTTTTAATGGTGTTTTTGCTATTTTTGAAAAGAAAGACAAAATGACCTTTATCTTGAGGAGTTAGAGGGTTAATATATTCTACAAAAATGTTCTCCATAACATTTTACATAAATTTGCTGAACATACCATATACTTTAAACGTAAGATTTACAAGATTTTTTTAATAAACGCGAAATTACCCCTAAGATGTTTTTTTTTGTGTCATATGTCTGTCTGGTTGAGTTTTCAGTTTTGATGTATTCAGAGGCCTATAGTAAATTTTCACCGCAAATATTTTTGCGGAACATTTAAACCCCTTAAATCGCTGTTTTAATGGTGTTTTTTGCTTTTTTTTTGAAAAGAAGGACAAAAAGACCCTTATCTTGTGGAGTTAGAGGGTAAACATGTTCCACAAAAATGTTCTCACATTTTACATAAATTTTCTGAACACACCATATACTTTAAACGTAAGCTTTACTCGATATTCAATAAAGATTGACAATACAACATTTGCATTTAGGGGAATCTTTAAACTTGTAAACTTTCAAAACGCCGATACACGTATATTTTTGTTTTGTCTCTTCTATCAAATTGTTTTGGTCTGACCTTGTAATTTTGGAAAAAAATTGATTTCATGAAACTATTTATAAAGTTGTTTGTTTTAAATTGATTGGTTTGGTCATTTTACAAGACTTACTCGACACGTGTTTTGGAATTCGTCAAATTCCCTTGTCAAGAGTATTTAGCAAATTGACAATCGTTTTTGGCAAAACATAAAATATTTTATTCGTATGTAAGTAGATATAATGAGAATTTATGTACTAAATACACAACATAATACAGCTCTAATGTTATTTTGACAATATCATCGTAATGATTAGTAAAAGAAATATGACCTTGAGCTAGAATAATCTTTCTCAAAAAAAAAAAAAAAAAAACAAATAAATAAATTGTTCTTTGAAAACTGTTTCGTTGACAATCTCATCGTAATGATCAGCATAGAAATTTTACCTTGAGTTTGAGTAATATTGCCAAAATTAATAAAAACATATTTGAGATCATAAAATATTTTTTTTGTCATTCCGGGTATAGATTGCAATATCGGCCATGCTTGATCGAATTTATGACGATCTAGCTATGTCAGATGAAGATATTCCAGTTTAATTTCTAGATCGACTTACAGTTGATTGAGGATCAGGAATATCTGAAAAGAGTTTTAAAAGTAAAAATTCTTAAAAACCAGCCACCTTAATTGATAATAATGTTATTTTATAATTCTATAAAGTACAATATATATTTCGAAAATATCGTAATACATATTACCTGGGTGGAGTTGTTGGATTCGTTTCCTTTGTTTTTTTATACTTCTCATACAAATTTATGTGCCCCGTAAGGCCTCATAAAAAATTTTCTTTTTGTTGGCTACAATTTTTATTATGACAATTTCTTTCCATCACCAACCACTACCACGACCATTGTTTTTAACAGTTGTATGTATGTATGTGTGTGTGTGTGTGCATGTAGTGCCACAAATGCTGTTACGCTGTTATATGTTGTACGTTTAAATTGCTTTTAGCAAAAAAGTTAATTAGAAATTATGTGTTACCACAGTGGGAGCAATGTTGAGCAATGTTACATTTTAAGTATGTTTGTAGGTAGAGATGGCAAACGTGCATAAAGCTGTAAATGAATATCATCAAACTGTCTTAAAACCACCATAAATGTTAGCCAGGATTGAATGTTGTTGTAATAATAAAGGTGCAAAATAAAACGTGGCTATGAAATGTGAAGTAAGCCACAAATATTATATGTTATATATGTTATACGCATGTTGTATGTTCATACATTCAACATAAAATCACCACTCACATTTTCATACAGTCGTAGATTGTTCTAGTGATATATTAAAAAAATAACTGTGATACAGTGGGCTTATCCAAAAAAAATATATATTTATTTATTTTAAGTGCTGAATACAAATGTCAAATGTATAAAATCGGTCAAACTGTTTTCGAGATATTTGGAAAACATTGAATGAAAATTATCAAAGTCAAAAATGTAGCTGTTGTGAAACCATGAACAACGATATGCATAGTGTTAACATCGGAGTTAAAATGGCGACGCAGTAATTAAAAAACTAAAAGGGCGACGGCCAGGGGCGTGGCAAAAAAACAATTTTTTGGAATCGTATTCAACTAATCTTTAATTCTAAGCGGTGACTGGAAAAACTTTTTCTGAACGACCCACCCTAGTACACATTTTTACTCATGTTTCCTTCTTTATAAAAATGTTAGACGAGAAAAATACGATAATTTTAAATTAACATTGTTGTTATTACAAATAATGCTGATGATAATGCTGTTTAAAACAAATTCGCAGCAAATAAAAAGTCATTGGATTTCCCGAAAATCCAAAAAAAGAAAAAAAAACTTTCTTTACAGCTAGATAAAAAAAGCTAGATTTAGTTGCAAAAACTTAAAATTGCAACTTGTTTTTATTTTCTATATCAAACATGAGGGATTTTTTTGAGTTTGATCAAACGTCCTATTCGATGGCGGACTAAGCAAAGGGAATTTAGAGAGGACTTAAGAGAAGAAGAGCGAGTTTATATTTCTTTATTATTAATAATCTTTGCTCCTACATTCCGAATTTCTGGGAAGTATCTCAACACTTACAAACTGATTTGCTTGAAACTTAAAATATATATGAAAGAGACGATTTTAAGGTTGCGGTGTCTCGGTTTATCGTACATATCAGTGTTTTAAAATTTCGTTGTTCCCCTATGAAACAATTTGGACCTTCGGGAAAATTTCGATAACTCCCGAACTAAGAGGAAAAAATACATGTCGAATTAAATTTAATAAAAATTATTTCGTATTCTCATGGTAGGTCATGTCTTTATTAAATACCGCCTAAAATTTAAACATTTTCATGAAAAAAATATTTAACGAAGCCGAATTATTACAAGGTTTTTCCACCGTTAGATAGGCATTAAAAATATTTTTAATCTCATATGAAAACATCATATATTTTCTTAGAAAAAAATGGCTGAAAAAATCAAAAACCAATTTTTTCTCCATTTTTTATCTATTTTTTGAAATCCTGGATATGGCCGCTTACCAAAAACTTAGGTAATTTAACAAAAAACACTTAATAGGTTCACTCAAAATATTTTGTAGGCAAAAACAAATGAAAAACATATTTAAAACCAGTAAATAAACAATTGAAAACCATCCCAGTAATTATTCATTTGTTTTAACATTTATTTTTTACTGTTGACAAAATTTTCTAATATTAATAACATTAAACATTTAAAAAAAAGGTTTTTTTAATTTTTTTCTACCAACAAATTAAAAAAAAAATAACCTACGAAAACATTAAAAATTAATGATAGTTCTGTTATTTTTACCAACAAATTCCATAAAAATAACCTACGAAAACATTAAAAATTAATGATTTCGTAGGTTATTTTTTTACAATTTTCTATTGAAATATTTTTTTTTTAAATTTTTAATAAAATTTTGAGGAATCTCGCAATCAACTACATTCTGGCCAGACACTCTGTCCATCGTGCCAAAGTCATTTGATATAAACATGTTTTTATATTTCTATAAATAATTTTTTGAATTTTTTTTATACAAAAAAATAACCTACTTGTGTAGGTAAAAACTAATGATATGTCATTAAAAAATACCAACAATTAAAAAAAAAATACTTACACAAATCATTAAAAATTTAAAGAATATTCAGTAGTTTTTACTTACAGAACACAAATAAATGACTTTAAAAATTAAATGTTAATGAAAGTCTTTATTTTTTAGTGTGTTATTTTTGAAACAAAGGACAGAAGTAGTCATTAATAAAAACTGAACATCAAACAAATGTTTTTTCTTTTAAAAACGACTAAACGTAAAATTTTTTAAATAAACTACAAACAGTTAATGACATTATTTTTTAAGTGTTGTATTATCTCATAAACGGACACAATTTTTTATTATTTTTTTTTGTGTGTAGAATTGTCTCTTTTTATATATTTTAAGTTTCATGCAAATCGGTTCATAAGGGTTGAGATACCTTACTTGTTATAACAATTATTTTGAAAAAAGAAAAGGTACCCCAATTTAAAACGGAATTTCCAAAAATTACTTTTTCAGTATGTTTATTTTTTTTGTTAACATGAAGGGCCTACAAAAATTTTAAAACTATTATTTTAGAAGATAGAAAAAGTATTAATATTTATTCCGCCGGAGGATTATTTTTATACCCTCCACTCTACACCATTTCCAATTGTATTTCAAATGTTATCAATTGTATTTCAGAATTTATCAATTGTATTTCAGAAATTGTCAATTGTATTTCAGAATTTATTGTCATTCCGTTTGTAACACCTCGAAATATTGGTTTAGGTCCCCATAAAGTATATTCATGATCCTAGATCGATTTTAAGACGATTTAGAGATATCCGTCCGTCTGTCCATCTGTCTGTCTGTTGAAAACACGATAACTTTTGAAAGACTTTATGGAGGCTCCTGAAATTTGACATTTGGGCATTAACCTGGTCAGATTGGTATTGCAATCCAGCGAAAACGGTCCAGTGGGTTAAAAGTTATGAGCAAAAGACTGAATTTCAGATTAGTTTCTCCCTAAATTCATATGTTGAAAAGCCGTTAAACATGTTTTGAAAACATTGGTAAGTCACAAAAATATTTTACAACGTATTTTTGTCACTCAAAAATACTAAAAAAATAAACTTGAAAAAAATTTTAAACTCAAAAAAATTTTACACTCAAAAAAAAAAAAAAATTTAGTAAATTATTTTTTTTTTTCTTCAAAAATTACAAAAAGAAAAAGTTTTTTACACAAAATAAAATATTTCTAATAAAAAATGTTATTTTTTCACGTTAGAAAATTTACTTTCACTTAACCCATTTTGGACCAAGATTCAAATTTGTTTTTCTTACTTTTTTAGGGTAATTAGCACCCGCTGATCTCGAAAATCTGGTCAAAAAAGTTTTCAATGTGCCGTTATCCCAAAAAAACCTGCATTTCAACTTTTATGCAATTTTAATATTTGGATGTAATTGCTATTTTATTAATTGCATTATTTTCAAATTAAATAGTTTCTAAATGATTCAAATTTGCGGAATTTGACAATAAGTGAAATCTTAAAAAAATTAAAATTAATCAAAAAAAAAAAATAAAAGCCGAAAAACAAAAAAAACTACTAAATTTTCGATTTTGCTTGAAACAATTTCTTTGCTGATTTGCATTTCATGGACATATAAATTACGGGGGTCAATTGGGGATATTTTTTTTAATTGTAGAATGATGAGACTTAACATTAGTAATCATATTAAACCGAAATTTCACCTTTTTCATGCATAAATATTTTTTTGAAAAAATTGTTCTCTAATGTTCGAAAAATCGAACAGAGGATCGAAATGGGTAAAAAAGGACATTGTGGAGGGTATTTATAGATTCGGCCAAGTCGAATTTAACTTTTCTACTTGTTTTTTTTTTTTTTTTGGTTGTTTACACACTAACCAAAAAAATCCAATATTTGTCTGGAATATCCCATCTTGAATACTTTTCATGACTGAATTCATAACATTTATTCCATCAAAACCACTGTCTATCACCATTATTGCATAAGTAAATTACACACATACATACATTTACATGTATGTATATTAATGGCTGGCCAAAATGATAAAACGTGTATATATTTTTTTTACAACATTATTTAACACAAACAAAATCCAAATAAGCTTTCATACCTTCCAAACAGAAACAACGTAATGGCAACGAAGAAAAAATATAAACCATGTTACGGCAAGTAAATCCTCGTTTAACACCTTTAATTTCAAAAAGCTTTAGTTACAATGGAGAAAAAAAGAAACAATTTTAAAAAGTCTTTTTTTATTTTTTTTTTTCTTTGTTTAACAAAAAATTTCATGTTAATTAAGATTTACGTTAGTTTGCCAACGCATAAAATTGCATGACCATAGAGAATGTCATCACGTCACGGGGGCTTTTACATAATGTATGCATAGATTGTAACGCAGAAGGGAGCTTTATTGCCATGCCCACCCACAAACAATGGTTTGACCACAATGGGGGTAGGCGGTAGTGGCATCATTAAACGCTAAAACTTTTCAAATGAAACATTTATAGCAAAAGGGTTCAAAAAGCAAACAATGTATGTGTGTGTGTTTGTGGGTGAAACATTGTACTTATGAATATTTATCCATTAGTTACACCTGCTAAAGCTCGAAGGAAATGCAGAATAAAGAAAAAAAAAATCCAACAAAACAAACCCCATTGTTTGCTACTCATTTTGAAACATTTGAATTAGAATGCAGCTAAATCTTTATAGGCAAACATTAGGGGGGAATTTAATGCGGACTTCATCGTGCTTTCCACAGACAGACGGACATATGGATGTAAGCATGAATGTATATATGAGACATTCCACACCAAATGCCCCGCTACAGAAAAACATGTGTCCCGTAAATTTCTGAATAGATTGTTTGGATACCCAGTTGGCAACGTCCTCGAGCCATCCTCAGTGACGGAGCGGTGACATGTCAGAGTCACTGCTGACATACACAAGACATCTCTATGTACTGGGTT
Source organism: Pegoplata infirma (assembly GCA_963921195.1). Taxonomy (NCBI): domain Eukaryota; kingdom Metazoa; phylum Arthropoda; class Insecta; order Diptera; family Anthomyiidae; genus Pegoplata; species Pegoplata infirma. The sequence continues at coordinate 20,597,682 of OY992537.1, read as the reverse complement.
GAGGACAGTTTCATATAAATTTTCAAAATGTCCTCACTCAAAGTCAGCAGTGGTCAGGGCTGACCTTTTGGGGACATGTCACCAAAGACTTCTTTGGGGAAATGTCTGAAGTAGGTCATGCGAAAATACAAAAAAAAATCGTATTTCCTTTAGTTTTTACTTTTATCCATTTTCCTTTATAAATTATCTTTCTCATATTTAGAAAAACTTTTCGCCTTTTTTAGTCCCAACTGGATTTGAACCTGGAACCTCCAGTTTATTAGTCCCACACCTTACTACTTGTTCCAAACTTTATTTTGAAAATTGTTTGTCTATTTATTACTTTTATTCTACTTGTTACATTTTGAATTAATTTTAAATAAATTGATAATATTGCCATCTTTTTCTTGGAAATTGAAGAGTTGCCCAGATTTTAAATTTTAATTTAATATACTGCTATTCTGAAGACATTTCCTTTTAGACGTCTTAGAGGAATTGTCCACACTATTAAAGCAAACATTCAGTGCTGACAATGTAAGGACATGTCATCAAGGATTACCTATGATTTGTCAGAACCTGAAGACATTTCCTCAAGGAATCACTGTGGAAATTTCCTCAGTGACACATTTCCCAACTGGGTAGCCCTATATGGAACTAAGAAAACAGCGTTTTGGTTTTTCCAATTTTCAAAAAGTGGGCTTAGGAGGCGTGGTCAAATATTGGAAAAATTGTAAAATTTGTGGCGAGTTGCCTTGATTAAATATTTATCACATTAAAACGGAATGCACCACAATCTCAAAAATGTACATTCTGATATAGTTTTGTATGGGCTATCGATTAAAATTAATTTTTTTGGAAAATTTTCAGAACCCGTTCTGAAATTTTTCATTTTCTAAAAAAGTCAATTTATCTGGTCACTTTTTTTAAATTTTTTTTTAAAGTTTAGCTGTTTGTCCGTCCACACAAAAAAATTTAGAAACGCGTTTTTTGTTTTTTTTTTGAGAAAATCGCATTTGAATTTAAAATTTCAAAACAATTTTGTAATTTGCTTGTATTTTCTTGTTTTAACGTTGCGAATGAGTATTATTAATTGCATAAATATTACTCATACGCTCTGTTGAAACAAGAAAATACAAACAAATTACAAAATTGTTATGAAATCTAATATTTAAATGCGATTTTCTCGAAAAAAAAACGAAAAAAAATGTGTCTGAATTTTTTGTGTGGATAGACAGATAGATAAACACTTAAAAAATTATGTCATTAACTGTTTGTAGTTTATTTAAAAAGTTTTACGTTTAGTCGTTTTTAAAAGGAAAAACATTTGTTTGATATTCAGATTTTATTAATGACTACTTCTATGCTTTGTTTCAATAATAACACACTCAAAAATAAAGACTTTCATTTAATTTTGATTTTTAAAGTCATTTATTTTTGTTCTGTGAGTAAAAACTACTGATTATTCTTTAAATTTTTAATGATTTGTGTAAGTAATTTTTTTTAAATTGTTGGTATTTTTTAATGATATATCATTAGTTTTTACCGACACAAGTAGGTTATTTTTTTGGAGAAAAAAAAATCAAAAAATTATTTATAGAAATATAAAAACATGTTTGTATCAAGTGACTTTGGTACGATGGGTAGAGTGTCTGGCCAGAATGTAGTTGATTGCGGGATCGATTCCCCAAAATTTTATTAAAAAATTTTAAAAAAATATTTCAATAGAAAATTGTAAAAAACAACCTACGAAATCATTAATATTTAATGTTTTCGTAGGTTATTTTTTGAAATTTGTTGGTAAAAATAACAGAACTATCATTAATTTTTAATGTTTTCGTAGGTTATTTTTTTCGAATTTGTTGGTAAAAAAGAATGAAAAAAACCTAATTTTTTAATGTTTAATGTTATTTATTTTAGAAAATTTTGTCAACAGTAAAAAATAAATGTTGACGTTTGTTAAAACAAATGAATAATTACTGGGATGGTTTTCAATTGTTTATTCACTGGTTTTAAATGAGTTTTCATTTGTTTTTGCCTACAAAATATTTTGAGTGAACATCTAAACTTAAAAAAAAATAATTTAAAAAAAAAAAAAACAGTTGCCGGATTTGTGATATATTGACTTTTTTAAAAATGGTAAAATTTCAGAACAGTTTCTAAAATTTTTTTTTAATCGATAGCCCATTCAAAACTATACAAGAATGTAAATTTTTGAGATTGTGGTTCATTCCGTTTTTATTTGATAAATATTTAAACAAGGTAACTCGACACAAATTTGACCATTTTTCCAATATTTGACCACACCTTCTAAGCCGAGTTTATGAAAAATTTAAAACCCAAAAACGCAATTTTCTTAGTTACATATAGGGCTATTGATATTCAGAAATTCATGGGACACATGTTTTTCTGTAGCGGGACATTTGGTGTGGAATGCCACATATATTAGTTTGTCATTCCGTTTGTAACACCTCTAAATATTGGTCTTGGGCCCCATAATGTATATGGGCCATTCCATGCCAAATCGGACACTTCGAAAATTTTTTTTTTTTAAAACATTCCTACGACCTATCTCCACTCCCTAAGTAGGCTTCCATTCAAAATTACATTTTTATATAATTTGCTCCAACTGTTATTTGTATGGGAGCCTACTTAGGAAGTGGAGATAGGGCGTAGGTATGTTTTAAAAAAATGTTGAAGGGTAAAAATAAATGGAGGTCGGTCTCACTAATGACCCCTCTCGGACGCACCATTGGACCGGTAGAAGCTGATTAAATAAAACAAATTTACAAAAAATAAAAAAAATTGTATGGGGACCGCCTTAACAGTTAAAGATAGAGGGTAGGTGTGTTCAGAGAAAATGTTTGGACTAAAAAAATATTGTGGGTCTGTCATACATTTGATTGCTCTAAGGGCACTATTAGGGCAGTTAAAGCGGTTGAAGCAAATTTTAAAATATGTCGTTTTGTGTGGGAGTCCCCTTAGAAATTGAAGATAGGGTATTAGTTTGTTCCAAAGAAATGTTAAGACGAAAAAATTAATGGGGGTCAGTCTTATATAGGACCCCTCTATGACGCACCATTCGAGCAGTAGAAATGATTTTAAGATTGGAAAATTACAATAAAATTTTTTCAAAAAATTTAAAAAAATAGTAATAATCGTTATCCCACGATCCTCCAGGGCAAAAAATTTGTAGAATTGATAGAAGTTTTACAAAAAATATTTCAAAAAAATCGAAGAGTACGAACATTTTCCAAAATGAGATTTAAATTTTAAAACTTAAAAATCGCATACTAGAGCGCTTTTAAGAATTTTTTGGGTATTTTTTTTAAAAAGTACGTAAAAAAACAAAAATTAAAAAAAAAAAAATTGAAATTTGGACCATTATTGAAGAAGTTATAAGAAAAAGAAGTTTGAGTAAAGGAACAAACTACCAATTTTTAAAAATTCGATATCTTTTGAATGGGTCATCAAAAAAATCTGAAAATTTACCACGAAGGAGTTTTCGAAGGGTACTAAAAACTGTAAACAAATTGGGAAAATCTAAAAAAAAAGTTTTTCAAAGTGTCCGATTTGACATGGAATGCCCAATATATTTATTTTGGACTAAATGGCAGTCTCTATTTGCCACGGCAAAATGGGTCTTTTTTTAAGGATTTCTATTACTTTTTTGTCATTGGCCTAAGGATTGTTAGAGTATATTTTTCTTTTTAAATAACCCCACAAAATTAAGTCCAAAATTGTCAAATCTGGAAACCTAGGAGGACATCCAGACATATTTTTGTGGGGTTATTTTAAAAGCAAAATGTACGCCAAGAATCCTTAAATCATCGACGAGATCAAGGAAAACATTCGTGCCGAAATCAACGCTAGAATGGCCGAGATGCTCGAAAAAGTTGTAAATAAATTAGTAAAAATGCAGCAAAAAGAGCACATTCTCCGTATCCAAAAGAGGCATTGATGTTATATTTATGATTAATGTTTTATTAAAAAAGTTGTCCCAAAAAGTTGTAAAAAATATTTAATAAAAAAAAAATAGTTTTTAAAATTAAAGAAATCCTTTTTCAACTGGACAAATTATGTTTTAACTGGAAACTGGACTAGACCTTAAATAACTGGAAAATCCAGGCCGTTCCAGGCCGTCTGGCAACCCTATTAGGAGGGGGGACCGAAAAACTTTCGGTCGTAGTCCCAACAGGGAAGGGACATAATCCCCATTGGGATTATGACCGTTTTTGAAGTGGTCATAGTCCCCACAACTAATATGGGGATTATACCCGTAATGCATTGGGTCATAATCCCCATTTCCGTTATGGGGATAACGTCCGTGGGGATTATGCCCTGTCACCGAATCTTTTATACTCTCCAAAATGTAAAAACCCTTTTTTGCACTAATTTTTGCACTTACTTACGAAACGTACAGCTCTTTTGGTTTTTTAATGGGGTCCTCGACTGACATTTCGATTCGTTTTGCATGGAATAGCAAAGTAATATAACATTATTTTTTCTAAAAAAACTTTGCTTTGGCAAGTACACCCATATCTTCCGCAAAACATTATCATGATTTAATGTTTTGGGCAAGAGTACAAAATTCGCAGGCATTTTTTATCTCTACCTTGGTTAATATTGTGGAGGGTATTCATAGATCCGGCCAAGCAAAATTTAACTTTTCTACTTTTTTTTTTTGAACGGTTGGCAGTTTCTGCCTGGGTTATTTCTCTATGTTGTGTATGCATTTTAAAGAAATCTGGAATAGTCATTTTGGGTAACTTCCGTGTAAGTAACAGAAATACGAAGAATGTTTTTTTTTTTTTTTGAATGGCAGATTCGAGTTCAGTGGATAAAAATAAATTAAGAGATGTTGGTCTGGTTTCTGGGTCAGAAACTTTTTTTTTGGGCCGTGTTATTAAAAGAATGTGACCTCGAGCTACATTTATATTTCTCAAAATATAGTTGTTATGGGACGATTTAAAGCGATTTTTAATTAATTAAAAAAGTCATTAAAATTAAAAAAAAAAATCATTTCACCTTGAAATCCATATGTTGTCAAACAAGTGTCCACTTAATAATGTGTCCTCAAACTGTACACTATTGTACTATTTATAATCATTTTCTTTACTTTTGTCGTTATAGTCGTTGTATCTGGTATTGTAGTTGTTGTAGTCGTCGTCATCATCATAATCATTGTTATTATGGGCTTAAACTTACAATTGCAATGCGTGTCAATTTGTGTTGTTAATTAAAATGTGTGATGTTTGCCAGGTCTTCTCTATATATCTCCCAGTATCTCTCTCTCTTCTAGAATACCCGCAGTGTTTCTGTGTGTATTTTACTATGCTTGTGTGTAATGAATGTCCTTCTCTATTAATTTTCAAAGGATATGAAATACATACATACATACAACAAAGATGTATGAGTTTCAGCCTTTCAATGTTTTTTTGTCCTTTAGTTGTGTATAACGCTTGACAACATTTGCATCGTTTTTCTGTAGTATACCATTACTTATACACTCAAATGAACACACACACACAGACATTCACATTAATATTCATACAAATTCATACATCAGTTTGTTCATATTGTTGTCATAGCCTTTATTGTTTTTCTTGCTGGTGCTGCTGCTACTACTGATGATGAGGTTTTTTGTTGCTACTAAAGTTTTTGTTGCTTTTAAAGTTTTTGTTACAATTGCTGCTATTTGTTTCGTATAGTTTTTTTTTTTGGTTTTGTTACGTTTCGCATCACATCAACATTAATTCTCTTTTGGTGGCTGTAAATTTATGCTGATATTGTCTTTCTGTCATGTCAATTCTATTCATTTTCTCCCTCCAACTCCTGCCATCAGCTCTCATATCAGCCAGCCCAACAAAAGTATTTTTATTGTTTCTGTTTTTTCCACATTTTTTTTAAATCATGTTCTGTTTGAGCTTAGCTGATGCTTTGTAAAGAGAAACTTTTTTTGCTGTTAATTAAATTTATTACTGTTAATATTGCTAATCTAAATAAATTTCTTGAATGGGCTTAAATTGTAAAAAAAAAGCAAACAAATATTTTTAATTAAATAAAAAATTGTTGTAAGTTTTAACAGGTGATGTTTTCTAATAAAGGAAAGATGACAGATTAAATAAAGAAAAGATGACAGGTTAATATAGACACAGCAAACAGATATTTATTAGCAAAAAGTAAACAGTAATTTTAACAAAACTTTTCGTAGAAATTCAAGGGAAATAATGGCTTTACTTTTGTGAGTTTTAGCCTCAAGTGTCACAACTTTTGAAACCGATTTGCACCAAGGTTAGTAGATAGTAGTTTGGACAAAATTTTTCAACGAGATCAGGACTCTCTAAAGACTCTCTGAGTTAAAGGGGGACGAAATTTGACATTGTATCCAATGTAACTTATTACGTATTGTTATTTATTGTTTTTTTTCTGTAAGTACAGATCGAACTTGGACTCTAATTATATTTATAAGTGTTCAAGTTAAAAAAATGCTGAAGAAAAACTGAATTTCTAAAAATTATAGACATTTCTGGTATTTCCTGGTTTCAAACATTCCAGATAGTGTTATCATCAGTAGGATTTCAAATGTCGATTTGTCTTGTTAATGGAAATTGTTTTTTATTTATTTGAATATTTTTAGTTTCTGCATATAGTTTTGACAGTTTCCAACACTACAATTATTTTTCTAGCAATCTAAACCTATTCTCATATTTTCTTTCAACTTTTTTGTCTCTTCATTATTTCGCAAGGGTTACCAACATGATCTGGAATTACAGACACAAATGACAGAATTTGCATTTTCAGTTTCGGAGACGTGCCTAATGGCGACATATTTTTGTCAGGAATTTTATTTATATATGGTTTGAATTGAGAAAGGTGTGAAAGAAAGATTTATTTTTCTAAAAATTTAAGACATCCTGGTTCGTGTTTTAATAGTTTCATATAATCCAGTTAAAAACTTTTAATGTCAAATTTATTCAGTTAAAGTTAATTATATCCTTCTGTTCTGTCTTTCACAACTTTTCAATTCACATGAAAATTTCGGAATGATATAAAATCGAGTTTGGTGTTTTGTTGTTTACGTTTTCATTTGAAGTTGAAATCAAATAACCAAAATTTAAAAAATTATAAGAAAAAAGTGCATTCGTTTTACTTTCACCAAACTGTAATTATGTGAAACAAAACGAAAAAAAATCAGATGTGAAATCTTGTACGCTAAAAAAATTCGAAAATTTTCACTTTTACATTTTTTATGTGAATTACTGTTTTTGGAACAGCGGCCATATTCTATATGTGGAAATTAAAACAGATTAAATTTTTTATAAGGGTTTAAGTTGAAAAATTGCAGGTAAGCAAAAATAAACAAGTAGAAAAGTTAAATTCGACTTGGCCGAATCTATGAATACCGTCCACAATGCCCTTTTTAAGTGATAGCAAATTTTCTAACATTAAAAAAATAAAATTTTTGGTTAGAAATATTTTATTTTGTGTAAAAAAACTTTTTTTAAGTAATTTAAAAAAAAAAAACAAATAATTTACTAATTTTTTTTTTGAGTGTAAAATTTTTTTTGAGTGTAAAATTTTTTTTGAGTGTATTTTTTTTTTTGTTTTAGTGTAAAAAAATTTTTGAGTGACAAAAATACCCAAAAATAAAATATTTTTGTGACTTACTTGTTTTTTAAACATGTTTAACGGGTTTTCAACACGTGAATTTAAGGTGAACTAATCTGAAATTCACGGCTTTGCTAATAACTTTTGAACGACTCGACCGATTTGGATGAAATTTAAAACGAATTGGACCAGAGGCACGGCAAATATATATGTCACACTTCAGGACCCTCAGAATTGTCGTTCGAAAGTTACCGTGTGTTTTAACTCGTAAATTCCAGAAAAACCCTTGCCGAAATTCACTCATTTGCTTATAACTTTTGAACCACTCATGCGCGGGTACAAGGGGGGGGAAAAAGGGGAAATTTCCCCCCCCAGACCAAATTTTGAAAAGAAAAAAAGAAGAAAAAAAGAAGAAAAAAAAAAAAAAAAAAAAAAAAAAAAAAAAAAAAGGAAAGAAAAGAAAAGAAAAGAAAAAGAAGAAAAAAAGAAAGAAGGAAATTTAAAAAAAAAATTTCCGAAGAAAAAAATCTCGAAGTCCAAAAATTTTTCATAGAAAAAAAACTGCAAATTTTAATAAGAATCTAAGCCTTTTTTTGTTAAAAAGGTCTCAAAACTTATTTATAGGAAAGAGGTCGCAGAAGAATTTTTCTATGGGAAAAAGGTCTCAAAATTTCTGAATTTGAGACTTATTTTAAGGAAAAAGGTCTCAGAATATGAGTCTTTTTTAAAAAGAAAAAAGTCTCAAAGTCTGTGACTTTTAATTGTTGAAAAATAGTCTAAGTTGAAACTTACTGATTTGGTAGAAGCTCGCAGAATCTGAAACTTTTTCTACGGGAAAAAGGTCTTAGAATCAAAGACTTTTTTTAGGAATAATGTCTCAGAATCTCAGAAAAATGTCTCAGAATCTCAGCTTTTTTTCTATAAGAAACAGGTCTCAGATTCTATGACCTTTCTATAAGAAAAAAGGTCTTAAAGTCTGACACGTCTTCTAAAGGAAAATATTTCCGAATCTGGGGCTTTTTCTTTAGGAAAGTGTCTTAGAATAGGAAAAGATTTCAGAATCAGAAAAAGGTCTCAGAATCTTTTCTTCTTTAGAGAAAAAGTACTAGAATTTTAATTTTAGCAATTAATTAATTTTTTCTATATAAGAAAAAGCTCTCAGAACTTTAGACATTTTCTTTAGGAAAAAGTTCTGAGAATCTGAGCCTTTGCCTTAAGGAATAATACATCAGAATTTGAAACTTTTTCTTTAGGAAAAAGGTCTTAGAATCTGAGACTTTTTCTATTGGAAAAAGGTCGAAGAATCTAAGACTTTTTCTATAGAAAAAAGGTCTCAGAATCTAAAATACTGAAAAACAATACGAAACAAATCTAATAATCAGAGACTCCTCTGTAGGAAAAATGTCTCAATAATGCTTTAAAATACGAGACTTTTTCTATAGTAAAATGTCTCAGAATCTGAGACTTTTTCTGTAAAAAAAAAAAATCTTAGAATCTGAAAATTTTTCTTTACGAAAAAAATCTCAGATTCCGAGACATTTTTCGTAAAGATGAAGTTTTATATTCTGAGACATTTTCCCTTAAAAAAAACTTTCACGAAAAATGTCTCAAAATCTGATATTTTCTATGTAGAAAGGATTTCTTTTATTATTTTTCTGTACGAAAAAAGTCTCAGATTCTGAGACATTTTTCGTAAAAAGAAGTCTTATATTCTGAGATTTCTTTTAAAAATCTGAAAATTTTTCTATAGGAACGAAAAAATTCTCAGATTCTGAGACATTTTTCGTAAAGAAAAGTCTTATATTTTGAGACATTTTCCCTTTAAAAAATAGTTTTTTCACGAAAAATGTCTCCACATCACTTTTTTGAAAAAAAACGTATCCCTTTTTTAGCTCGTCAACATAGGTGAATTAATGATTTTTTTTTTCGAAGTAAAAAAAAAAAAATTTTCCCCCCCCAAACCCAAAAGCTGTACCCGCCACTGGAACCACTGGACCGATTTCGCTGGATTGCAATACCAACCTGACCAGGTAAATGTCCAACATATACGCCAAACTTCAAGAGCATCCGTGAAGTCTTTCAAAAGTTAGCGTGTTTTCAACAGACAGACAGACGGACGGACGGACATCGCTAGATCGTCTTAAAATCGATCGAGGATCATGAATATATATACTTTATGGGGTCCTAGTCCAATATTTCGAGGTGTTACAAACGGAATGACAAACTTATATATACCCTCTATCACTAGAGTGGAGGGTATAAAAAATAGCTACATATTTCTTCAATATTTCAAAAAAAAAAAAATTTTTCTTGATTTTTTTTTTAATCCAAAACTTTTTTGACTTATTTCAAAATGGGCCCATTTTTTTCTGATTCAAAAGAAAGTTTAGGTCTTTTCCTTTAAGAGCTGTCGGGTCGCGTGTGAGATCTATGTGGATTTGGTTGTAACTTTCGAACGGCATTACTTACAAACAGGAGAATGGTCGATTTTGAAAGCTAGCATTGCACAGATTTATATTATATTCTTCTTTATTACCTAATTTCTTTTGTTTATAAATATGCGAAAAGTGAATTTGAAAACAAAAGAAAGTACATAATGAAGAAGAGTACAATATAAATCTGTGTAATGTTAGCTTTCAAAATCGACCACTCTCTTGTTTGTAAGTGATGCCGATCAAAAGTTACAACCAAATCCACAGGGCCGCCTAAAGGCGGCCTTATGCATTAGAGGGTTAAACATTTTTTTCAATTTTTCGCATAAGCAGTATTAGACGTGGGAAAGTGCGCCAGTTATCGGTTTCGATCTACTACACCCCCCTATTATGTAAGGTTCGAAAAAAATCATGTGCCAAAAAATTAGGGCGGTAGGTAGTGGCCATATGGCCCATAATCGCGGTTAAAGTTTGCCGTTAAGGGGTAAAAAATCCACGAAAACCCCTTCAACTGCTTTAGAAATGTCCCTGGAGGGGTGCAATGTGTGACCGAACTCTAAATCTTTGACTTTCAGATTCTTAATAGTGCTGTGATTGTTTTTCCCAGCTAATGGGAAATTTTTTCCGCTGAATAACTCCGCGGTTCTGAGTCATTTTTATTTTCTTTAGAAAAAAAATTACAATTTGGTCTCACTGTTCTACTTTTTAAACTTTGGGCTACATTTTCGGACTAATGCGAGATTTAACATGAAAAATAAACGAAAAATGTCGTGGATCAAAACCTTAGTACAATTATGTAAATTAAAATTCTACTACCTCCGTCCCAAAATATTCTTAACATTTCTATAGAGTTTTTTGTCCCAAAATAAACTTTACATTTTATTAATACTTTTTATATAAATTTTGCAATATTTTTTCTAAAAAGCTAAAACGTATTTCTAAATATTTTTTTTATAAAAAGTGTATCAGATTCTAGGAAATTTTTTTAACATAATAATGATTTTAGACTGGTGTCTAATTTAATAAAAGGTGCAGGACGCCAGCTCATTTTAACCATATAAGCTAACGATTTATAAAAAAGAAAATAAAAATTACTATTTTCATTTTCTTAAAACCAAAAATTTTAGTAGTTTGGGTTTGTAAATTGGATAATAAATCACCTCGTGGTGAATAAAAGAAAATAAATATTCACAAGCTGGTGAATAAAACGTAACATAATGATTTTTCATCAAGTGTTTTTATCAATAGTTTTTTTTTGATCGAAAGTTCTTTTAATCAAAATTTTTTTTTATAAATATTTTTTTTTTCATCAATATTTTTTTATAAATATTTTTTTTTTTCATCAATATTTTTTCATCAATATTTTTTATCAATGTTTATTTTTTTCATCGAAATTTTTGTTTCATCAATATTTTTTTTTCATCAATATTTTCATTTTCATCAATATTTTTTTTTTCATCAAATTTTTTTTTCATCAATATTTTTTTCATCAATATTTTTTTCTTATACATAAATATTTTCTGTCATCAATATTTTTGTTTATCATCATAATTTTATTTAATCAATATTTTTTTCACATATATTTTGTTAAATCAAATATTTTTTTATCAATAATGTTTTTTTATTAAAAACTTTTTTTCATCAAAAACTTTTTTTATCGACAAACACAGACAAACAGATAGATGGATATCATTAGAATGTCTGTGAAACCTTTACGGATCAATAATATATAAACATAATAGGGTCCTCGTCTGATATTTCAATGCGTTTTGCATGGAATGACAAATTAAGTAATATAGCGTTATTTTTAGTAGAAAAAGTTTGCTTTGGAAAGAACATCATTATCATGATTCAATGATTTGGGCAAGAGTACAAACTTCGCAGACATATTTAGATAATATTCTCAGATTTTCAAAGATGTTTCTATAATTTTATAAATTCAAGATATTTTTAATGCAGTTTTTTTATATTCTAAAAACAAAAAAATTCTTAAATTACTTTTTTTTTTAGAAAAAGTCTTAGAAAAATTAATTTAACAAAAAAATTTATTTTCTGAGAAATTTATTTTTTAGCAGGAATGATTCTGAGGCATTTTTCTACACATACAAAAACAAAACATAAATTTTTTTGCCTTTTGTGCTACACTCAAAATATAATGTAAGCAAATTCAACAGAAAATAAATTTCAAACAAATAAAATTTTATTAAAAAACGGACGGATTATTTTTCAAAAAAACTACTTGCTCTAAAAAACGATTTCTTTTGGGACAATTTTAAACAAAAATCATTGATTTTGGAATGTTAAGAAGAATCGGTTACAGGGTAATATGATGCGTTCTGAAACTGATTATTTGGATCAAAAAATTTTGCAGGTGCTTACATTTCATTTGAATCAATATTTTTAACAATTTTTATATTTTAGTAGTATTATTTTGTTCAACTTTACACATTTACTTACAATTAGACAAAAAACAAAATTTTATTGTACCAATTAAAGAAAACAAAGAAATACCAATAGACCAACAAAGAGATTCACACACTAATAAGTATGTTGTATATAAAACTAAAAATATTTATATGATATAAAAACACCATAAATAACAAATGTGTGAAGTAGAAACATAAATGCCAAAAACACGCTTTTGTATTCTATATAATTTACATTGAATTTAGGAAATAAAGAAATGAAATGATAATTGGCATATTTTTACAAAATATATTAAAATAGCTTTCATATGATTGGAAAAAGCATATAAATATTAAAGATACTTAAAGCCATTTTTATGATGGAAACCCCATCAGTCAGTGACAAAGGACACAAAATTGGAAAGGATAAACAAAACAAAATATTAATGGATAATTTTAATATCTATTATTGATAAAAACCAAACTTCGATATTATTATATTAATAAAAACACGCATACATTATGAAAAATTAAATACTATTAAAAAAATGTCTGCGAAGTTTGTACTCTTAGGCAAACCATTGAATCATGATAATGTTTTGCTGTATAAATAGGTGTTCTTTCCGAAGCAAAATTTTTGTTGAGAAAATGACGCTATATTAATTTGTCATTACATGCAAAAGACATTGAAATATCGGTCGGAGACCCCACTATGTTTATATTATTGATCCGTAAAGGTTTCAAAGACATTCTAGTGATATCCATCAGTCTGTTTGAAAGTGGTTGTCGATAAAAACAAATTTTTTATGAAAACAAGTTTTGATAAAAAAAATAATTGATGAAAAACAAAATTATGAAACAAAAATCATTGATGAAAAAAATATTGATGATAAAAAATATTGATGAAAAAAAAAATATTGTTGAAAAAAAAAAACAAAAATTGATAAAAAAAATATGATGAAAAAAAAAATATTGATAAAAAAAAATAAATAAATATTGGATGAAAAAAAAAAATTGATGAAAAAAAAATTATAAGAAAAAAAAATTGTTGAAAAAAATTATGGATGAAAAAAAAAATTGATGAAAAAAAATATTGATGAAAAAAAATTTATTGATGAAAAAAAATATATTGATGAAAAAAAAAAAAATTGATGGAAAAAAATAGTGAATATAAAAAATATTGATTAAAAAATATTGATGAAAATAATTTGTTAAGTTTTATTCACCAGCTGGTAAATATTTTTTATTCACCACGAGGTGAATTATTATCCAAGTTACTAAATTTATGGTTTTAAGAATAGTCAAACTGAGATGGCGTCCTGCAACTTTTTTAAAATTGGACACCGCCTAAAAACATTATCATGTTAAAAAAAAAATTGATTTTTGATTTGTTCCAGAAAGGACTGGCATTTGTAAAATGGAAATTCAAATTGTATTTAAATTATAAACTTAATAGCGGCATTACCCCATATTTAAAACTTTAACAGTCATAAACAAGACCACACTTTAAATATTTGAAATTCTAGAGATTTGAAAAATCTTATTTTAAAATTTCGATACATTTTGTTGTTGTGGAAAAATTGTCAAGTACTCGTATTTTTGTGTGGTATTGATTGCCAATTATGCCATTAAAATGTAAGCGACCAACTATTTTGGTTCTAGAAGCTGACACTTTTTCTATGAGCAAAATGTCTGGGAACTTTAGACTTTTGAAAGGGCATGGAACTTTTTATAACAATGAGCTTAAAAAAGGGGTTTACACTCTAATTAAAATGATTTCAGTTTCCTACTATAAATTGGGTAAGTTTACACAAATTGCGTTATTCTACTTAGAATTCTTGGAAATTTACTTAATTTATAGTAGTATATTATTGATTTTTGTTGAAATTTACCCAACTTATAGTAGGAAACTGAACTATTTTTTTTAGAGTGTAGAAAAAAGGCCGTAGTACGGATGAGTTAAAAAAAGAGGGCTTAAAAAAAAAAAAGATTTTTTCAAATATTTTTAAAAACTTTTGATTTTTCAACTCCATAAGTTTTTTTTGGAAAGTATGGATAAGTTTGGCTCAGACAGTTATTGTTAAAGACATGGAAATTTGGATATCGACAAGTTTAAACTTTGTTTTTTTTCTTGTTTTCCTTGTAGTTGGTTCTACTTAGTACCACACTACTAGGGGTGGTATTTTTACAACAACTTTCTATAAAATGTTAGTGAATGAAAAAATTTTCATACGAAAAACAAAATTGAAAAGTTAGCATGTCAACTGGTGATTAGTTTTTGATAGTGCTAGTATGAATTGTATACGTATATCAAATCAAATACCTCTTTTTAAACCCCTCCACCCCCAAAACCCCTTAATGAACGTGTCAAAAACAATATGCAATAGATTTGATGAAACATTGCTATTATTAAAATACGATAAAAATAGACAATAAAGTAAATAACTTGGCTGTTATTTCATCATTTTGTTTTTTTTTTTGTTTCCTTTGTCTTTGACACAACACATACAATTTGTTGAAACGAAGGTGTGGTGGCATAAAAACATTATAAAGGTGACATTATCAATATTTCAATCACAGTTGATGGTATGAAATTGTGTCACCTTCTTTGTTTTTATTTGTTTTTTTTTTGCAATCAAATAAAGTGTAAAAGTAAATTGATATTCTATATCCTTAATAATGACAATGCCATACATTAACGTTGGGGTTAAATTAATATATTCAATGTTTATTTAAAAGGCATTAGGAAAATTGACAAATAAATGTGTTAATATTATTAAAACAAAGAAGAAGATTATTGTATGGTATAGGAGTAATAATATTGTGCTCTTTTTTTAACATGATAATGTTTTAAGGCTGGTGTCTAATTTTAAAAAAGTTGCTGGACGCCACCTCAGTTTGAATATGTATATAAGCTAACGATTAACAAAAAAGAAAATAAGAACTATTGTTTTCATTAAGGTCTATAAATGGTACCTGGACAAATTCGGCGAATGACACTCTTGAAACGTTATTCAAGACCCATTTCCCAGAATGCAACCTGGATCTTAGTCAATTAGACAAACCAAAAGAGTCAATTCATATCAGGCAATCACACAATGTGGAATTCCTTACGGAGGATAAAATAGAATGGGCAATCGGTTCTTTTGGACCCTATAAATCTCCGGGTCTAGATGGCTACAGAAGCTAGTGGGAATCATTACACCACTTCTGAAACTAATTTATACATCCTGTCTTAGGCTATCATATGTACCGAAAAGCTGGAGAGAAGTAAAAGTTGTCTTCATCCCCAAGGTTGGGAAGATACAACATAGTAGCGCCAAGGACTATAGGCCAATCAGTCTATCATCTTTCCTACTTAAGACACTAGAGATAATTCTGGAAAACCACTTGAGGAAGAGTATGTGCAATGGAACTCTCGGGAAACCAGCACGCCTACACAAAGGGTAAATCAGTGGAAACCGCCCTCCATGAGTTGACGATGAATATTGAGGAAACCATTAATTATAGCGAATTTACTCTGGCATGCTTTCTTGATAGTGAAGGTGCATTTAATAATATAAAATCTGGGGCAATAGAGAAAGCTCTAGCCAATTCAGGTAATGACCCAATGGTGAATTACTGGATAATGAAAGTCCTCACAAACCATATAATTGAAGCCGAAATAGGAGGGGAATCAGTAAAGGCAATGGCGACTAGAGGTACTCCCCAAGGGGGTGTCATCTCACCGACACTGTGGATTCTGGTATTAAATGAGGCTTTATTGAAGCTGAAAAAATACGGAGTGAAGGTAGTAGCCTATGCCAACGACTTAGTAATTTTGGCATCGCTTTATAAGTGGGCCTCGGCCTGTGGACTAGGAATAAATCCTCAGAAAACGGAAACGATTCTTTTCACAAGCAGGAGAAAAATACCTGAATTTCGATTACCACATATTGGGGGAACGTGTCTGACACTGTCTGATAGTGCCAAGTTTCTTGGCATAATCTTTGATAGGAAATTGAACTGGCTCGAAAACCTAAAGGAGAGAGTGAAAAAGGCGTATGCAGCCATGTATACTTGTCAGAGAATTATTGGAAACACATGGGTTCTTAAACCAAGACTTATACACTGTATATTCACGGCAATTGTTAGACCAACACTGGCACAGGGTGCAGTAGTGTGGTGGCCTATTGTAGGAAAGAGCACGCACGCCACGTACCTGAACAGGGTTAATAGAGTGGCCGCCTTAAGTATCACTGGAGCGCGAAGGACAACATCCACACATGGTCTAAGTAGGATTCTGGACTTGCCATCTTTGGATCTTTACATCCAGGAATACGCACTTAGGACACAGCTGAGACTAAGTCAAAACTGCGCGCTGAAAGTTCGAGACTATGGACACACAAAACTCATACGAGACCATCGATATGATGACTGTGTGACTGATTATATGACTCCACATATCGTGTGGGATGCAGGTATAACAATTGAAATACCATCTAGGGTATTCTGGGGAAATCCACCTGTTGGGGAACAGCACATTGCAGTCTACACGGATGGATCAAAGATGCCACAGGGAACAGGTAGCGGTGTCTACTGTGAGAAACTGGGAATTGAACACAGTTCAAGGATACAGGACAGCTGTAATCTTTTTCAGGCGGAACTGCATGCAGTGACAGAGGCAGCCAGGCTTATTTTAATGATTCCGATCTACTATAGTGAGATCATTATTTACATTGATAGTCAGGCGGCTTTAAAGGCACTATATAACAGGAATATTCGATCAAAGGTTGTCAGCCGTTGTCGCCAAGAGCTTATGGCTCTCATCGAACAACACTCTTTAAGACTGTGATGAGTTCCAGGTCATCAGAATATTCCCGGAAACGAGAAAGCTGACGAGTTAGCTCGTATGGAAGCAGTTTTACCATTAAGTTCAATCACGACCGACGTGCATCCGGGCCTGGATGCGATTTATTTCGAAATACGGAGAACATTTGAACGACAGGAAGATTTGAAATGGGAAAGCAGCCAGGACTGTATCCAAACGAAGGCCTTGTGGACTTGCGGTGGAAAAAGTATCCAGAAAATACTACTTGGAAAAATCAGACCTCAGGAAGTATGTAGGTTTAATTCAGGCGCGGATCCACGGGGGGGGAAAAAAGGAAATTTCCCCCCCCCAAACCGAATTCGAAAGAAAAAAAAGAAAAAAGGAAAAAAAGAAAAAAAAAAGAAAGAAAGGGAAAGAAAAGAAAAGAAGAGGGAAAAAGGAAATTGAAAAGGAAATAATCTGAAAAAAAAATCTATGAAAAATGTCCACAGACTGAAAAAATGTTAAAGAATACTTAAATTTTTCGATAGAAAAAATGTCGCGGAATGTTAAAATTTTTCTATATGAAAAAAAAAATTGAGAAATCTTTTCAAGGAAAAAATTTAGAATTTTTTAATTTGTCTATGTGATAAAACTTTTCGAAAATTGTTTGAATTTTTCTAAATGAAAAATTTGGGAATTTTTCTATAGAAAAAAGTTGAGAATTTTTCTTAGAATTTTTTTATAGCAAAAATCTTAATATTTGGACAATTTTTTTAATTTGTCTATGTGATAAACCTTTTCTTTATAAAAAATAAAAAAAATTTTGTAGGCGAAATATTTGGAAATTTTTCTAGACGAATTTTTTTTTTATTTTTCTAAATGAAAAATTTTGGAATTTTTCTATACAAAAAAGTTGAGAATTTTTCTTAGAATTTTTTTATAGCAAAAATCCTAATATTTGGACAATTTTTATATGAAAAATCTAACAGTTTATCTATAGGAAAAATCTAAGAATTTTCTATATTGAAAATTTGATAATTCTTCTGGGTAAAAAAATAGAGGAAATGAAATCATGAGTGAGAATTTTTTCTAGAATTTTCAAGAATCTCATAAGTTTTCTTTTGCAAAAATGTTTTTAAATCTTAAATTTTTTTACAGAAAAAAAGTAAAATTAAAATAAATTTTTTCTGTAGGAAAAATAAGAAAATTTTCTTGAGGGAAAATTTGAGAATTTTTTATACAAAAAATGCAATAGAACTTTGACTTTTTCTAAAGGAAAAATTATACAGAATCTGTCTCTGAATCTAAGTATTTTTTCTGAGGAAAAATGTCTCAGAATCTGAGACTATTTTCCTTATGTAAAATCTATCAGAATTTGAGATAATTTTTATTAAAAAGATGTCTGAGAATCTTAGTCTTTTTAATAGGAAAAGCTGAGACCTTTTCTATAGGAAAAAAGTCCTAGAAAAAAAAAAAGAAGATTTCCGAAGGAAACATATCTAAGAACTTTTGAGTTGTAATATTAAAAAAATATTCTAAAATCTATGACTTTTTTCGATAGGAAAAATAACTCAAAATCCAAGTATTTTTCTATAAAAAATGTCTTAGATTCTGAAAATTTTTGAAAAAATATTCTGAGAATTTTAGAAAAATATCACAGAATCTAAAAAAGGTCTTAGATTCCGAATTTGTTTTTAATTTGAAAAATGTCTCAGAATCCAAGACTTTTTTTGTAGGTGAAATTTCAGAGACTCAGACTCTGAGACTTTTTCTATGGGAAAAATGACTCAGAAACTAAAACATTTCTCAGACTCTCTTATGAAAATATGTCTCAGAAAATGCATGACAATCTTAGACTTTTTCTAGGGAAAAGTTTCTCAGAAAACAAAACTTTTATAATAGAAAAATGTCACAAAATCTAGAAAATTGCCTCCAAAAATTTTAAAAAGCATTAAAGTCTTAAATTTTTCTAATCTCAGGTACTTTCTATGGAAACCCTAAAAATGTAGGTGTAGAAAGATCGTTTCGGTATCTTAAGCCTTTTTTGTAGAAAAATAGAATAGAAAAAAATATTTCAGAACCTAAGAAGTTTTTAATGGTATTTTCCCATCACTAAATCTGAAATATATAGAATTTTTTGGTGTGAGAATTGCATAAATATCTGAGAATTTTCTATATGAAGGTGTATCAGAATTTAAAATTTTTTGTATAAATTCTGATTAATTTTTATTAAAAAAAATCGTCACATTTGACCTTTAAAATATTATATTTTTAGTAGGTTTATTCTAGCTCGAGGTCATTATTTCCTTTACTCATTTAGACTATGCTATTCTCATAGAATAATTTTTTGAAAATTATTCTATAAGAATATGACAGTTTTAATAAGTAATGGAAATAATGACCTCGAGCTAGAATAAACCTACGCAAAATATTTTTAATAGCTTTTCTGTATCAAAATGCCTCAGAACGGCAGAATTTTTCTATTGGGATAACGTCTCAGAGTCATAAACTTTCTCTTTAAGAAAATAACTCGGAAAATTTCCAAATCAGAAAACTTTTTGTGAATAAACATATCTCCAAGCTGACTTATTTTCTATTAGAAAATTATGTCAGAATCTGGATCTTTTGCTACCAGAAAAATGCTTTAGAACCCGAAAATTTCTTAAAGAGACATTTATCAAAATATCAAACATTTAAGTTTTTTTTTATTATAGGAATAAATTTTTAAAATTTTAAAATGTTTCTATAGAAAAAATCATAATTAACAATAGTTGAACACTAAGAACCCTTAACCAGTGATTCAAATACGACCTGAAATTCCCTGCTAAAAAAATTTTTTGAGCAAAACAAAATTTTCCCCCCCCAAACCCAAGAGCTGGATCCGCGCCTGTTTAATTACAGGCCATACTGGCTTGAAAGCTTATTTGAAAAAGTTAAAGTTGATAAGAGATGACTTGTGCAGGTGGTGTGGGGACGAAGAGATAGTGAAAGATTCATTCCATTATCTTTGTTAGTGCCCTGCACTATCTCGCACTCGATTTAAGGGTTTTGGCTTTTATTTCTTTCAGGAACTGGAAGAACTTAGAGATGTCAACCCATGGAAGATGCTTAAATATATTAGGCTAAGTAAACTCGATGAGACATATGTGGAGACATAAATCATCATTTACCAGGAAGGCAGTAGTGAATTATGATTAATATGTAAAGCAGCCAACAACAAAAGCCAACCCCCCCCCTCCTTTTCGAGGTATCACTTTGGATCAGGAACTGGTCTTGTGGACATTACGTCAACCTCTTAACCTAGGTTAGGTTGTTTTCATTTTCTAAAAACCAAAAATTTTAGTAACTTGGGTTTGTTAAATTCACCTCGTGGCGAATTAAAAAAAAAAAATCACTAGCTGGTGAATAAATTTTTTTTTTTTATAAATATTTTTTTAATCAATATTTTTTCATCAATATTTTTTTTCATCAATATTTTTTTTTTTCATCAATATTTTTTTTCATATTTTTTTTTTAATCAATATTTTCTTTCGTCAATATATTTTTCATCATTTTTTTTTTATCAAAATCTTTTTATATCGACAAACACAGACAGACAAACAGATGGATGGATATTATAGAATGTCTTAGAAACCTTTAAAAATCAATAATATATAAAAATAATGGGGCGTTTTGCATGCAATGAGGCTAGCATCATTTAATTCAGAGTTTGACGAACACAGTACACTTCCAAATTGCAACTCCTTCGTAAAACAATACTAATAAAAGGCTTAATACAGCATTTGCGTAATTAAAGGTAAAATTCTTAAAGTTTCAGTTTTAACAAAACTTTTATTTTACATGTTTTTCCATAAAAGTATTTTTACTCTTATACTGTGTTCTCTTTTAGCTATTTAACAGTAAAAAAAAAGTTTATTGAACTTCTTGTAATTGAAGTGTTAAAGACAAATTTTGAAGATTCCGTGTATTCACACAAAACGAAAGGAAGTTCTTAAGTATGTGGGAAGTCAAAGACAAAAGTTTTTCCTTTACTTTGGTTTTAAGTTAGTAAGTTTAATAAATATATATATTTTTATACTGCTGCTATACCAGGTTGAGAAGAAAAACACGTACTTTCTTTGAGAAAATGGAAAAAGTTTAATTTTATTTTTTTTTATTTTTCCTTACTCATCAACGCATATAAATTAGGGAAGTTATTAGTAAAAAAAGTTTGATAGGAAAATTTTGGGAAAAAGGAACAACTCAAACAGGTTGTGAGATTTTATTACAAAAATTATTATAAATAATATAAGAAATGAAACTCGAAAGTTTTTAGTTTTTACATCAATTTAATTGCACAAATGAAGTGTGTGATTTTAAGGCGATGTAAACTAATGGTTGTCAGGAAAGGAGTTTGGGATGTAACTAAGGATCTGAAAAATTTTCAATAAGAAAAATGTTACAAAATCTGGGAAATATCCTTCAAGAAAAATCTGAGAAATTTTCTAATGGAAAAATATCTCAAAATTTTAAAAATTTTCTATAAAAAAAATTGTGTCAAAATCTGAGAAATTTTTAATAAGAAAAATATCTCAGAATCTGAGAACTTTTCTATAAGAAATATGTCTCAGAATCTGTGAATATTTCTATAAGAAAAACGTCTCAGAATCTGAGACTTTTTCTATAAGAAAAATGTCTCAGAATCTGAGACTTTTTCTATAAGAAAAATGTCTCAGAATCTGAGACTTTTTCTATAAGAAAAATGTCTCAGAATCTGAGACTTTTTCTATAAGAAAAATGTCTCAGAATCTGAGACTTTTTCTATAAGAAAAATGTCTCAGAATCTGAGACTTTTTCTATAAGAAAAATGTCTCAGAATCTGAGACTTTTTCTATAAGAAAAATGTCTCAGAATCTGAGACTTTTTCTATAAGAAAAATGTCTCAGAATCTGAGACTTTTTCTATAAGAAAAATGTCTCAGAATCTGAGACTTTTTCTATAAGAAAAATGTCTCAGAATCTGAGACTTTTTCTATAAGAAAAATGTCTCAGAATCTGAGACTTTTTCTATAAGAAAAATGTCTCAGAATCTGAGACTTTTTCTATAAGAAAAATGTCTCAGAATCTGAGACTTTTTCTATAAGAAAAATTTCTCAGAATCTGAGACTTTTTCTATAAGAAAAATTTCTCAGAATCTGAGACTTTTTCTATAAGAAAAATTTCTCAGAATCTGAGACTTTTTCTATAAGAAAAATTTCTCAGAATCTGAGACTTTTTCTATAAGAAAAATTTCTCAGAATCTGAGACTTTTTCTATAAGAAAAATTTCTCAGAATCTGAGACATTTTTTCTAAGAAAAATTTCTAAGAATTTGAAACTTTTCCTAAAAGAAAAATGTTTCAGAATCTGAGACTTTTGCTATAGTAAAAAAGGCCTCAGAATCTGAGACTTTTTCTATAAGACAAATTTCTCAAAAAATTGTTTTTATAAGAAAAATGTCCCAGAATCTAAGACTTTTTCTATAGTAAAATTTTCTGAAAATCCGTCACTTTTTCTGTTCGAAAAATGTCTCAAAATCTGTTACTTTTTTAAAGGAGGCTTTAAAATCCTGCATACTTCCCTTTAAACATATATTTAAATCTATGTTTCCTTATAAAAACAAAAAATACCTTAAAAACTTATAAAATTTTAATGAGAAAAACTTTCTTGCAGCATTAAACAAAACTAACAACAAATTACAAACAAAATTCTTCATTCCCAGAATTCTTTTACACTTATGTTTTTTTCATAATGATATGTTTCCTAGGAGACTAGAAAAATAATATAAAAATCTCATTTAGTAAGAAGTTCATTTAAAAATAAATTTCTGTGACAATTCCAATTAGTGTACATGTGTTAACATACTAAAGAAGTTTGTAAGAACATGTAGGTTTTTTTCCTATTTTGCTGTTTTTCGCAGAACATGTTGGTAATTTAGATCTTATATTTCGTTTTTATATGTTGACAAACAGGGCGCCAAGATGTCTATCGGGAAAAAAAACTGGTAAAATTATCAGTGACAGCAAGAAATAAAATGTTGATAATTAATGCTTTTGTATCATCATAGGGCAAAATAAAAAAAAAAAACATTGGGAAGACTTGATTCCTGAAAAGGGAAATGCTTTTAACTCCTGTTTATAAACTAGAGATTTTTTTGAGCAGTTTACATTTTTTAGCTAAGAAATTCAAGAAGTCTATTTTAACAAAAGTTTTTTTTTTCATACATTTCACATTTTACACTCTGGGTTATTTTATACTTTGAAGTAATTCAGTTTTAGTGATTTAACTAGGAAAGATAGAGCTCAAGTGTTAGGAGTTTCTCTTTCATGTGTATGTTGTTTTTTTTCTTTGTTTCAAAGAAAAATATAAGGAACAAGTTATACTAGCTATATATGGCATTTATTTTCCATTTAAAATCGCCCGCTGGATCCGAAAATAAAGTCCAGAAGTACAAAATTAGAACTGTTTTTGAGATATGGTTAATTTTTCGTATGATAGATTTTTTGATTTAAAATAAAAGATAATTAAATGCTAATTCAGTTCTTTATTCAACATTTTTTTCAATCAGAATATCGCATTAGAAGCTTTTTATTGAAATATCAACAATTTTAGCGAAATTTATAAAATAAATTAAAATTCGTTATAAGGGTTCAGGTTTGAAAAAAAAAATGCAGAAGAAAAATTGAATTTCTAAAAATTATCGACATTTCTGGTATTTCCTATACCGGTTTCAAACACCCCAGTTAGTGTCATCATCAGTAGGATTTTAAATGTCGGTTTGTCTTGTTTATGAAACTGTTTTTTATATATGTGATTGTTTATAGTTTCTACAAAATAAATTTTGACAGTTTCCAACACTACAATTCTATTTCTAGCAATCTCAATCTCACTTCATACTTTCTTTCAACTTTTTTGTCTCTTACATTATTTCGCAAACCCTTGCCAACATGATCTGAAATTGCAGACACAAATGAAGGAATTTGCATTTTTTGTTTCGGAGACGTGCCTAATGGCGACATATTTTGTCAGTAATTTTATTTGATTTTTCTGTAAGTACAGATCGAGCACGGGCTCTAATTATATTTGTTATAAGGGTTCAAGTTTGAAAAAAAAAAATGCAGAAGAAAAATTGAATTTCTAAAAATTATAGACATTTCTGGTATTTCCTATACCATTTACAAATTCATTCGTAAATTTTACAAATAATAACATAAAATTTTTTTAAAATGTATTTCTTTACTTAGATATCAAAGTCTGATCTATTCAAAAGACAAGATGATTTTTTGTAAAAAATGGTTTGAAGATGATTTTTTGTAAAAGATGGTTTGAATAAAAAAATATTTTTATGATTAAAGTGTTAAATTTTTTTTTTGGATTTCTGCACCTGATGCCCTCTCAGTTTATTAAGATTCATGAAAAAGTAATACCAACATTTTTCAAAAATTTTCAAAAATATTCTTAAGGTCGCGACGGGCTTGTGATGTTCGGGGCCTGCACTTGAAATAACATATTAGTAAATTTACAACTTTTTTTTGCTAGTGCTAGTAAGCTAACCTTTAGCAAGTTTTTAGTTGAGATTAGCATGTTTGCAAAAATATCTTGTAAACTTCATTTTGCGCATTAACAATTTTTATACCCTCCACTTAGTGATAGAGGTTTGTCATTCCGTTTGTAACTCATCGAAATATCGGTCTGGGACCCCATAAAGTATATTTCATGATGCTTGATCGATTTTAAGACATTCTAGCGATGTCCGTCTGTCCGTCTGTACTGTGGAAAATGCTGTAGCGGCATTTTCGGTGGAAAATGCTGTAGCGGACAAAATATTGCACAGAGATGACTGAAACTTAACATATTTATTGGAAGTTCTCCCGGGAAGCTTGGTATTGCATTTGAGCGATATCGGTTTAGCGGTTCAAAAGTTATGAACGAAAATGTAAGCACACCTCAAAAATTTCAGTACACTCAACATAACCTAAAAATACATAATGCTTTAATTCGGCTTCTGGTTGACATATGTGAACATAATTGAACACCAAATGGTATTTAAACAAGTACGAACACATTTTTTTCAAAAAAAGGAAAAAAATCGCGGATTTTTTTTTACCAAAAATTTTTTTCGCGGAAATTTTTTTTTTAAAATTTTTTTTTTTCAAAAGTAATTACCTTTTAAATAAAGTTTTTTGCAATAATCTTTTTAAAATTGTGGAAGATTCGGCAAGGCCGAATTTGACTTTTTTACTTGTTTGCACTAATTTTTCTTGCTAAATTTAAAATTGAGTTGACCAAATTTTTACAAAGCTGTTTTGTTAATATTAGCAAAAATAAATGGTAACTTTTTTTAAGAGAACTTAAAATGGCGCTATCTCGAAAACTAAACCAGCTGGAGCAAAATGAAGGTCATTATTGGTTCTCGGGCTTACCATAATATCGCCGGTCCTCTTCACATGTGTGGACCCTAATGGGTCCTAACTTCGGATCCAAAAAAGTTTGCATTCCCAAAAATTTTAAAATGCTCATATCTCGGTAAATATTGCAGACACAACAAAAAAGTCCAAAAGCATTTTTGTAGCTCTCAACACGTCCAAATCCAATAAAGTCCTCAAATGTGTATGAAATAAGAAGAAAGGTCTTTTACAGGGCACTCACCGATTGTCCTGAAACTTGCATATAGGAAAGAGAGGAGAAAAATAAGAGTTACCTGTTTTTTATAGCTGCTCAAGCTCACATTTAGCTGGTCAAAGGGGAGGAGGAAAAACGGAACTTCTTTATTTTTTTTTTTATGATTTTTTCCTTTTCTTTAAAAGGAATTATGTAATCATTTTATACAGGTCGAAAGCATTTTTGAAGGCCTATCCAATGGTGTATCGGTAGTGTCCAAATTCGGCTTTGTTAAGTTCGTAAGTGTCAAAAATGTATAATCTTTGGGGTTCTTTATATGAAGATGTATAAACGCACGACCGCCAAGATCATATATAATAATCTCTATCAAAATTAAACTGAACTGTATTTTTTCGTTTGGCGAAATTCCTACTAGTTCGGCTTTTAAGGCTCCGAAACAATGTTAAAGTACTCTGTACTACAGAGTACCATCTTTAAAAATAGAGACGACATTATTCAAAAAATGTCTAAGTGCGAAAGAGAAAGAACTAAAATCCACTCTCTGGCACAGAGTACTCTGTCATTGTGAATTCAGCTTTATGCGGACTTTCCCGAAAGCCCTTATTTTTTCATAAGGGGGCAACCCTTTTTAAATTTGAGATTGGGCAGCTTAAAAACAGGTAACTCTTATTTTTTCCTCCTAATGCCCATATTCAAGTTTCAGGTCAATCGGTGGGTGCCCTGTGAAAGATCTTCCTTGTAAGTTGAAATAAAAAAAATTCATTAACTAATTTTTGGCAAACCATTTTTGCTAACTTTACTAAAAAATTGTGGGTTTAAAATTAGCAAATTAGCAAAATAGACGTTAAATATTATAAAAAATTAAATAAATTATTATGAAACCGGAGTTCTCTTACAATTGACATAGTTAACCCTTATGGTAAAAAAATTTCCTTTTTATGAGATCATGCCCAAAGCCACAATTTCATAGTTTTTAAAATGTTATTCACCTAAATTTAAAAATTTCCAATTTTTTTTGCTTAATTTTGTTGAATACATCTTGGAGAATAAACTTGAATTTTTAGGTATTTTTCGCTTTAGTTTTAACGATTTTTAAGGAAATGCGTTTTTTTACCAGTATTCTTTATTAAATTAGATGTCGAGTTTCCTTCGACCTTTTTTTATACACATATTTAGTAAATAAAATACTCGAGTTCGGGGTCTAAATTATTTATACAAAAATTAAGACCTCGAACTTCAGAATTTTTATTAGTTACTAAATATATTATTCTTTATTATTTTTGTTTAGAACTACATTTTGAGAAAAAGTAACTAACGTTCAATTAAATATTGTTCGATTCGAACTTTATTACACTATTTTCAAATCTAACCAGTCCACCAGATTTGTAACCCATGTTGATCGACGGCCAAAAGTGGCCAAAAGCGAGACATGGTGTGGACTATCATAGAGAAGACGATGTAAGCTTTAATGTGAAATCAAATTAATGACAAGCGGAGAACGCGTTCCATAGATAAGATCTCTTAAAACTCATATCATTTTACTGTAAAGTCACAGCTTTCAACATTAATAAACACAAATTACATCTTATTTAGCAAAACGAAGAAACACATTTGTTCATAATTTTTATAACAAGTTTGATAAATTTTAAAGGACGAGTGGTAAAGTGGTGTGTATATGCTCTTTTTTTGTTAGTCCTGTATTTGAAAACTTATCATAAAGTTTTCACTTACTACAACATCAATCGGTTTAATAACGGCCGTCCGTTTGTGTAATTTTTTTTATAAATGCTACCTTTATGTTCAACTCATATTACCAAAATTATAAACAATATTTTAAACTTGTTATCATTTCAATACTAACACATCCTAAAAATCACACAACGGTTATGTGTTGATATTTATTCATAAACAATATGCTGAATTGACAGCAATAATAATAAGGGAAACAGTGATACATATGCAGCAGATATGGTAGCTTGACATTATTACATAATAAACCGAGTGTTTCAATATTAGATTTTCAATATTAAATTTGAAATAGTTTGTACTTGCAGTCGTAGTTATTAGATTTCTATTTGGGAAAAAAATTAAAAAAACTGAGTAACACTGCCTCATCCCTTATGTGAACTTTTAAATATGCATATTTAAAAATTAGATTATATTATGGCATCAGTGTACATTTAGCAAGAGACCACCAGGTGGTCCTATTGGGGTAACAATTTTAGAAAATTTTAATTATGTATTTTTGTTTTGATATGAGTCATTTACAGTGGCATTAGTTTAACAATGTCATGGATAATAATGCCTTAGGAATCTAAGTTAAAAAAAAAAATTATATTTATTTAGTATTTGTATTGCATACTTTGTTGGGTATTAGTGCGTATGATTAATATTAAACTCAAAATGAGTATTAAAAAATAATTCAATACTTGATTCATTAGTCACACGCACTAGAAAACAAAAAATGTATTGCATACTTTGCTGGGTGTTATGCGTATGATTAATATTATATTCATATTAAAAAATATTGCAATATAACTCATACGACACCGAGCACAACGAAATAAAACAATATTACTCATACGCACCAGAACACATAAGAAAAAGTGCAATAAAATTAGTAAATAAAAATTTGAGTTTTAATCAATGTTGGCAATCGATACCTTTTCAATACCGTTATCCGTTTCAATTTAAATTGAATGCCGGTACCAATACCAATACTTTAAATTGAATACCGGTACCAATACCAATACCGAAACTCAGTTTTGGTATCGGATACCGGTATCCAAAAACCTTTTCCTTCGGTACCGGTACGTACCGGTATTGAAAAGGTTTTTCCTAAAAAAACATGTTTTTTTACAAAAAAAAAAAAATTAATAGAAAATTTTTAATTTTTTTGGTTTTTGTAAATGAAAAATCGTACTCCAAATGCCTCCCCGAAGTCTCATAAAAATCAAAAAAATCTTTGGACACCCACATCGAGGATTAAGTAAAAATTTCCACAAAAAAAATCATACTTTAACCGCTATGCGGGAGCAGGAGAAAATTATTGATTTTCTCGAAATTTTTAGACTCTCAATAGAAACTTTCTGAACCCCTTTGTATAGTTTAGTTTTTTGAAGATTTTTATTTAATCCGCGATGTGGGTGCCCAAGGATTTTTTTGATATTTATAGGACTTCGTGGTTCAAAAAAGCAAAACCGTGAATTTCAAATTGGTTTCACCTTTAGTTCACGTGTTGAAAAATGTCAAAAAATTATTTTACAAAGTATTTTTGTCACTCACAAATATTTTTACAATTTAGCAAAAAAAAAAAAAACTTACACTTGAAAAAAATTTTACACTCAAAAAAAAATTTTGATTTTTTTTTTTCAAAAATGATTAAAAAAAGTTTTTTACTCAAAATAAAATATTTCTAATCATAATTGTTAATTTTTTTTAAGTTAGAAAACTAACTATAACTTTAAAAGGGCACCGTGGACATTAATGGATTCGACTAACAAGGGAAGTCTCCCTGGTGTCACCCTTCGATCTTCATGAAATTTGGATATATTGTTAAGAACGAAAATTAATTCGCCACGTATTTTTTTTTTTAGCGGCCCAAACTCATTTTTAGGGGGGGTATATTTGTATGGGGGGAAGTTGACCTTTTTCAGTTTTTTACAATTTGCGCCTATTTAAACAAAATTAATGAAGGCATGAGTGGTATCAGATTAAAGGTATTTAGAATACCTATCTCGTGGTGCTAACAACGGGCCAAAGAAGTTAATATTTTTCGACTTATTAACAAAAATGTCCTAAAATTTTGGTATTTTACTCAATATGACGAAAAGTTGTGCATGTTTGGACACGTTCTTAGCACACGTAGATAGGGTTTTTAAAGACCTTTCATTTGGTATGTAACATGACTAGGTTTCTTTGCATAATATAGGAGATAAACGAAAAAAACTGAAAAATGGCCTTGTCTTCCCCCTAAATATGAATTTGGGCCGCTATAAAAAAATAAGTGTCCCTTTATTTTTTTCTGCTCTACATAATAAAACCAATTCCATAAAGATCCGCGGATGACACTAGGGAGACTTCCCTTGTAAGTCGAATTTAACTCTTTTACTTTTTTACATATTTTTTTTTTACTTTTCTTTAACAAATGAAACATTTTTATGTCAGAATAACTTCAAAGTCCTGCACTTTGATCAAGGGGATTAGAAAATTACAGTTTTCTCGGTCCGCTCCCTTCAGTAAGTGTGGTCCGGCAACGTCCCCGCCGACCCCCTAAGAAAACGCCATTTTATTTTTTTTTTCACATATTTAAGGGCATTTTAGCAAAAATGCTAAAAATCAATACGCAAATACGTGTTTTAGTATTAAAATTGAAAAAAAAAAAAAAAAAAATTTTGAGTTTTAATGCGTTTTTTATATTTTTAGCATTTTTTTCGATAATACCGGTACGTACCGGTATCGACCTTTCGGTATCGGTAATACCGTAACCGATTCAACTCAAATACCGTAACAGATACCGATACCGAAATAAATAAAAAAACGATACCAATACCGATATCGATACCGTTATTCGTTTCGATTGCCAACCTTGGTTGTAATTAATTTTTTAATGATTTTTAACTGAATTTTTTAATACAATTTTCTATTAAATTGTTCTGTTTGCAGAATAAAAAAAAAACAATAAAATTTTTTTAGTGATATAAATGGGCCCATGAGTTCCATATTGATCTTCATTGGTTTAAAAAATTTCTTGCTTTTTTTTTTGCAGGTTTCTGCTTACTCGAAATTGATATAAGGCCAAAATAAACTTGTATTAGCGGATACATGCCCTTCTCTTTAAAATTCGAATTTCACATTTTCGGGGCAAGCTTAGTTTTTAAAGTATATGATTTTTTAAATTTCATTTAAGTTTCCTGTCCAATTATTTCATTCGCTTTACTGTTCATTTAACATAATTGTTTATATTTTGTTTTAGTGTGTGTGTTGTTTTTTTTCACTCAAATAATTTGTAAAACATGACAGTAACATGGTGTACAAATATGGTAAATATTACATACTAACAAAATAAACATACACGGAGTAATTGGTATTAAAATATACATTATGTACATAAAGACCACAATAAAACTAGATGCTACCATTTAAAGGCAAATACATACAAAAAAAAAAATAAGTTTACATGTTAAATGAACAGCAGGTAATCGTTGAATTATAAACAAAATCCGAATTTTTAATTTTTATATTAAGACTTGAGTTCGTTTGGTGGTGACTATGTCGCTTCATCTGTTTATCGGATATCATAATTTTTTTAAAGGATTTAGGGGAGCTAAAAAGAATGCGGGTATTTTTTAGGAAAAATTTTCACTCCTTGGGGTGGTTCAAAGCATCTGAAAACGCGGATTTTGAGCTGATTTTTCTGCAGAGAAAAAACGGCTGAATATATTGCAAATCTGATTTCACAAGTCGATTTTACAGCAAAAATTAATAAAATATCAGTTTTTTGAACTCTTAAAAAAAGTTCCAATAACCCTCAGCAGTGGGCGGAAAAATCGATTTTTTTTTAATTTAAATTATTTTTTAACCATGCACGATGAAGAGGCAGTTTTTGCTAAGAAAATTGGTACAAAATGCACGTTTCTATCACAACCCATTAAAAAGTTATACGGCTTCAAAGTTTTTTTTCTAATGGCAAATTTATAAAACACTGACCGAAATTTGAAAAATTTTTGGATGGGTCAGCGGTCTGGACACTTGTTTCCGATTTTCCTCTCAATGCTGGTTCCAAATCTGACTTCCAAAATGTTCCGTAACGTCAGGTTTTTGAGATAATTGAGGTCAAAGTTCACAAAAAAACGCATTTTTGTGCATTATTGAGAGCATTTTTTTGTGATGTTTTTGGGTGATATTCTGGGATCATAAAACTTGTTTTCGATTAACATTTCGATGCTAATTCTGAATCTAGTTTTCAAATTTTTCTACCACGTCATGTTTGCAAGAAAACTGAGGTCAAAGTTCTCAAAAAACCTGTTTTTATCCATTTTTAAGAGCTTATTACTTTTTAACGGGTTGTGATAGAACGGAAAATTTGGTACCATTTTGTTAATCTGAAAATGCCCTTTAATTGTGCATATTTAAAAAATTAATTTAAAAAGAAAATGGAAAAATTTTGTATTTCCGCCCTCTGTGGTGGGTTATTGGAACTTTTTTAAAGAGTTCAAAAAAACTGCTATTATTTTATTTTTTGCTGTAGAATCGACTGGTGAAATTAGATTTGCGATATATTCAGCCGTTTTTGCTCTGCAGAAAAATCAGCTCAAAATTCGCGTTTTCAGATGAGTTGAACCACCTCAAGGATCTATTTTTTTCCAAAAAAATACCGCCATTCTTTTCAGTTCCCCTAAATCCTTCAAAAAAATGATGATACCCGCAGATCAAATTTTCAAAATTAACTCTAATAAAGACATTTAAAATTAAATCAGGCCCTTTTTTCGGCAAAAATTGCTTTTTAAGATGTTCTTAATTTGATTCGAATCCGAATAAAAACTGATCTCAGGATATCAAAATTTATAACAGTATCTGTGTAATTGCTTTAACCGGCAGTTCCATAATTTTTTTAAAATTCCTTTTCAAATTTGTCTAATATTTCCAAATACATTTTCTTATTTTTTTCAAAACCGGAAAACCCGATTTTTTCGTAAAAGTGTCGGTGATAACAAAAGTTCGCGATAAAGAGAGTCTTAAATTCTTTTTGTCTTCGAGAAACAATTTTCCAAAAAGGAATTATACTGTAAATATGGTAAATATTTGAAATATTCACCGATGTACCCTTTTTGTAGTCTCTATTATCGAAAACTAAATCGAATTTAGATTTTTCACTTGATTTTTATTAATGCACATTTACAAATTTTTGTTTTTATAATGATGCGACTAATTACTTTACACTAATTCATTTATAAAAATTTACACCATCATCAGAGAAATTATTGGAAATATATTGAATGTGGTTTAAATTTAATTTTCTGGTTCATTGAATATTTAAAACTAAATATTTGTCAAAATTTAATACAAAAATTTGACTAAAATTTGTTTTTATTTAGTTTTAAGTTAGTTGACGATAATTTCATAACCGCGACTTTAAAAAGGGTAAAAAATAGAAAAATTCGAAAAAATCTCCAGAAACAGTGGATGGAATTGAATGCTGAAAATTAAAGAAATAATCGAAAAATTGTCTTGAAATATTACTCAGTTTTTCATAACGAAAATTTCATTTAGCGTCAAACCTGAATCAAATTTTTCGTTTCTTATATATAAATGTGAGGTACCTAAATCAAACGGACGAAAAAATTTTATTTTTTTTTTTAATGAAAAAAAATATTTTTGCTGTCACTTGATTTTGTTCAGATTTTCTCATTGTACAACAATTATTATTTCTCAGAAATAATTAATATGGACTCAAACTGAACTAAATAAAAATTCAGTTATAAAATACACAGTCCAACAATATATAAACACAATTACTACACAACTCATAAGGTACATTGCAATTTAGTAATATTTCTAAGAATTAGAAATATGAAACAAAAATTCAAACCTAACGGACATTTTTCAAGACTTGAAAAGTCCTACTAAGGGTTAACAATGGGAAAAATACAACTCTGTTAAAAGTTAAGATGTATTAAGTTTCTGCCAAATGAATAAATGAATACAACACGATTTGATAGTGAATACGGGTTATTCAACACAAAGAGGAGTAATTCCAATTCTTAATTTCTTCAAAAGTTTCATTTAAATGGCTAATTTTAATCTGACACACATTTAGTGTGTGGCAATCGAAGGAGTTCTGATGATGGAAGGGTGTCATCTTCCGAAAGCTGTCGACATCTCCACTTAGCCTGTGTTGTCACTTGATTTTTTTCAGATTTTCTCATTGTGCAACAATTATTATTTCTCAGAAATAATTAATATGGTTTCAAACCGAACTAAATAAAAATTCAGTTAAAAAAATTAATTTTGATAACAAATTTTTAGTAAAAAGTGTTTGATAAAAAAAAAAATAATAACAAAATTTTTAAACAATTTTTTAATGATAAAAAAGTTTGGAGAAAAACATTTTTGTTTTTATAAAAAAAAATTGACGAAAAAAAAATTTTTTTTTTTGATAAAAAAAATCATGAAAAAAAAATTTTTTTTGATAAAAAAAAAAATTATGAAAAAAAAATTTTTAGAGGAAAACAAATGTTAAGGAAAAAAGTTTTTTTTTAATCAAAAATCTGTTTTTCATTAAAAACATTTTTTTATCCAAAAACTGCTATCAACAAAAATAATAAAAAAAAATATTTTTTTGATAAAAAAATTTGATGACTAATTTTTGTTCTATTTTATTTTAATTAAAAAAGTAAAAAAAAAATGTTTGATAATCAGAGTTTTTAATAATTTTGTTCATTAAAGACTTGTTTTTCATCCAAAATATAGCTTTTTGATCAATTTTATTTTTTATCATTTTTTTAACAAATTATTTTTCTTTATCAAAAACTTTTCTTCATTGAAAAAAAAAAAATTTAAATACTTTTTTTTATCAAAATTTTTTTTTTTCATTATCTTTTTTTCTTATTTTTATAAATTTTTTTATCCAAAGTTTATTTTTTTCATCAAAATTTTTTCATCATTAAAAATTTTTTATAATACCAAAAATTTGACATAATTTTCGGATTCAGCGTAAGATTTTACATGGAAAATCAATGCAAAATATTGTGGATCGAAATTTTTTTTTTTAATTTGTAAACTAGTGTAATTGAAAAAAAAATTTTTTATCAAAATTATTTTTTTCATAATTTTTTTTTGAAAATAATTTTTTCATCCAAACGTTTTTTCATCAAAGATTTGTTTTGCATATTTTGTTTTCATCAAAAACTTTTTGTCATGAAAAATTATGTTTTTCATAAATTTTTTGTTTTTTTATCACAAAAAAAATTTTCAGCGACTTTTTTTCATCAAAAAGTTTTTTTTTTCATCAAAACTTTGTATCCATATTTGTATCCATATATGAGGCATTCCACACCTAATGTCCAGCGAAAAAAAACACGTGTACCATAAACTTCTGAATAGCTTGTAGAAAATTGCGTTTTCGGTTTTTCAATTTTTCAAAAACTGGGCTTAGGAGGCGTGGTCAAATATTGGAAAAATGGTCAAATTTGTGTCGCGTTGCCTTGATTAAATATTTATCACATTAAAACGGAATGTACCACAATCTTAAAAATTTACATTCTTATATAGTTTCGTATGGGCTATCGAATAAATTTTTTTTCCTTGAAAAATTTTCAGAACCCGTTCTGAAATTTTCCATTTTTTAAAAAAGTCAATTTATCAAAAATCCGGCCACTGTTTTTTTCTTTTTTTTAAATGTTTTTTTTTAAAGTTTAGATGTTTGTCCATCCACACAAAAAAAATCAGAAATGTATTTTTCGTTTTTTTCGAGAAAATCGCATTTGAATTTTAAATTTCATAACAATTTTGTAATTTGCTTGTATTTTCTTGTTTTAACGTTGCGAATGAGTAATATTAATTGCATGAATATTACTCATTCGCAACGTTAAAACAAGAAAATCAAGCAAATTAAAAAATTGTTATGAAATTTAAAATTCAAATGCGATTCAAATTCAAATGAAAAATTTCAGAACGGGCTCTGAACATTTTCTAAAGAAAAAAATTTTATTCGATAGCCCATACAAAACTATATAAGAATGTAAATTTTTAAGATTGTGGTGCATTACGCTTTAATGTGATAAATATTTAATCAAGGCAACTCGCCTCAAATTTGACCATTTTTCCAATATTTGACTATGCCTTCTAAGCCCAGTTTTTGAAAATTAGAAAAACCAAAAACGAAATTTTCTTAGTTCCATATAGGGCTATCCAAACAACCTATACAGAAATTTACGGGACATATGTTTTTCTGTAGAGGGACATTTGGTGTGGAATGCCTCATATTAAAAAAAATAAAATATCCCACCAATTTTTTTTTTATTCAAAATTTGTTCATTAAAACTTTTTCTTCCTCAAACATTTGTTTAAAAAATAAGAATTGTTTTATCAAGAATTTTTTGTCCATTTTTTTAAAAAAAAAAGTTTTTAAACAAATTTTTAACGAAGAAAGAGTATTGATTAAAAAAGTTTAATAAAAAAATAAAATTATTGAAAAAACAATTTTTTAAAAAAACAAGTTTTTGATGAAAAAAAAAAAATTTTTATAAAAAAAAAAAAAATATTGTATGAAAAAAAAATTATATGAAAACAAAATTTTTATGAAAAATAGGTTTTTTAATTTAACAAACATTTTTGTGATGACAAGAAAAAAATTGATGAAAACAAAGTTGATGACAAAAAAAAATTTGATGAACAATAATTATGTATCGTTTTATTCACCAGCTGGTGAATCAGTGGCGTATACAGGGGGGGGGGGGCCCGGGTTCCCCCGAAATGATTTCTAAAAAAATTTCAGGATTTTGTATCAAATAACAAGTACAATTTTAAAAATCTTCTTAAAAAAATAGAAAAACATTTAAGAATCTAAAATTTTTTGAAGAAAAATTTTTTGAAAAAATTTTTCTGTTAAAAAAATATCAAAATCTGAAAATTTTTTCTTAGGATTTGAAACTTTTCAACTTAAGATTATAATGAAAAAATATCTTAGAACCTGAAGTTTAATGTACACAAAAAATTGACCTAATTGTAAGTAAAATGTAGTCAAATCTTAAAATGCGATTTTGTCTTTTAGAAAAATTTCTCAGAACGAGACTAAGTATTTCTTAAAAAAAATGTTTCTCAATCTAAGATTTTATAGCAATAATGCCTTAAAATCAGTGTTGGCTACCGTTACCCTTTCAATACCGTTACCGATTAAAAACCCTTTAATATTGACTACCGTTACCGTTACCAATACCGAAATAAAAAATTTTAAATACCGTTACCGATTAAAAACCAATACCTTTATTCGGATTTTTACCGGTATTATAACGGTATTGTTTCGATTGTCTTAATATTACTTATTTTTTGCTGATAAAATACAAAGTAAAATATTTTTAATGTACGTAAAATTAAAAAAAAAATGTTTGTTCATTGGAAATCGGATTGTTATTTGGGCAAAAACAATGAAAAAATCTGTCCAACCAATGATCACATTCGCAATTTACCTAAAAATTTCTGAAGAGAAAAGTCATTGCCACGTAATGTAAGCATTTTTCAGTTGGAATATAAAAGAAGAGACAAAACTGAATCGCTCAACTTGAGCGATTCAGTTTTGTCTTTTGAGCGGCTCATGTGTTGCTGGCGTTGTCATCTATGCATGGAAGCGTAAAGAGGTGGTTCTCTGGAGTTAAATACATAATGAGCCCAAGTCGTACAGTGAAGAAAAACTCTATTGAAAAATCTGTAAAACAACTTTCAGTTTGAATTAGAAAAATTTTACCAGATTTTTCTGCTAAAATTACTTCGTTAACTCATTATTTTTTAAAAAGTAACAGAAATTTTTCTGCATGTTTATTGACTCTGTTTGCTGATTTAATTTTTTTTTTTTTAATTTAAGCAGATTATTTTGTAATTTTACAAACAAAATTTGTTGACATTTTTTTTTTAATTTTTGTCAATTTTCCTGTTTGTAAGAAAATTTTCTTTAAAAAAATTTAAAAGTTTATTGAAAAACTTCTCTTTTTTTATAACAGTTTTTACCAAAAAAAATATTTTTTACTTAAATAAAATACAATTTCGATTTTCAGCCTGTTAATCTTAAATCAGAAGATTTTTTAAATTAAATCAGCAGATTTATCTGAGGTCTTGACAGATTTTTCTGCAGACTACCTTGTTTATCCAGACAAAAATTTAGCAAACCGCGTCAGTAAAAATCAGCAGATTTCTTAAATGGCTCAAAATGCAGATATTTCTGCTAATTGGACAGAGACATCTTATAAACACGTAAAAAATCAGTAATTTATTTGTTGAATTATAATATAGCGTGAATATTTCAAATTCTAAGTTAATTAATAGTATTAAATACTTCTATATAATTATATGTTAAAAATGCACTAAATTTAATTTTTTTTAAATTTTATTAAATAAATATTTGATTTTTTACGTGTTTTTAACAAAATTTGTGACTTTTTAACATGTTTTGTAAATTTTTTTCATAACACCGGTATGTACCGGTATCGTTGTTTCGGTAACGGTTAACCGTTCCTAAATAATCGAAAAGACCGTTACCTTTACCGTTACCGATATAAAAAATATGTAATACCAATACCGTTACCAATACCGTTATTCGTTTCGGTTGCCAACCCTGCTTAAAATATTAGCCTTTTTCGCAGAATCTAAGACTTTTTCTATAGGAAAAATGTTTCAGAAACTGAGACTTTTTCTATAAAAAACTCTCAGAATCTAAGGCTTTTCTATATGAAAATGTTTCAGAATCTGAGAACTTTCTAGAGGAATAATGTCTATGAGTCTGAAAAATGTCACAAAATTTAAGATTTTTTCTATAAAAAAATTCTTAGAATCTGAAGCTTTTTTATATGAAAAATGTTAAACTTTTTTTACGAAAAATATTTCAGAATCAAAGAATTTTTCTTAAGGAAAATTATCTCAAAATCGTAGATTTTGTATAAAGGAAAAATTTCTCAGAGACACAAGCTGAGACTTTTTGTATAGAAAAATGCTTAAAATCTAAGACTTTTTCTATTGTAAAAATCTATTTTTCTATAAGAATAATTTTTTAGAATCTGAGTATTTTTCTATGGAAAAAAAATTTCAGAATCTGAGACTTTTTCTTTAAGAAAAATGTCTCAGAATCTGGGGCGTTTTCTATATGAAAAATGTTTCAGAATCTGACAATTCTCTATAGGCAAAATGACTCAGATTCTGAGACTTGTTCTATAGAAAAGTGTTTAAGCATCTGAGACTTTTTCTATAGGAAAAATGTCTCAGAATCTATGAAATTTTCTGTAGAAAAAATGTCGAAGAATCTTAGACATTTTCAATAGGAAAAATGTTGAAGAATCTGAGAGTTTTTCTGTAAGAAACATGTCGAAGAATCTGAGACTTTTTCCATAAGAATCTTAGACTTTCTATACGAAAAATGTTTCAGAATCATAAACTTTTTCTAAAGGAAAAATGTCTAAAAATCTGAGACTTTTTCTATAGGAAAAATGTCTAATAATCTTAGATTTTTTCTAAAAAAATTTTTTCTCGGAATGCGAGAGTTTTTCTTTAGGAAAAATGTTTTAGAATCTAAGGCTTTTTTATACTGTTTTCTTTTTAAAAAAGTCTCGGAATGTGAATCATTTTCCTTATAGAAAAAGCAAAGATTTTCTCAGAATCTAAGACTTTTTGTGTAGAATGTTTCAGAATCTGAGAAAAACTAAAAATATCTCAGATTATGGGAAAATGTCTTACAACCGGAGTCTTTTCTTTTGGAAAAGTATTTTATGAATGTGTTTATAGAATCATTTTCTAAAGTGACTTTTTCCGAGAAACGTTTTCCGTTGGAAGTATGATTTAGTGTATTTGACTTTTTCTATAACAAAAACTGTCTAAACTGGAAATTGTCATAGAATCTTAGACTTTTCTTTAAAAAAAAAAAAATAGATTCTGATAATCTTCTTTGTAAAAATATATCAGCATCTGATACAATTCACACTTTAAAAAAGGCTTATTGTAAATTTTTTGTAAAAAAAATATTGAAAAAAAATTTTGGGCCCCCACCGAAATAAAATCCTGGATACGCCCCTGTGGTGAATACTTTGTTTATTCACCTGCAGGTGAATTATAATTCAAGTTACAAACCGAGTATGAAAATAGTAATTCTTTTTTTAAATTTTTCAGTCAAATTGAGATGGCGCCCTCGTCACTTTAAATTTTAAAAAAACAGTCTATAAACATTATCATGTTAAAAATCTTGGTTGAAATTGTAACCAAAATGTATCTGAGCTTACAATTCAGAAACTTTTGTTGTCTGAAGTGGATTAAATTAAGGCACTTTTGGTATCTCTCCTTATATTTAACTTCTTTTTATTATTATCTAAATTCCAAAATTCAGCAAAAAAAAAAAAAAAATTCCTCAAATTATCACCTAAAAATAAAGTTTTCATAATATCTAATGCCTGTATTTTTTTAACAAGAATTTAGTAAATATTTAGCAAGTTTTAATTGACAAGTTGTATAAACATTAGTATGAACAAGAAAATAAAATAGAAAAAAAAGTAAACTTTTCTTATTATTTTTGTCTACTAATTAACTATTACACTACATCAACTAACAACTTTTTGTACTACTTATGTATGTATTTTTTATTATATAAAACAACACTTTAGAATGAATGGACTACAAAGTGGTCATTTTGTAAATGAAAAAGAAAACAAGAAAAAAAAATTAGAAAAACTTTCATCATCTCAACATCATCTTCATTTTGAGTAGTTTCAGTTTTCTGTTTTTCTTATTTTTTTTTTTATATACATTTTTGCTGATGTTGTACTGGCAGTGCTGTAACAACAAGTTTTAATGAGCTCACGCATGCTGAGTTGTTTAATCAGTTTCCGTTTCTTTGCCATTAAACTTCCTGTTTCCGTTTACTATGTACATTTTCTTTAGCAATTAAGCATAGTGTGTTGGTTTATTCTTACAGTCACTAATACTTTTGCGTTTTATGTTGAATTATCTGTTTTAGTTTCAACTACAGGGTTTTAATGGGAAGGCAGTAACGTAATGAGGAAAATTATTTGAATTCCTTGAGAACTAGATTTAAGAAATATTTTGAAACTTCCAAGCTGGATTTATGGAAATTCCGATTCTAAGGGAATAGGAAGAAGTAAAATAAGTGAGAGTGTTAGATTCGGCTGTGTCGAATCATTTATACCCTTCAAAAAGTTAAAAAATAAAAATAAAATAAAATTAAATTAAATTTATGAGTTGCAGGAGGCTTCAACGGGTCTGTGGGGGACACCTCCCTCTCGCGATTTTCAATATTCCAGGTTCATGTACAGAGCATTGACCGTATTTTACCATAAAAATGTTACATTTGTTTAACAAAAACTAAAAAAAACTCTTTGAAAAATGTTTTTTTCAGAGGTTGGTCATTGAAGTTTAGGTTATGTAAAAATGGTGACAAAATCGGGTAATGGCATTTCATTCGTCTTTATTTAGAACTTTAAAACCCGTAAACACGAAAATCCTTGCTGATCCTGTTTTCGAGTTATTGCTAAATAGCTACACCGTTCGACAACAAAAACCTCATAGCGAAATGTACAACCGATTCTTACACAGAAAAAAATAAAAAATAAATTTGAGTAAATTTTTAATACTATTGAGTAAAAATTTACTCAATTTTGCACCAGTAAACGATTTAATAGTATTGAGTAAATTTTTAATAAAAAATTATTAAATGCTTACTAAAAAAATTTTAATGGATACTATTAAAAATTTAATTAAAAATTTTTAAATTTTTTGAGTAACTTTTTAATTGTGTCAAGTAAAAATTTACTCAAAATTTATCAATTTATT
This sequence comes from Pegoplata infirma, assembly GCA_963921195.1. Taxonomy (NCBI): domain Eukaryota; kingdom Metazoa; phylum Arthropoda; class Insecta; order Diptera; family Anthomyiidae; genus Pegoplata; species Pegoplata infirma. Next base: position 20,556,285 of record OY992537.1, on the reverse strand, counting down.
TTTTTAAAAAGTTTAAAAAAGTTTCACATTTTTTTTCGAAAAAAATGTTTTTTCAAACTTTACCAAATATATTTATGTCTTGAAGACATTGGAAAATTTCATAAAGATGATTTCAAACTTTCATATACATACACAAAAAACTATAAACTAAACGAGAATTCAAAACACGAAGAGAATAAAAAAAAAATAAAAAAAATTATTAAATTTTGTATTAAATTATTTACTCAAATTTTTTTTTAGTTTTTGAGTAAATTTTTAATTGCGTCAATTAAATAATTACTCAAATCTAATTTAAAAATTTAAACAAGCGATTACTCAAATTTTTTTTCTCAATATTTTTTTCTGTGTATAATTACCATGTTTGAGATATTCGCTGTTAGAAAAAAAAAACAATATTTTAGCAGTTTTGGGGTCAATTGTAAAATATTCTTACGTTGCTTCCAAAAAATAGGATTTGATTTTAAATAAATCGGATCTCCGTATTCCAAAACTGCAATCCAAATTTTTCTAGCATATTCTGTTGTTGAGGTATTTGCGTTCGAGAATTTCGCATAAAAAAGTTTCAAACACGAATATCTCGAAAACGGAACATGCTGGAATAATTTGGATTACAGTTTTGGAATCAGGAGGTCCCTTTTATATGAAATCAATACATGTTCTACATCTAGCATACATGGTTGTCGTATTTCAGTCAGGTTTGCTTTAAATTTCAGCGAAATTGGTTTTAGAGTTAAGAAGTTTTCAGCGAAACCGTGAATTTAAACGGAAAAATGCAACGAAAGGGGGAAAAATGTGTGAAATTGTGGTTTTTTGTAAATGAAGCCAAGAAAATAGCGCCATTTTACAAATTAAAAAAAAAATCCGACCCACAAAATTTTTTATAAATTTTTCATGTAAAATCTTTCGCTGACTCCGAATGCATATAACTTTACATTTTTTTCATTAATTTATTTTCTTTCATCAATTTTTTTTTGCATCAAAAAAGTTTTTTTTTCATAACTTTTTTGTTCATTAACATTTTTTTCATAAATTTTTTTTGATCAATATTTTTTTTATTTGAAAAAAAAAAAAAATTGTTTTTCTTAGCAAGAGTGTATCAGAAATAGATCAATAATACTTAAATTGTATGGGGTCCTCGACCGATATTTCAATTCGTTTTGAATGGAATGGATATAACATTATTTTTTCTTAAAAAATCTTTGCTTTGGCAATTACACCCAAATCTTCTGCAAAATATTGTCATGATTTAATGTTTTGGGCAAGTGTACAAAATTTGTAGATATTTTTTACCTAAATGAAAAAAAAAAATATGGCTACACTAAAAAAAAAATACACTAAAAAAAATTACATTGAAATTTTTTTGTTTTTCAATACATTGATTAAAAAAATTTCACTCAATATAAAATAATTCATATGAAAATGTTGAAAGAATTTTTTATGACGTAAGAAAATCACAGTCAGATAAAAGGGTTTGTGGAAGGTATTAAAGTATTCGTCCTAGTCGAATTAAAGTTTTTTTTTTCTTGTTTATATTGCTCTCCTTATTTTTTGTTGCACTCAAAAAATATTTTTTTAACAAAAATTGTTAAAAAAAAAAAAAAAATTTAAGTATTTTTTTTCATCAGTTTTTTGTATCAAATTTTTTTTTAAATTTTTTTTCCTTAAATTTTTTTTTTCATCAATTTCATCAAAATTAATTTTATTCATAATTTTTTTTTTTCATATTTTTTATACCCTCCACTCTAGTGATAGAGGGTATATACACTCAAAAAAAAAAACTGTAATGCTAGCAAAAAAAGCTTGTAAACCTACAAGAAAATTTGCTGATTTTAAACCCACAATTTTTTTGCTAAAGTTAGCAAAAATGTTTTGCCAATAATTAGTTAACTGATTTTTTTTTTTTTTTTTAAACTTAGTTCATACACATTTGAGGACCCCATTGGGTTCGGACCCAATAGGTCCAGACCCCGATGGGCCTAGTCCTAGTTGGGTTCCTTAAAAATCGTCATAGTTTTTGATCCAAAATTTGTGTCCGTTTCGCTCTACCTTGCTTAGTTTTTGAGATACGTGATTTTAGGGGATCACTGGGGTCTTGAGAATTAAAAAAACTCGATAACTTCAAAAATATTACTCGGAGAGCTTTTGGTTATTTTGCGGTCTTGTTCTACGTATTGAGAGCTACAACAATTCTTTTGGACTTTTTGTTGTGTCGGCAATATTTACCGAGATATGAGCATTTTAAAAATTTTCGGGAATACTAACTTTTTTGGATCCAAAGTTAGGTTCCATTAGGGTCCTCACATGTGAAGAGGACCCGCGAAAGTATGTAGATTCTAAGAACCAAAAATGCCCTCCATTTTGCTCTATCTGGCTTAGTTTCCGAGATAGCGCCATTTTAAGTTTTCTGAAAATAAAAAAAAATTTACCATTTATTTTTGCTAATGTTAGCAAAAAATTTTGTGAAAATGTTGTCAACTCAATTTCAAATTTAGCAAAAGAAATTAGTTCAAAGTTTGTTTAAAATTGCTAATGTGCTAAATGAAGTTTACAAGAATTTTTTGCTAACATGCTAATCTCAACTAAAAATTTGCTAAAAGTTAGCTAACTAGCATTAGCAAAAAAATTAGTAAATCTACTAACGTATTTTTTTGAGTGTATAAGCCATTCCGTTTGCAACACCTCGAAATATTTGTTTAGGACCCCATGAGCAATTGTCATTAACTTTTAATATTTACAAAAAAACATTGCGATTTTTTTTTCGTGGCACATTGATAAGTCTTTGTAGGTTAATAACATTATAATTAAGTAATTCAAATCCGTTCGCGTGCATTAATTTGAGCGATCGCACCCAAAACTATGGCGGTTTAAACTTAACACTTTAAAAAAAATTGTCAAAATTACATTTTTTATCCGAAGTTTACCAAACGTACCATTTTGTATTATGCTTGCTTAGAGCTAAAATACACATTCAAACATGCATAAAATCTTTGCTAAATATCGAGATATTTGCATTAAACCAATTTTTTTTCGGCACATTTTCCAATTTTTTGAAAATAAAAATGTTCCAAGCTGTTTAATTTTTTTTAGAAAAATATTCCCAAATGCATTAAAAAAGTCTCAACAAATTCTTAGTTGACACTATTATTCTATCTCTAATAGATAAGAAACAGCAGTGGTTTAAAGGGAACATTTTTGAAAAAAAAAATTTAATAATTTTTGATTTTTTTTTAAATATTTAAAGTCTGATTTTACAGTGATGTCCTTCACTGAATATTGAAACTATTCAAAGTATGATTAATACACCTAAAAAAAAAGTGGGTAATTAATACTAAAAATTTAACTAATTTTAGTCCAAAAGGACCTAGTGCAGAATTTGGTAACCAATACTAAAATTTTTAACTAATATTAGTCAAAACCAGTAAAAATTACTAATTTTAGTACTTTAAAGATACTAAAATTAGTAACCAATTAGTAGATTTGGGTACAATATCACACTCAAAAAATTATGTCATTAACTGTTTGTAGTTTATTTAAAAAGTTTTCCGTTTAGTCGTTTTTAAAAGCAAAAACATTTGTTTGATGTTCAGTTTTTATTAATGACTTCTTCTGTCCTTTGTTTCAAAAATAACACACTAAAAAATAAAGACTTTCATTAACATTTAATCTTTAAAGTCATTTATTTTTGTTCTGTAAGTAAAAACTACTGATTATTCTTTAAATTTTTAATGATTTATGTAAGTCATTTTTTTTTAAATTGTTGGTATTTTTTAATGAAATATCATTAGTTTTTACCTACACAAGTCAGTAAATTTTTTGTAGAAAAAAAAAATCAAAAAATTATTTATAGAAATATAAAAACATGTTTGTATCAAGTGACTTTGGCACGATGGTTAGAGTGTCTGGCCAGAATGTAGTTGGTTGCGGGATCGATTCCCCAAAATTTTATTAAAAATTTTTAAAAAAATATTTCAATAGAAAATTGTATAAAATAACCTACGAAATCATTAATTTTTAATGTTTTCGTAGGTTATTTTTTGGAATTTGTTGGTAAAAATAACAGAACTATCATTAATTTTTAATGTTTTCGTAGGTTATTTTTTTCGAATATGTTAGTAAAAAAGAGTGAAAAAACCGTAATTTTTTAATGTTTAATGTTATTTATTTTAGAAAATTTTGTCAACAGTAAAAAATAAATGTTGATGTTTGTTAAAATAAATGAATAATTACTGGGATAGTTTTCAATTGTTTATTCACTTGTTTTAAGTGTGTTTTTCTTTTGTTTTTGCCTACAAAATATTTTGAGTGCACTTACTAAACCTTTTACTGTAGAATTATTTTGAGTGTAACGTCGGAGAAAAATATGAAATAAGTCTTTTATTTGCATATAGGATAGAATTTGATCTTGAAAGCCTGATTGGAAATTCTAAAAACATTAATACTAATGAGACCTTTTGCGCTGTGCATTTGCACAGTTACTCTTTAAGGTTCCCTTAACTTATTATCATTCACAGGTACCACCTAATTTACAAATAAAAAAGTTATTCCAAAATTAACCGAATATCATAAGTGTTAAAAGTTAATGACAATTTTCCATATATTCATGATCCTCGATCGATTTTAAGACGATCTAGCCATGTCCGTCTGTATGTCCATCCGTGTGTCCGTCTGTCTGTTGAAAACACGTTAATTTTTGAAAGACTATATGGAGGCCTCTGAAGTTTGGCATATGTTGGGCATTTACCTGGTCAGGTTGGTCTTGCAATCCAGCGAAATCGGTCAAGTGGTTCAAAAGTTATGAGCAAAAGAGTGATTTTCGCCAATGGTTTTTCGCGAATTAAAAATAATAAAACACGCTGACTTCCGAACAGCAAGTCTGAGGGTGCTGAAGCTTGGCACATATATTTTTCGCTTCCACAGACTGGCTCTTATTGAATTTCAGCTAAATCGGTGCAGTGGTTCAAAAGTTATAACCAAAACCGTGAGTTTCAGATTGGTTTCACCTTAAATTCACGTGTTGAAAAGCCGTTAGACAAGTTTTAAAAGCATTGGTAAGTCACAAAAATATTTTACAACGTATTTTTGTCACTCAAAAATATTTTCACAAAAAAAATAAAAAAATGCACTCGAAAAAATTTTACACTCAAAAAAAAAATTTTGTAAATTTAGATAAAAAAAAGATTTTTACACAAAATAAAATATTTCTAATCAAAAATTTTACTTTTTCACGTTAGAAAATTTACTATCACTTAAAAAGGGGCATTGTGGGGGGTATTCATAGATTCGGGCAAGTCAAATTTAACTTTTCTACTTGTTTTTCATCAATTTTTTTTTTTTTCAATAATTTTATTTTTTTTCATCAATTTTTTTTTCCATAATTTTTTTTTTCATCAAAGCTTGTTTTTTGTCAAATTTATTTTTTTTTTCACAAAAAACTTTTGTTTTTCTCATTTATTTTTATAAAATTTTTTTTTTTTTCATCAACAATTGTTTTTCATGGATTTTTTTTTTCATAAATATTTTATTTTGTTAATAATTTATTTTTTCCTCAAAAATTTTTTTTTTATGAAAAATTTTTTTTTACAAATTTTTCTTTTTCTGTTTAAAGTTGAAAATAGTTGACCTTTGTGAATAGTTGACCTTTATTTTAAATTTTTTCTTTTATTGTCCCAATATTTCAGTCAACATTGCTGACCATCTTCAGTTGAGTTTGTAACTCACAAAATCATAAAGTTATTACCAGGGAAACCAAAAATATTCAGTATTATGTTTTTTCCTGCGCATTGTATTGATAAATGGGTAAGGTTTTTATCCGTTTCAGAAGATTTTCCAAAATTAAGGGGTTCTGACGATTGATTCCACTTTGGCCTTTACTTGCTTCATATCGGTATGTGAAACTATGTTTTCTTTAGATCTGAGTGTAGGGTATATTTAGCAACTTTATTGAAAATATTAAGAAAAATATTTTTGTCGAACTATTAACCCTCTAACTATCCCACATAACGGTATTTGTTGGGTCTATTCTATAACAAATTGTAAAAACACCGCAAAAATGTGGACATAATTTTTTTAAGAGCATATTTTTATTGTTTTTAGAGCACATTTTCCGTTTTTAAGGGCATTTTCAAGCGCATAAACGTGTTTTAAGTGCATATTTTTGGTCTCCCTTGTTATTAAAAAATATACTGACTAGGTAATATTTTTTTTAGCAACACATCTGTCCGCATTCACGTGTAAAGTAGAACGGTCGAAGTTCGTGGTGTGAAAGATAATTGATAAATACACATTTGACTCATTTGTCACAATTTGATATCTCTCTTAGTTTAAGAGATAAGTGGGTGTGGCGAATGTGCCCCACTCGGGAATGTGCCCCTCTCTACCCTACATCCAATTCTTCATCAATACATTATCATGATTTAATGTTTTGGGCTAGAGTTCTAAATTCGCAGGTATTTTTTATCCGTTTCTTGGCAATATCAACTCAAGGCGGGGTCACTCGGCAAATCCCCTCCATTTAAAAAAAGGCGCTGGAAAGTTGTCTTGTTTGATTACTTTTAGGCTTTTAAATTATCCCCTTTTTTGTGTTACGTATCTGATTTTGAAACTTATTTTTGTTTCCGCTCTTTAATATTTTGATAAGAAATTAATGAGTAGAAAAAGTATCACATTGGGAAAAAAAAATCATTTGATTTTCATCACTGTAACTAAAAGTTTTTCGATTTTTATTTTATTGATTTGTGGTTGTTATTTCAGCTTGGAGGTGTTTTTAAATTACTCTTTCTCTATCAACAGCAACAAAGTTTTCTGAAAAAGTAAAATAATAATTACTGATTACGGAAACACAATGGGTGGTAGTTTGTTTTTAATACAATCAAGCACATACAACCTGCGTAATACTTCGACAACTTTTCAACTCTATTTAATCTTCAGCAATTTTTAACTATAAACTGTTGCTGTTTAAGATTTTTTTTCAATTGGTTGTACTGTTGAAGGAATCAATGAATGTTTCTAACATCTTGGTTAGCCTAAAGGGCATTAAACTTTTGTCATTATAGTAAAGCGTCTTAGAACGGTATCAAAACACAATACAGTTTTAGCAGTATAAATTCCATTTACAGGCTGATAGACCTGCTATCTAGTTTTAGCTAATGGTCATGCAACAAATTAATTAAACACCCGGTTAGAAATAGTCACATATGCACACATATGAACACATATGATCATCCATACATGTCCATGGACGAAAATTGAGGTAATATGTACATATATGATCATACGTGTTCATATTTGATAACATCTTTTCATTCATATGTTTTCATACATTTCAGTAATTCGTATTTGCTTGTCATTAAAAAACACTTTTTTATTACTAATCTTGATATTTTATTTAAAAAAATTATAAGGAAGAACAATAGAGAATACATCACCATTCTTTCATTGTTCCCATTGCATATACATGATTAAATACTATGTTGAATAACATACACTTTTCCAATTTGAATTTTTTTACAAGATCTTGAAAACATCCTCATAGGTTTAACTGCTGAATGGATAATTAATACAAAATCCAAATGAAATCAGCTTAGATTGTAGAGGATTCTAAAAGAAAAGAAAATGTGAACTGAGTCGCCGTCATAATTGATTGTGATGTTTTTTAAATACCTGATCTTAGAAATGGAATTCAGATTTTCCTCCTTTCAGTGGGAACCAATCGGTCTATCAAAACGCGGCTCCCAACAAAAATCCTGATGAAATCAGCTTAAATCGTAGACGATTCCAAAAGAAAATAAAATGTGGACTGAATCGCTGTCATGATACCTGATCTTAGAAATGGAATTCAGATTTTCCTCCTTTCACTGGGAATCAGTCTATCAAAATGCGGCTCTCAACAGCAATTCCTGACTTACATATGTAACATCAAAACTCTTCTTTAAGAGGTTTTTCTTGATTTCTTTGATAAAGCACCTTCTTTGTTGCCCACCACCTTCTAAGAAAAACTTGATTTTGATATTTCTGGAAAAGAAAGAAGACATTACAGGACATGATTAACAACGATATTAATATATGGAAATGTTTTCTTACTTACTTTGACAAATCACATTATATATTTCAGAACGAATTGTTGTTTTTTTTTAAATATTTTTGATTAAATTAAACTAAAAAAATTTTGAAAAAAAAAAATTGTACAAAAAAGGAAAAATAAAATTATGACATTTTGGTTTTGAAGTTTGAATCAAATTAAATAATTTAGAAACTTTCAAAACTAAAACAAATAAAACGAAGCATATGAAATGAAATTTGAGAAAATTAAAAGTTTTCTATTGCATTCCCAGAAAAACCTTAAAAATGGTAATGGTTATGTAATGCATTACCACAGTATGCATAGTCAAAAATATGCATTATTTGTCAATACGGCTTACTATATGCATTATTTTTTTTTGTATTTTTCATGCATTACGTAATACTTACCCATTATTTTGAGTCTCATCCAAAAAAAAAACAATGCTGTATGTATATCATCAATTAATCTATTTCCATTAGATATAAGACCATTTGGGATAAGACTCAAAATAATGGATGCGTAAAACGGAATGCATGAAATATACTAAAAAGTAATGCATATGGTAAGCGGTAGAAAAAAATGAATATTTTTGGTAGTTTTTTGCTATACATTATTGCATAGCCATGGTTATGGTAATGTATTACATAATCCTTTCTATTTTGAAGGCTTTGCTGGTTTTTTTTCAACTTGATCAAATGTAAACAAATTTAAAAAGAAACTAAGAAAACATTTACGATGAGGTCTTAAAAATTGTACAATTCCAAAAGTGCATTTACAAATAATTTATTAAAAAAATACATTTATATTCATTTATACCACATTTTCCATTAGTTTTTGCGAATTAATTGCAAATATTTCCATATATGAAATCTAACTATATATATATTCACTCGTTGTATGGATGTATAATTCCATACATGCTAACATATGTACCCAACATGTTCATACGTGTTCATATGTGCTCATACGTGATTCATATATGTTCACATGTGAATCCATACATGTTCATATGTGTACATATGTGATCATTTTTACCTGGGCAGCCATTTTTTTCTTAATATTTTGTTGCTTCTTTTTCAAAACTTCTTACGCCAACAGCACATTAAGTTTAATTTACAAAAGTTTTTTTTTTTTCTTTTACTGATATTAATATATAATTTTCTTTTGAAGATTTTACTTTACCTTTAAGCTGGTAGAAGAAGCGAAGGTGTTTTGTTTTTAGACAGTGGGTGGCTTTCGAAAGAGTTTTTTTTTTTGGTGTTATTTTCTTCTGCCCTTCTCATGTTTTTCTTTTAAACGTTTTGCATAATTAACACTTCATTCAAATACAAGTGTTTATGACTACAGAATTATGCAAATTAATATTAAGTATACAGTTTACATACATACTATATAATATATTCAGTTTAATTTATTTTTGCTATTTTGGGGTTTTTTTTTTTTTTTTTTTGCTAAAGAAAATACTTAAATTATAATAAAATTAAAAAAAACTAAAGCATAAAAACACGCAATCCTCATTTGTTATGACATTTGTAAAGATCTCAATTTAGATTAAAAGTGTCATAAAGAAACTAAAAAGCTAATTTATTAAAATTTAGTAGAAACTATAAGCAGACCACTCCTGCTAAATATTTTAAATATATCCCAAAAAAAAATACTCAAGAATTTGTGCTTTTTATGATTATCTTGTTCAAGGATTTAGATTTTTAGAATTTATTGCCCCGTTTCTTCCGCCATTATTAAAATATTTTGAAAACTTTTGAACTTTTCGTGTTAACAAAATTTAAAAAAGGGATAAAAAAACAAATTTTTTGTTGTTTTTGGACACATTTTAGAACACGATAAAGATGTCACAGATAGGAATAACATTTTTCTGTAATTGTGTATCATTAAAAACAACATCACATCTAAAATCGTTGCACAAAAAAATAAAAAAAAAAAATATTTTTTTTTCGAAGTCAATTTTAAAGCGAAAGTGTTTATCCCACTATAATGCAAATTTTAGTCGTTAACAAACTTATCAAGTAAAATAATAATTAAAAATAAAAAGAAGAAAAGTTGAATTCGGCTTGGCCGCTTCTATGAATACCCTCCACACTATTGACCAAGGTAGAGATACAAAATGCCTGCGAATTTTTTACTCTTGCCCAAAACATTAAGTCATGATAATGTTTTGCGGAAGATTTGTGTGTACTTGCCAAATCAAAGTTTTTTTTAGAAAAAATAATGTTATATTACTTAGCTATTCCATGCAAAACGAATTGAAATATCAGTCGAGGACCCCATTTAGTTTATATATTATTGATCAATTTCTAAGACACTCGAGCTATATACATCCGTATATCTGTCTGTGGAAAGCAAGATGCAGTTCAAACCAAAAGAGCTGTACATTTGGTAAACTAGTGCAAAAATAAGTGAAGAATTTAACACTCTCATCTGGTTTATGTACATTTGATAAACAAATGGAACATTTAATAAACAAATGAAACATTTTTATGTGAAAAGTTTAGACTTGTTGAAAAAATAGTTTTGATAAAAAAGGGGAAAATGCTTTTTGGTGAAAAAAATGTTTGATAAAAAATGTTTTTAATGAAGAAAACAAATTATTCATAAAAAAAAATGATATAAAAAAATCTCATGAAAAAAAAATAATAAAAAAAAAAAATAATGAAAAAAAAAATAATTGATGAAAAAATAAAAAGATTTCTAGAAAAAAAAGATTTAATGAAAAAAAAAAATTTTAAAAAAATTTGATGAAAAAAAAAGTTTTTGAAAAAAATAAAATTAATGCAAAAAAAAAATTGATGAAAAAACAAGTAGAAAAGTTAAATTCGACTTTGCCGAATCTATCCCAGCTAAACTTTGGTAATGGGTAGTGATTATATAACACATTACCAGGTAATGTATATAACTTATTTGTAGCATTATTTTATGATGTCTTACCAAACATTTGTTCCACAACGTATTATTTTCAGGTAAGAAATTATGCATTACTAATAATTTGCTACGTAATGCATGATTATTGGAAAAAATGTATTTCATATTTATTATTTCTAAACATTAAATCATGGATGACTTATATTTGGTTACACTCAAAAAAAAGTGAACTAAAATCTGGGAAAATTAACTCAATTTTGAGAAAAAGAGGGAATGATTTGGCTCCAAAGATTTTTTTTCTTGGTTTTAGTTCATAATTTTCCCAAAAATGAGGAAAACAAAGTTATTTAATTTTAAGCCAATTTTAACTAGAAAATGGGAAAAATTATACTTCACATTTTAGAAATAGATTGGGTCTTGACCCTGGACCCATGGGTTCGGACCCCATTTAACTCGAGACCCCGTTGGGTCCTTTAAGGGTCCCCATAGATTTTGACCCAAAATTTGTGTCCGTTTCGCTCTAACTTGCTTAGTTTTTGAGATACGGTAAAAAGGGGCCTGATAGGGTCTTGAGAATCTTAAAAACCGGATAAGTCAAAAACTATTAATCGGAGGGCTTTCGGGTATTTTGCGGAAGTGTTCTACGAGTCAAGAGCTAAAAAAAAATGCCTTTGGACTTTTTCTCGTATTGGCAGTATTTACCGCGATATGTGTATATATAAAATCTCGGGAATTTCAAAATTTAGATCTAAAATTAGGGTCTTGAGACCCCGACAGATATGCAGAGCTAGGCTATTCCATATTTTTCTTTGTAGTCTTTCTTTTGAAAATTTCATCCGTTTCGCTCTATCTCGCTTAGTTTTCGAGATATCGCCATTTTGAATTTTTAACTAAATTCTAAGAAGTTATTTACTAAATTCCCAGAAGTCATTAACTACATTCTAAGAAGTACACTTCCTCAATTCAAAGAAGAGAAATACGATGATGTTTTTTTTAGTAAATTTGAACTAAATTGTTTTTTAAGAAATACTTATGTCTTAAAAATAAAGATACGATTCTTAGATTTGTGGAAAATTTCTTTGACAGTAAGAATTTTTTTTCTAATATTTAAAAAATCCATTTAAAGAAAACTTTGAACTAATTATAAGTAAATGAACTAAAATTTTTTCCTCATATTTAAGAAAATTTCTCATTTTTAAGTTAAATTTAACTAAATTTTAGGAAAATTTATGATAAATTTTCTAAGACATTTTTTCCTTAAATTTAGTTATGTCTTTTTTTTCAGTGTACATTATGTATTATTTGAAAGTTTGAAATAATGCATTATTTATAATTGGATGCATAATGCATTACAATAACATAAAAAATAATTATTTTATAAAAAAATGCATAAGTTTAAACTAGAGATGGGCTCACGACAGGAAATTTCTAACGACACACACTCACGAGCATATTTTATCTACTTACACTCACTTACAATCACGTGAGTAAATTTAATACAAAATTACTTTTTCACTACTCGTAACACCTTATATATTATCTTCTGGTATGCTTTATTATTTCATTTCTCGTAACCTATAAAATATCATATATTTTACACCTTACTCGTATTCTTCGTTATAAATTTATGACTTATTTTATACCTTACTGGTATTCTTTGTGATAATGTGGATGCATTACTTTGAGTCTCATCGCCTGTTAAAATCATCAATGCTGCAATGTATAAAATAAGAGATCCTATACCTTATTTTATACCTTATTTGGTAATCTAAGTTTTGCTGGGATGAATACCCTCCACAATGCATTTTTTAAAGGGTAGTACATTTTTTAACGTGAAAAAATTAACAATTTTGATTAGAAATATTTTATTTTGAGTAAAAAACTCTTTTTTTGTCATTTAAAAAAAAAAAAAAAATTACAAATTTTTTTTTGAGTGTAAAATTATTTTTGAGTGTAATGAGTGAATGCACGTACGTATGTACACAAAATATTGTCATTTTTGTAAACAAAAACTAAATTTTTTTTTTGTGTAAATTTTTTTTTTAAGTGTAAAATTTTTTTTGAGTGTAAAATTTTTTTTGAGTGTAAAATTTTTTTCGAGTGTAATTTTTAAGTTACAATGCTTTTAAAACTAAACAAGTTTAAAAAGCATTGCTTTAAAATTAAACAATTTTGAAAAGCATTGTTTAGTTACCACCAATGCTTTTAAAACTTATTTACCAAGTGGCATTTAAGATGAACAAAATCTGAAATTCAGGGTTTTGCTTATAACTTTTAAACCACTGGACCGATTGAGCTGAAATTTAATACCAAATAGACCCAGGGAACGGTAAAGATACAATCCAAGCTTCAGTAGTCTCATTATTGTCTTTCAAAAGTTATCGTGTTTTTTATCTCGTAAATTCGCGAAACACCCTTGCCGAAATTTACTCTTTTGCTCATAACTTTTGAACCACTAGACCGATTTGTCTGGATTGCAATACCAACCTGACCAGGTAAATGACAAACATATATGCCAAACTTCAGTAGCCTCTGTGAAGTCTTTCAAAAGTTAGCGTGTTTTCTACGGACGGACAGACAGACAGACGGACGGACGGACGGACGGACGGACGGACGGACGGACATCGCTAGATCGACTTAAAATCGATCGAGGATCATAAATATTAATAGAAAAAAAATTTCATAAAAAAAAAAAAAAAATTGATGAAAAAAAAAACTTCGATGAAAAAAAACATTTATTGAAAAATAATTATGTTATTTTTTCTTCACCAGCTGGTGAAAAAACGTTTTATTCACCACGAGGTGAATTGTCATTCAAGTTACTAAAATTTTTTGTTTTAAGAAAATGAAAATAGTAATTCTTATTTTCTTTTTCGTTAGTTGTTAGCTTATGTAGTCATACTGAGGTGGCGTTCTGCAACTTTTTTAAAATTAGACACCAGCCTAAAAACATTATCATGATAAAAATCATGGTTACTGATGGTAGACTAAAAATTGTAATTCCTTCACTAGATGATTGGCTTAACAGTAAAGTAAACCTTCAACAAATTAACGTGTTTACGGATGGTTCCAAAATGTCGACAGGCGCCGGTAGTGGCTTTCACTGCATGGAGCTAAACCTAAATGAGTCCTACCGTCTGGACAACGATTGTAGTATTTTTCAAGCCGAAGTATATGCGATAGCCAAGGCAGCTGAGCATATTTCAATGTTACCAATATACAGGTGCGATATTGGTTTCTTCATTGATAGTCAAGCTGCTTTAATGGCTTTGAAAAGTGATGATATCAGATCTAAGGTAGTCAGCCGCTGCCACAGAGAGCTTAAAGTTCTTAGCGAGCAGCATAATATTACTCTGTGCTGGGTACCTGGACACAAAGATATTGTGGGAAACGAGAGAGCCGATGAGCTTGCACGACAGGGAGCAGAACTCGCATAGGAGACAGCAGAATCTGAAGTGTTCCCTCCACTCTCTATTTTCTGTCAAAAAATAAGATTGGACTCAAGGGCGATTTGGGTTGAATAAATTGTCCAAGGTTGAATAAATGGTCCAGCTCTGATCGAAGTATACAGACAAAATTATTATGGGATGAATGCCTGTTAAAACACAGCAAAATTCTTTTAGATATGAACAGGAAGCAACTTAGAGCTACAGTTAACCTCATTACTGGTCACAACACATTGGGTAACATGGTAACAATTAGAATAAGAAATGATGATACCTGCAAATGGTGCAGGGAATCCCTAGAAGACACCTACCATTTCTTATGCGAATGCCCTGCACTATCTTTTAGAAGATTTACAATTTTTGGTTCTTATATTTTTTTGAATTTATCAGAACTTCGGGGCACAAATCCTTAGACTCTACTGGCGTTTATTAAAGCATCAAAATAGGACGCATAAGGCGAACAACTAAGGACTAAACAGAGAAGAGGAAAAAGAATTGAAGGAATCATAATGGGCCATCACGTGGCCTCTATGGACGCTGGTTTCCGCCAGCGTCATCCTTCATAACCTAACCTATAATCATGGCCCGTATCACTGAAAGAGTGTATTTTAACAAAAGTTTTAGTAGTATTTTAAATTTAAAAATTTGCATACATTTGTGGCAAGGCTGAATGTATTCATTTGCCTATTTGTTTTCCCAACATACATTATGCATAATTTTAAGTCTCTATGAAACTCAACCAAATAAATGAAAGCACGTGTACGAGTACATACATACAGATTTTTTACCCATATTAATATAAAAACAACAACAACTACAACAACAAACATATGTCAATGCATTTTTAGTTAGTATTTAAACTACAACAACACTAAATTTTTTTTGAGTGTACATTTTTTTTGAGTGTAAGATTTTATCGAGTGTAATTTTTAAGTTATCAATGCTTTTAAAACTAAACAAGTTTGAGAATTTAAGGTGAAACCAATCTTAAATTCAGGGTTTTGCTATATATGACAAGCTTCAGAATCCTCAGAATTATCGTTTGAAAGTTAGAGTGTGTTTTATTTCGTAAATTCGCGAATAACCCTTGCGGACCGACGGACGGACATCACTTGATCGTCTTAAAATCAATCAAGGATCATAAATATATATCGTCTTTCCCTTGAAACAGCACGAGGAAAACGGTATTTTTTGACTAGATACTCTATGGAGCCATTTAAACAATCCTATTTACAGTTAAATTAAATTCCAAAAACTCTCGATTTTATTCGCGATTTTCATTTTTCAAAAATCACAAAAAATTTAAAAAGTGAATGGCATTTTATCAATTGAAATCAGCCATCATTTTCTTGGGACACAAAGGTCTTCTAATTTTAATATTTTTTAAAAAAATTTTGCTAATTTTTTCCATACAAAATTCTAAATTGTTTTTTTAATGTATTTTTGAAGAGCCGTAACTCCCTAAGTAAATATCGGAAAAACTTGCGGATTCGCAAGTTTTTGGAATTTTGGAATTTAATTAAAAAAAACAGAACCTGTTTCAGAATATAAAAAAAAAATCTGAAGACCCAAGTCCAGATTTGTGGTTTTGTATCGCAGTTTTGACCCATATATTTTTAATTTTTCGCGAAAAAATCTAAATGATTTAAAAGACCTGAGAGACTCGGGAATATTATTTTTATCCCCACTTTATGACTAGGGTGAACTTTGTCTAAAGTGAAATTTTTTTTTGTATTTTTCGCGAAAACCCAAATTGTTTTAGAAAAACTGTAAGACACGGGTATTTTATTTTTGACCCTACTCTCAGATGTTTTGGTTCCGTTCATGTGCATAAAAAATATTTCATTAAAAATAAATTGCAAATATAAAGTGTTTATTTTAACTAAAATCTAATGCAAAAATTTTATGAAACTTTAAATTTTAATGAATCTAATTTAATGAATTTCTTTTACAACATTCAATGAAAAATATTTAATGAACTTCGTTCTTTCTTAATATGAAGCATTTTTATATCAGTGCATTATTCGGAACTACGTATACTTAACATTAATTAAAATTTTATATTACTCATACGCTTCAGTGTTCATTAAATAAATAACAAATTACAGAAAACATAAATTCTACTTCAAAACAATTTATATTTTTACAAAAAAAAAACTAACATTTAATTGAAATCAAATTACAAACACAATTAATTTTAAAAGAAGAAGAAAAAAAAATTCCAAAAGTTATTCACTTGTAATATTTTTATTTACATTTTTCTGTCATTTCAAATATATGTGATGACTACTAAAATCGTTTTAGTTTTTGTGCTCTGATGATGACTTTTTTGCTTCTTCGCTCTAAATATATAAAATTCTATGCTATAACTCACAACCTCTTAAACATTAAATTGCACTTATTTCATGTGCTATATGGCAATTTGGTTGTTTGCCAAAATGTTTAATGAGGCATTTGTTTTCACCACCAATTCATAGAGAGACACATTCAACGAGAAAACACTGTGTATATCATTCTTGGAAAGCTGTATGTATGGTTTTTCTTTCGTTTGTCCATAAGATAGACATACATACATATAGTATAAGGCCATTACAAATGTCAGTCTGTTTTTCATGCTGAAATGCATTAATTTAAAGTGACTTCTTTTGTAACGTAAAATGTAGATGTTGTTTTGTTCATTCGTTCTCGTGCTAGTCAATGTTTTTTTTTGTTTTTTGCCGCTAACATCAAAAATAAATGTAATGTAACAAAAGGCGCCAATAGGAAATAATTTAATGTTGGTGTTGCTATAAAGCAGCACCATCCGAAAAAAACAGCTAATGAAATTCTCTTACTACAAGTCATAAAATATTACCAATCATTATATTAGCAGTCATTTACACGAGCCAACAAATTTATATAAATGACAGTTTGTTTCAATTAAATGGTAAAAAAAGACAAATTATACAGGGCAAAAAATTACATTAATTTTAAGATAAAAAGTTAGAGAAACGGAAAAAATACTGGACAGAAAAAAATACAATAAAAAATTTAACCTATGCACAGTATGCGAAACAAAAGTTGACTGAAAGTTCAAAAATAACACCAAAAATATTTTTAGCAAAAATTTCAAAATAAAATCAGAAACCATTTCGAAAATTCCGATGTTGCTTATAACTTCCGAACCACTTGAACGATTTTGATGGAAATCATTAACATCCTGCCTAGGAAAATTACAAACATATATGGGTCATTCCATGCCAAAATGAGCACTTAATAAAATATAGTGGAAAGTTATGTTTCTACAAAAATGTTGGAGGGAAAAAATAAATGGGGTTCGTTCTCACTAATGACCCCTCTCGGACAAACCATTGGACCCGTAGAAGCTGATTAAAAAAAACAAATTTACAAAAAATAAAAAAAAATTGGGACCGCCTTAATAGTTAAAGCCCAGCAGAAATTTTGCTGAACGTTCAGCAGCTTTTGGAAGGGGAACTTGAGTAAAGGAGCGCATCCAATTGCGCTGAATTCATGCATGATTCCCTGAGGCGATGTCCCACTTTAGAGCGCTAGTTGGATACACAGAAACAGCGCTCTTTAGATGCACTGAAATCACGTGTCTTTAGAGCGCTGATTTAAGCAGAATAAAGATGCTGTAAATTCATGTATCTTTTTAGCGCTGATTTAAGCAGATTAAAGATGCAGTGAATTCATGTATCTTTGTAGAGCTGATTTAAGCAGAATAAAGATGCTGTAAATTCAAAGTTGAAATCAAATAACTAAAATTTAAAAAAATATAACAAAAAAATTCATTCGTTTTACTTTACAAAACTTTATTTATGTGAAACAAAATGAAAAAAAAAAAAATCGGAAGTGAACATCAAAAAAATATCGGACATTTTCATTTTCACATTTTTTATGGGATTTTTTTTGGGAACAGCGGTCAAAGATGCTATGATTGAAGCGCTCTTTGCAGCGCTGATTAATGCGCAATAATGATGCAGTCAAATCATGTGTCTTTGTCTAAAACTCATGTTTTTTTATTCAAAAAGTGTTAAAAATATTAAAAAGGAAAGCAAGTGTGAAATTTTATCAAAAAATAATTACACATTATAAGTTTTATATAAAAAATCTTAAAAAAAAATTAAAATTTTTTCCCCTTCCTTTTGCTGCATCCCTAAGAGCGCTCTTTGGATGCGCTACGGTATGCTATAAACAGATGCTGTGTCGCCAAAATCTCGATTTATTTCTGCTGGGAGATAGAGGGTAACTGTATTCAGAGAAAATGTTTGCACTAAAAAAATATTGTGGGTCAGTCATACATTTGATTGCTCTAAGGGCACTCTTAGGGCAGTTAGAGCGATTGGAGCAAATTTTTAAAAATGTCACTTTGTGTGGAAGCCTCCTTAGAAATTGAGGATATGGTATTAGTTTGTTCCGAAGAAATGTTAAGGCGTAAAAATTAATGGGGGTCAGTCTTGGAAATGACACTTCTATGACGCACCATTGGAGCAAAAGAAATGATTTTTGGATTTGATTCTTCGGAAAAAACTTAGAAAAATTTAAAATTTTTGGAGGCATATCACAAAATCTTTTTTAAATTTCAACTCATTGTCAGTGAAACTGAAATAAATTTTTAATAAAACCGGCAGTTTTTTGGAATTTAGAAAAACTGTAAATGTAGTTGTGTAAACAAGACTTTGAACCATCACTGAGCAATGTTTAAGGATTACCCCACTTTATCCGTAAAAGTTACAGAGGGTTAAAGTTGAAAAATCGATAAAAATGACTTGAAATAATCCATTGTTTTTACCTTCTTTCGTTTTTTTTTTAAGTTCTCCTTATATTTCAATCTTTTCCGGCATAAAACAAAGTCAGTACATATAAGAGATTATTTTAATGTTGGTTTGATAGATACTTCAGGGCTTGGTAAGAAGTTTAGACGGTTAAGTTTTGAAACCAAAAATAAAGAGTTTTTAAAATTTCTAGGTTTTTTGATCAGGGATTTCGGCCCCCTCTATAAAATGAAAAAAGTTGAACTAGAGTTCGTAGATGTTGTAATTCTTAACATTTTGGAACTAATCCAGTTAATGTGCCACGAATAGTTAAGAAGTTTCAGCAGATCAAAGTTCGAAAGAAAAAACGTAATTTTTTTAAAATACCAGTTTTTCGCGAGGCACATTCGCGGTTTCATTCGAAATTTGGTGGACTCTTGCGTAAACTGAGTTTTTTGTGAGTTTACATAAAAAAATCACTGGCGGGTTTATAAAAAATAAATTGCAAAAATTTTATGGCATTTTTGAAAATTGTGCGAAATTTGCAAATCTGTTTCCTATTTTTTTAGTAGCAATTAATGCATCATGTTCATTTTAATACACCAAAAGACGTGCCTTAACGAGTAGAACTGATTTACTTTTTGACTTTTTACTTTAAGCCATTCTGAGCGGAAAGCGCGATAATTTTATCTAAACCTGTTTTGATCTAGCACATCCAAGGCTTTACACGAAATCGGAAATCGAAATTTTTTTTAAATGAAAGCCCACTTGATGGGTCATCATAAAATCTGAGGCGGGTTAAAAAATGTTGATGATTATAGAGTTTTTGGACCATATTAAATTTTCTTGTTATAAAAAAGCATCACCAATTTTTTTTAAGCTACTGGTACAATGATATGATTTTCCGTGATTTTTTTCAGTAATACCTACGCGCATTGCCTAAATATGTTATAAAAAATTGTGAAACTTTTCTTTTACCGCGAATTAATCGCGATTTTAGGTACTCAGATATTTTTTTTTTAAATCGTTTGGTCATTAAAGGGTTAAATTTATATCATATATTTTAGAAGAAATGATTTATCCTAGCATGTTTTAATAACGCATGCAACAAATGTGTAGAAAAAAAATCTTTAAAATATTTTTAAGATTTTTAAAAACGCTAAATCTTAAAACTGCCATAACTTTTGACCCCCTTGCGCGAACGAATTTCTTATTCTTAAATAGCTTCTAATATTTATGCCAACTTTCATCGATGTGCCATCAAAACAAAAATCACATCCTTTTTACCTCAAAATTTAAGTCTTAGACGGAACTCTTCATATAAAATTTTATATAAAAAACTTAGAACCCATGCATTTCTAAGTTTTTTATATAAAATTTTATATGCCTCCAAAAGTTTTTTCCAACAAATTTTGAAAATGTCGAATAATTCGGCACAAAAAACCCGGTTTTTCGAATAACTAGAAAAAAACCGGTTTTAAGAAACCGGTTTGAAAAAACCGGAAAAAAAACAAAAAACCGGTTTTTCAAATAATTCGGAAACCGGATTTGACAACTCTATCTAAAATCGAAAAACGGCTGCACCGATGTGGATAATTTTTTATTTAAATGTTTGTAGTAGTCCAATTTAAGTTTTTACTGAAAGAAAAACCGACCACGCCTACTTTTACGCCCACTCTTTCAATTTATCTAAAATCTAGGAATGGCTGGACCAATTTGACAAAATTTGTTTTAAATGAATTTTCATCATATATTTCAATTTTCGTTTTTACGGAAAAAGAAATTGACCACGCCCACTTTGGCTAATTGTTGTTGAAAATGTTCGTCATAGTTTAGCTAATTTTTTTACAGATAGCAAAATTTCCCACGCCAGCTTTTTTTCTATGTAACGAAAGAAATATAACTGCAAGACCGATTTGGGGTTAGTCCGAAAAGATTTTTAAGAAAATAAAAATTGTCCACACCTACTTTAATGTTCACGTTTCCCTTTATATATCAAATCATGGAATGGCTGGATCAATTTGTCTACTTTTTTTTAATGTTCCTCATAGTCCAACTAAGGTTTTCCAGAAAGAAAAATTTTCCATTTCTACGCCCACTTTTGAATGGATTTTTTTGCGGTAATCGCATCACTTGAGAACTGACCGATTTGGATAATATTTTTTTAAATATTCGTCTTATCTATTTTTTAAATGTTTGTCTTAGGTTTTTTCTTAAAACAAATCAATCACGCCCACTTTTAAGCTTCCTTTCTTCGATATAATAATAATAGTTTTGATCACATGATCAATTATTTTTATTTATTTTTCTAATTATTTACAACTAATTTTTAATAAATTCCACCTAATCGAGAATTGGTAACAATGACCGTCGTCTCGTTGTAGCGAAAAAACCAAGGGTTCTGGTGGGAATCGAACCCACGACCCCCACGTTGAAAGGCTAGCACGCTACCAACTAGCCCCCCCCCTTCGATATATCTACACTAAGAAAAAAAATTCTCAAATCAAGCAAAAACAATCTCAAATTAAAAATAAAACAGTTACAAAAGTCAACAAACTTTGTTTTTTCTCAATTTGAAAATGTTTATAGACACTTTTAATATGACTCGAGTAACAAAAAACTTTTTAAAAATGAAATGAAAGAACTTCAATTTGAAAATGTATTTTGTTCAAATCAAAGTCGCACATAGTCAAATTAAAGTGATAGTCATGTTTAATTTATTTTCTTTATACTTATCTTCTTAAATATTCATTTAAAATAAAACCAATTGACATTTTTACATATATTTTTATTAATTTTACTACATATTAATTATAAATACATACTTATAAAAAATAAATACATTTGTATTATGTATACAGAATCGTCGCTGCTCTGACGAAAACACTTATATGTTTTTATTGATTTTTTGAAGATGCCCATTATTTTAAATTAGACCTTTCGTGGTGCTTTAAAGTAATATCATACATTTTTGAATAATTGTAAATATCCTTTTTCTTAAGTTTACTAATTAAAATCAACGAAAAAGTTCACACTTATTTAAAATCGTATATTTTCACATTTTTGTATTTTTTCACTTATGTCAAATGACTTTAATTACAAAAATTTTATTATATTTTTTAACTCTAATTATATTTTTATTGTTTCACTTTAGTACATTTTATTGGGATTTAAAAGTTTAATTAATTTTACTCCACAATACTTTTTGCGTTATTTTTAAGCGTCATTGTTAAAATTGTTGACAACTCATTTTAAAAGTGTTCATAATCAAATTTGTAATTTTCAGCATGGCGCCATCATGAAATGACAATGAGTTTTTGCATACTTGGTTTGAAAAATTATAATTTTCAAATCAAAACAGAAACATATTAAATTTTATTAAATTTAATTTCAATATTAATATTTTTTTTTGTTTAAATTTGAGGATTTTAAAAATGAGTATGAAAATTTTTGATTTCATTATGATTTTCGTCCCTCAGTGTAAAATCGGAGAACGATTGTATCGATTTGACTAAACTTTCAAATAGAAGAACGGCAGGGCCGATTTGGCTATTAGTAGTATTTGTTGAAGTTCGTGATAGTACAACTAAGGTTTTTTACGGAAAACTTTAGTTTTTCAATACACTTTTTTCAATACATAGTCAATGTTACGAAAATAACTACTGTCCTCCCACACTTCAAAGCCCACATTTTTTAATATTCTTAAAATTTGCAACACTTGAGAACGCCTGGACCGATTTGGCTAATTTTTTGGTTTTAAATGTTCGTAATAGTCCATATAGTTCGGAAAGAAAAATGGTCCTCTCCCATTTTTTTTCGATATATCTAAAATTCATTTTAACTCTAATTCGGTCAATTCAAAAAAAAATATTTCTTAACAGATTCCGCTTAAACTTGGTACAAATGATTTTAAATCCTATGGTATTGTTTCCATATGTACAAGTTTTATTTACCACACAAATTTTAAGCCCACTTTTTTCTAAATATGTCGACTACTAATGACCTGACCGATTTTTTTATGTTAATTATATGTAGTTCTAATTAGGTTTTTAAGGAAATGTAAATAAGAAAGTCTCCCGGTAAAATGGAAAATTCGGGAAACTTTAGAGGTTTGTTTAAACTCAAGACAATAGCTCGCGATAAGAATGAAGGATATAAGGCATTCCACACCAAATGTCCCGCTACAGAAAAACATGTGTCCCGTAAATTTCTGAATAGGTTGTTTGGATAGTAGGGTGGGTCGATGAAATGCATATTTGCGAATCTCGTGTACTAATAGCAAAAACTCGACGCGCATTTTCGAGCTGATAACGGGAAAAATCATGAAAAAATTTTAGGAGGGTACTTTTAGGCCTCTACAAGCGGTTTTAGTTCGCGGTTTTTGGAAAAAAAATATTTTTTTTGATTTTTTAAAAATATTTTAAAAATTAAGTAAAATAATGCTTATTACAAAACAATATCCAAACAAAATTTATCTCGCCAATTTTAGCCCGTGGATGCGTTTTTATACCCAGAAAAGTTCGATTTATATATAGAAAAAAAAAATATTTTTTATTTCATAATAGCACTCAAATGGTGCATAAGGCCAATTTAAGAACATTATTGATAAAAATTAAAAAATTGCGGGTATTTATAGCAATCCACAAGTGCAAAAAATTCGCAAATTCAAAAAAAATTAAAAATTGGTATCAAAATTTTGGTAAAATAAAGCGTTTTAAGATAATGATAAAAAAACAAAACAAATTGGCGGCTATTTATAACAATTCGCAAGCGCAAAAAATTCGCAAGTACCAAAAAAAATTAAAAAATGGAAAAATGGGTATAAAATTTTTGGTAAAAAAAAAGCGTTTTCAGAAAAAAAATAAAAAATATATATTAGAGGATCAATTTGGTCCATGGATGCATTTTGAAAATCTGATGTTTTTTTTTTGTTTGATATTTAAACGTTTATTTATAATTGATGTTGGCCCACATTATGTTTTAAAACAACTTATCACTTACCTTTTAATTTCTCGAAAAACTTAATCTTTAAGCTATATGTAACAACAATATTTAATGTTGGCCACAAGAGCCATGAAAGAAAATTAACAAAAAAATAATTTACAAACAAAATTAAATAAACTACGACCTTAAAAAATATTGCCGTTTAAAATTGTACGCTGGCATCCATGGACCAAATTGATCCTCTAATATATATTTTTTATTTTTTTCTGAAAACGCTTTATTTTACCAAAAATTTGATACCCATTTTTCCATTTTTTAATTTTTTTTGGTACTTGCGAATTTTTTGCGCTTGCGAATTGTTATAAATAGCCGCCAATTTGTTTTATTTTTTTATCATTATCTTAAAACCCTTTATTTTACCAAAATTTTGATACCCATTTTTAATTTTTTTTGAATTTGCGAATTTTTTGCACTTGTGGATTGCTATAAATACCCGCAATTTTTTAATTTTTATCAATAATGTTCTTAAATTGGCCTTATGCACCATTTGAGTGCTATTATGAAATAAAAAATATTTTTTTTTTCTATATATAAATCGAACTTTTCTGGGTATAAAAACGCATCCACGGGCTAAAATTGGCGAGATAAATTTTGTTTGGATATTGTTTTGTAATAAGCATTATTTTACTTAATTTTTAAAATATTTTTAAAAAATCAAAAAAAATATTTTTTTTTCAAAAACCGCGAACTAAAACCGCTTGTAGAGGCCTAAAAGTACCCTCCTAAAATTTTTTCATGATTTTTCCCGTTATCAGCTCGAAAATGCGCGTCGAGTTTTTGCTATTAGTACACGAGATTCGCAAATATGCATTTCATCGACCCACCCTATTGGATAGCCCTATATGAAACTAAGAAAATTGCGTTTTTGGTTTTTCAAAGTTTCAAAAACTGGGCTTAGGAGGCGTGGTCAAATATTGGAAAAATGGTAAAATTTGTTGCAAGTTGCCTTGATTAAATATTTATCACATTAAAACGGAATGCACCACAATGTCAAAAATTTACATTCTTATATAGTTTTGTATGGGCTATCGATTAAAAATTTTTTTTTGGAAAATTTTCAGAACCCGTTCTGAAATTTTCCATTTTTAAAAAAAGTCAATTTATCAAAAATCCGTCCACTTTTTTTTTCTTTTTCTTTTTTCTTTTTTTTTTTTTTTAAGTTTAGATGTTTGTCCATCCACACAAAAAAATTCAGAAACACGTTCTTTGTGTTTTTCGAGAAAATCGCATTTGAACTTTAAGTTTTATAACAATTTTATAATTTGCTTGTATTTCTGTTTTTTAACGATGCGAATGAGTATTATTAATTGCATAAATATTCCTCATACGCTCTGTTGAAACAAGAAAATTCAAGCAAATTACTAAATTGTTATGAAATTTAAAATTCAAATGGGATTTTCTCAAAAAAAAAAAAAAACGAAAAATGTGTTGCTGATTTTTTTGTGTGGATGGACAAACATCTAAACTTAAAAAAATAAAAAAAAAGTGGCCGGATTTTTGATATATTGACTTTTTTAAAAAATGGAAATTTTCAGAACGGGTTTTGAAAATTTTCCAAAAAAAAATTTTAATCGATAGGCCATACAAAACTATATAAGAATGTAAATTTTTGAGATTGTGGTGCATTCCGTTTTAATGTGATAAATATTAAATCAAGGCAACTCGCCGACCATTTTTCCAATATTTGACCACTCCTCCTAAGCCCAGTTTTTGAAAAATTGAAAAACCAAAAACGCAATTTTCTAAGTTCCATATAGGGCTATCCATACAACCTCATATACGTAATTTTTTGGTGTTGTTCGTAATGTACTAAAGAAGTTTTAAATTTATACAGTTCGCATAGTCGAAGACATGGTAATTTTTTTTTAGTTCCTAAAATTAAATTTAAAGATGATTATCTGCCTAATCGGGTCTTTACAACCACGCCCACAAATTTTTCTAAGCCAAGAAATTCATTACATTTTTTGCAGGGCTATACTAATATATGAAGCGAGAAATTTAACACTGATCTTATATTTGGGCCAACGCGGACCGGGCCAGCTAGTGTTTAATAAATTAACCTTTTTACCTTAAAAAGTTTACTGTTTCTTTCAATTAATTTAAATTAAAGTGTCTACTTTAATCAACTAATCATAAATTGTCCATGACAATATATTCTACTTTTATGACCATAATATTATTTTTTTATGTACAAATTTTTTTTTCAGTTTGTTTTTTCTTTCTCACCCCATTTAGTTTTAGCTTTTTTTTTAGTATAGATGAGTGTTTAAGTGATTGCGTGACTGACTCATCAGTTGAGAAAGCATGACTGAAAACGTTTTAACTTTATTTGTTCTGTACAATAATAGCAAAAAAAAAAAATAAATAAAAAAAAACAACAACGTAAAACATCTAAACCCTAACAAACTGACTTATAAAAGTTAACACGAAGGTGTTTTCTTAGCTGTTTTTTTTTGGGGTTTTTTTCATCAAAATCTAAACAAGAACAACAGCAACGACAATAACATCAAATAACATAAACACTACATTTAACTAGAAATACAATAACAACGTACACACACACACACACCCATCCCCACCCATACACAGGACAATAATATTAAATCGAAATAAAACTTTACGACTACAAATACAACAACAGGAATAGTGAAGAGAATGACAAAAAAAAACAAAAAACAATTTAAGAATTGAAAGTCAAGTACAACAATAGCAAACACTATTAGCCGTAGTAAACAAAAAAAAATATTAAAGGTGTTAACTTCCAATGTGTCAAAATGTGTCAGGTGTGTTCGTGCGTTCTGTTAAAAATAAAAAAAAATACATCACAAATATAAGAAAAACTTAATATAATTTATATATGACACACTGGTTGAAAACTTTATGAAGACAATAGGATAGTGTAGAGTTAAGTTATAATAAGGATCAAAAACAAAAGTTAGATAAAAGACCAAAACAACAAATCACTGTGGAAGACCAAGGATAATGATTTATAAATGTGAAATTAAAAAAATAAAACCTATGCTGTACCATACATTCACAATTGGTTCACGAAAATATTAGTAACACTACATCAAAAAAAAAAATTATGCACATAATTCTCGAATTCTTTCGTACATATTATGTTGGGATGGGCCTAGTTCATTTTGCATTATCCACTAAACCGCTAAACTGCGTATTGCAAATATTTTTCGCAAATCGCAAAAAACCATATTCGCATAATCAACCGCCAAGTTTTTATACTATAAGTGCAGCACATGGATAAAAAGGCGATATTTTATAGATATCAAAAACGTGAACAAATTTATTTGGTTAGTGCAAATATTTTTCGCAAATCGCCAAAAAAAAACGAATTCGCATACACTACTTTAGAAAAATGTACTTTTTTAGAAATAGTACCACTTTTTTTGGTAAAATAGTACTTTTTAGAAAAGTACTGTTAGCAAAAAACGTACTTTTTTAGAAAAAAGTACTTATTAAGGAAAAAATGGTTCTTTTTTCCTAAAAAGTATTATTTAAGAAAATTTAATAGCAATTTTTTAGAAAAAAGTACTTTTTAGAAAAAAATTTACTTTTTAGAAAAAAATTTACTTTGTAGACAAAAACGTACTTTTTTTATTAAAAAGTTATTTTCTTTGGAAAAAACTAATTTTATCTAAAAAAGCACTTTTTATAAAAAAAAATAATTTTTTAATACTTTTTTTAGAAAAGAAAGTACTTTTTTCTAAAAAAAAGAATTTCCTTATTTTAGGCTTGTACAACCCACCCTTAACTCAACTCAATTTTTTTTTAAAACATTTACTTTTTTTTTTCTAAAAAAACATAGAAAATAACTTTTTTTTATAGAAAGTACTTGTTTTGAATAAAGTGTTTTTTTAGGAAAAAGTACTTTCTTTTAGGAAAAAAATACTTTTTTTAGAAAAAACAAAATAGAACAAAATACTTTTTTTTTCTAAAAAAGTAGTAAAAATGTATTTTTTTAAAAAATTACCTTTTTGTCTAAAAAGCACCTTTTTGTCTGAAAAGTATTTTTATTTTTTCTAAAAAGTACTATATTTTCTTAAACAATACTTTTAAAGAAAAAGTCAATTTTTTTTCTAAATAAGTACTTTTTTCCTGATAAAAGTACGTTTTTGTCTTTAAGGTGATATAGTACTTTTCTAAAAAATTACAATTTTACAAAAAAAGTAGTACTTTTTTTTTGCAAAAATGTTTTTTTTACTTTTTTAAAAAGATAAATTTTTCTCTAAAAAGAGCATTATTTTTTCTAAGAAAGTACTTTTTTTCTAAAAAAAAATACTATTTTTTCTTAAAAAAGTACTACTATTTTATTTCTTTAAACAAGGGAGTCGTGTTACATCAGCCATGGTGATCAGACGTATTGAAAGAGTGCTTTTGTACATTTCATTTATTTTTAATTATTTAAATCTATTGTGCAGTGTATAATAGAAAAACAAAAAAAAAAAAAACAGAGACAGAGACTCTAATTATAATATTACCAAAATGAGTGATCTAGAAATAGAAGATAACTCATCAAAGAGCGAAAAAAGAAAAAATAGTGAAGAATTAATTTCTGACCCAAAACATTTAAAAAATAACTATTTCCATATTCTTTCTACCGATGATTGCAATGAAGACATTGTAAATGCATTTGCTGATCATGTTCAACAGTATGAAAATAACAAAAAAGTTGAAGCAACAACAAACAAACAAAAAAACAATAAATCAATTAAAAACGATACTAACAAAACAAATGATAATCCATCAACATTAAATAAAGAAACCAATAATAAAAAAATACCACCGTTAAATATTTATGACGTGGATGCAGAGAAACTGATTGAATTTATAAAAAACGGTCTTAAAATTAAAGAGTTTAAAATAAAGGAGTTTAATAAAGCAAACAAAAAACTAACTCTATTTATGACGTCAATGACTGACTACGAAAAAGTAAAAAAGAATTTACAAAAAACAAAAGCAAAATTCTATACATTTACACCTAAGATAGAAAAAACAAAAACGATGTTATTAAAAGGCCTAAGTGCCAAAACTGATACAAATGAAATTTTTGAAGAGCTGAAAAGTTTTGAAAATGAAAATTTAAAATTTGTCAAAGTTATTCAATTTGCCACAAAAACTTCCATTAAAAATGAATTAGATCTTCCAATTTTTCTTATTCAAATATCTGGTGATAGTAAAATTAACGAACTAAAAGCAATTAAAAGTCTATTTTATCGATGTATTTACTGGGAACATTTGAAAAAACAAGAAATTCCTCAATGTCGTAGATGCCAAAATTTTTTCCATAGTGCTGCCAACTGCTACTTGCCTCCTAGGTGCGTAAAATGTGACGATAATCACGAAAGCTCAACATGCGCCTTAAAAACGCCAGAAAATGAACGTGACAAACTTTTCTGTGTTCTTTGTAAGAAACACGGACATCCTGCATCCTACAAGGGATGTGAAAAATATCAAATATTACAGCAAAAGCTACAAGCTAGAAAGCAAATGCTTAAACAGAACCGAGGAAATAAGCCTGGAACGTACATAAACAGCAATATTAGTTTTGCTAACATAGTTAGAACCAACAACAATCTACAGGATGGTAAAGCCACTCCAGAGAATGAAAACGGATCGTCTACCCTAAGCCGCTTATTAGAAGAACTAAAAAATACAGTTCAAAATGTGTCAAACCAAATAATAAATCTTCAAAAACAAATAGAAGTTCAAGCATCACGCATTGATACTATTTACTCAGTGCTAGATATATAAAACAGTACAATGGCAGAAATAGTAGTAAAAAACTTTAAAATTATACATATAAATGTAAACTCAATAATTAGGTTAAGTAGAAGACATGAACTTTGTAATTTCCTTAACATACATAAACCAGATTTTGTACTCCTTAATGAAACAAAGCTTAATTCAAAACATAAACTATTTTTTGAAAATTATGAAATGATTCGAAAAGATAGATTTAATTCTACAAGAGGGGGTGGTGTAGCCATTTTAGTAAGAAGAGGAATAAAATACAAAGAATATAAAAATAAAACAATAAGTAGTTTTAAGTGCTTAGAAACTTGTATAATAAATATACCGTTGCCTTCAAATAAGTCCTTATTTTTAATATCTGCATATTACCCTTCTGGTAATAATGATCAATTTTTCAAATCTGAAATACAACAACTTTTCTCTTCTTTGAATTTACAAAATCTAGATATTTTTTATATACTCGCAGGTGATCTCAATAGTAAACACAGTAACTGGGGTAATGCCAACGTTAATACGAAAGGTAATATTTTAAAAGAGTGGATTTCCAACAATGACATCTACTTCAAGTGCAAACTTTACGCATCTAGTTTTCCATCATTTCCAAGAGGCAACTCGTATATTGATCTTTGTATAGCAGATGCTCGTTTAAATATCAAAAAAGAAACCACTTCGGTCAATTGTCTTAAAACAATTGACTACGATAGTGATCATAATGCTTTAGAAATTATTACAGCAATGAATGATTCCGATCAGCCTTTAGCTTTTTTCCAAAATATAGCCAACCCTAAATATAATTTCAAAAAAACCAATTGGAAACAATTTAATAATAACATCGTGAGAGCACTAGACAGTTTTGAATTTGCGCATAATGATAGAAATCTTTCCAATCCTGAAATAGATATCTACTTACAGAGATTAGACAATCTAATCACAAGCAGCATAGAGAAATCTGTCCCAAAATTCGACAAAACTAATCCAATCGAAAAATTTGTTAACCCGGTCATAAGAAAACTACAACAAGAAAAAAGTAAAGTACTCTCCAATATAAAAAAACACAATAGATTGCAAATATCTCTTACGCCATCAGAACTAAATTTCCAAAAGGTTAAACTAAAACTAATAAGAAAAATCCTTAATGATAACTTTACATTAGAAGTGAACAAACATTATGAAAATAAGCTATCAAAATTTAGTAATCGAAACTCAGACATTATGTTTAGGGAAATCAAAAAGCAATTTAAAACATCTTCATTAAACATTAATACTATTAGAGTTCCTCGAAGAGAGGAATCATTATTAAGAAATGTTGATATTAATATAAATGATTTAGAGGTAGAAGAAGATGAATACAAAGTGGATGATCAAGACCAAATACTAAACGTAATTGGTTCTTATCTTGAATCAATTCACTCGTATAAAGTCGTTGATCCAAGTAATAATTTACAATTAGATATAAACGAAAGCTTTTCAGGTTTCTTATGCACAAAATCGGAATATGAAGATAACCATTCAACAATTACATTATTTAGCAACAACAAAAAAGCAAATATGCTTAACGATATCGAAGCCGATGACTACTTTGTCACATTAGATTCATTAACATACATTTTTAAGCATTTAAACAACAAATTATCTTTTGGTATAGATAAAATACCCAATATCATTTTAAAACATATTCCTAAAGAACTGATAAGTGAATATTGTACAATTTTCAACAATATTTTAAACAACTCTTATTTTCCCCGTGCGTGGAAAACCGCTAAAACTGTCGTAATACCAAAAAAGGATAAGGACCCAAGTATTTTAACAAATTTGCGGCCAATAAGTTTGCTTCCAAATATAAGCAAAGTCTTTGAAGCCTGCATCAACAATAATTTACTTAAATTTTGCGAAAAACAAAATCTTATCGCCGAAAGGCAATTTGGTTTTAAATATAAACATGCAACTACTCATGCAATTCACTTACTGGTATCTAATATACATTGGAACTGGAACAGAGCATTATATACTGGAGCTTGTCTCATAGATTTTGAAAAGGCATTTGATAATGTTTGGATTCCGGGTCTGATTTATAAACTTGAAAAATACAATATGCCCCTTCACTTCAGGGTACTTATACATAATATGTTAAATGAAAAATCATTTATAGTGAGTAATAACGATAAGATGAGTACTAAAACATTTAGTATTGTTAATGGGTTACAACAGGGTATGGTTAACTCGCCAATTCTTTTCAATATACATTTACACGAACTATTGTACAAAATGGAAAATATAATCGCTTTCGCAGATGATTTAATAATTTATCATGCTGATAGCACAGTTGATAAAATAAATAATAATCTTCAAAACCATTTTAGAACAGTTGAAAAGTATGCCTCAGACTGGAAATTAAAGATCAATCTAAGCAAATGTGAATCGATTCTCTTTAGACCCCCAACCAATAAATGCAACTCTAATATTAAAAAAAATTGGAAATCATTTGGTATTAAATCTAATCGTAATATTGAAATTCCAAACAAGGAACTGGTTAAATATCTTGGAGTGAACATGGACAATTTTCTATATTTTAATAAACATATTCAAATACAAGTAGAAAAAGCAAAACGTGCCTTTTTTATGTACAAGAAACTTTTTTATTCAAAGTATATATTACCAAGGATAAAAGTGATTTTGTATCAAACTCTCATTAGACCTATATTAACATATGGTTGCCCTATATGGTTTAATGTATCCCCATCATATATGGAAAGATATCGTGTTTTTGAACGCAAATGTATTAGAGCTTGTGTTTCACTGTTTAGAACACCTGATAGTCATTACACTAAATATGTATCCAACGTAAAATTATACGATGTTGCAAAATTAAATAGAATTGATAATTTCATTATTCATTTAATAAGAAACCATGTCTTAAAAAGTTCTTTGTGTGACCAAAATAATCTAATATTGGCTTCATATTACTGTAGTGACAAATATGTAATCTCATGCTTAATAAGTGGATACGTACCCCCCGAAGCCTTTGTCTATCTAGATAAAAAAGGGTATATCCAAAACAACAGTGGTACTCCTATACTGTATCACATTTATAGAAGAGCAAATATAAAAAATATATATGATAATCAATTAACTATAGAAAATAGCAGATTTAGTACAGCTATTTTTTCTAAAGATAAAAATGCACTTCCTAATGTAAACATTAGTAAGTTTTGGTGGCTCACGGAATGAAGCCGCTTATTTTTCTTTTTTACCCTTTGACTTCATATTTTGAATAAAGCAATGTTTTTCTTATAAGTTTCATTGCACATTTATAAATCCATAATAATAATATTATTTACCTAGTATTATATAAAACATATCTAGATTTAAAAAATACAGAAACAAATATAATTATTTAAGTACTAGAGCGCCCGTCAAGGGACAGTGTATGTTTATAAATTTAAGATGTATGAACTATTTGTTTATTTATAGTATAAATACAGTAACTAATTTTTCAAATAAATAAA
Source organism: Pegoplata infirma (assembly GCA_963921195.1). Taxonomy (NCBI): domain Eukaryota; kingdom Metazoa; phylum Arthropoda; class Insecta; order Diptera; family Anthomyiidae; genus Pegoplata; species Pegoplata infirma. Next base: position 20,522,870 of record OY992537.1, on the reverse strand, counting down.
CATTTAAAAAAAAAAAAAAAAAAAAAAAATTTCTTTAAACAATAAGGGGTTGGTCTCACTGGTTACAAAAAAAAAAAAAATTAAAGTGTCCGAATTGATATATGCCTATCTCTAGAAATATGAACAAATGTATTTGAGTAGTGCAAATATTTTTTGCAAAAAAAAATATATTTATTTTAAATTATGAAATAGAGTTTACTCCAGTTCGAGGCCGATTTCTCCATTATAAAATAACCAGAGTACGTATTTTATCACCACGATCTGTTCATTTTTGTTCTTTCTTTCACCATTAAAGATAATTAAACAACGTTCGATGTTTTTTTTTTTCTTAGTCGTGAGCTTGAACACAATGATTTGTTCAGTTTCATTTTGTGTTAATTGGAAAAAAGATCCAGAATCAGCTCGCTAAAATCCATAGAAAACAGCTGTCAAAGGTCAGGCAAATTGAAAAAAATCAACTTTTGTCACCTTGAGTTATTGATCCGCAAAGGTTTCTAAGATATTTAAGTGATATCCTACAATCTGTTTGTCGACAAAAAAAAGTTTTTAATGAAAAAAAAAAAAATTATGAAAAAAAATATTGATGAAAAAAATATTGATGAAAAAAAATATTGAAAAAAAAAAATTTAGAAAAAAACAAGTAGAAAAGTTAAATTCGACTTTGCCGAATCTATGAATACCCTCCACAATGCATTTTTTTAAAGGGCAGTACATTTTTTAACGTGAAAAAATTAACAATTTTGATTAGATATATTTTATTTTAGTAAAAAACTCTTTTTTTGTAATTTTTTTTTTAAAAAAAGAAAAATTACTAATTTTTTTTTTGAGTGTAAAATTTTTTTCGAGTGTAATGTTTTTTTACTGTAAAAATATTTCTGAGTGAATGCACGTACGTATGTACACAAAATATTGTCATTTTTGTAAAAAAAAAAAACTAAATTTTTTTGTGTAAATTTTTTTTGAGTGTAAATTTTTTATGAGTGTAAAATATTTTTGAGTGTAAAATTTTTTTCGAGTGTAATTTTTAAGTTACCAATGCTTTTAAAACTAAACAGGTTTAAAAAGCATTGCTTTAAAATTAAACAAGTTTGAAAAGCATTGTTTAGTTACCACCAATGCTTTTAAAACTTGTTAAAACACGTGGCATTTTAAATGAAACTAATATGAAATTCAGGGTTTTGCTTATAACTTTTGAACCACTGGACCGATTGAGCTGAAATTTAATACTAAACAGACCCGGGGAACGGTAAAGATACATGCTAAGCTTCAGTAGTCTCATTATTGTCTTTCGAAAGTTATCGTGTTTTTTATCTCGTAAATTCGCGAAACACCCTTGCCGAAATTTACTCTTTTGCTCATAACTTTTTAACCACTGGACCGATTTGGCTGGATTGCAATACCAACCTGACCAGGTAAATGACAAACATATATGCCAAACTTCAGTAGCCTCTGTAAAGTCTTTCAAAAGTTAGCGTGTTTTCTACGGACAGACAGACAGACGGACGGACGGACGGACGGACGGACGGACATCGCTAGATCGACTTAAAATCGATCGAGGATCATAAATATATATACTTTATGGGGTCCTAGACCAATATTTCGAGGTGTTACAAACGGAATGACAAACTTATATATACCCTATCTATCACTAGAGTGGAGGGTATAAAAAATTGTGATGAAGAAAAAAAATTGATGAAAAAAAATATTGATGAAAAAAAAAATATTGATAAAAAACAAATAATGATGAAAAAAATATTGATGCAAACAAATATTGATGACAAAAAAAATATATTGATGAAAAAAAATAATGATGAAAAAAAATATTGATGAAAAAAAATATTGATGAAAAAAAAAAATTAAATGAAAAAAAAAAAACATTAATGAAAAAAATTAAAAAACTATGAAAAAAAAAATATTGATGAAAAAAAAAAAATTAAAAAAAAACTTGTAGAAAAAAAAAACAAAAATATTGATGAAAAAAGAAAATTATGAAAAAATAATATTGATGAAGAAAAAAACTGTTGATAAACAAAAAATATTGGTGGAAAAATAAATATTGATTTTTTTTTTTTTTTAAATTCATTTATTAATGCAATCTATATATATAAAAGAGTTGGGTGAGTGAGTGACTGACTGACTGACTGACTGATTCATCATCGCCCAGCCCAAACCGCTGAAGCTAGAGACTTGAAATTTGGCCTGTAGGTTCACCTCCCGGAATATAGATCCGCTAAGGCTGGATTTTTGCCAGTGTTGATTCTAAGGGGGTAAAAAGGGTAAAAAACTGTACTTTTGGTACTTTTTATATTTCCTTAAATAATGGTCCTAGAAACTTAAAATTTGGAATGTAGATTCACCTCCCGGAAAATATGTTCGCTGTACTTTTGGTACTTTTTATATCACATGAAATAATGGTCACAGAGACTTGAAATTTGGACCGTATGTTTACATCCTGGAATAAGAAAAATAAGGCTGGGTTTTTGCCAGTGTTGATTCTAAGGGGGTAAAAAGGGTAAAAAACTGTACTCTTGGTACTTTTTATATCTCCTGAAATAATGGTCATAGAGACTTGAAATTTGGACTGTATATTCACCTCACGGAATAAATATCCCCTAAAACTGGATTTTTGCCAATGTTGATTCTAAGGGGGTAAAAAGGTTAAAAAACTGTACTTTTGGTACCTTTTATATTTCCTTAAATAATGGTACTAGAAACCTAAAATTTGGAATGTAGGTTCACCTCCCGGAATATAGATCCACTAAGGCTGAAGTTTTGCCAATGTTGATTCTAAGGGGGTAAAAAGGGTAAAAAACTGTACTTTTGGTACTTTTTATATTTCCTTAAATAATGGTCCTAGAAACTTAAAATTTGGAATGTAGATTCACCTCCCGGAAAATATGTTCGCTGAGGCTGGGTTTTTGCCAATGTTGATTATAAAGGGGTAAAATGGGTAAAAAAGTGTACTTTTGGTACCTTTTATATTTCCTTAAATAATGGTCTTAGAGACTTGAAATATGGACTGTATTTTCACCTCACGGAATAAAGGTCCCCTAAGGCTGGATTTTTGCCAATGTTGATTCTAAGGGGGTAAAACGGGTAAAAAACTGTACTTTTGGTACCTTTTATATTTCCTTAAATAATAGTCCTAGAAACTTGAAATTTGCAATGTAGGTTCACCTCCCGAGAAGAAGATCCACTAAGGCTGGGTTTTTGGCCAACGCTGATTCTACGGGTGTAAAATGGGTAAAAAAGTGTTCTTTTGGTACTTTTTTTTATTTACTGAAATAATGGTCATACAAACTTGAAATTTGGAATGTAGGATCCTTTTCTAAAAAAAAAAAAAACATTATGGAAATGGTACTTTTTGAAGTGTACTTTTTGTATTTTTTTTTTTTTTATTTCTTAAAATTATGGTCATAGAAACTTGAAATTTGGAATGTAGGATCCTTCGGTGAAAAAAAACATTTTGGAAAAAGTGCTTTTTGGAAAATGCTTTTCTTAGGGGGAACCTTTTATAAAAAGAACCTTTTATAAAAAGTACCTTTTATAAAAAGTACCTTTTATAAAACGTACCTTTTATAAAAAGTACCTTTTATAAAAAGTACCTTTTATAAAAAGTACGTTTTATTAAAAGTACCTTTTATAAAAAGTACCTTTTATAAAAAGTACCTTTTATAAAAAGTACCTTTTATAAAAAGTACCTTTTATAAAAAGTACCTTTTGTAAAATGTACCTTTTATAAAAAGTACCTTTTGTAAAAAGTACCTTTTGTAAAAAGTACCTTTTATAAAAAGTACCTTTTATAAAAAGTACCTTTTACAAAAAGTACCTTTTATAAAAAGTACCTTTTATAAAAAGTACCTTTTATAAAAAGTACCTTTTATAAAAAGTACCTTTTATAAAAAGTACCTTTTATAAAAAGTACCTTTTATAAAAAGTATCTTTTATAAAAAGTACCTTTTATAAAAAGTACCTTTTATAAAAAGTACCTTTTATAAAAAGTACCTTTTATAAAAAGTACCTTTTATAAAAAGTACCTTCTATAAAAAGTACCTTTTATAAAAAGTACCTTTTATAAAAAGTACCTTTTATAAAAAGTACCTTTTATAAAAAGTACCTTTTATAAAAAGTACCTTTTATAAAAAGTACCTTTTATAAAAAGTACCATTTATAAAAAGTACCTTTTATAAAAAGTACCTTTTATAAAAAGTACCTTTTTTAAAAAGTACCTTTTATAAAAAGTACCTTTTATAAAAAGTACCTTTTATAAAAAGTACCTTTTAAAAAAAGCATTCTAGGAAAAGTACTTTTTGAAAATTCCTTCTCTTAAGGGGTAAAAATAGTACTTATGGCACTTTTTATATATCCTGAAATAATGATCATAGAAACTTGATATTTGGAATGTAGGATCCTTAAGTGATAACAAATTCTGGAAAAAGTAATTTTTGAAATTTCCTTTTCTTAGGGGTTGGAATGGGTAAATATTTAAACTTTGATACGTTCTTATTTCCTGAAGTAACGGCCCTAGAATCTTGAAATTTGTAATGTAGGATCATTCGGGAAAAAAACATTCTGGAAAAAATACTTTTTGGAAATTCCGCTTCTTAGTAGGGTAAAATAGCTAAATAAGTGTACTTCCGGTAATTTTGATATTTTCTGACGTAATGGTTTCATAAACTTAAAATTTTGGATGTAAAATCCTTCGATGAAAACCAAAATTTTGGGAAAAGTACTTTTTGGAAATTTTGTTTCTTAACGGGATTTAAAAGTATACTTTTTGTACTTTTAATATTTGCTGAAATAATATTTCTAGACAATTGCTATTTGTAATGTAGGATCCTTCTGTAAAAAAAAACATACAGGAAAAAGTACTTTTTGGAAATTTCGTTTCTAACGGGGGTAATAAAGTGTAATTTTGGTACTAATTTTTTTTTGTTCCTATAATTATTGTCTTAGAAGCTAGAATTTTGGAATGTGGGGTCCTTGGGTAAAAAAAACAATCTGCCATGCTAAGGTATTTTTAAAAGATTCCGTTTCTAGAGGTATAGAAAAATGTTTTTTATACTTTTTATACTTCTTGAAATAATGATCCTAGGCAGTGGAAACTTGAATGTTGTATTCTTTATTGAAAAAATATTTTGAAAAAAGTACATTTTGGAAATTCTGTTTCTTAGAGTCGTAAAGGGCATAAAAAAGTGTAAGTTTGGTACTTCTTATATTTCTTGAAATAACGGCTCAGAAAAAAAGGTTTTTAGAAAATTTAATTTTAAGTGGAAAAGGTGGCAAATGGTTATTTGTACCTATCTAACTATTAAAGCCTAAAAACTCAAAATTTGACGTGCAGTATCCTCCATCCGAAATAACACTTAAGAGATGGACAGGGTAAAAAGGGGTACCTAAATTGGTACATGTGGTGTAAAATGGTATTTTTATATCTATAAGGTAAACACAATAGCACTTTTTATTTCTGTATTTCTGTATGGAGAGGATTGAAACTTGCATGGAGATTGAATTGGAAATGAAATGGAGTAGACCGGGGAACGAAATGGAATAGAGCGGGGAACAATATTGAATGATACTTTTTACTAAAATTTTTCGTATTAAACTTTTTAGCTCCATATTTTTTCTGTCTGTATGTTTTTTTACCCAAAATTTTTTTTATTCCAATTTCTTTTTTCACTGAAATATTTATTCACTCAAGATCCAAAATCCCGATATAAGGGCTCGAAAATTGTCAAAATCTTTTTCACCGGAACGTCCATGACAACGTACATCCGAAATTATTAAAATTTTATTGTTTACTAACCTTTTTGGCTCGCGTACCCCTAATTTTAAATTTTGTCAGCCGCGTACCCCCTAACAAGTTTTTTGTTTTCGTTAAAAAACTCTTGCGAAATAATGTAAGAGACAAAAAAGTTGAAAGAAATTATGAAGTTAGGATGAGATTGTTGGAAATAGAATTGTAGTGTTGGAAACTGTCAAAATTTATTCTGCAGAAAATATAAATATTCAAATATATAAAAAACAGTTTTCATTAACAAGACAAACTGACATTTAAAATCCTATTGATGATAACACTAACTGGGGTGTTTGAAACCGGTATGGGAAATACCAGAAATGTTCATAATTTTTATAAATTCAATTTTTCTTCTGCATTTTTTCAACCTGAACCCTTACTGCTCATATAAATATTAGAGTAAATTTTGAAATTTTTTATCTGCGTGTATTATCATTTTTTTGAAGAATTTAGGGGAGATAAAAACAATGGTGGTATTTTTTTGGAAAAATTTTCGCTCCTTGGGGTGGTTCAATGCATCTGAAAACGCGGATTTTCAGCTCATTTTTCTGCAGAGCAAAACATCTGAAAATATTGCAAATCTGATTTCAACAGTCGATTCTACACCAAAAATTTAAACAACGGACGTTTTTTGAACTCATAAAAAAAGTTCCAAAAACACAACACAGGAACGGAAATATAATGTTTTTTAATTTTTTTTAAATGTTTTTTTTTTTTTTTAATACAAGGGCAGATCCACAATTTCGTGATTTTTCGAATGAAACACCCTCGTATATACAATGAAAGGACATTTTGAGGTTAACAAAATGGTACCAAAATTTCCACTCTATCACAACCTGTATCAAAAATGCCCAAAATTACGTTTTTTGAGAACTTTGATATACATTTCTCAAAAACCTGAAAAAAAATGCTCTCTAAATTGCACAAAAATACGTTTTTTATGAATTTTGACCTCAACTTTCTTAAAAACCTGACGTTATCAAAAACTTTGGAAGCCAGATGCGGAACCAGCATTGAAAGGTTTATCTAAAACAAATGTCCAAATTACTAAAATTTTGCGTACCCCCGCGGACAGTTTCGCGTACCCCCTAGTGGTACGCGTACCATAGGTTGGTAACCGCTGGTTTAAGTAATTCAATGAAATATTTTCTGAAAGACTTTTACGTCCACAATTAAATAAAACAAAGACTACATATGAGTAATTTTTTGAAATCGGTAGAGTAATCCTGATCCTTCTATTGTCCGATATTTAACATAACCGGTAACGAAGTTCCGGCGGGCGAGCTAGTCTATCATAAATTGATATTAATCATTACACGTGACTTAAAATTATTTGACTATGAGGTGGAGATGATCCAGTGATCATCCCACAGATAACTTTAAACTAAAAAACTAAAATATATATAAAAATAATTCCTTAGTATACTCTGGGCCATTTTAAGGGGTTCATCTAAGTAGGTCCTGGGGAGCTCTTCTTCTGAGTCGGACAAAAGTAGTTGCGTTTGCCATTAAAGTTGACGCTAAAGGATTTGGGTGGTTTTGAACTCTTGATTGATAGGACATCAATTGGTTTTTTATTTCTTCGATTACTGTCGGAGTTTTAAGTTCTCTGTGCAGCTGGTTATTTGATATGTACCAAGGAGCTGTTGTTAGTTGTCTAAGGATTTTCGATTGAAATCGCTGTAGAATTTCCAGATTGGAATTTGATGCAGTACCCCACAATTGGATACCGTAAGTCCAAATTGGTTTTAGTATGCATTTCTATATCAAGAGCTTATTTTCGAGCGAAAGTTTCGATTGAGTGCCAATCAAATAAGACATTTTTCTGACTTGTAAGTCAAGGGCTTTCTTTTTGGTCAGAATGTGTTTTTTCCATAAGAGCTTTTTGTCCAGGTGAATGCCAAGGTACTTGACATCATCTTTTTGGGAAATTTCCTTTCCATTAAGATTAACAGGGGGGCAAGTCCCATTTCTTAAAGTAAAAGTGACCTGAACTGATATATCTTCATTTGATTTTATGCGCCAATCTTTAAGCCATAGAGAAATGTTATTTACACATTTTTGCAAAATATTACTTGCAACTGCAGGATCTGCATGAACAGCAAGAGCTGCAGTGTCATCGGCAAAGGTGCCTATAAGAACTCCATCAGTGTTTGGTAAATCTGCGGTATACAAGAGATACAGAGTTGGCCCCATAACACTGCCTTGTGGGACTCCGGCATTGAAAACATGTAAACTGCTCATTTCGTCTTCTTCTTTCACAAAAAAGAAGCGATCCGAGAGGTAAGATCGAATAAATATATATTAGTTCACTGGGAGGTGCTTTTTGATTTTGTATAGAAGACCATCATGCCATACTTTATCAAATGCTTGAGAAATATCAAGAAAAGCAGCAGTGCAATATTTTTTGTTCTCCAGAGCATCCTGTATCGTCTCAACGAGCCTATGAACCTGCTCAATTGTACCATGTTTTTTTCTGAACCCAAACTGATGCATTGGAATCAGTGATTTTGATTCTATAATAGGCATTAACCTATTTATAAAAAGGATTTCTAGTACTTTAGATGAAATTGGGAATAAACTAATTGGGCGATATGATGTGACATCATGAGGGCTTTTGCCGGGTTTTTGAATCATAGTAATTTGGGCAACTTTCCATTGAGGTGGAATAAAGTTTTGGGTAAGGCAGGCATTATATATACTAGTGATGTATACTAATCCTTCGTTGGGCAATTCCTGTAAAACTTTACTTGTAATGAGGTCATAACCTGGAGCTTTATTTAGGACAAGTTTTTTAATAACATTTGCTACTTCACGCTTCTTGAATTTCTTAATCGGGAGATCAAGTTGATAAATTTCCTGTAAGGAGCGTTCAATAAATTCAGGGCTAATTTCTGAGCTGTTCGGGGTGGAACCCATTTTCAAATGTTCACTAAACCTAATTGCCTTCTCATGGTTAGTTTTTGTCCATGAGTTGTCATCTTTCCTAATTGGGTAACTTATCTTAACCTGTTGCTTGACCTTATTCGTCATTTTCCAAAGAGAGTAGTCTGTAGATTTGGTAGGGCCCAAATTTCTTAGCTCTTTTTCTATGCTTTCGTTTCTCTCATTTTGCAAGATATTTTTCAGCTCACGAGTTAGCCTGTTCAGTATTGCCTTATCTAGAGGGGATCTAGTTGTTTGCCATTTCTTTCTGGCATGTCTTTTTTCTGTCAACTTATTTTTAACTGTACCGGAGGGGGTTAAAACGCATTTTTCCTTTACTGCTGGAGTAGACCACCAGGATGCACGTTGTAAAGTCTCATTGAAGTGCTCAATGGCGTTTGTGATTTCCTCTTCAGTCTTTAACGAGATTTTCAAGTTAAGATGTGTCTTTACCATATATCGGAAATATGTCCAATTGGTTTTTTTATTATGAAGCTTACAGGATTTGTCATGGTTTTCTACTGTTGACGTTAGAACTAACATAACAGGGGAGTGATCTGATAACAGATCTGGATAGGAGTAGCATTTATATGAGATTTGTGACAATCCCTTAGATACACAGAAATCAATCAAGTCAGGGATCTTGTTTAGGTCTGTGGGCCAGTATGTAGGAGATCCGGGGGATATTATTTTCAAACAGAGATTTTGAATAGCACTATTTAATTGACTTCCCTTAGAAGTAATAAGTCTGGAGCCCCAAGCAGTATGCTTGGCATTATAATCTCCACACGCAAGAAATCTGCTTCCAAGTGTGTTAAAGAATATTGATGAAAAAAAAAAATATTGATGAAAAAACAATATTGATGAAAAAAATTATTGATGAAAGAAAATATATTAATGAAAAAAAAATATTGATGAAAAAAAATATTGATTAAAAAAAAATTTTGATGAAAAAATATTTACGAAAAAAAAAAATATTGATAAAAAAAAATATTGATGAAAAAAAAAAAAAATGCTGAAAATACGTTTTATTCACCAGCTGGAGTATATTTTTTATTCACCACGAGGTTAAATTTTTATCCTAGTTACAAACCTAAGTTACTAAAATTTTTTGGTTTTAAGGAAAGTAAAACAGTAATTCTTATTTTATTTTTTGTTAATCCTTAGCTTATGTAGTCAAACTGAGGTGGCGTGTTGCAAATTTTTTAAAATTAAACACCAGTCTAAAAACATTATCATGTTAATATCATGTTAAAAGATGTAGGTATTTAAAAGTGAACACTTTTAAGTTTCTAAATGTTTATAATTTTGTCAAGTTTACCTTCCTTTTTAGAGCAAAAATTCGAAAAAAATTAAAATTTACTGAACTTTAAAAAAATATTGAAATAAAACTTAAGTAATTTTTTAGAAATCCACCATCACAGAGCGATGACAAATTTTATTAGCTGAAATTCAAAAGAATCAAAACTAAAATCAGTTAAGAATTGCGACCTGTAGGCAAAATAGGATCAAAAAGTCAATTTTCCCACTGTGCGGTAGTGAAAATTTTTCACTCATTATAGGAGCACTACTTTGATTTATACGTTTTTAATATTAAATTTTATATATCAGCATCTAATAAATTTTTAAAAAAATATTATTAAAATACCTTTTGTTTAACATACATTCCTCGTCCAAACTCATGGACAGATGTTATTGTTTTATATTCCATAATACACCTCACGGTATTCCTTCATTGTATCAAAGTTAATCCCAATTTGAGAACTTTTTCAATTTTCAGTGAATTTACAGATTACCATGCTGATTTCATAAAATAATACTAGCAAACAGAAAACAAACCAAAGATTAAAAAAAAAATAGAATTGATAAAATAAAAACCAGCTGGGTAGAATAAAATTTATTTAAAGCCAGCAATAAAAGAAAAGAAAAAAACTGCAAAAAAATGCTATTTCATTATGAAAACTTATTGGAATAAAAAAATTTTTTTTTGAAGAGTTTAAAACTTTTATAATAAAAAATGGATTAGTTTATAAGTATGAAAATATCATAAACGAAATACTTCATTTTAAAAAGAGCTGTCAATAGACTGTTAAAAACTTTTGGCAAAATATATTTTATTTGGTTAAATTATATTTGGTATATCATAACTTCAGGTCATTTTAAATTTATGAGAAAAGCAATCATAAATGAAACAAGTAAGAGTGTTAAACTCGGCTGTGCCGAATTTTTAATATCCTTCAAAATGCAAAAAAAAAATAGTGGCCGTATTGTAAGTGGGAGGCGTTGAGGGGACACTTGTCCAAATGGAAAGTCTATTTTATTCGACCTTTTTGTTTGTATATTAAGCACTTTAAATACTTGAGCTCGAGACTTTTTCTATATTTGTTAAAAATTTGTAATTTTATTCTTTCAGGATATTTCGCCCTTCTTTGAAGAACATTATCTGGGTTTTTAAATAAGAAAATTTATGCAAAAAAATAATATAGTTGAGTTTAATCGCCATAGTCTAATTAAAAGCCCAGATGATGTTCTTCAAAGAACTACGAAATATCGGCAAAGAATAAAAATAAAAATTATTAAACAAATATAAAAAAGGCCTCGTGCTCAAGTATTTTAATTTCTAAATATAGAATAGAAAAGTTTATATAGATTTTTTTTTAAATAAGACAACCAAATAAATGAAGGTTAAAAAATTGTTCAATGTCGAAAATCTTAAATTTTTACACTGTTGGTTCCTCTCTAAACATAATTTTAGATCCAAAAGTCCATGTTAACCGATGCAGAGATATGCTTCCATCCATAAAATCATCCATCTGTTATACGTTTTGTTTTTCATAACATTAAAATAATTATTATTAGTTTTTTTTTTTCAATTTATTCTTAATTTTTGTTTCTTTTTCAACATTTTCTCCCTTTAACTGCTAACTCGGCTTGATTGTTCTTATAGTTGTTTTTGAAATTAGCTTTTGAATCGATTGGACAAAAGCCAAATTTCCTGTTATATAATTTTCCGTTCATTATTTTGTGGTTTTTCCGTTGCAGCAGCAGAAGCAGCAGTAAAATACTATAAAGGCAACAATACAACCAAATTACCTCTTTCTTCTTGCTCATCGTCAACAACAACATCAAAAGTTTGCAACATTTGTTGTTTTATAGACAGTGAGTTACAAAAGATATTCCTTACAATTAGATAAAAATAGAAAATAATAGTGGACTAGGACCAACAAAGGAGGGATCTGACTAAAATGGCGACTAATGAGGAGTCTGTTTTATAATACAACAACATTTTAATTAAAAGCGAGTCAACAACGCAATTGTTTTTTCTGTGAATGGAAAAAATAATGTGATAAGAATATAAAAAAACTTCATATTTGCCACTCTCAGCAAAAGCAATTGCATTATTGGCTCGTTTTTAATTAAAATGTTGTTTTATTATAAAACAATTTAAATATATTGACAAAAAAATAATTGATTTTTTGTTAAACAACAAGATTTGTCAATACAATTAAATCGTTTGTTGGATAACAACGTTTTCATTGAAATTGTGCCAACAAAAAAATCTGTGTTGTTAACCTGTTAAAGTAGAAATTTTACAAACTTTTTGGTCTCAGAAATCTTCAGACAAATGTAAACTTTAAATTTTTTAGTAGTTTGACCCTTCTTAAATATGTTGCTTGTCACCTGAACAACCTTCTGTTGGCATAAGTGACAATAGCTTTTAAAAGTACCCAGTTTCCAATATCCAATCTTATCAGCATGTGTTTTCATTTCCAATTCAAGGACCATAGTTTTATAAAATCGAAAAATTACTGTAGTAAAATTATTTAACCATTTTTTTCCTCTTAGAATCTGAACATGCAAAATTATTTTTTTTTGTTTTGCTTACAAATATTTTTTCCGAGGAGGATCCTTAATCCTAAATATAAAGTTTTAATGATCTTTGTTTCAGGAGATCGAAAAAGTACTTAAGAACACTTTTTTAACCCCTATCTATACTTCGAAGAATCTAAACTTCCAAGAAATACTTTTGTAAGAATTGTTTTCCATCTACATTTAAAATGTTAAGTATTTAGAACCAATGTCTGAGGTGTGTACCCTTTTATCCCATTAAAATAACAACTTTCAATATATTGTCTTAGTATTTGAGACTTTTTCTATAGACAAAAAAAAAAAAAATTCTCACAATCTGAGACTTTCGATAGGAAAAATGTCTCAGAATCTGAAACTTTTACTATAGAAGAAATGTTTTAGAATCTGAGACTTTTTCTAAAGGAAAAATGTGTTAGAATATGTGACTTTTTCTGTAGGAAGAATGTCTCAGAATCTGAGACTTTTCATTGTATTAAATATCACATAATCTGATAATTTTTTAGTAGAAAAAATATCTCGGAATCTGATACTTTTTCTATAGAAAAAATATCTCCGAGTCTGAAATCTGAAAATTCTTCTATTGGAAAATTGTTTCAGAAAATGAGATTTTTTTTAGGAAAAATGTTTTAGAATCTGAGAATTTTTTTTATAGGAAAACTGTTTCAGAATCTGTGATTTTTTTGTAGGAAAAATGTCTCAGGAGCTGATACTTTTTCTGTATGAAAAATGTCTCAGAATCTGAGACTTTCCCAATATAAAAAAAATTATTCATGAATCTCAGAATCTAAAAATTTTTCTATATAAAAAATATCTCAGAATCTAAGACTTTTTTAAACGGAAAAAATATATCAGAATCTGATTCTTTCTCTATAGAAAATTTCTCAGAGTCTGAGTTTTTTTCTTTAGGAAAAATGTCTTGGTATCTGAGTCTTTTTCTTTAGGAAAAATGTCTCAGAATCTGAGACATTTTTGTGATATGTGTGAAATTTGAAAAAATGTGCCATTTTTCCACATTTTTTGAGTAATATAATTATTGCAGTAAATGGGCGATTTAATAAGACATTCTAATACGAACTTTTTCGGTTTTCTCGTGATTTACACATTATATATGATTATATATGTCTCCTGGACACCTATAAAATATCGATTTGGTAGTTAAATGCGCCACTTTTAGATTGTTTTTGATGCGAGCATGGGTGAAATCAAAAATGACTGCGAAGTTTGTACGCTTGCCCAAACCATTGAACCACAATAATGTTTTGCTGTATAAATAGGTATTCTTCCTAAAGAAACATTTTTCTAGAAAGAAAACCGCCTTTTTAAATTCTCATTCCACGCGAAAGGCATGAGATATGGTACTGCGCAATAACTCCCAAATGAAATAACTCCAAAAAAAAAAAATGAAACAACTCCCAAAAATTTCCCAGGAAAATTTTTCAGAACCGATTCCGATAACACTTGTTGTAGAACAGGTTCTTCGGTAATCAAACACTGTTACACTTTAATTATTCAGAACAAGTTATGTGAATATTATTGTGAAGCTCGTTCTATGCAATCTAAATTTCATAACATTTTGGTTCTCAGGAATTAAAAAAAAATTATGTGTCAAAAAAATTAAAAAATAAATATAATTTTTTTTTGTTCACCAAGAAAAAGCACGAAATTCTATGAAAATATCAGGATATAATCACGAAAATTGTTGATACGAAGGTAAGTAAATTAAATTTTGATTGTCTGGGTCGGGACAGATACTAATAAAATAATGTTTTTCATTTTTGTTTGCAGAGAATTCATGTTCTGATGTATCTTTATTGCAAGGCCCAAAATGCAATTTTGGAGGCGAAAAAGGATGTATGTGTGTTAAAAAAAAATAATATACGATGTCATATAGGATTATCTTTATCTTTTTTTAATAAATTAATGCAATTCAAAATATTTCTTTAATTCTCTTTTCTGTTCTAAATTTTACTTCTAGAACCGGTTCCGAAGAACAAAAATGTGTTCCAATTTTGCTTACAAGCACCTGTTGCTTTTGGGACAATCCCTTTGTTAAAAGAATCGGTGTTGCACAAGAATTAGAACAGGTTCTAGGGAAGTATAAGTTGTTCTACAATCGGTTCTTTGCAACCGAAAATTTTGCTGGGTTTACATACGATTTGGACTTATTTCATTGTGAAATTGGTCCCAGTGTAGTAGGACTTGTTGCCCAAATTTAGTTGGGAGTTATTTCATTATGAAATAACTTCCAAATGAAAAAAACCTCAACAAAAAATAGATTGGGAGTTGTTTATTTTTTTGTTATGCATTGGGAGTTATTTCATCAATGGTGGGACTTATTTCATTTTAATTGAAAACAATTTACACCCCTGTAATTAATTAAAACGAAACCGTGCGTAAATAGTTTTATATTATAATTATTTTTTATTTATTATTTTAAAAATGTCTTTATTTAATCTTTAAACATTATGTCCTCTTAGATCATTTCTTTTGAGTTCATAAATTACAACTAACTAAATTATGTCGAAATTTCTCTTTTATATAATCTATATATATAAAAGAGTAATGTGACTGACTGACTGACTGACTGACTGACTGACTGACATACTCATTCATCATCGCCCAGCCCAAACCGCTGAAGCTAGAGACTTGAAATTTGGACTGTAGGTACACCTCCCGGAATATAGATCCACTAAGGCTGGATTTTTGCCAATGTTGATTCTAAGGGGGTAAAAAGGGTAAAAAACTGTACTTTTGGTACTTTTTATATCTCCTGAAATAATGGTCATACAGACTTGAAATTTGGACTGTCTGTTCACCTCCCGGAATATAGATCCAGTAAGGCCGGATTTTTGCCAATGTTGATTCTAAGGGGACAAAAAGGGTAAAAAACTGTACTTTTGGTACTTTTTATATCTCCTGAAATAATGGTCACAGAGACTTGAAATTTGGACTGTAGGTCCACCTCCCGGAATATAGATCCAGTAAGGACGGATTTTTTGCCAATGTTGATTCTAAGGGGGTAAAAGGGGTAAAAAAATGTACCTTTGGTACCTTTTATATTTCCTTAAAAAATGGTCCTAGACACTTGAAATTTTGAATGTAGGTTCAGCTCCCGGAATATAAATCTACTAAGGCTGGATTTTGCCAATGTTGATTCTTAGGGGTAAAAAGGGTAAAAAACTGTACTTTTGGTACCCTTAATATTTTCTTAAATAATGGTCCTAAAAACTTAAAATTTGCAATGTAGGTTTTTGCAAATGTTGACTCTACGGGGGTAAAATGGAAAAAAGTGTACTTTTAGTACTTTTTTTAATTTACTGAAATAATGGTACCTTTATAAAAAGTACCTTTTATAAAAAGTACCTTTTATAAAAAGTACCTTTTATAAAAAGTACCTTTTATAAAAAGTACCTTTTATAAAAAGTACCTTTTATAAAAAGTACCTTTTATAAAAAGTACCTTTTATAAAAAGTACCTTTTATAAAAAGTACCTTTTATAAAAAGTACCTTTTATAAAAAGTACATTTTATAAAAAGTACCTTTTATAAAAGGTACCTTTTATAAAAAGTACCTTTTATTAAAAGTACCTTTTATAAAAAGTACCTTTTATAAAAAGTACCTTTTATAAAAAGTACTTTTTATAAAAAGTACCTTTTATAAAAAGTACATTTTATAAAAAGTACCTTTTATAAAAGGTACCTTTTATAAAAAGTACCTTTTATAAAAAGTACCTTTTATAAAAAGTACCTTTTATAAAAAGTACCTTTTATAAAAAGTACCTTTTATAAAAAGTACCTTTTATAAAAAGTACCTTTTATAAAAAGTACCTTTTATAAAAAGTACCTTATATAAAAAGTACCTTTTATAAAAAGTACCTTTTATAAAAAGTACATTTTATAAAAATTTACATTTTATAAAAATTTACCTTTTATAAAAAGTACCTTTTATAAAAAGTACCTTTTATAAAAAGTACCTTTCATAAAAAGTACCTTTTATAAAAAGTACCTTTTATAAAAAGTACCTTTTATAAAAAGTACCTTTTATAAAAAGTACCTTTTATAAAAAGTACCTTTTATAAAAAGTACCTTTTATAAAAAGTACCTTTTATAAAAAGTACCTTTTATAAAAAGTACCTTTTATAAAAAGTACCTTTTATAAAAAGTACCTTTTATAAAAAGTACCTTTTATAAAAAGTACCTTTTATAAAAAGTACCTTTTATAAAAAGTACCTTTTATAAAAAGTACCTTTTATAAAAAGTACCTTTTATAAAAAGTACCTTTTATAAAAAGTACCTTTTATAAAAAGTACCTTTTATAAAAAGTACCTTTTATAAAAAGTACCTTTTATAAAAAGTACCTTTTATAAAAAGTACCTTCTATAAAAAGTACCTTTTATAAAAAGTACCTTTTATAAAAAGTACCTTTTATAAAAAGTACCTTTTATAAAAAGTACCTTTTATAAAAAGTTCCTTTTATAAAAAGTACCTTTTATAAAAAGTACATTTTATAAATAGTACCTTTTATAAAAAGTACCTTTTATAAAAAAGTACCTTTTATAAAAAAGTACCTTTTATAAAAAGTACCTTTTATAAAAAGTACCTTTTATAAAAAGTACCTTTTATAAAAAGTACCTTTTATAAAAAGTACCTTTTATAAAAAGTAACTTTCATAAAAAGTACCTTTTATAAAAAGTACCTTTTATAAAAAGTACCATTTATAAAAATTACCTTTTATTAAAAGTACCTTTTATAAAAAGTACCTTTTATAAAAGTGCCTTTTATAAAAAGTACCTTTTATAAAAAGTACCTTTTATAAAAAGTACCTTTTATAAAAAGTACCTTTTATAAAAAGTACCTTTTATAAAAAGTACCTTTTATAAAAAGTACCTTTTATAAAAAGTACCTTTTATAAAAAGTACCTTTTATAAAAAATACCTTTTATAAAAAGTACCTTTTATAAAAAGTACCTTTTATCAAAAGTACCTTTTATAAAAAGTACCTTTTATAAAAAGTACCTTCCATAAAAAGTACGTTTTGTTAAATATGCCGAAAGTACACTTTTGGTACTTTCTTATTTCCTGAAATAATAAACATAGCAACTTGAAATTGGAAAAGATTCGCCTCTCGGAAAATAATGGGGTTAAAAGGAATAAAAAAGTGTACTTATTTATTTCCTGATATAATGGCCCCAGAAATTTAAAATTTGGAATGTAAAATCCTTCGGTGAAAAAAGAGATTGGGAAAAGTTTTTTTTGGAAATTCCGTTTCTTAACGGGGATAAAAAGTACTTTTAATATTTGCTGAAACAATGATCCTAGATAATTGAAATATGGATTGTAGGATCCTTCGGTGAAGAAAAAACATTCTGAAAGAGGTAATTTTTTTAAATTCCGTTTCTAATGGGGGTAATAAAGTGTACTTTTGGTAATTTTTCTGTACCTATAATAATGACCTTAGAAGATGGAGATGGAATTGGAAATGAAATATAGTAGAACGGGGAACAATATGGAATAGAGCAGGAAACAATATGGAATTATATTTTTAACTAAAATTTTTGGTGTTTAGCTTTTTTTACTCCATATTTTTTTTTATTCCAATTTCTTTTTTCACTGAAATATTTATTCACTCAAAATCCAAAATCCCGACATAAGGGCTCGAAAATTGTCATTAAATTTTTCCCCCGGAACGAACATGATAACGTACCAGCAAAGTTATTAAAATTTTATTGTCTATATTATTCATTGAAATATTTTTTTATGGAAGACTTAAACGTCGACAAGTAAATAAAACAAAGACTACGTAGGGGAATTTTTTGAAAATCGATAGAGTAATCCTGATCCTTCTATTATCCGGTATTCAATACAACCGGTAACGAAGTACCGGGATTGTAAGCTAGTCTATATATATAAAAGAGTAACGTGACTGACTGACTGACTGACTTATTGACTGATTCATCATCGCCCAGCCCAAACCGCTGAGGCTAGAGACTTGAAATTTGGACTGTAGGTTCACCTCCCGGAATATAGATCCACTAAGGCTGGATTTTTGCCAATGTTGATTCTAAGGGGGTAAAAATGGTAAAAAACTGTACTTTTGGTACTTTTTATATCTCCTGAAATAATGGTCGTAGAGACTTGAAATTTGGACTGCATGTTCACCTCCCGGAATATAGAACCGCCAAGGCTGGATTTTTGCCAGTGTTGATTCTAAGGGGGTAAAAAGGGTAAAAAACTGTACTTTTGGTACTTTTTATATCTCTTGAAATAATGGTCATAGAGACTTGAAATTTGGACTGTATGTTCACCTCCCGAAACATAGATCCACTAAGGCTGGATTTTTGCCAGTGTTGATTCTAAGGGGGTAAAAAGGGTAAAAAACTGTACTATTGGTAATTTTTATATCTCCTGAAATAATGGTCATAGATACTTGAAATTTGGACTGTATGTTTACATTATGGAATTTAGATCCATTAAGGCTGGGTTTTGCCAATGTTGGTTCTAAGGGGGTAAAAAGGGTAAAAATCTGTACTTTTGGTACTTTTTATATCTCCCGAAATAATGGTCATAGGGACTTGAAATTTGGACTGTATGTTCACCTCCCGAAATATAGATCCACTAAGGCTGGATTTTTGCCAATGTTGATTCTAAGGGGTAAAAAACTGTACTTTTGGTAATTTTTATATCTCCTGAAATAATGGTCATAGATACTTGAAATTTGGACTGTATGTTTACATTATGGAATTTAGATCCATTAAGGCTGGGTTTTGCCAATGTTGGTTCTAAGGGGGTAAAAAGGGTAAAAATCTAAACTTTTGGTAATTTTTATATCTCCTGAAATAATGGTCATAGAGACTTGAAATTTGGACTGAATGTTCACCTCCCGAAATATAGATCCTCTAAGGCTGGATTTTTGCCAGTGTTGATTCTTAGGGGGTAAAAAGGGTAAAAAACTTTACTTTTGGTACTTTTTATATTTCCTGAAATAATGGTCATAGAGACTTGAAATTTGGACTGTATGTTTACATTATGGAATTTAGATCCAGTAAGGCTGGGTTTTTGCCAATGTTGGTTCTAAGGGGGTAAAAAGGGTAAAAATCTGTACTTTTGGTACTTTTTATATCTCCCGAAATAATGGTCATAGGGACTTAAAATTTGGACTGTATGTTCACCTCCCGAAATATAGATCCACTAAGGCTGGATTTTTGCCAGTGTTGATTCTGAGGGGGTAAAAAACTGTACTTTTGGTACTTTTTATATCTTCTGACATAATGGTACTAGAAACTTGAAATTTGCAATTTCGGTTCACTTCCGGGAAAAAAGAATCACTACGGCTGGGTTTTTGCCAATGTAGATTCTACGGGAGTAAAATGGGTAAAAAAGTGTACTTTTGGTACTTTTTTTTATTTACTAAAATAATGGTCATTCATGCTTGAAATTTAGAATGTAGGATCCTTTAGTGAAATAAAAAATTCCGTTTATAAAAATTATTTTTTTATAAAAAGTACCTTTTATAAAAAGTACCTTTTATTAAAAGTTCCTTTTATAAAAAGTACCTTTTATAAAAAGTTCCTTTTATAAAAAGTACCTTTTATAAAAAAGTACCTTTTATAAAAAGTACCTTTTATAAAAAGTACCGCTTATAAAAAGTACCTTTTATTAAAAGTACCTTTTATAAAAAGTACCTTTTATAAAAAGTGCCTTTTATAAAAAGTACCTTTTATAAAAAGTACCTTTTATAAAAAGTACCTTTTATTAAAAGTACCTTTTATAAAAAGTACCTTTTATAAAAAGTACCTTTTATAAAAAGTACCTTTTATAAAAAGTACCTTTTATAAAAAGTACCATTTATAAAAAGTACCTTTTATAAAAAGTACCCTTTATAAAAAGTACTTTTTATAAAAAATACCTTTTACAAAAATTACCTTTAATATAAAGTACCTTTTATTAAAAGTACCGAAAGTGCTGAAACAATGATCCTAGAAAATTGAAATATGGAATGTAGGATTTTTCGATGAAGAAAAAAACATTCTGGAAGAAATACTATTTGGAAATTCCGTTTTTAACGGGGGTAAGAAAGTGTACTTTTGGTACTTTTTTTGTTCCTATAATAATGACCTTAGAAGCTTGAATTTTGGAATGTAGGGTACTTCGGTGAAAAAACATTCTGCTAAAGTATTTTTTAAAAAAATCCGTTTCTAGAGGTATAAAAAAGGGTTTTTTGATACTTTTTATATTTCATGAAGTAATGATCCTAGGCACTGAAATTTTGAATGCTTTATTTTAGGAAATTCTGTTTCTAAGGGTCGCGACTGATTGTAAAGGGGATAAAGAGTGTAAATTTGGTTATTCCTTTATTTCTTGAAATAATGGTTCAGAAACTTGATATTTTAAATATAGGATCAACTAGCACAAAAAAAACGGTTTTTTTGAAAATTTAATTTTAAGGGAAGAGGTGGCAAATGGTTATTTTTACCTATCTAACTATTAAACTAAAAGCCCCAGAAATAACAGCCATATTTTAAAATTTAAAATTTTAGAATAAAAAGGGGTACCTGGTAAAAGTGGTGTAAAATGGTACTTTTCATATCTATAAAATAACGACAATATAAATTTTTATTTCTTTAACGCATATTATACGAAGAGGAATGAAACTTGCATGGAACAAAAGGAGATATAATTGGAAATGAAATGGAGTAGAACGGGGATCGAAATGAAATAGAGCAGGGAACAATATGGAATGATACTTTTTACTCAAATTTATCGTATTTAACTTTTTTTATTCCATATTTTTTCTCCCTATATGTTTTTTCACTCAAACTTATTTTTATTCCCATTTCTTTTTTCACTGAAATATTTATTCACTTTAATTCCAAAAACCTGATATAAGGGCTCGAAAATTGTCAATATCTTTTTTTCACCGGAACGCACATGATAACGTACCAGCGAAGTTATTCAAATTGTATTGTTTTAATTATTCATTGAAATATTATTTTATGAAAGACGTAAACGTCCACAAGTAAATAAAACAAAGACTACCTAGGGAAATTTTTTGAAATCATAGAGTAATCCTGATCCTTCTATTATTCGGTATTCAATACAACCGGTAACGAAGTACCGGGATGGTAAGCTAGTGTCAAAATAAAAACATAAAAACCAAAATAAAACGAGTGAAATTACGTGTGAACACTTTTTTTTAAATTAAAACAAATGTCGTTTAAAACCGTTTTTAGATGCTCGTGAGAACAGGGTATAAAACTAATGTGGACAAAATTCCATTCACATTCCATGCCCCTTTGAGGTCAATGTTCACAAGACAAAAAAATCCATACAAGCAAACATTTTTTTTTCGAATTTTTATTTTTGAATGTTAGTGAGTTTTATTAGCTTATTAACGGAAAAAATTTTCATTTCGATCGGACAAGTTTTTCAGTTTCTAAATTGACTTTGAAAAAAAAGTTGAGGTTGGTTGGTTGCTTACTCTAAAAATTTTTCAAAAAAATTTTGTTTTTAGTTTTGACAAGCATACATTTAAGATTGATTGTTGCTCTTGAAAATAGATTTAACTTCTCTTTTTCGGTAACATCGCAATTAGGTCAAAAATTGGGGTCAAAAACTGCAAAAATTGAGTTTTGGCCCTATTTAAGACCAAAATTACGATGTTACTAAAAAATAAATTTATAAACAAAGAAGATCTATTTTAATGAGCGACAAAAAATATTTAATGTATGCATGTCAAAACTAAAAAAAAAATTTTGGGAAAAATTTTTAGCGTAAGCACCCACTAGCCTCAATTTTTTTTTCGAAGTCCATTTTGGAATTGAAAAACTTGTCCCATCGAAATAAACTTTTTTGCCGTTAATAAGCTAATAAAGCTCACTAAAATTCAAAAATAAATAAATAAAAAATCGAAAAAAAAAATTTTTGGAGGTACTGCGCAATAACTCCCAAATGAAATAAGTCCTAATGAAATAATTCCCAATGAAATAAGTTCCAAGAAAAATGAATTAACTCCACACTTTAAAAAATGAAATAACTCCCAAAGCAAAAATGAAATATGTCCCAATATTTGGGAGTTATTTAAAATCAAAATAATAACTCCCAAAAAAAAATGAAAGAACTCCCAATGAAATAAGTGCCAAAGAAAATGAAATAATTTCCCATTACAGGAATTATATGTTCATAGTCCAAAAATTATGAAAAAATATATACTACCTTTGTTTGTTTTTTTGTCATAAAAGTTTTTCTGCGTAGCCGGCCTTCGGCCGGGCATAGGGATTACAAACTCCATGCATTAAACCCACCCTCTCCACAAAGTAAAGTTTTCTAGAATAGCGGCCTTTACGCTATCAAATTTTTTACGCCTCAAAAAGGCCTGATATCTGAAATAGCTTTGGTTTGCAGAGAGGGTGGGTTTAATACATGGAGTATGTAATCCCTACGCAGAAAACCTTTATTACACAAAAACGAATCATTGAAGTCGTAATTTCGCCAAAAAAATTTTTCGATTTTGTGACAATTTTGTTTTGGGAGAAATAAAATTTTTAGACCTATCATTTTGGGCTATATGTCGCAGCTTGGGCGATATAACATTTACGGTTTTGGGCGATTAGACCTTGGGTGCTATGTCCGTACGCCATATATTGTTTTCAATTCAAATGAAATAAGTGCCACCATTATTGAAATAACTCCCAATGCTTAAAAAGAAATGAAATAACTCCCAAACTATTTTTTGTTGGGGTTTTTTTCATTTGGAAGTTATTTCATAATGAAATAAATCCCAACAAAATAATTAGTCCCACTAAACTGGGACTAATTTAATAATGAAATAAGTCCCAAATCGTATGTAAAATTTTTGGGAGTTGTTTCATTTTTTTTTTTTGGGAGTTATTTCATTTGGGAGTTATTGCGCAGTACCTTTTTTGGCTTGTATGGAATTTTTTTGTTACCTCGGGAACTTTGACCTCAATAGGGCACGAGTTAAACTTATCCGATTTGGCTCAAATTTGTTCTACAGCAGTTTAAGGCCATGTGGCACAAAATTCCGACCCGACGATATTCAATTTCAAAGAAAAAATCGCACTCACATTTCGCTCCCATCCTACTATACTATAACAACTGGTACCACAAGCGAAAATATTAGTAACACTACATCGAAAAAAAAAAATAATGCACATAATTCTCGAATTCTTTTGTGCATTTCACGGTGGGGTGGGCCTAGTTCATTTTGCATTTTTTGGTAAAATAGTACTTTTTAGAAAAGTAAACAAAAAATGTACTTTTTTAGAAAAAAAGTACTTATTTAGAAAAAAAGTACTTATTTAGAAAAAAATTTTACTTTTTTAGACAAAAGTACTTTTTAGAAAAAAAATTACTTTTTAGACAAAAAAGTATTTTTTTTTTTTAAAAAAGTTATTTTTTTTTTTGGAAAAAAAATAATTTTATCTTAAAAAGTACTTTTTCTAAAAAAAATAAATTTTGTAATACTTTTTTAGAAAAGAAAGTATTTTTTTCTAAAAAAAGTACTTGCCTAAAGACTCAACTCAGCAATTATTTTAAAACATTTACTTTTTTTTTAAAAAAAAGGTAGAAAAGTACTTTTTTTAGAGAAAGTACTTGTTGGGAAAAAAGTGTTTTTTAGGAAAAAGTACTTTCTTTTAGGAAAAAATACTTTTTTTTTAGAAAAAACAAAATAGAACAAAATACTTTTTTTTCCAAAAAAGTAGTAAAAATTTACTTGTTTAAAAAAGTATCTTTTTGTCTGAAAAGTAAATTTTTTTTAACAATTCCTTTTTTTCTAAAAAGTACTATATTTTCTTAAATAATACTTTTAAGGAAAAAGTAAAATTTTTTCTAAATAGGTACTCTTTTCCTGATAAAAGTACGTTTTTGTCTTAAAGGTGATATAGTGCTTTTCTAGAAAAGTACAATTTAAAAAAAAAATGTGGTACTTTTTTTTTGCAAAAAATTACATTTTTTACTTTTTTAAAAAGGTACAAATTTTTCTAAAAAGAGTATTGTTTTTCTAAGAAAGTACTTTTTTTCTAAAAAAGTACTATTTTTTTCTTAAAAAAATATTTTATTTCTTAAAACAATAAGGGGTTGGTCTCAGTGGTGACCACTCTATTACTAACTGGAAACAAATTGGGAAAATCTAAAAAAAAAAATTGAACACAATGTATTTGTTCAGTTTCATTTCGTTTCAATTGGAAAAAAGATCCAGAATCAGCTCACTAAAATCCATAGAAAACAGCTGTCAAAGGTAAGGCAAATTGAAAAAATCAACTGATATCCTACAATCTGTTTGTCTACAAAAAAAGTTTTTAATGAAAAAAAAAAATTAATGAAAAAAAATATTGATGAAAAAAATATTGGTAAAAAAATTTTGATAAAAAAAAATATTGATGAAAAAAAAATATTGATGAAGAAAAAAAATTAATAAAAAAAATATTGATGAAAAAAAAGATTTATTAAAAATAATAATATTGATTAAAAAAAAATATTGATGAAAAAAAAATTGGTGAAAAAATATATTGATGAAAAAAATTATTGATGAATAAAAAAATAATATTGATGAAAAAAAAAAATATTGATGAAAAAAAAAAATTTTGATGAAAAAAAAAAAATATTGATGAAAAAAAAATTTAGATGGAAAAATTGTGAAAAAAATATTGATGAAAAAAAAAAAATTATGAAAAAAAATATTGATGAAAAAAAAAACAAAAATATTGATGAAAAAGAAAATTATGAAAAAATAATATTGATGAAAAAAACTATTGATAAACAAACAATATTGGTGGAAAAATAAATATTAATGAAAAAAAATATTGATAAAAAAAAACAATATTGATGAAACAAATTATTGATGAAAGAAAAATATTGATGAAAAAAAATATTGATGAAAAAAAATATTGATAAAAAAAATATTGATAAAAAAAAAAAATATTGACGAAAAAAAAATTGATGAAAAATAATAATGTTACGTTTTATTCACCAGCTGGTACATATTTTTTATTCACCACGACTGCAATTGTAAATCAACCAAATATGATATCAACCAAACATTTAATAAAAACGGCCGCCTGTTAGTCTATAATACAAAACAAATTAAGTAAAATGATTAAAAGGTCGAAATAAAAACATATTTAGTTAAAATGCAAAACTTCAATTTTGTTTTTAACAAACTAAGTCAAGTTATTTTATTTCAAAATTATTTTTTCATGTCAACAAATAGTTTTTGTGTTTGTTGAATTTCTTTATTGAAAAAAAAATAAAATTTTTTACGTTTGTCAGATCAACTAATTTTGTTTGTTGAATTTCTTTGTTGAAAAAAAAAAATTAAGATTTTGTACGTTTGTCAATACAAATAATAATTTAAAAGAACTTTTACAAACTCGTTTATCAATTTTTTTTACATTTTTTTTTCAACAATCAATATTTACAAACGTTAGTTGATTTCACAAATTTCCGTATAGGAGCACTTTCAGTGAAAAAGTTAATTGTATTCACAAATATGGGGGTCAATATAACAATTCGTTGTTTTCTGTGTTACAACCCCAAGTTACTAAAATTTATTGGTTTTATGAAAATGAAAACAGTAATTCTTATCATGATAAAAAAAAAGATATAGGTACTTAAAAGTGAACATTTTTAAGTTTCTAAATGTTTATAAAAACCAAAATAATAATTAATTTTTTAGGGTTGTAACTGTGTCCAGTTTATTCGTTACCTTCCTATTTAGAGCAAAAATTCGAAAAAAAAAACTTAAATTTTCTGAACTTAAAAAAAATATGGAAACAAAACTAAAAAAAATTTTAGAAATCCACCATGACAGAGTGATGAGGAGTTTTATTAGTTAAAATTCAAAAGAAAAAAAGAAAATCAGTTTAGAATTGAGACCTGTAGGCAAAATTGGACAAAAAGTTCATTTTCCCACTGTGCGGTAATAATAATTGTTAACTCATTATAGGAGCACTACTTTAAAATCCTTCTACAAATCTCCTTTTAGATTTCCACTTTGATTTATACGTTTTAAATATTTAATTTAATATATCGGCCTCTAATAAATTTGTTAAAATAATATTGTTAAATCAATATTTACAAACGTTAGTTGATTTCACAAATTTCCGTATAGGAGCACTTTCAGTGAAAAAGTTAATTGTATTCACAAATATGGGGGTCAATATAACAATTCGTTGTTTTCTGTGTTACAACCCCAAGTTACTAAAATTTATTGGTTTTATGAAAATGAAAACAGTAATTCTTATCATGATAAAAAAAAAGATATAGGTACTTAAAAGTGAACATTTTTAAGTTTCTAAATGTTTATAAAAACCAAAATAATAATTAATTTTTTAGGGTTGTAACTGTGTCCAGTTTATTCGTTACCTTCCTATTTAGAGCAAAAATTCGAAAAAAAAACTTAAATTTTCTGAACTTAAAAAAAATATGGAAACAAAACTAAAAAAAAATTTAGAAATCCACCATGACAGAGTGATGAGGAGTTTTATTAGTTAAAATTCAAAAGAAAAAAAGAAAATCAGTTTAGAATTGAGACCTGTAGGCAAAATTGGACAAAAAGTTCATTTTCCCACTGTGCGGTAATAATAATTGTTAACTCATTATAGGAGCACTACTTTAAAATCCTTCTACAAATCTCCTTTTAGATTTCCACTTTGATTTATACGTTTTAAATATTTAATTTAATATATCGGCCTCTAATAAATTTGTTAAAATACCTTTTGTTTAACATACATTCCTCGTCCAAACTCATGGACAGATGTCATTGTTTTATATTCCATTATACACCTCACGGTATTCCTTCATTGTATCAAAGTTAATCCCAATTTAAGAACTTTTTCAATTTTCAATGAATTTACAGATTACCATGCTGATTTCATAAAATAATACGAGCAAACAGAAAACAAACCAAAAATTAAAAAAAAAATATATAGAATTGATAAAATAAAAACCAGCTGGGTTGAATAAAATTTATTTAAAGCCAGCAATAAAAAAAAAAAAAAAAAAATAAAAAAAAAAAAATGCTATTTCATTATGAAAACTTATTGGAATAAAAATTTTTTTGAAGAGTTTAAAACTTTTATAATAAAAAATGGATTAGTTCATAAGTATGAAAATATCATAAACGAAATTCTTCATTTTTAAAAGAGCTGTCAATAGACTGTTAAAAACTTTTGGCAAAATATATTTTATATGGTTAAATTATATTTTGTATATCATAACTTCAGGTCATTTTAAATTTATGAGAAAAGCAATCATAAATGAAACAAGTATGACTTTTACATTCAGATGTGCCGAATTTTTAATGCCCTTAAAAATTAAAAAAAAAAAAAAATGTGGCCGTTTTGTAAGTGGCAGGCGTTGGGGAGACACTTTTCCAAATGGAATAGAATGATAAAGTCCATTTTATTCGACCTTTTTATTTGTAAATAAAGAACTTTAAATACTTGAGCTCGAGACCTTTTTTATATATGTTAAAAAAATTTTATTTTATTCTTTGATGATATTTCGCCCTTCTTTGAAGAACATCATCTGGGTTTTTTAATAAGAAAATTTATGCGAAAAAAAACATAATTGAGTTTAATCAACACAGTCTAATTAAAAGCCCATTTTATGTTCTTCAAAGAAGTACGAAATATCGGCAAATAGTAAAAATAAAAATTATTAAACAAATATAAAAAAGGCCTCGTGCTTAAGTAAACATAGAATAGGAAAGTTTATATATTTTTTTTTAAATAAGGTAGCAACTAAAAGAGAGTTAAAAAATTGTTCAATGTCGAAAATCTTAAATTTTTTCACTGTTGGTCCCTCTCTAAACATAATTTTAGCCACATAAGTCCATGTTAACCAAGGCAGAGATATACTTCCCTTCATAAATCCATCCATCAGTTATCCGTTTCTTTTTTTATAACATTAAAATAATTATTATAAGTTTTTTTTTTCAATTTATTCTTAATTTTTGTTTCTTTTTCAAAATTTTCTCCCTTTAACTGGCTAACTTGGCTTGATTGTTCTTATAGTTGTTTTTGAAATTAGCTTTTGAATCGATTGGACAAAAGCCAAATTTCCTGTTATATAATTTTCCGTTCATTATTTTGTGGTTTTTCCGTTGCAGCAGCAGCAGCAGTAAAATACTATAAAGGCAACAATACAACCAAATTACCTCTTTCTTCTTGCTCATCGTCAACAACAACATCAAAAGTTTGCAACATTTGTTGTTTTATAGACAGTGAGTTACACAAAATATGCCTTAGTTAGAATAAGAGATGGGCGCGTGAGTGGATTTTGACTCACTCACGCTCACGCAAACAATAATCGAATCACACACTAATCACTCACGAAAACTTTTTTTTTACTCCCGCTCACTCACTTTTCTCGTGAGTAATAAAAAAAATTACTCAAGCTCACGCGTGACTCACGCAAAATCTACTCACGCAATAAAATTTTCTTCCTAAAAAATATTTTTTTACAAGAAATAAAAAAAACCTTGGGCAAATCAAAAATCAAATCACGCAAACTCACTCAAAAAATAAATGACTCACTCACTCAGATTTTTATTCAACTCACGCTCACTCACAATCACGTGATTGAAATGAAAATAACTCAACTCAATCACTTGACCAGCGCCCATCTCTAGTTAAAATACTATATATAAAACAAATAAAGTAGTGGACCAAGACCAACAAGGAAGGGATTTGACAAAAATGGAGACTAATGAGGAGTCTGTTTTATAATACAAAAACATTTTAATTAAAATCGAGCCAACAACACAATTGTTTTTTCTGTGAATGGCAAAAATTATGTTTTTTGTTCTATTCATATTTTGAGCTCTAGAGCTGAAAATAAGAATATAAAAAAAAACTCATCTTGCCACTCTCAGCAAAAGCAATTGCATTATTGGATCGTTTTTAACGTTGTTGTTTTATAAAACAATTTAATTATATTGACAAAAAAATAATTGATTTTTTGTTCAACAACAAAATTTGTCAATACAATTAAATCGTTTGTTTGACAAAGTTTTCATTGAAATTGTGCCAACAAAAAAATCTGTGTTGTTAACCTGTTAAAGTAGGAATTTAACAAAC
Source organism: Pegoplata infirma (assembly GCA_963921195.1). Lineage (NCBI taxonomy): Eukaryota > Metazoa > Arthropoda > Insecta > Diptera > Anthomyiidae > Pegoplata > Pegoplata infirma. The sequence continues at coordinate 20,493,178 of OY992537.1, read as the reverse complement.
TTTTTGGTCTGAAAAGCTTCCAAGAAATACTTCTAAACTTCCAAGAAATACTTCTGAATGATTTTCAATCTGCATTCCAAATGACATTTATCTACAACCATTATCTGGCTCTTGTACCCTTTTTATCCCATTAAAATAACAATTTTCAACATATAATTTAAAAAAAAAACTGTTTCAAAATCTTAGACTTCTTCAATACGAAAAATCTTCAGAATCTGAGTCTTTTTTTTTACACACAAAAAAAAACTTTGTCAAATTACTAGGAAATCCCATTTTACCTATATTTGACAGTTTTCCTTGTTTTTTTAACAAATCGAAATTGATTTTTTTGTAAATCCAAGTTAATTTTACAAAAAAAAATCTAGTAAATTCTCGAGAATTCCTTGTAATTTTAATTGCGCCAAAAAACTGTAAATTTACAATTTTATTGGTAAAAAGGTTGTAAAATTACAAAATTATTGGTAAAAAGCTTGTAAAATTACTATGAATTTTCGTAAAATAGGAGATAGCAAAAAATCTAGTAAAATTACGAAACCTCTTTGTAAATTTTACCATGTCAAAAAATTTTTAAATTTACAATTTTATTGGTAAAAACCTTGTAAAATTACAAAATTATTGGTAAAAATCTTGTAAAATTATTAGGAATTTTTGTCAAACAAGAGGTAGCAAACAAAAAAAGTTACAAGTTTTTCTTGTAATTTTACAAGGTTTTTGTTTTGAGTGTATGCAAAATATCTCAGAATTGGACAATTTTTCTTTAAACAAATTTAAAACGAAAACACATTTTTTTAAACGAAAAATCTGAGACTTTTTCTAGAAAAAATATGTTTCAGAATCTGAGACTTTTTCTAGAGAAAAAATGTTTCAGAATCTGAGACTTTTTCTGTAGGAAATCTTAGACTTTTTCTATAGGAAAAATGTCACAAAAAGAATCTGAAACTTTTTCTATAGGAAAAATTTCTCAGTAGGAATCTGAGACTTTTTCTATAGAAAAAATATCTTAGAATCCACAACTTTTTCTAAAGGAATAATTTCTGAAAACTTTTTTTAAAGACAAAATGTCTCAGAATCAGAGACTTTATAGAATCTAAGACTTTTTCTATTGAGAAAAATGTCTCAAAATTTTAAACATTTTCTGTAGGAAAAATGTCGCAGAATCCGCAACTTTTTCTACAGGAAAAATTTCTCAAATCAGAGAATATTTTTGAAGACAAAATGTCTCAGAATCTGAGACATTTTCTATTGAGAAAAATGTCTCAAAATTTGAGACTTTTTATCTACAACTTTTTGTATACAAAAATTGTCTCAGAATCTGAGGCTTTTTCTCAGAATCTGAAAATTTTCTCAGAATCTGAAAATTTTTTTATACAAAAATTGTCTCACAATCTAAGACTTTTTTAAAAGACACAATTGTATCAGAATCTGAGGCTTTTCCTATAAATTTTTTTTTAGAATCTGAAGCATTTTCTTTAGGAAAAATATCTCAGAATTAGAGACTTTTTCGTCAGGAAAAATGTCTCATAATCTGAGATTTTTCTATAAGAAAAATAATTCATAATCTGATTTTTTTTAAAGGAAAAAATGTCTTAGAATATGATTTTTTTTTTTATATTTTTATACATAAAATGTTTCAAAACCTAAGACTTTTTCCATGCGTAAATATGACAGAATCTGAAATTTCTTCCTTACGAAAAATCTCAGAATCTGAGATGTTTTTATACAAAAAATGTCTTAAAATTTGAGATGTCTTTTTACGAAAATTATCCTAGAGTCTGTGACGTTTTCTATACAAAAAAATGTCTCAGAATATGAAACTTTTTCTATACGAAAAATGTTTAAGAATCTGAGTTTTTATGTACAAAAAGTTTTAGAATCTGAGACTTTTTTATACGAGAAATAAATCTGAGAAATGTATTTGAGTTCGAAACTGTTTCTATGCGAAAAATGTCTCAGAATCTGGCTTTTTTTTATAGAAAAAATTTCTCGGAATCTGAAAGTTTTTCTAAAGAAAAAATTTCTTAGAATCTGAGACTTTTCCATAGAAAAAAATCTTTCAGCAATTAAGTCTGTTTATAGAAAAAATTATTAGAAACTGAGAGTTTATTTATAGAAAAAATGTTTCAGAGTCTGAGGCCTTTACTTTAGCAAAAATATTTCATAATCTAAGATTTTTTTTATAAGAAAAATATTTTTGAATTTAAGAATTTTTCTCTATGAAAAATGTCTCAGAATCTGAGACTTTTTTCTTTGCGAAAATTGTCTTAGAATCTAGCACTTATTCTATGCAAAAAAGTCTCGGAATTGTAACTTTTTCTATACAAAAAATGGATCAGAATCTAAGAATTTTTGTGTAGGATTTTTTGTGTATGACCTCAAAGTTTTTTTCGGTAGACAGAATTTCTTATAAAGAAAAATTATCAGATTAGACTTTTTTCCATTTTGTGTAGATTTATTCTAGCTCGAGGTAATTATTTCTTATAGAAAAATGTTCAAGAAAATTATTTTTCTGTTTTAATTTGTTAATTTTGGTAATTTTTTTAAGACTTATTCGACACATGTTTCGGAATTTGTCAGATTCTATTGTCAATATTATTTAGCAAATAAAAAACCCTATACTAAAGTAGCAAAGGAAATTTAAATGACAAATCGCTGTATCATATATGGGATATTATGGCGTGCTAACCATTTTGTTTAAATTCTGATTAACTTCTGAACCAGAGGTCCGCTTTTTTACATGATTTACAATTATATACATACACGGGTACAAGGGGGGAAAAAGGGGAAATTTTCAACCAGAGAAGGAATAGAAGGAAGAAACAATTTTCCAAGGGAAAAAAATCTCGAAATCCGAAAATTTTTTATAGAAAAAAATTGAAAATTTTTAAAGGTAAAAATTTGAAAATTTTTAAAGGAAAAATTTGAAAATTTTTAGAGGAAAAATCTGAAATTTTTTTAAGAAAAATTGTGATTAAGGGGCCTATTCACAAAAAAAGTCATAACTCAATCATAACTCAATTTTTTCCATGTGGTTGTTGTAAACAATCATAAAAAAATTCAAATTTTGTTTGAAAATTTAAAAAAAATAAAGACCTGCTACCCACATCGTCTCAAAATTGACAAATAATTTTAAATTTTGAGACTTTTTATGATTGTGTTTACAACAAACACAGGGAATATGAAGTTTAAAAATAATAAAATTAGTCATAACCAGTCATAACTGAGAATAGGCCTGTAAATCTAAAAATTTTCTATAAAACAATGTCTGTTAATCTGGAAGTTCTTATTATAAAGAGACATTTATTTGGGAAAAATTAATTTAAACGCGACAATTAGAACTGACTTATTAAATGTAACAGAACTTTAATTTGTTTTACATAAAAAAATGTTTGTAGGATAAATATTTTAAAATCTAAAAAAAAATTGATATTCCAACGTCAGCAAATCTGTTTTAGAAAATTTTCATAGAATGTCTTAGAATCGGAAATTTTTGTTTGGAAAAATGTTTTAGAAAGTAAAAGGAAATAATTTTAAATGATAAATTTGAGAATTGAATAATTTTAATGAACTTAATAAAAAAGTGTATTTTTTCAATAAAAAGTGTCCCAAATCCTTAAATTAGATAAAGGAAGAATGTTTATAGTAGTTTAATTTTTTCAAAATTTCGGAATTCCTCCAAAAAAATCAGAAAAAATTTTTTTAAGATTGCAACATTTATAAATGTTGCAATAAAAATATATATAAAAATTTTTCCACAGAATATAGAAAGAATACGTCTTAATCTGAAAAATTTATATGAGAAAAATGTTTTAGAATCTTCTATTTTTTTCGTTTAAAATATCATATAATACGAGAATACATCTAACAAAAATGGCACAACAACGGCAAATTTTTAATTTTGAAAAATATTTTTGAAAATGATTTTTTTCTAAATGATTAAAAATCTTTCAATTTTTGTGATGGAAAAATTTCTTTATAGAACAAAATACTTTAAGGAGGGTTATGATTTAAAACTTTTTTTTTACATTTTTTGATAAACCCACACTTAAAAAAAAACCAATCAACTGAAAAATCTGCTGAAAATACACCCATATGAGAAAATCTGTCAATATAGCAGAAAAATCTGCTGATTTTATCAGAAAAATTTTCTGATCTCAGATATATTTTATTTATGTAGAAAAGACTTAAAAAATAATATGGACATAATTTCTGCTAAAAGCTTTGCTAATTCAACTAAAAATTGTTTTACTGATTTTTCGACAGAGACTTTATTCAGAGTACAGTTTTGGCAATAAGGAGTATAAATGTGTTATATGAAAGTCTTAAATGATTTTTCGAGAACTATTGTTGAGAAATCGGCTGCAGTTGTACGGAAAAAACTAGTAAATTTTAATGTTTTTTTAGCCTTCCCATCACTTTAATCGATGATTTTTTTATTTAAAGTAAAAAATATTCACCCCCCCCCCCCCAAAACTGAAAATCTGTACCCGCCACTGGTTAAATTAGATACTTTATACAAGTATTTGAGCACAAAATTCAGGCAACACAATCCCACAATTTTGTGGGTTTAATTTTTACCTGCCCCAGGGATTGACTCCCGGACACCTTTAAAACATTGATGTGATAGTTAAACTCGAAAACGCCCTACTTTTAGATTTTTTTTATCCCGATCTTGAGTGAAATCAAAATAATATATAATATGAAACCCACTGTATACATATTGTATAATTCATACCAAATGAGATACCGCACTGCCAAGGGGTCAGTCAGCATCATCATCTGTATCATCATTTTTGTTTTAGTCATTATCAAATAAATTGAACTTTCTATAGACCATTATGATGAAATGGCTAAAAAGAATGTGGCAGTGAAACAAACATTATAAACTAGAACAAATAAAGATGAACATGCAGAAGTAGTACAGCCAAACCAACTACAGTAGTAGTAGCAGTGTAGAGTTGGTTAGGTTTTGTAGTTAGTAAAGTTTATCATTTTGCGGATATAATGCTTGGTTAGTTTTAGGGAATATTAGTAAAAGGGATTACAATCACATACACCACTACCAAACACACATATACACAAATGATGATGCCGAGGACAATATAATAATGATTTTTGATTGCAACTGTTCAAATAGTAAAACCAAATAGGCTAGTAATTTTTTGCTTCTGTGGTTTTTGATTTTAAATTCTATTTTTTTTTTTCTATAGTATTTTTTTTCTATAGTAAATTAAAATTCCTTGTATAATATTTGTATTTCTCAATCTTCTTATATATTTTTTTTTATGATTTGCCAAAGGCTGATTTATATTTATATAGATGTTTCGGTATTATCTATTCAACTGCTGCTTGCCAAATACCAACCATGAACTGCTTATAAATTTTATTGCATTAGATTTTACCGCATTAGCTCCTCAATAAAAAAAAATACAACAAGGAATAGCTATACATGATGTAAAGGATTTTTATATTTTTTTTTGTGTGCAATTTATTATTTATTCATGTTATAACATTCATTTCTCAATTACGATTTTTTATGTAGTAATTTTATTTTTTTGTATTTTTACAGTCAATCCTTAAAGGAGTCATAAAAATGCCAACTCTTATTCTCTAAGCTCTGTGAATAAAAAAAATGATAACATTACGCTTCGTTGGTTATAAATTATGTAATCAAATCATAACATAAAATTTGCTAGTCGATATGTATTTTTCTTTTTAAAATATCATAAAATAAAAAGGGTTTTTAAATATTTTTTTTTTTATCAGAAAATTATATTTTTAAGGAGGATAGTTCAATAAAAATATAATCTGCCTTACCACAAGTTCCAACAAAATAGATAAAGTCGACTTCTAAAATAGAATTTAGTAACAAAGCCCCACAAATAAAAAAAAAAAGTTTTGACCCAGAAAACAGACCCTCAAATCCTAATGTATTTCGACAACCTGAACTCGAATTTGAAACCCAAAAGAAATTATCTTTGAGTTTTCCTATGATATACCAAGGTAAGCTCCATAGAAACCATTCCAGATTTCTTTGAAATTTATACACGAGATAAAAAAAAATGCATGCGACTTGTGTAATTTGCCCAAAACATTAAATCATGATCAAGGACAGGACTTTCATGCAAATGCATGTTTTTTCCTGTTAGTCTTAGAACACCATAAATAAAATATTTTTGCGAATCAAAGAATTTGCTTAAAAATGGCATCGATTCGTTAGTGCATGTTTTTGCATATTTTTTTTATCGAAAAAGCATATTTTTGCATATTTTGCTACACTCAAAGAATTATGTAGGTAAATTCCAGTGAATTTTCACTTAAAACAAATGAAATTTTATTTAAAAACCATTCCACTGTTTTTTCATTTAAAATAAAAACACATTACAGTCAATTTTTAATGTTTATTTAATGACTAACCAAAACATTAAAAAACTATTGAATATTCAGTTTTTTTGTATTGAAAAACAGTAAAACTATAGAAGAAATATTTTACTGCCGAAATTAAATGTAACAGAAAATTCGTTTTTAATACAGTAAATTATTTTTTTCAACTACAGAAACAGTAAAAAAAATAAATCCTTTATAAAATAAGTGATTTTTCTTTTAAAATGACTTTACTGATTACTTTTTAAAATAACCTACAAACAGTTAATGACATAATTTTCTTAGTGTAGTATTTTGCTATAAGTGCATATTTTTGGGTCATATTTTGCATAAAATTTTAGTTTTAGCCTACTTTTTCTATTTTTTATCAATGTTTTTTTTGAAAACATTACAAATTTTTCGAGGCCAAATACTTATCTGACCGAAATTATTGTTTTCGTTAATGAGCTAACAACGTAAAAAAATCGATTAGAGTATTATTCTACCACGAGGCCCAAAAACATTTTTATTTATGTATTCTCATAACACAGGTTGACAAAAGTTGAACTTTTTCAATTTGCCTAACCTTTGACAAATTATTTATACGGACTTTAGTGTGCTGATTCCAAATCTGTTATCCAATTTTTTCCATCAGCTCGCGTTCGCGAGCAAATCGCTATTAAAGAATCGAAAAAGTGCGTTTTTTTACCAATTTTGCTTGGCTATAATTTCCAAAGAAAAATTTAGTGCATCAGTTTTAAACACGAACTTCACTATATTAGATGCCAGGATTCCAAAACTGGTATTAGGTTTTTTCTGACAGCTTTGGGCTAAGTTTTTGAGTTGTAAAATTTATTGGTTTTAGGTTTAAACTGAGTTAAAACCACAAATTCTGTTTTTGAGATGTGGTTTATTTTAAGTTTAACTCACCAATGATGGAGAGTTAAACTAAGGTACAAAAATGTCAAGAAAACACCTCTGATTTTCAAATTTACTGGTTAGTATTGCCATGTTGTGGTATTTTATTCGAAAAAATGTGCGATGATGGCAACTATTCTAATTGGAAATGTGGCATTTGGTATGGCAATACCGCGTTAATCGACATTTGCTAAACTTGAACTGAAAAACAGAATGCTTGGTTAAACTTGGTTTTATTTTTATAAAGTTTAATAAAACTCCCGGTTAAACTAAGTTAAAGCGATATGTCAAAAACGCAGCCTTAGTTTTCGAGTTATTAAAAAGGGCATAAATATTCAGACAAAATTACAGAGGTCATAAATTTAAAAATTTTGTTTTAGCGATATCTCAAAAACAAAAGATGACTCAACAAAAGTATGAGCATTTTTGGAATCAGCATATCCAACATACATAAAATCGTCATTCATTTTTTGGATGTAAGACTAGTGTTGGTAAATATGAACTCACAAACATGGCAAAAATAGCCTATTTTCAAAGTTTCCTTAGGCTATATCTCGAAAACTAGAGCTGATCCAAAAAAAAAACAATAGCCAGATTTGAAATCAGCGTACCCCAAATATCCAAAACTAGCTATCAGAACCCGGGTAAAAAAAAGTGTTGCCATGTGTAATAGATTATTTTTTATTTATTGCTTTAAAAAAGTTGCTCATCTCATAGCATATCTGTAATGATCAGTTTCACCCATACTAAGGGATCGTCAGCAGATTTTAGAGAACTATTGGTTGGTTTATTGGTTGGTTAATCAAACATCAAACCAGATAAACTATTACATATATTTCACGAGATAAATGAGAAATACTACTGCGAAGATCCAAAATCATTTTCACAACAAAAATAACTCCTTTAAAGTAAAAATACTAATCCACCACCGGTGCATAATAATATATGTGTTGCTGTTATTTTACAATAGCAACAGTACCTAACCAAAGAATTGTGTTGGCAGAATATGTCGTACTAAACTTCGTGTTTAATGTTGTTTTTTATTTTAAGTACATTTTTAAAATAATGGTACTAAAAATAATAATATCAATGGTACTAAAAATAAAAAACAACATTTAAAGTTAAAAATTGTTATTTTTTTTATATTTTTTCAAAAATGTAAAAATTTTAGTGCATATTTTAGGCGTTTTAAACAGGGTTTTTAGTGCATGAAGATCCTGTGCTTGATAATGTTTTGCCGAAGATTTGGTTGTAATTGCCAAAGCAAAGTTTCTTAGAAAAAAAAAAATTTAAATATCGGTCGAGTTTATATATTGATCCATTTTTAAGACACTCTCGCTAAATACATCAAGTCCATCACTTTGTGGAAAGAAAGATGCAGTCCAAACCAAAAGTGCTTTAAATTTGGTAATTGAATGAATTACTCATGTGCAGAACATTATTTTTACGATTTGGAGAGAATGAATGATTCGGTGCAGAAGAATTTAACGATCTCACTTGTTTCTTGTACATCTGTTAAACAAATGGAACATTTTTATGTTAGAAGTTTAGACTAGATAAAAATAATTGGATAAAAAAAATTTTTTTCATGAAAACAAAATTTTTAGTGAAAAAAAAAATATATAACAAAAAGTTTTTGAACAAAAAAAAAATTTAATGACAAAAAAAAAATTATTGAAAAAAAAAATATTGATGAAAAAAATAAAAAAATTTGTTACAAAAAAATAAACGAAAACATTTTTTTAGGTAAAAAAAAATTGATGAAAAAAAATGTTTGATGGAAAAAAAAAAAAAATGAAAAATAATTATGTTGGTTTTGTCGAGTAGATCACAAAAATGCCATTTAAACTTGCCAGAAACCCTTAAATTTTAGAGATATTTGCTGTGTTTTTCAATAAGCAGATTTATATTCTGATTAAAAAAAAAAAATATCTTACTATACCAAAACAAGTTTGGAATATTTTTTCCGTAATCAACGATAAATTTGCAATTATAATCCGAAAAAAAAAATACAAAAATATACATAAAGTTGTGAATAAATCAAAATTAATCCAAAATGGACTTATTGGATCCTTAAATTTAGTTGGATTAATATTGATTTATTAATAACTTTTTTCATTTTCCAGATTTTTTTTTATATTATTTTTTCGGAATTAAAATGCTAATTTATCGTAGATTACGGAAAAAAATATTCCAAATTTGCTTTGGCATATTAAAATATTTATTTTAAACGAAATAAGATTAATCCAAAAAATAAATCCACTTATTGAAAAAAGAGCAATTGTCAAAAATCGTTTTTTTTTTTTGGTAATTTTCTCACTATACCTCGTGTTATTAAGAAACGCTGGGTTATGTATACTAGGGTGGAGCAAGGTGTACTAGGGTGGAGCAAATTAAGTTTTTTTCGAATTTCGAAAAAGTTAGTGCCAGGAAAGTTGCCTTTTTTGGTTGATATTAACTCACTAATATATTGGACCTGTAGGCCAATGGCTTTGGGTTCCTTTATTTACTTGAAAATCGGAAAGTTCCGAACAAAGTGAAAAAAATTTGCTATTTTTTTTTCTAAAAATATTATATTCGGACATTACTGAAAAAGAGTTTTTATGGTAAAAGAATTTTTTTTTTGGTAAATTAAAAAAAAAAAATAATTTCTTTAAAATTTACTTGAATTTTTTTTATTAATTTCAAATTGCGTTTAAAAGACCAACTAAATAATTATTTTTTTTACTTTGTTCGGAACTTTCCCATTTTAATGTCAAAAAATTAGCCCAAAATCATTGTCCTGCAAGTCTAATATTTTTGTGAGCTTATATCGGCCCTAAAAGGCAACTTTTCCGACCCCGACGTTTTCGAAAATCAAAAATAATCTAAATTTGCTCCACCCTAGTATTTCATTCTAAATCGTAAAATCTTTTTTAGAAAAATTACCACAACTCTGTCAATTGTTAAACATTCGATTTAGATTTTGTTTCTCTATCTTGTGTTTTCATTTTAAAGGAATCTGAAATGGTCACTTTGTTGACCTTCCTTGTAAGATTTGAAAGATACAGACAGATTCGAGTTCAGAGGGTTTCAAATAGATTAAGATTTATTGGTCTGATTTCTGAATTCACTTTAAGTTAAAAACTTTAAATAGCAGTAATCATATTTTCTAGATGTTTATTTTATATTTTCAAAATTTGGTTACTTGTTTAATTATTTTTGTTTTTCTTTATTTATTTTGTTCTGATTTTGTATTTAAAAAAACGACTTCCAAAATTTAAATTTTAAATATTTTCTTTTATGCTGCGTATAAAATAAAGTGTTATTTTATGTGAAAGTCGACTTTAAAAATCAAAACTGTTCTGTGTAATTTAAAAACGAAAATTTTACAATAGCGAAATATTTAGTACCACATGACGTATGAGTGTTATAATTATGATAAATATCACTCATACGTATTGGGAGTCTTAATATTGAAACTAGAATGATAATTTTACTTTAACTATTATTATTTTCAAATGTACGGGTAAATTTTTTTATTCTAATAGACCTAAAGAATGAGAGGTAAAAATTTGAGGCAAATCAGATTAAACAAACCCGTGGTGCACGGCGCACTGTGGCGCCTTTTCCCTAAAAGCGTTACAAAAATCCAAAAATTGACAGAAGAATTTGACAAAATGAATGATTACATCTGATTGAATACTCCTCACTGATTAAGAATCCAAAAACATTTTTGAAATCGGATGAAAATTATGAATTATAGAGCCACATAAAGTTGTCAATTTTTCAGTCTGCCGAAAAAAGTTAAAATTAAAAAAAATATATCATCTTTTAAATTCAATTTCAGGCAAACTATGCAGCCGATCATTTTTTTTTTGATGTCGTTTGAAAGGTATATTAATTCAAATGAAACGATATAAAAAACGGGTTATTTAGTCAAATACTTTGTTTTTTTGCGCAGTTTTGCAAACACACCATATTTCGGTCTCTTTTTATATTTGATAGAATAGAACTAATAAAGTGTCGGTTTGTGACGGGAACTATTAAACAGAGGATGTTTAGTATTTAATACTCTAACTTATTCAATAAAAATTGGGTGCCCGTACCTGCCCGTGTACATGAAAAAACAAAGAAACTGTAACAACTTTTACTCCGAAAAGGAGATATTTTTAAAATATCCTAACAGATTTTGGGCAATTTTGAGATCCACTGGAATTTTTTACCAATCTTAGTAGATGTATTGTTCTTTAATTTATTATTTTGCTTTTTGGCTTTTTTATTTGTTAATAACGCCCCCTAGCGGAATTTTTTTTCAATAAGTAACCACTTTGATGAGCTGTAACTCCTGAACGAATTAAGATATTTTAAAAGTTAAAATTTTGTATTTTTAATAAAACAAAATCAAACATAAAAATTACGAAAACTTATGTTTCATCTCGGAATTTTTAGGAATTTTTTAAATAGACAAAGGTTTGTGTACAAAGAAAGAAAGTTATCTAACAAGATTTTTAATAAGTTTTTAATTAAAAAAGTCTTAAATTTTGTTAACCCTAGTGAATGATCTGTTAAAATTGAACACAGCTAATTACAAAAAAGTAAAATTAGTGTTTTGAATTCTCATTGAGTTAATAGTTCTTTTTTTTATATATTTGAAAGTTTCCAATCTTTCTAAAATTTGCCTATGTCTTTAAGACATAAATATATTTGGTTAGTTTAAAAGGTGAAACTTTTTTTAAATATATATGTTTTAAACTTTTACTTGACACAATTAAAAAATTACTTAAAAAAACAAAAAAAAAATTCGAGTATCATTTTAGTTTTATAAATTGGAAATTTACTCAAATTTGTTAAATTTTAAATATCAAATGGTTTTCTGGTGCAAAATTGTGTAATATTTTACTCAATATTTCCTAATTTTTTATTATTTTTTCTCTGTCATATAAGAGTGGTATTTTTTCGAGACTTTTAATATGAATTCACGAGAATATCAGCGTGTGGACTAACCTAATTTGACGCACAAGAAGTTATATTTTAAATGATTTTTTAGATTTAGAAATATCATTACTTTAAAAGATAGTATTTTTGCAACAAAATAGGTCAACATGTATCACTGGTCACAGTGCCGAAGCGGGCCTATTACAATGCGGATGCGCTTTTCTTGAAGCTAAAGGAGATAAAATTCAAGTGCGTTTTAAACATTAAAAATGCCTTGACAACTTCAAAACTTGTGATTTTTGCAACGAAAAAAGTCAAAACGAGGCACTGTGCTGCAGTGGGCCAATGGGCATGTGGGCTTCTTATTTTTAAGCTGAAGGGGTTTCTTTCAAATGCTTTATAAATCTTGATAATACTTTTATTACTTTAAAATTTATAATGCTTACAACGAAAAAATTCAAAATACGACACTGTGCACAGTGCCGCGGCTGGTCTATTACCTTGAGGCGCATATATTTTGAGGCTAGGGGAGTCTTCTTTCGAATGCTCTTTAAATTTTTAAAATATCTTCATTAGTTCAAAAGTTATGATTTTTGCAACGAAAAAAGTCAAAAGGCGCCACTGTGCGGCGATCAAAAGTTTTGAATTTGTGAAAATTAAAAAAAAGTAAGTAGTAACAAATTATATTTCTTGAGACATATTATATTTATTTTAATGTGCTGAACACGAAATTAAAATAGGTCCAGCGGTTTTCGTGGTTCGCTAAAGTAGGTTTTCGTGATTCGCTGTTTGAAATTCTCAAAAAATTTCGGTTTTTTCCTACTTTCAACAAAGCATTTTTTAAAAAAGTCTCAAAACTTCTTTCCCTTTACCCTTTTATAGAGCTTGGGACACAATTTCATTAAAAATCAATTTGAGTAAAATTTGATCTTTCTACCCTTCATGCCCTTTAAAAAAAAGTTTTAGTTTTTTTAAAAAAATTTAATTAGAAACTCATAACTTTGATGGAAGGGAGTCATGGGATAATATGTTTTGATTTGGCTTATATTTAGTTTAAATAAAAGTTTGTCTCAAGTTCTATAAAATAGTCAATGGAAACAATTTTAAATTTGTTTTTTTTTTTAATTTCGTGAAAGTAGTGATAATGTTTTAAGGCTGGTGTCAAATTTTTTTTATCAATTTTTTATCAAATTTTTTTCATAATTTTTTTTTTTCATCAAATTTTTTTGTTTCGTCAATTTTTTTTAACATCAATTTTTTCCATCATTTTTTTTCAAATTTTTTTTAACAATTTTTTTTTTATCAAATTTTTTTTTTCATAATTTTTTTTTCACAAATTTTTTTTTTACATTAAAAATTTTTGTTTTTATCAAAAAATTTTTTTTTATGAACATTTTTTTTCCTTAATTTTTTTTTTCTCATCAAAAATTGTTTTTTCTTTTAATTTTTTTTCAGCAATTTTTTTTTTCTAAAAAAAATTTTTCATCAGAAAATTTTTTTCTTCATCAAAAACTTTATTTATCAAAAACTTTTTTTATCATAATTTTGTTTTTCGTGAAAAAAATAAAATTATTTTTTTCCATTTTTTTTACTAAAGCTACTTTAACACCACGTCTTAACTTTTGTCATAAAAATGTTCCATTTGTTTTACAAATGTACAAAAAACAAGTAATAGTGCTAAATTCTTTCGTGCCGAATCTTTTATACTCTCCAAAATGTAAAAACACTTTTTTGCACTTAAGTAATACACTCATTTACCATATTTACAGATATTTTGGTTTGGACTGCATCTTCTTTCCCTAGATAGATGGACGGATGTATATAGCTTGAGTGCCTTAGAAATATATCAATAATACAAAAACTTAATGGGGTCCTCGACTCATATTTCAATTCGTTTTGAGTGGAGTGGAAAATGAATATAACATTTAATAAAAAAAAAAAAAAAACTTTGCTTTCGCAAGTACACACAAATTTTTAGCAAAACACTTTCATGATTTAATATTTTGGGCAAGAGTACAAAATTCGCTAGATTTTTTGATAATGCTTACAATTAGTGCATCAAAGTTAATAAATATGTTGTGTAGCAAGAAATATTTTTTTTTTCCTTCTTAATTTCAAAAATCCGAAACTTTGATTGCCGAGCGGCACGTGTCAAATTTAATTCGATTGGCCTCAAATTTGTACTACAGAAATTCAGAATCGGAAGAAAAAGTTTTTTGTCATACAATAAAATGTCAGTCCAATGGTACATGTTATCAAAAAACTTAGCATTACACGTTCAGTAATTAATCTATTTTTATATTCTCTCATATTTTGGAAACCTATTTCACAATAGGTACTTTTTTACAAAAATAATTTAAGATTAACTTATAGAGAAAATAAAATATAAAACTTGTTAAAAAACATTTTAAAATTAAATTAATAAATTTAATTTCATCAATATAATATTCACGAAGAAACACATTATTAAGATTTTAAGTTTAAACATCCAGTGAAAATTAACAAATTACTATTTTTGAATTTGTTTACCCCGTATAATCATCAAAAATCTTCTTTGAATGAAATGAAAAACTCCTTTTGAAAATCCTTAATTTATTTATATATGTGCTTGTATAAAAATTGAAAATCAGTTAAAACAAAATAAACAAATGCAGAAAATTTTAATTTCACATAAATTTTCTTTCTCTCTGTTCAATTCTATATTCAAGTATAATAAACACCCAATGGAATGAATGGTTGGTACCACTCTTTTGGTTAAACTCAATGGATTTTCATTTGTTTGTTATCAAAACAAATTAAAATGCATATGTAGCATCACCAGCACCATCACCAACAGCAGCAGCAGCAGCAGCATCAGCAACGATAATAGGAGCAATACAACAGATAAAATTCAACCACAACCATGCACTCTCACAACTACAATTGCATTAAATTATCCTCTTTTGAAAAAAACAAAAAAAAAAAAACAAATAAAATCCGAGAATTCTGCACAATGCATATACTTGAAATTAACATTTTGATGCATCCTACATACTTGTTGGTTGGTCTGGTTGGTTGGTTGCTCTGAACAACATTATCATGCTCCTCTGCCATCAACACACTACCAAGAATGGTAGCAAACATTTTAAAAACATTATTTGATGATGATTTTATTATTTTTTTTTTCTTTTGTTTTTCCGTTGTTCAACTTTTCCTCCCCAGCATTTTCAATGATATTATTCCATGCATGTTTAGCAATCAAAATAACAATCATTATAATGATGTCCATGTATTGTAACACTGCACAACAAAATCAAATTTTTTCCAAAATTACAAGGTCAGACCAAAAAATTTTGATAGAAGAGACAAAAAAAAATACACGTGTATCGGCGTTTTGAAAGTTTACATCTGGGTTTCATTTTAGGGGGAGGTAAAGTTTCCCCCAAATGCAGATGTTGTATTGCCAATCGTCTTTGAATATCGAGTGAAGCTTACGTTTAAAGTATATGGTGTGTTCAGCAAATTTATATAAAATGATACGGAGAACATTTTTGTGGAATATATTAACCCTCTAGCTCCTCACGATAAGGGTCTTTTTTGTCCTTCTTTTCAAAAAGAGCACAAAACACCAGTAAAACAGGGATTTAAGGGGTTTAAATGTTCCGCAAAAATATCCGCCGTAAAATTTTACTATAAGTCCCTGAACACACCAAAACAGAAACTCAACAAGAAAGTCAGATATAAGACACAACAATAGAGAGCTTAGGGTTAATTTCGCATTTATTAAGAAAATCGGGTAAAGCTTAAGTTTAAAGTATATGGTGTGTTCAGCAAATTTATGTAAAATATTACGGAGAACATTTTTGTAGAATATGTTAACCCTCTTACTCCTCAAGATAAGGGTCTTTTTTGTCCTTCTTTTAAAAAAGAGCAAAGAACGCCACTAAAACAGGGATTTAAGGGGTTAAAATGTTCCGCAAAAATATTCGCCGTGAAATTTTACTATAAGTTCCTTTCACGGCAAATATTTTTGCGGACCATTTTAACCCTTTAAATAGCTGTTTTAATGATGTTTTTGTTTTTTTTTCAAAAGAAGGACAAAAAAGACCCTTACCTTGAGGAACTAGAGGGTTAACATATTCTACAAAAATGTTCTCCGTAACATTTTACATAAAATTGCTTTACACACCATATACTTTAAACGTAAGCTTAACTCGATTTTCTTAATAAATGCGAAATTAACCCTAAGCTCTCTATTGTTGTGTCTTATATCTGACTTTCTTGTTGAGTTTTCTGTTTTGGTGTGTTCAGGGACTTATAGTAAAATTTTACGACGGATATTTTTGCGGAACATTAAAACCCCTTAAATCCCTATTTTAATGGTGTTTTTTGCTCTTTTTGAAAATAAGGACAAAAAAGACCCTTATCTTGAGGAGTTAGAGGGTTAACATATTCTACAAAAATGTTCTCCGTAATATTTTACATAAATTTGCTGAACACACCATATACTTTAAACGTAAGCTTTACTCGATTTTCTTAATAAATGCGAAATTAACCCTAAGATCTCTTTTGTGGTGTCTTATTTCTGACTTTCTGGTTGAGTTTTCCGTTTTGGTGTATTCAAGGACTTATAGTAAAATTTTACGGCGAATATTTTTTCGGAACATTTAAACCCCTTAAATCCCTATTTTAATGGTGTTTTTTGCTCTTTTTGAAAAGAAGGACAAAAAAGACCCTTATCGTGAGGAGCTAGAGGGTTAATATATTCCACAAAAATGTTCTCCGTATCATTTTATATACATTTGCTGAACACACCATATACTTTAAACGTAAGCTTCACTCGATATTCAAAGACGATTTACAATACAACATTTGCATTTGGGGGTAACTTCACCTCCCCCTAAAATGAAACCCAGATGTAAACTTTCAAAACGCCGATACACGTGTATTTTTTTTTTGTCTCTTCTATCAAAATTTTTTGGTCTGACCTTGTAATTTTTTTTTGTGTTGTACAGTGTAATCGATAGAGAATGTTGATGATGCGTAATTATTTTTTGCTTTTTCGTATTTCATACTGATGTATCAAAAATGTCGTATCAAAATGTTGCAAAAATGTTAATTTTTCTCTTTTTTTTTTTGTGGTATTTTTTATATGCTTGAGAGATAAACAATTGCGAATTTAGATTTTAAAATTTGATTTTAAATATGTGAAAGTAATGTTAACGAATTTTAATGATATACATAAATTTAGCAATAATGTCACTGACTCTGAGAATTTTTCTATCTGTGTTTTTTTTATGGAAAAAAATTTGTCAGAATTTGAGACTTTTTCAATAGGTGAAACTGGTTCAGAATCTGAGAGTTTTCCTATTGGGTAAAATGTTCAGAACTATTTTTATATTTTAAATGATTTCAGAATTTAAAACTGCAATTTTGACGAACATATTTCTGAATCTGATACTATTTTTAATAAAAAATTTCTCAGAAGCTTTGAGTTTTCCAACTGTCCCAATATGTCTCAAAATCTGAGAAATTTTCAAGGAGAAAAAAAAAAATTAATGAAAAATGCCTTTGAATTTGAGATTTAGTCAAAGAAGGTTGCGAACATTTTTTTCATCTTTACCCTGAAAAATTTCTCTTGGATGAGACTGAGGACTCTGGGGTTTTCAGTTCAATAGTTATAAAAAAAAAAATATTTTTCATTTGATCCTTTTTTCTTGGGAAGGACTCCATGGATTTTCAAAATCAAAATTTTAAGTTAAAGCTTAGAATGCTCTTTTAACGCTGTTAAAATTTCAGAGAGGTGTTTTTACGCATTGTTGAGCAATAAATTTTTAAAATTTGTTAGATAGCCAAATATTTGATTTTTTTGAAAATTTTGGCAGAAAATCAAAAATTTAGCTTTATCACCAACTTTAAAAATTTATTGCTCAACAACACGAAGAAATAAATACCTCCCTGAAATTCTAACAATGTTAAAAGGACATTCTAAACTTTAATAAAAAAAATTGGTTTTGGAAATCCATGATGTCCTTGACAGGAGAAAAGGACACTCCGATATTGTTTTAAAAAATGTTTGTTCAATTTAATTGAAAAATGTTTTTTTGTTTCTAAATTTGAAATCTCCATAACTTTATCAACAATGTTGTCACAGAAAGTTTTTTCGTATAACTTACGGTTTCCAAAAAAACTGTCTTATTTTTTGCCACAATTTTGAAAAAAAATAAAATATTTGGCTCTCTAACAAACTTTGAAAATTTATTGCTCAAAAATACGAAAAAACACCTCTCTGAAATTTTAACAGCGTTAACAGGGCATTATAAACTTTAGTGTCCCTCTAAGGAAAAAATGACATTCAAACATTGTTTTCAAAATTTGTTGTTGAAAGAACAAAAAGAAAAAAAATATTTATTTTTATTTTGGCTTTAGGTCAGAAAAAAACAATGAAAAACCGAAAAGTTATTTTTATTATTTTTTTTCGTTTAATTTTTCAATATTTCGGTCAAATTTTTTGACCATCATCTGGGATCTATTTCAAAAAATATAATATATGAAAAACAAAACATTTTAATATTACAAAATCCCATCTATATATGGGGGCTTTCGTGTCAACTGACACAACTTTTGAAACCGATGTCTTCCGATCGGGATGAAATTTGCACCAAGGTTAGTCCTATTGGATAGTAGTTCAGAATTTTTCAACGAGATCGGTCAAGAACTCTCTGAGTTAGAGGGGGTCGAAATTTGACATTTTGGCAAAAGAGGTGTATATTCTCATCCATGTAACTTTTTACCTATTGTTTTTAGCAAAATATGTCCAAAATAGTTTAGATAGCTATTTCTTCCGTCTTTCGAAAAAAAATTATAAAAAAAATAAAAAAATTTTTTTTTTGATTTTTTTTCTTAAAAATCCAAAACTTTTTTGACTTTTTCCTCAAATTGGGCCCTTTTTTTGATTCAAAAGAAAGCTTAGGTGATTTCCTTTAAGAGCTATGGGGTCGCTTAGTGGGATGCGAGTGGGATATCTATGAAAAAAATATTTTTTTAACTTTGGAACACAAAAAACGGTTCTTCGTGGGATAGCTAACCAGTTTTCGGTTTCGATCCGTGATACCCCCCTAATTTCCATAGGTTCGAAAATGAAAGCACGAGCCAAAAAATGAGGGCGGTGGAGTGGGGCCATATGGCCCGTCATCGGGGTCAAAGTTGGGCGTAAAGAGGTAAAAATCCTCAAAAAGCTCCAAAACTCCCCTAAAACGCCCCTGGAGGGGTGCAATGTGAGACGATTTTCTGCCCCCAACATTTTTCTTGAACATACCTTACCCCTATTTCCACTTCCTAAGGGGGCTCCCATACAAAACATTTTTAAAAAATTTTATCCTACCATTCTAACTTACCCGTAAGTGGGGCCAAATTTATGACCGACCTCCATTATTTTATTAATTCCAACATTTTTTGCAAACATGCCTACAATGTATCTTTCTTTAACCCTTAAGGTGGTCCCTATACATTTCTTTTATTTTTTATAAATTTGTTTTTTTAAACCAGCTCCTACCGCCCCTACCGTGCCTCCTAGAGAGGCAAAAGTTACGACCAACCCTCATTATTTTTTAGTTATGGGCACCCCCTTAACAGTTGAAAATAAAGGGTAGGTATATTCTAAGAAAATGTTGGAGTTGAAAAAATATCTATCTTCAACCGTTAGGGTGGTCCCCATACATTTTTTTTTTATTTTTTCTTAATTTTTTTATTAAATCAGCTCCTACCGGTCCAACGGTGCTTCCTAGAGGAGTCATTAGTAAGACCGACCCCCATTTTAGCTCCCAACATTTCATCTGAACATGCTAACTCCGTATCTCCAATTCCTAAGGGGTCTCCCACACAAAATGACATTTTTATAAAATCACCGCTCTAAATGGCGCAGGGATGACCCTAGAGAATTTAAATGTATGACTGACCCCCAATATTTTTTTCAGCCCCAACATTTTCCCCAAACAAACCTGCCCTTTATTTTTATGCCTTAAGTGGGTCCTCACACATTATTTTCTATTTTTTTATAAAATCAGATCTTATACTGACCCCCAATATTTTTTTAGCCCCAACATTTTCCACAAACAAACCTACCCTTTATTTTTAAGCCTTAAGAGGTCCCCACACATTTTTTTATTTTGTATAATTTTTATTTATAAAATCAGCTCTTACCGCTCCCATGTGCCTCTTAGGAACGGGAAATGCAGACTGACCCCCAATAATTGTTGCCCCTTACTTTTTGTATTTCCGTATTTCCACTTTGTTAGGGTAATATTTTTTCCTCTCCATTACTGCACAACACATTGTTATAGTCCTCTATTAATTTTACGCCTCTTTCGGCAGCGTCGTTGAAAACATGTAATTGAAGTAATATTTTCAGCGCTTGCTGGTAGTCCTCACAATTTTCCAAGTGTTTGACCGGAACCAATTAAATTTGTTGTTAATCCGAAGTGTGCAAACAATTTTGGTGTCTCAGCTGTGACGTAGTGGCTTAAATCATTCTTTATATTATGAGTTCTGAATTTACTTGTTTCGATTCCATGTTAATTATTTTCACACCTTCGAATCCAACAACGTGTACCCAACTTTGAAACCGATGAGCGACCCCTAGATCCTATCCGACCTGCCCCATTTTTTGGCTCATGCATTTTTTTTACGAACCTCACAAAATAGTGGGTTCTTGCGTTTCTAAATCGAAAACTCGTGCACTATCCCACTCGTAATAAACACCTCTTTGGCCAAAATTTCAAATTTCGACCCCCTCTAACTCAGAGAGTCCTTGACCGATCTCGTTGAAAAATTGTGCCTGAACTACTATCCAATATGACTAACCTTGGTGCAAATTTCATCCCGAACGAAAGACATCGGTTTCAAAAGTTGTGTCAGTTGACACGAAAACCCCCATAAACTTAATGGAGTCACCGACCGATACTTCAAATCGCAATTATTCTTGTCATGGAATGACAAATAAATATAACATTGTGACCGATTCGGGAGTACTCTTTCACCATTCACATAATTTTTAAAAATTTGATATTCTTTCGATGTTTACGATTTTATTTTTTTTTTCTTATTACAATTAAATAACTAGTTCAATAATTACAAGAAAATCATTTTAAAATCTTAAATTTTGATAGGATATCAATTTTTAAAAATTAGGTGAGAAAGTACTACCGAATCGAGCACATTTTTGTTTTTAGAAAAAATTTTCTTTGGAAAGTACACCAATATTTTCAGCAAAACATTATCATAGTTTGATGTCTTGGACAAAAAAAAATGCAGACACTTTTTCACTTTGTTCGGAACTTTCCGATTATCCAGTCCAAAAAGAAACCCATAGGTCAAATAAATTTTGTGCTAATATTGACCCTAAAAGCCAACACATACGCTAAGCGAAATCGAAACAAGAGCCAAAAAATCGCTCCACCTTATTGTTTACCACAACGCCGCACAGTGAGACAACTCCGGCATTAAATACAAGGAGTCATTGTAGAGCTCTGAAATTTTGCACAGGTTACTTTTGAGACAATTCCAGTTTTTTGAAAAAAAAATTATGAAAATACGCCCACTTTTACGCCCACCTCCCATACAATCGAAATTTGTAAAATGCCGTATTGTCCGTAATACTTAAGGTATAACTTTCAATTTTGGTATACTTGAATGTTATATTGTTACCAACATTAGCGGAAAAAATTTTGAACTTTGGCCCACTTTTACCCCCACCACCCATACAACCCCAACATAAAAAGTGCCATATTTTCTAAAATATTTTAGGTACAACCTTCAAATTTGATATTACTGTAATTTATATCATTTCAAATGTTTCATGCAAAAACAACAATAACACGCCCACTATTACGCCCACCTCCCATGGAAATGCAATAAAAAAGAACAATTTTTTTTTTCACTCTATCAATAATTTTTTAATATCATCATGGTGTTCTAATTTTTTCAATATGTTAGAGAAATGCTAATCTCTTATCAAAAGAGATCATTACAAGAACACTCATTATTACTTAACCCAATAAATAATGCAACATCTAAATTCAATATATAACAATTAAACTAACCACATTAGAAAGTGATCATAACACAACTTCGATAAGAACAACAGCTTGCTATATCAATTTAAATTAAAAATTATGCAACTATCTAACCCAAAGTCAATGACCTTCAAAAAAATTATCAACCAAATGAATAATGTAAATAAAATAATAATAAACAATAAGGGAATATGTGTAAACAATTAAAAAAAATAACATGCTATTGCATGCTAACATACGTAGAGCGACATAATGTGCGCGTTGCATATTTTTTGTATTTTTTTGTATTTTTTTGTATGTTTAAAGTACTTTTGCAAACTTTTGCTATAGTTCCTTTACTTTAAATGAAAGCTGAGACTTCAATCTTTCATTTGATATAAGTCTTCACCTAGGGCGAGGGGCTGCTCTATATTTCCTAGTCCATTGAAAATGCAAAATGTTCAATTTTTACACCACAATTCTGTTGTTAAGAAATTTTTTTTGTGTTTTTTTTTTTAATTTATTTTTTCATCTACTCATTCTACAACAACCAAATTAATTAAAAAAATACTTTAAAGTTATATTTATTATGTATTTTTTATTTAATAAGCTTTTGAATGTTACATATTGAACTAACATATTTCAAGCGCTTTGGCACACCTCAACTTTGACTTGCTCTAGACCAAAAAGTAATGAAGTTATGAGGCTGAAATTTCAGGGAATTGTTACTCATATATCTGTTAATATACTGTGAAAATTTCATCCAAATGGGACGACACGCCAAAACCCAATTTTTGCCGCAGTTACTATAGGACTGTCTCACTGTGCGCCGCACAGTGGGGTGGATGATACCTAAAATGGCGATTAATACATAGAAGACCTAATTTTAAAATATTATAATTTTTTATTGATGAGTAATCTTAAACACATTAAAACACAGCATTTTCGAAAAAAAAACATTGGAAAAAAAATTTTTTTAACCTGTTAGGCGCTTTATTGTTTTTCGGATATAATATCTTATTTCACAATTTTTGCTGTAACTTTGGAACAAAAAGCTTTACATTTATAAAAAAAATGGCACATTATAGCGAACTTAATGTGCTATTAAAAACTTAAAAAAGTAAATATATCGTATGTGTTTTTATTAGTATAATTTTAATTTAAAATTCGATTTTTGTTTTTCACTAAATCTCATTAATGTACAAATTTATCTCAAAAAGTCCCGAAACAGAAGATTACAAATTTTTTATTAATGGATAATCATAATTTAATAAAACGCAGCATTTCAGAAGAAAGATTGGAGAAAATATTTTTATCTGTTAAACTTTTTTTTCTGTTTTTCGGAAAAAGCCTAATTCACAATTTTCGCTGTAACTTTGACATCAAAAGAATAAGTAAATAAATATAAAATAAATAAAATATGTATTCAAATTCTGATTAATTTTTATTAAAAAATAAAAATAGTTTTATTCGACCTTTAAAATATTATGTTTTGAGTGGGTTTATTCTAGCTCGAGGTCATTATTTCCTTTACTAATTAAAACTATGATATTCTCATAGAATAATTTTCAAGAAATTAATTTTTCCGTTTTTAAATTTATTTATGTTGGTAATTTTTTTCAAGACTTAATCGACACGTGTTTCGGGATTTGTCAGATCCCATTGTCAAGATTATTTAGCAAAAAAAAAAAAAAAAATATGAGAATATCATAGTTTTAGTTGGTAAATGAAATAATGACCTCGAGCTAGAATAAATCTACTTAAAATAAAATATGTATTCTTATTAGTATTAAGTAATTCAATTTTAATCAAGTTTTTATTTATCACTTAATTCAGTTAATGTGAACATTTATCTCAAAAATTTACAGACGAAAATTTTTAAAGGATTAGAACAGAATAATTTAAGGTCTAGTTGATGAGGTTATGTATGGTGTATCTTCATCAAAATCACTCACGCACTCATCTCTCACAAAACAAAAAAATACCAAAAATATGGAAATTGAGAGTATTTTAACACAACAAGTAAGAGTGATGTGCCGAATCTTCTATACCATCCAAAACGTTACAAAACTACAAAAAAAATTGGGGGGCATTTTTGATAGGGGCTCGGAGGGGTACGTAGGGGGCACTTTCACCCTTGCGATTAATCATTGCAAATTAATTTTTATTGGTTTTTGCACTTAAGTAATACAATTGCATTATTATTACATATTTTTTTATAACCACGCCCCAAAAAGGGGGCGGGCGTGCGTGTGCGTGATTTAAAATAACTCACGCACCCATCTCTTATAAACAATACACTCATGAGCTGCAGTTACAACTACCATACGGAATATAAGGACAAAATATTATGAAAACAACTTGATTTTTAGTCTTTTTTTTTCAAATAGATTTTTAGCAACTGGAGTTCTTTCACAAAAAAATTGATAAGTCAAAAACCGCAAAAAACCGCAAACGGACATTCAGGGATTTATTAGATGAAATCATATATTTAAAGACCATATGGCGGATTTTCACTCTTTCACAGACAAAGTTGTTGAAACTCAATATTTATATCAAAAATACCCTATTTTTAGAGCATTTTTATTATTATTTTTTTTAATATTTCCAAAACATTTATCTAAACCAAAAATTTTTTTTTATATGCTCAAATACCTAAAGTAGACTGATCCATTATGAAGCTTTCAATTTTAGAAGTCTTTATACAAAATATAATTACTTGAAATATCAAAATTTTCACTTTAAATCAATGCGCGCAAAAATAATAAAAGTAATTGAACTTTAAACACACACTGCAAATAAAGTATACAACTTAGAACTTTGTTTTTTGCCATTATTGATATTGAATTTTATCTACTTTAACCTGGTACCAAACACGGTTGTGAAAGTTAATGTTCATCTATTGAATTAATCGCCACTTTGGATGCATTTCACCCCTCTGTGCAGCGATGCAGAAATGCAGATTATCATGCAACATATTAATCTGCCGCATCCCAATGTTTTTTTTGGTACCTAAACAACGATTAAATATATAAATTTCATCAATTTCTAAGAACATCACCTCCTTTTTGAATTTTGTTTATGGGACAACCCACTGTGCATAGGTCCAATAATTTTTGTGCTAATATTGATGCTAAATTGCAACTGTTCGAACACATTCGCTAAGCGAGATAGAAAAAAACGAAAAATCGATCCACCCTATTGTTAACATACATAACCACAGAGCCCTTTCAAGATTTTTAAAAACAATACAAAGGACTTATGGCAGGCCAATCAACAAAATAATACAAAAAAACTGACCTTGGCTATATGATTAATGTAGATTAACGTCACTTTATCATTGAGCAAGATTTATTTTTTTATAACATGTCATTAAAGAATCAATAGCAAAAAAAAAAAATTTACAATAACATCGAATTTTTACCCATATAGAAACGATAGAATTGAACACAATTGCTTTATACACAGAAAAAAACGAATTGTTATACTGAACCCCATATTTATAAATAGAATTAATTTTTCCACTGAAAGTGTTCCTATACGGAAATTTGTAATATCAGCAAACGTTTGTAAATTTTGGTTGTTGAAAATTTTTTTTTGTATTCAACAAAGAAATTCGACAAACACAATTTGTTGATCTGACAAATAAATTTTTTTTTCAACAAAGAAATTTAACAAACACTAACACAATTTATTGATATGGTAAATAAATTTTGAAATAAAATTACTTGACTGAATTTGTTAAAAACAAAATCGAAGTTTTGTATTATGAACTAACAAGCGGCCGTTTTTACTAAATGTTTGGTTGAAATCATGTTTGGTTGATTTACAATTGAAGTTTGTTGATTTAAATTTGACGATTTTATTTTCTGTGTACTACAGCATCAAAATCACAAAATTCATCTGTTGTTAAAAACCATGTTTTACAACAAAAAATAACAAGATGAATAATCTGACCACACATAAATTTTGCAAGATTGAGTTTTATTTTTTTTATTTTTTAATTTTTTTGGGTTGTTCACAGAATGTTTTTTTACACATATACCAATTCATTTCAATATTTTTTTTTCTACATAATTTTATTTGTGTTATACCACTTTATCTCAACACACGTGAGTTGGCCTACACTCTTATAAATTTTTGTTGAAATTTACCCACTTTATTGTAGGTAACTGTTCTCCTACAATAAAGTGGGTAAAAATACTCAATGTGTTTAAATTTCAACATTTGCACACAAAGTGTGTACAACTAATAAACATTTTGTGTGTAAACCAAAAAGTTAAATGCTTTCAAAATTCTCTGGCAGTACACACAAAATGTTTAATTTTAGCTTATTTGTGCTCAAAAATAGATTTAAAATGTTCAAAATTGAATCTTAAATGTTTTCTTTTACATTTAAAGTGTTTGATTTTTATCAACCTGCAAAAATTTGTATTCCTATAAAAAAGTAAAACCAAAAATGCATTTTTTATGATTTTTATAGTTTTTATTTAAGCTAAAATGAAATTTTGTATAATAGTTAAATATAATATTCGTAAATTATAATTTAAATGCAACTTTTTTTTGTGTTTATAAAATTCGTAATAAAAACAAAAGATCAATAACAAAAGAAAAATAACACGTTACAATAAGTATATAAACGATAAAATTTGGTTAACTAAAGAACTTATTTTTTGAACATTATTAATATTTGTTTGTCCCTCAAGTTTTTGGAGATAGGATTAAAAAATAAAATCCATCGTCTGACAGATTTCAGCAGGATATAAAATGTTAAATGTTAATAAACATGAGCCACTTGCATATGGTGTTCTATTATATCCACCTTTTCGCCCATTAGTACTTTCTTCTCTAGAGCAGTATGAGTCTTCTGTTTTTTTAACAATTTTTTTCGTTGGACTTTTCTAATCATTAATTGTTGTCTTAAACTGCAAGTATAAAAAATTTCACATTATTTACGAGATATTTCTGATATTTAAACTATACAAGAGAATATTTTCAGAATCTGAGAAATTTCTGTATAGACAATTCTCAGAATCTTAGAAATTTTTTCTATAGAAAAATTCTCAGAATCCAAGATAATATTTCTATACAAAACATGTCAGAACCTGAGACATTTTTTCCTTAAAAAATCTCTAATAATTTGAGATATTTTGCTATAGAATCTGAGGTACTTTTTTTCTATAGAAAAATTCTTAGAATCTGAGATATTCATTCTATAGAAAAATTCTAAGAATCTGATTTGTTTTTTCTATAGAAAAATTTTTCAGAATCTGATATATTTTTTCTGTAGAATATTTCACTGAATTAGATTTATTTTTTTATAGAAAATTGCTCAGAATCTGATATATTTTTTCTATAAAAAATTTTTCAGAATCTGATATAAATCTTGGATCTAAAATATTTTTTCTTCAGAAAAAATCTTAAAATCTGAGATATTTTTTTATATACAAAAATTCTCAGAATCTAATAAAGTTTTTCTATAGAAAAATTCTCAGTATCTAATGAATTTTTCTATAGAAAAATTCTCAGAATCTGATGTATTTTTTCTATAGACAAAACAGAAGAATCTGTGATATATATTCTATAGACAAAATATAAGAATTTGAAATATTTTTTCTATAGAAAAATTCTTAAAATTTGAGATATTAATTTTATAGGAAAATTCTTAGAATCTGAGATATTGTTTCTATAGAAAAATTCTCAGAATCTGATTTGTTTTTTCTATAGAAAAATTCTTAGAATCTGATACATTTTTTCTATAGAAAATTTCTCAGAATCTGATATATTTTTTCTATAGAACATTTTACAGAATCTGATATATTTTTTCTATAGAAAATTTCTCAGAATCTGATATATTTTTTTCTATAGAAAATTTCTCCGAGTCTGATATATTTTTTTTTTTATAAAATATTTCTCAGAATCTGATATTTTTTTTCTATAAAAAAATTCTTAGAATCTGAGATATTTTTTCTATAGAAAAGTTTTCAGAATCTTAAATATTTCTTATATAAAATAATTCTCAGAATCCGAAATATTTGTTCTATAGAATAATTTGCAGAATCTGAAATATTTTATATCTGTATATCTGTATATATCTGTAAGAATCTAAAAACTTTTATTGAAATATTCCCAGAATCTGGTGAGGATTTAAAACATTTTTTTTTTGTAGATAAATTCTCATAATCTGAAAAACCTTTTTCCTTATAAAAAATATTCTCAGATTCTTGTATCCAGACATTTTTGTAAAGAATAATTTGTGTCATTTGTGGTACTTACCTTTCTGATTTATAATTGCAAATCTTTAAGAAAAACATGCAATTAACAGTATACTATTTTTCTTAAATATCACGAATTTATAACAATCGGATCAGCTTCTTACAAATTTTACTTTGCATTTTAATTTGGAAACTATTGGTTAATATTTTTTACTTTTTTTAACTATATTTCTTTTTATTTTATTGGGTTTTCGCGTTATTTAACGCGAGCACAACAAAATTTTCTGATAAAATTTTCTTTTTATTTTATTTTGACAATTTTAAAATTGTTGAACATTACGCATTTAATGTTTAATATCAAAAATTAAACACTAAATGTTTACAATAAACATTAAATGTGTAATTTTAAAATTTTTGTGTTTATAATTTTATAAAAATATTTATAAATTCACAAAATACTATATAATGTGCGTAATATTCAAATTTTTGTGTGTAAACTAAAATTTTAAACACTTGGTGCTCAATTTTAGGCGTTGTGTGTTATTTTACATAAAAAATTACCCACTTCATAGTAGTATTTTTACAAGGATTTTTTAGAGTGTACAGTCTGGTGGTCATTGCGCTTCCTGCATATGATGATGATGATGATGATGATGATGGTGACTCTGATCGTTCGTAGGTTGGTTGAACGCTTGACTGAATGGTTTGGCTGACCAGCCAGCTGGTTGCTTGGATAGATATTTTTATATGGTTACTATGATATATTTATATCTGTGTATGTGTGTGTGGAATAAAAAAGTTAAAAAACAAAAAATATGCCAACATAGCTTTTTGAGTTATTTATGAAACCATTTTTATTACATTTAAATAGATTTAAGTCCTGTTGGCATGGTTATCATCAATATACAATTTATGTGTACTTGATATTGGTAAAAAACAAAAATAAATAAAAAATCTGTATATAAAAATTACTGTTAAGTGGAAAATTTTAATATATATTTTTATACCCTCCAACCACAGTATACCCCCACACTCACTTTGTCATTCCGTTTGTAACGCATCGAAATATCCATCGGGGACCCCATAAATTATACACTAGGGTGGAGCAAATTTACATTTTTTTTTCGATTTTTGAAAACGTCAAGTTTCGAAAGATTTCTTTTAGGGTCGATATTTACTCACGAAAATATTGGATCTGTAGGACAATGGCCTTGGGTTCCTTTTTAACAAGATAATGTTTTTAAGCTGGTGTCTAATTTGAAAAGCTTGACTTTATAAACTGCCGACTAACAAAAAAGAAAATAAGAATTAATGTTTACATTTTCTTAAAACCAAAAAGTTTTGTAACTTGAATAATAATTCACCTACTGGTGAATAGAACGTAACATAATTATTTTTAAAAATAAATGTTGTTTTTTTATTTTTAGTACCAAAAGGTACATAAAAATAAAATGTATTTATTCGGCCTTTATATATGTATATATATTCGATTAGAGTTTTATTCTAGTTCGAGCCCAAAAATATTTATATTTATGATATTGTCATAATAGAGTATTTTTAATTTATTGCTTTAAAAAAAGTTACTATCTCATAGTATGTCTGTACTGATCAGTTTCATCCCCACTAAAGGAATCTTCAGCAGACTTTAGAGAATCATCGTTGGTCAATCAAACATAAAACCAGACATAATATTTGATATATTTCCCAAGTTATATGAGAAGTACTATTATGAAGGTCCGAAATCTGTTTTCCAACAAAAATAACTCTTTTAAAGCAAAAATTGTATACATTAAATCACCGTCGGTAACTATTAATATATGTGTTGCTGTTATTTTACAATAACAACAGTGCCTAACCAAACAATAGTGTTGGTAGGATAATAGTGTTGGTACAATAGTGTTGGTAGGATAATAGTAGGACAATAGTGTTGGTAGTGGGGATGAAACTGATCAGTACAGACATACTATGAGATAGTAACTTTTTTTAAAGCAATAAATTAAAAATACTCTATTATGACAATATCATAAATAGAAATATTTTTGGGCCTCGAACTAGAATAAAACTCTAATCGTATTTTTAAAAATTTTTTTTTATCAATTTTTTTTTATCAAATTTTTTATTACATCAATTTTTTTTTTCCATTAATTTTTTTTTCATAAATTTTTTTTATACCCTACACCACACTGTGGTACATGGTATGATGAGATAGTGCTGATGTTTGTAATTACCCGAAATATTGGTCCTAGACCCACTTTTAAGTATACCGATCGACTCAGAATCACTTTTTTCATCGATTTAGCGATGTCCGTCCGTCTGTCTGTCTGTCCACGTAAACGTTGTAAAGACGATACCAATTGACTTGAAATTTTAAACTTGGTCCAAAGACAAAGCCTATTGAAATTGGAAAAAATCGGTCCATATTTAGACCTAGCCCATATACAAAGGTCCTCTTTAGTTTTGGCTCAAATGACTCTAATAACCGCATTATAATAGGTATCTTTTCGAAATTTGGCTGGTAATCATGTTTTATCTATACAAATCACCATTTCGAATTTTAAAGCAATCGGAACGGTTCTTCTTGTAGCCCCCATACAAAAAACCTTCCCGATTTTCACATAAATCTCTCAAATTTCATGAAAATTGAAAATATTTAATTAAAATTCTGTTTGTGTAGGTTAAACGCATAAATTAACAACCTTATCAAATCTGATTATCATCGGACCATTTTTGGACTTAGGCCCCATATGAACATTTTGCCCGATATTCAGTTAAAGCGGTTTATTGTCAACAGAAAGAAGCCTATTTCACTCAAATTTGATTTGTGGGTGTTTTTTACACTTATTGAAGATTTGACAAAATATAGATCTAAATAGTCCATGTTTGAACTTGCGACCCATTTTCCGGGAAACTCTGGTGTACGGTATTAAATGGTCGGTCTTGACCGACTATAATTTTCTTCCTTGTTTTAATTAATTTTTTTTTATGATTTTTTTTTTATCAAATTTTTTTATTAGATAATTATTTTTTTAACAATTTTTTTCCATAAATGTTTTTTTATCAAATATTTTTCCATAAAGTTTTGTTTGTTCAGGATTTGTTTTTTACATCAAAAAAAAATTAAATTTTATTTTTCTTCAAATATTTTTTTTATAAAATTTTTTTTTTTTTCATAAAATGTTTTTTTCTTCGTCAAAAACTTTTTGTTCACCAATTTTTTTTTTTACCAAAAATTTTGTTTCCATAATTTTTTTTTTTCACCAAGTCTAAACTTTTGACGTAAAAATGTTCCATTTGTTTTACAAATGTACAAAAATCAAGTCCCTCACTTTTACTTCACTGTTTAATTACTTCACTGTTTAATTCTTCAATGCATAAGAGTGTTAAATTTGGCTGTGACGAATCTTTTATACCTAACTAGCTTACCATCCCGGTACTTCGTTACCGGTTGTATTGAATACCGAATAATAGAAGGATCAGGATTACTCTATGATTTCAAAAAATTCCCCTAGGTAGTCTTTGTTTTATTTACTTGTGGACGTTTACGTCTTTCATAAAATAATATTTCAATGAATAATTTAAACAATACAATTTGAATAACTTCGCTGGTACGTTATCATGTGCGTTCCGGTGAAAAAAAGATATTGACAATTTTCGAGCCCTTATATCAGGTTTTTGGATTTAAAGTGGATAAATATTTCAGTGAAAAAAGAAATGGGAATAAAAATAAGTTTGAGTGAAAAAACATATAGGGAGAAAAAATATGGAATAAAAAAAGTTAAATACCATAAATTTGAGTAAAAAGTATCATTCCATATTGTTCCCTGCTCTATTTCATTTCGATCCCCGTTCTACTCCATTTCATTTCCAATTCCATCTCCTTTTGTTCCATTCAAGTTTCATTCCTCTCCGTATAATATGCGTTAAAGAAATAAAAATTTATATTGTCATTATTTTATAGATATGAAAAGTACCATTTTACACCACTTTTACCAGGTACCCCTTTTTATCCTAAAATTTTAAAATTTAAAATATGGCTGCTATTTCTGGGGCTTTTAGTTTAATAGTTAGATAGGTAAAAATAACAATTTGCCACCTCTTCCCTTAAAATTAAATTTTCCAAAAAACCTTTTTTTTTTGTGCTAGTTGATCCTATATTTAAAATATCAAGTTTCTGAACCATTATTTCAAGAAATATAAGAATAACCAAATTTACACTTCTTTATCCCCTTTACAATCAGTCGCGACCCTTAGAAACAGAATTTCCTAAAATAAAGCATTCAAAATTTCAGTGCCTAGGATCATTACTTCATGAAATATAAAAAGTATCAAAAAACCCTTTTTTATACCTCTAGAAACGGATTTTTTTTAAAAAATACTTTAGCAGAATGTTTTTTCACCGAAGTACCCTACATTCCAAAATTCAAGCTTCTAAGGTCATTATTATAGGAACAAAAAAAGTACCAAAAGTTCCGTTAGAAACGGAATTTCCAAAAAGTATTTCTTCCAGAATGTTTTTTTCTTCATCGAAAAATCCTACATTCCATATTTCAATTTTCTAGGATCATTGTTTCAGCACTTTCGGTACTTTTAATAAAAGGTACTTTATATTAAAGGTAATTTTTTTGAAAGGTAATTTTTATAAAAAGTACTTTTTATAAAGGGTACTTTTTATAAAAGGTACTTTTTATAAATGGTACTTTTTATAAAAGGTACTTTTTATAAAAGGTACTTTTTATAAAAGGTACTTTTAATAAAAGGTACTTTTTATAAAAGGTACTTTTTATAAAAGGTACTTTTTATAAAAGGTACTTTTTATAAAAGGTACTTTTTATAAAAGGTACTTTTTATAAAAGGTACTTTTTATAAAAGGCACTTTTTATAAAAGGTACTTTTTATAAAAGGTACTTTTTATAAAAGGTACTTTTTATAAAAGGTACTTTTTATAAAAGGTACTTTTTATAAAAGGTACTTTTTATAAAAGGTAATTTTTATAAAAGGTAATTTTTATAAAAGGTACTTTTTATAAAAGGTACTTTTTATAAAAGGTACTTTTTATAAAAGGTACTTTTTATAAAAGGTACTTTTTATAAAAGGTACTTTTTATAAAAGGTACTTTTTATAAAAGGTACTTTTTTATAAAAGGTACTTTTTATAAAAGGTACTTTTTATAAAAGGTACTTTTTATAAAAGGTACTTTTTATAAAAGGTACTTTTTATAAAAAGTACTTTTTATAAAAGGTACTTTTTATAAAAGGTCCTTTTTATAAAAGGTACTTTTTATAAAAGGTACTTTTTATAAAAGTACTTTTTATAAAAGT
The DNA here is from genome assembly GCA_963921195.1 of Pegoplata infirma. Classification (NCBI taxonomy): domain Eukaryota; kingdom Metazoa; phylum Arthropoda; class Insecta; order Diptera; family Anthomyiidae; genus Pegoplata; species Pegoplata infirma. The sequence continues at coordinate 20,459,419 of OY992537.1, read as the reverse complement.
ACTTTTTATAAAAGGTACTTTTTATAAAAGTACTTTTTATAAATGGTACTTTTTATAAAAATTACTTTTTATAAAAGGTACTTTTTATAAAAGGTAGTTTTTATAAAAGGTACTTTTTAAAAAAAATAATTTTTATAAACGGTACAGAATTTTCAGAAAGTACATGTTCCAGAATTTTTTATTTCACTAAAGGATCCTACATTCTAAATTTCAAGTTTGAATGACCATTATTTTAGTAAATAAAAAAAAGTACCAAAAGTACACTTTTTTACCCATTTTACTCCCGTAGAATCTACATTGGCAAAAACCCAGCCGTAGTGAATCTTTTTTCCCGGAAGTGAACCGAAATTGCAAATTTCAAGTTTCTAGTACCATTATGTCAGGAGATATAAAAAGTACCAAAAGTTCAGTTTTTTACCCCCTCAGAATCAACACTGACAACAATCCAGCCTTAGTGGATCTATATTTCGGGAGGTGAACATACAGTCCAAATTTCAAGTCTCTATGACCATTATTTCAGGAGATATAAAAAGTACCAAAAGTACAGATTTTTACCCTTTTTACCCCCTTAGAACCAACATTGGCAAAAAACCAGCCTTACTGGATCTAAATTCCATAATGTAAACATACAATCCAAATTTCAAGTCTCTATGACCATTATTTCAGGAGATATAAAAAGTAACAAAAGTACAGTTTTTTACCCTTTTACCCCCTTAGAATCAACACTGGCAAAAATCCAGCCTTAGTGGATCTATATTTCGGGAGGTGAACATTCAGTCCAAATTTCAAGTCTCTATGACCATTATTTCAGGAGATATAAAAAGTACACAAAAGTACAGATTTTTACCCTTTTTACCCCCTTAGAACCAACATTGGCAAAAACCCAGCCTTACTGGATCTAAATTCCATAATGTAAACATACAGTCCAAATTTCAAGTCTCTATGAACATTATTTCAGGAGATATAAAAAGTACCAAAAGTACAGTTTTTTACCCTTTTTACCCCCTTAGAATCAACACTGGCAAAAATCCAGTCTTAGTGGATCTATATTTCGGGAGGTGAACATACAGTCCAAATTTCAAGTCTCTATGACCATTATTTCAGGAGATATAAAAAGTACCAAAAGTACAGTTTTTTACCCTTTTTACCCCCTTAGAATCAACACTGGCAAAAATCCAGCCGTGGCGGTTATATATTCCGGGAGATGAACATGCAGTCCAAATTTCAAGTCTCTACGACCATTATTTCAGGAGATATAAAAAGTACCAAAAGTACAGTTTTTTACCCTTTTTACCCCCTTAGAATCAACATTGGCAAAAATCCAGCCTTAGTGGATCTATATTCCGGGAGGTGAACCTACAGTCCAAATTTCAAGTCTCTAGCTTCAGCGGTTTGGGCTGGGCGATGATGAATCAGTCAATAAGTCAGTCAGTCAGTCAGTCAGTCAGTCAGTCACGTTACTCTTTTATATATATAGACTAGCTTACAATCCCGGTACTTCGTTACCGGTTGTATTGAATACCGGATAATAAAGGGGTCAGGATTACTCTATCGATTTTCAAAAAATTCCCTTACGTAGTCTTTGTTTTATTTACTTGTGGACGTTAAAGTCTTCCATAAAAAAATATTTCAATGAATAATATAAACAATAAAATTTTAATAACTTTGCTGGTACGTTATCATGTTCTTTCCGGGGAAAAAAATAATAACAATTTTCGAGCCCTTATGTCGGGATTTTGGATTTTGAGTGAATAAATATTTCAGTGAAAAAAGAAATTGGAATTAAAAAAAAAATATGGAACGAAAAAAAGCTAAACACCAAAAATTTTAGTTAAAAATATCATTCCATATTGTTCCCTGCTCTACTCCATACTGTTCCCCGTTCTACTCCATTTCATTTCCAATTCCATCTCCATCTTCTAAGGTCATTATTATAGGCACAAAAAAAGTACCAAAAGTACACTTTATTACCCCCATTAGAAACGAAATTTAAAAAAGTACCTCTTTCAGAATGTTTTTTCTTCACCGAAGGATCCTACAATCCATTATTCAAAAGGTACTTTTTATAAAAGGTACTTTTTATAAAAGGTATTTTTTATAAAAGGTACTTTTTATAAAAGGTACTTTTTATAAAAGGTACTTTTTATAAAAGGTACTTTTTATAAAATGTACTTTTTATAAAAGGTACTTCTTGTAAAAGGAAATTTTTATAAAAGGTACTTTTTATAAAAGGTACTTTTTATAAAAGGTACTTTTTATAAAAGGTACTTTTTATAAAAGGTACTTTTTATAAAAGGTACTTTTTGTAAAAGGTACTTTTTATAAAAGGTACTTTTTATAAAAGGTACTTTTTATAAAAGGTACTTTTTATAAAAGGTACTTTTTATAAAAGGTACTTTTTATAAAAGGTACTTTATATAAAAGGTTCTTTTTATAAAAGGTACTTTTTATAAAAGTAACTTTTTATAAAAGGTACTTTTTATAAAAGGTACTTTTTATAAAAGGTACTTTATATAAAAAGTACTTTTTATAAAAGGTACTTTTTATAAAAGGTACTTTTTATAAAGGTACTTTTTATAAAAGGTACTTTTTATAAAAGGTACTTTTTATAAAAGGTACTTTTTATAAAAGGTACTTTTTATAAAAGGTACTTTTTATAAAAGGTACTTTTTATAAAAGGTACTTTTTATATAAGGTACCATTATTTCAGTAAACTAAAAAAATTACAAAAAGTACACTTTTTTCCATTTTACCCCCGTAGAGTCAACATTGGCAAAAACCCAGCCTTGGTGAATATTTTTTCCGGGAGATGAACCTACATTGCAAATTTTAAGTTTCTAGGACCATTATTTAAGAAAATATAAAAGGTACCAAAAGTACAGTTTTTTACCCTTTTTACCCCTTAGAATCAACATTGGCAAAATCCAGGCTTAGTAGATTTATATTCCGGGAGCTGAACCTACAATGAAAATTTCAAGTGTCTAGGACCATTATTTAAGGAAATATAAAAGGTACCAAAGGTACATTTTTTTACCCTTTTTATCCCCTTTGAATCAACATTGGCAAAAATCCAGCCTTACCGGATCTATATTCCGGGAGGTGAACATACAGTCCAAATTTCAAGTTTCTGTGACCATTATTTCATGAGATATAAAAAGTACCAAAAGTACAGTTTTTTTACCCTTTTTACCCCCTTAGAATCAACATTGGCAAAAATCCGGCCTTACTGGATCTATATTCCAGGAGTTGAACATACAGTCCAAATTTCAAGTCTCTGTGACCATTATTTCAGGAGATATAAAAAGTACCAAAAGTACAGTTTTTTACCCTTTTTGTCCCCTTAGAATCAACATTGGCAAAAGTCCAGCCTTACAGGATCTACATTCCGGGAGGTGAACATGCAGTTCAAATTTCAAGTCTCTATGACTATTATTTCATGAGATATAAAAAGTACCAAAAGTACAGTTTTTTACCCTTTTTACCCCCTTAGAATCAACATTGGCCAAAATCCAGCCTTAGTGGATCTATATTCCGGGAGGTGAACCTACAGTCCAAATTTCAAGTCTCTAGCTTCAGCGGTTTGGGCTGGGCGATGATGAGTCAGTCAGTCAGTCAGTCAGTCAGTCAGTCAGTCAGTCAGTCACGTTACTCTTTTATATATATAGATAACATGCAAAAAAATAAAAAAATAAATGCATGGGCGTTTTATTTTTTTGGAGTGGTGGGGGGATCGGTAGTAGTATTTGGGGGGGGGGGAAATAAAAAAAAAAAAAAAACTATTCCACGCCCATAAAAGGGGGTGGCCGAAAAAAATGACATTTTATAATTCTCTGGGTCCAAATGCTGGACTTTGAACTTATTGTACCATAAAAATGTTGTATTTGTTAAACAAAAACACAAAAAATCATGTAAAAAATGTTATTTTTTCAGAGGTCCGATTTTTCCCCCTGGTCCGATTTTGTTCATTTACGAACTTAACCTGCCTAGGAACATAAGATATAATAGTGCCAGATGTCGGGAGTCTAGCTCTTTTATTTTGAACTGCATCGTTTTAACTAAAGACAGTCAGACGGACAGACGGACAGACGGACATAGCTAGAATGTCTTAGAATCGATCCTCAATCATAAATATATGGCGCTTTCCATGTCAAATCGGACACTTTGAAAAAAAAAATTTAGATTTTCCCAATTCTAAATTGGGAAAACTCCTTCGTGGTAAATTTTCAGATTTTTTTGATGACCTGTTCAAAAGATATCGAATTTTGAAAAATTGGTAGTTTGTTCCTTTACTCAAACTTCTTTTACTCATAACTTCTTCAATAATGGTCAAATTTTCAAATTTTTTCTTTTTTAATTTTTGTTTTTTACGTACTTTAAAAAAAAAAAATCCGAAAAAATTCTTGAAAGCGCTCTAGTATGCGATTTTTAAGTTTTAAAATTTAAATCTCAATTTTTTAAATGTTTGTACTCTTCGATTTTTTTGAAATTTTTTTGTGTAAAACTTATATTGATTCTACAAATTTTTGCCCAGGAGGATCGTGGGATAACGATTATTACTATTTTTTTTTTTTTTAATTTTTTGGTAATTTGTGAGACCGACCCCATTTATTTTTACCCTCCAACATTTTTGTAAAACATACCTACGCCCTATCTCCACTCCCTAAGTAGGCTCCCATAGAAATAACAGTTGAAGCAAATTTTATAAAAATGTAATTTTGAACGGAAGCCTACTTAGGGAGTGGAGATAAGGCGTAGGTATGTTTTATAAAAATGTTGTAGGGTTAAAATAAATGGGGGTCGGTCTCATTAATGACCTTTCTCGGACGCACCATTGGACCGGTAGAAGCTGATTTAATAAAACAAATTTTCAAAAAATGAATAAAATTGTATGGGGGCCGCCTTAACAGCTAGAGATAGAGTGTAGGTGTGTTCTGAGAAAATGTTTGTACTAAAAAAGCATTGTGGTTCGGTCATACATTTAGTTGCTCTAAGGGCACTCTTAGGGCAGTTAGAGCGGTTGGAGCAAATTTTAAAAAATGTCGTCTTGTGTGGGAGCCCCCTTAGAAATTGGAGATAGGGTATTAGTTTGTTCAAAGAAATGTTTAGACGTAAAAATTAATGGGGGTCGGTCTTGTAATTGACCCCTCTATGACGCACCATTGGAGCAGTAGGAATGATTTTAAGATTGGAAAATTACAATAATATTTTTTTTTAAATTTTAAAAAATAGTAATAATCGTTATCCCACGGTCCTCCTGGGCAAACATTTTTAGAATCGATAGAAGTTTTACACATAAAAATTTCAAAAAAATCGAAGAGTACAAACATTTTCAAAAATGAGATTTAAATTTTAAAACTTAAAAATCGCCTACTAGAGTGCTTTTAAGAATTTTTTGGGATTTTTTTGTTAAATGTATGTAAAAAAACAACCATTTTGAAAAAAAAAATTGAAATTTGGACCATTATTGAAGAATTTATGAGTAAAAAAAGTTTGAGTAAAGGAACAAACTACCAATTTTTAAAAAAATTCGATATCTTTTGAACGGGTCATCAAAAAATCTGAAAATTTACCACGAAAGATTTTTGGAAGGGTACTAAAAACTGTAAACAAATTGGGAAAATCTAAAAAAAAAAAATTTCAAAGTGTCCGATTTGACATGGAATGCCCCATATATACTTCATGGGCTCCTAGACCGATATTTTATATATTTTGATGCGTTAAACACGGAATGACAAAGTGAGTATAGTATATAAAATTAATTTAAATTTCCTTATTTTTTTGAAAAAATCGCCATTTTGAAAAATTGATTACTCAACACCAACTTTGAAACTTGATTGGAAAATTTCTGTCGTGAGTCCATTTCTAATTTAAACCCATTTTTACCCTTTCATCAAAGTGTAAAGTTTTTGGTAAACATTTTTTAAAAATCCAAAACTTTGATCGAAAGGCGCCACGGCTTTTAATGATCAAATTTATTTTAAATAAATGTTTGTCTCAAGCTCTTTAAAAGGTTAAATGTTGAGATTTTCTTTTTTAATTTCTTAACCTTTCCTTTTTTTGCAAATTTTAAATAACGAAATCGCGAGCCGTTCCCCCGATTATAAAAAATTTGTAATCTTCTTTTCAGCGCACCAAAATAACAAATATTATGTATAGCAAAACAATTATTTTTTTAAATTTTTTTTTTTTTTAATTTAAAAAAATCCAAAACTTTGAACGCCGGGCGCCGCGGGATAATTTTATCCCAATGGCTTTTAATTTGTACCACATAAGATTTCATCATTTCCTTAAATCTAAAGTTTAAGAAAAAATGCTACTCTAATATGGGGTAAATCGAAGGATAGGTTTATTTGTCTTAAACAAATTTTAAAGAAAAATTAAATAGATACTCAAGTATTGTTAGCAGAAGTATGTAGCACTATATAATAACCACATCATCATTGAACCAAAATAATTTATTCAAAACAGCCTTTGGCTCATTGCCCGTTAAGGTTTTTTTTTTTCTTCATTATTTAAAATAAAAACCACTTAAATTGTTGACATTTTCCTTCATTTTTTTTTTGCATTCCTTTCATTCTGTTTATTCTATCATTTAATCAACTCGAGCTGATGATGGCTGGTTCTTGTTCTGCCAATTGTTATTTTGCATGCATTAACTACAGAATGGAACAGAAATGAATGAAAGTAACCAGCAGCTATATAGGCGGCAACGACAGCATCAGCTCATCATCAATAGCTTAAGTTTACGCATTCATTACATGCCTTTAGCCTTAAATAGAATCTCCTTTATCTTTTATTTCTTTTATGAACCCTCTAGAAATACAACCATCCAGAAATACAACCCTCCAGTTTAAATTTCTTCATCTTCCTGTGTTTTTTTTTTTTTTGTGTGTTATTGTTGTTTGAACTGAACTTTTTGCTACTGTTGTTCTTATTGCTGTTGTTTTTGCATATTTTTTTTTTTGAAATGATTGTACCCACCAATAACCATTTCATGATAATGGCTCATCATTTACGCCATCAAAGTATTTCTATGAATATTTTAAAAGCTTAAACAATGAAACACCGACAACTAAGACTAACTTAATATAACAAAAAAACAATATCAGTCAGTCAGCAGTAGTAGCAGCAGCAGTATCCGCATCTTAAAAATATCAAAACTAAACAGCATCATCATCTTCATCGTTATTTTTTTTATCCATTTATGCCAAAAGGATCATCAGGCTAAAAGTGGAGATGAACACAAAGAAAAACAAGTGGAAATGATATATTAGGTTGTGCCGAATTAAATATATCCTCCATTTTCTTCAGAATTTTCATGTTTTTGTAATGGTTTTCTATATTTCTCTTTAATTTTCTAAACATTTTACACTTTTCAAAATTTTTCAAAATATTTTTAAATTTTTTTTTTGATTCTTAAATTAATGAAATTTCCTTCCAATAACCTTTTTTGAAATTTACATTTTGTATTTAATTTTTAAAGTTTCCACAATTTCTTTTAATTTTATGAAGTTTAAGAATCACTTGGAAAGGCCGAATTTAACTTTTTTCGATTTTTTTTTAGTTTTCGGTATTTTATTCTTAACGTTTTTACATTCAAAAATAAAAAAACCTTGTAAAATAACAAAAAAGCTCGTTATTTTCTAGTTTGAGAGTTGAGTTGAGGGTGGGTTGTACAAGCCTAAAAATAGGTAAATTTTTAGGCAAGTCCATGGCGCTCAGACTTAAAATAGTCCATTGTACCGTACCCCGAAAAGAAAGATAGTAAGTAAGGGTGATAAAAGGTTGAGAAGAAAAAGGAAGAAAAGTGATTGTTAAGAATTTCTCAGTTGCTTTCACAAATTTTAGAAAATCAGACAAGGGAAGTCCATGGACCGTGTCCATAGACAGAATATCAGAACCCAATATCCGCAGTCTAGCCCAATATCCGCAGTCTAGCCCTCAGTTGTGTCATCATCCTCAAGACAAGCCACGCATAATGGGTCTGATAAGACACCTAATCTCGTCATATGACGAGCACAGGCATTGTGTCCCGTAATTAAGCCAGTAAGTCTGCGACAGTCTATTCTACTAAGACTGAGTAGATAGTTAGCCACTTTCTTGTCTGGCTTAATCACAAAACATTTGGTATTCTTGCATGCCAACTCATTTCACCATCTTTCGATGAAAGTTGCTTTCATGTGAAAGTTGATCCAACGCATCAGCCATGTCAAGCCAATACCAATTTGAGGTTCCGGATTGTAAGGAATTGTATCAGAGCCAAGATTTGCCAAAGAGTCAGCAATCTCGTTTCCCCGTATTCCCCTATGACTACTATTTTCTAGTAGTTTTACAAACTTTTTACCCATAAGTTTGTAATTTTTCAAGCTTTTTACCAATAAAATTGTAATTTTTTTGACACGATAGAATTAACACGGAACTCTCTTGACTTTACTAGATTTTTTGCTACCTCCTATTTTACGAGAATTCCTAGTAAAAATTACGAGTTTTTTTTAACGTGATAATGTGTTAAGGCTGGTGCGTAATTTTAAAAAAGTTGCAGGACCCCACCTCAGTTTTACTATATAAGCTAAAAATTAACGAAAAAGAAAACAAGAATTACTATTTTCATTTTCTTAAAACCAAAAATTTTGATAACTTGGGTTTCTAACTTGGATAATAATTCACCTCGTGGTGAATAAAACCGTTTTTCACTAGCTGGTGAATAAAAAGTTACATAATTATTTTTCAACAAAAAAAAAATTTTTTTTCATAAATTTTTTTTTTTTCATCAAATTTTTTTTCCAACAATTTTTTTTCCACCGATTTTTTTTTGCATCTATTTTTTTTTTTTCATCAATTTTTTTTTTCATCAATTTTTTTTTTTTTTATAATTTTTTTCCATTAAATTTTTTTTTTTCATCACTTTTTTTTTTTTCATAAATTTTTTTTTTTCATCAAACTTTTTTTTCCCCCATTTTGTTTTTTTTTTATCCAAATTTTTTTTTTTTTTTTCTATCAAATTTTTTTTCATCAAATTTTCTTTTCATCAAATTTTTTTTTTCATCAAATTTTTTATTTCGTCAATTTTTTTTTCATTAATTTTTCCAAATTTTTTTTTTTTCATCAAAATTTTTTTTTTCATAAATTTTTTTTTCATCAAATTTTTTATTTTCAATTTTTTTCTCACCAAAAAATTTTTTTTTTCATAATTTTTTTTTTTCATCAAAAAATTTTTCTTTTCATCAAAAAAATTAATCAAAAACTTTTTTTCATCAAAAATTTTTGGGTCATTATATTTTTTCTAACATAATTTTGTTTTTCGTGAAAAAAACATGGTTGGTTACCGTTACCCGTATTATACCGTTACCGATTCAAAACCCTTTCAAATCGAATACCGTTACCGTTACCGATACCGCTAAAAATATTTTTAAAATACCGTTACCCTTACCGTTACCATTATAATTATTAGAAGTTACCGGTATTGCACCGGTATTCAAAATTTTACCTGTTTTAAGGGATTTTAACGAACAAAAAAATAAAATTAAATAGCTAACATAATTTTAAATGTATAATTTGCAAATTATCATAAAATAAATGACAAAAATAATAATCATATCAAATCTTTACTGGTTTTTGGGTCTATAAAATATTTTTAGCTTTCAGTTCTATCTTTTTTCAAATTTTTAACTAAATTAATAATACCGGTACGTACCGGTTTGGTTGGTTCGGTACCGGTACATACCGTTACCGAAACGATTTGAAAACACTTACCGTTACCTTTACCGAAATAAATAAAAATTAGATACCGTTACCCTTACCGTTATTCGTTTCGGTAACCAACCTTGGAAAAAATCATTTTTTTTTATCAAAACTACTTTTTCACCAAGTCTAAGCTTTTCGCATAAAAATTTTCCATTAGTTTATCAAATGTACATAAAACAAGTGATAGTGTTGTATTCTTTGGTGCCGAATTTTTTATACTCTCCAAAATGCAAAAACACTTTTTTGCACTTATTTTTGCACTCACTTACGAAATGTACAGCTCTTTTGGTTTTTTTAATGGGGTCCTCGACTGATATTTCAATTCGTTTTGCATGGAGTAGCAAAGTAATATAACATTATTTTTTCTAAAAAAAACTTTGCTTTGGCAAGTACACCCAAATCTTCCGCTAAAAATTATCATGATTTAATGTTTTGGGCAAGAGTACAAAACTCGGAGGCATTTTTTGTAATTTTACAAGCTTTTTACAAATAAAACTTTTTTGACGCAATAAAATAAGGCATTCTCGTGAATTTACTAGAATTTTTTTGTAAAATTACCTTAGAAATTTGAAAATTATAAAAGTACAAAAAAATTTGAAAATTATAAAACTACAAAAACAATGTAAATTTCGATCGAAATCTTTTTTGTTAGGAAAACTGTAAAATATTGGTAAAATGGGATTAATAGACTTTTTCTAGTAATTTAACAAAGTTTTTTTTGTGTACGAAATTTTCTGAAATTTTAATAAATGCTTCTGCATGTTTCTTGTGGGTTTTTTAGAATTTTGTTAATTTTTTTTTCTGAACTTTCTGAATTTTAACTTTTTTTCTAATAATTTTTTAATGTTTTTTTAAAAAAATTTCAGAATATATCCAAACTTTTTCTGAACTTTTCAGTTTTTTTTTTCGAATTTTTCTTAACTTTTCCATATTTTCAAGTATTTCTCCTATTTTTCTAAACTGCCCAATTTCAAATTTAAACAAGTAAGAAAATTATAGTCGGTCAAGACCGACCATATAATACCCTACACCAAGGTTTCCCGGAAAATGGGTCCCATGGATCGATTAGATCTATATGTTGTAAAACCTTTAATAAGTGAAGAAAACACTCACAAATCAAATTTGAGTGAAATAGGCTTCTATTTGTTGACAATAAACCGCTTTAACTGAATATCGGGCGAAATTTTCACAAGGGGCCTGAGTCCAAAACTGGTCCGATGATTATCAGGTTTGATAAGGTTATTTAAGTACGCGTTTAACATAAACAAACGAAATTTTAATTAAATATTTTCTATTTTCATGAAATTTGAGACATTTATGTGAAAATCGGGAAGGTGGTTTGTATGGGGGCTACAAGAAGAACTGGTCCGATTTCTTTGAAATTCGGAATGATGATATGTGAAGACAAAACATGTTTACCATCCAAATTTCAAAGCGATACCTTCTATAATACGGTTATTAGAGTCATTTGAGCAAAAACTAAAGAGGACCTTTGTATGGGGGCTAGGTCTAAATATGAACCGATTTTTTCCAATTTCAATAGGCTTCGTCCTTGGGCCAAGAGAGACTTAAGTTTCAAATTTCAAGTCAATTGATTAAAAATTGCGACCTGTATCGTGTTTACACCGTTTACATGGACAGACAGACAGACAGACGGACGGACGGACAGACGGACGGACGGACGGACATCGCTAAATCGACTCAAAAAGTGATTCTGAGTCGATCGGTATACTTAAAGGTGGGTCTAGGACCAATATTTCGGGTAGTTACAAACATCAGCACAAACTCATTATACCCTGTACCACAGTGTGGTGTAGGGTATAAAAAGTGTTGCAGACCTCCCTTGTGAGTTATCTTGAATTTTTCTGATTTAAATAAATTTTTCTGAATTGCAATAAATTTTTCTGCATTTTCAATATTTTTTATATATATTTCAAAGTTTGTCTTATAATTTTTTCTAAATATTGCAAATTTATCTTTAGACTTCAAATTCTGATAAATTTTTATTAAAAAAATTAAAATTGTTTTATTCAACCTTTAAAATATTATATTTTGGGTAGGCTTATTCCAGCTCGAGGTCATATTTTCTTCACTAATTAAAACTTTTATATTCTCATAGAATAATTTTCAAGAAAACTATTTTTCTGTTTTTAATTTATTGATATTTGCAAGACTTAGCCTACACGTGTTTCGGAATTTGTCAGATTCCATAGTCAAGACTATTCAGCAAATACAATAACCCTTTATTACAAGAAGCATAAGGAATTTAAATCACAATTGCCAATGTTCAAACCAAAATAATAATATTCAACAGTGTTCGAGGTCATTATTTTCTTTACTACTTAATTAAAGCCATGATATTTACATAGAATAATTTTCAAATAAATAGTTTTTCTGTTTTAAATTAATTTATATTGGTAATTTTTCCAAGACTTAATCGACATGTGCTTCGATTTGTCCAATTTCATTCTCAAAATTGTTTTGCAAATATAAAAACCCTATACACTCAAAAAAATACGTTAGTAGATTTACTAATTTTTTTTGCTAATGCTAGTTAGCTAACTTTTAGCAAATTTTTAGTTGAGATTAGCATGTTAGCAAAAAATTCTTGTAAACTTCATTTAGCACATTAGCAATTTTAAACAAACTTTGAACTAATTTCTTTTGCTAAATTTGAAATTGAGTTGACAACATTTTTACAAGATTTTTTGCTAACATTATCAAAAATAAATGGTAAATTTTTTTTTATTTTCAGAAAACTTAAAATGGCGCTATCTCGGAAACTAAGCCAGATAGAGCAAAATGGAGGGCATTTTTGGTTCCTAGAATTGCCATACTTTCGCGGGTTCTCTTCACATGTGTGGACCCCAATGGGCCCTAACTTTGGATCCAAAAAAGTTAGCATTCCCGAAAATTTTAAAATGCTCATATCTCGGTAAATATTGCCGACACAACAAAAAGTCCAAAAGCATTTTTGTAGCTCTTAATACGTAGAACAAGACCGCAAAATAGTCAAAAGCTCTCCGAGTAATATTTTTGAAGTTATCGAGTTTTTTAATTCTCAAGACCCCAGTGGTCCCCTAAAATAACGTATCTCAAAAACTAAGCAAGGTAGAGCGAAACGGACACAAATTTTGGATCAAAAAGTATGACGATTTTTAAGGAACCCAACTAGGTCTAGGCCCATTGGGGTCTGGACCTATCGGGTCTGAACCCAATGGGGTCCTCAAATGTGTATGAACTAAGTCAAAAAAAAAAAAATTTAGTTAACTAATTATTGGCAAAACATTTTTGCTAACTTTAGCAAAAAAATTGTGGGTTCAAAATCAGCAAATTTTCTTGTAGGTTTACAAGCTTTTTTTGCTAACATTACAGTTTTTTTTTTTTTAGTGTACTACAACTTGCAAAGGGAATTTTTATGACAAATCGCTAATGGTAACACTAAATATTTATACATATTCGACCCTACTCCCAATGAGAATTTGAAGACTACGATGGTACAATTTTCGTCTTCTAATTCTCAATAAGAGAAGACTCGAATATGTATTAATATATTAGTTTGAACATAAGCGATTTGTTATTAAAATTCTCTTTGCTTTTACATTTTTTTCTTAATTCTTTTTAAATTTTCCAACTCGTTTAATTTTTCTTTGTAATTTCATGATATTTTCAAAATTTTGCACAACTTTTAAGTTTTCTTGCAAGATTTTCAAAAATGTTTTTGTTAAAATTTTTTTTAATTTTAATGAAATGGTCCGAAAATTTAAAATTTGAGTTTATAAGATTTTTATCAATTCATTTCTGATTCAGTGACAAATTCGCGCTACTTACAACGCTATCGTGTTAGCATTAGACAGACGGAGAGACAGATAAACATTGCACAAAAGTCAATATTTTTCATGAATTTTGTTATTGTTGCAAAAACAAAATACGAGTGAAATCCTCGTTCGTAATATAAAACAAGCAGTGAAAATCTTTAAAAGAACCATAAATTTGGGTTCCAAAGCCTATTGTTCATTATGGGTTCCTAGACCAATTGTTCAATGTGTTACCTATAGAATGACAGTATCTTATATATCACATTTTGTTAGTGTAGGGTATCACAAATATAACTAACTTTATCGACAAAATATTTCTTTTCTTATTCTTATAGTTCGACATCTTAATTTTCATCTTGAAAATTGTTGAAATGAAAACAATAAGCAATAAAAACAAATAAAAAAGTGAAATTGTTTATTTTGTTGTTGGTGTTTTTTTCTTATTGTTCTTTTGCTCTTTAAAAGATGCAAAGTGGTTTTGAAAATGGTTTCAAATCGTTATTTAAATAAAAATTCAATTCAGTTTTGTTTTCTAAATATATTAACCCTCTTATTCAAATTTAAATTTAAAAACACTTTATAACAGGTTTTCAAATATAATCTGTTTTATAAACTTGAGATTAGTGTTCAGATGTTAATATTAATAAGGGGAATGGTGTCTGCGTTTAGCTTTTTCTATCTTAGCATTAACATATGTATGGCTAAATAAATCATTTAACTTTGAACTGTGTTGATATTTCATTGCACTGAAATTTGTTAAGCACTATTTTGAAAATGGATTGTTAATCCAAAACTTTTTGAAATATTTTTTGGTTTAGCATAAAACCTATAGCGCTAAATATGATTCCCTAACTTAAAAAAAAATGCCTGCGAATTTTGTACTCTTGCCCAAAACATTAAATCATGATATTGTTTTGCGGAAGATTTGGGTGTACTTGCCAAAGCAAAGTTTTTTTTAGAAAAAATAATGTTATATTACTTTGCTATTCCATGCAAAACGAATTGAAATATCAGTCGAGGACCCCATTAAAAACCCAAAAGAGCTGTACATTTCGTAAGTGAGTGCAAAAATAAGTGCAAACAAGTAGAAAAAATAAATTCGACTTGGCCGAATCAATGAATACCCTCCACAATATTAACCAAGGTTGAGATTAAAAATAATGTATTTATTTGCATATTTCTTTTTTCTACAGATAATAATTCGTAATTTTAAATCTCTATGGCATCAACCTTATATTTTTACACTTATTAATATAAACAACAACAAACAAGAATATTGCAATGCCCTTTTAGTTATTAGTTGCGCTATGGTTAAATACCAATAACTACATAATAAAAGTATGGACACAAGAAAACAACAACTAAAATGGCGTTGTTTATACTTTAACTCACCTTAATATATTGACAAACAAAACAAAATCAAATTAACGAATTTTTTTTTTATTACTCTACAATAACAACGATAATACAAATGCAATCAACTAAAAACAATTAGAAAACTTAAATTCGACTTGGCCGAATCTATGAATTAAATGTCCTTTTGAAGTGACAGTAAGTGAAAAAAATTAACAGTTTTAATTAGAAATATTTTATTTCGAATAAAATCCTTTTTTAGTCATTTTTGAAAAAAAAAAATTACTAAATTTTTTTTGAGTGTAAAATTTTTAAGTGTAAAATTTTTTTCGAGTGTATTTTTTTTTGTGTTATTTTTTTTTTATTTATTTTATTTATTTATTTATTTATTTGTTAAATGCTATCACAACAAGATAAATCTTATAAGTTAAAGTGATAGCTTAATAATTTGCAAAATATTATATGTTTTAGAGCTTATTTTAGTATAATGATACATTAGATATAATATTTTTAATTGATACAATTATAATTTATTGAACGAAAAATAACAATTTTCAAGGTAACTTTAACTTTACTAATTCCTTCACTAGTTCCTTTATAAAATGAAACATGTTGCTTTCTGTTTGAACGTTATTGTCTAATTTATTCCAAAGACGTGTAGTATAGATGAAAAATTGTCATTCCGAAATAAGGCTTCTAAATTTTGGTAGAATCATATTCTTCCCACGCTGAGATCTAGCAAAAGTAATTTTTGTGTAAAGATATTCAGGCTGCTTTGTGTATACGATTTTACACAGAAAATAATATCGTATATTTTATTTTAATTAAAATTTTAATTGTTTTTTAATTTAATATTAATTAAACTTTTAATTAATATAATTAATTGTTTAATTAAATTTTTAACTTTATTTTAATTAATATTTTAATTGTTTTCAAATTTAATATTAATTAAGTATTTAATTTATATAATTAAATGTTTAATTAAATTTCTAGCTTTACTTATTTTTTTTGTTTTGTTTTCCGTGTGTGTGCGAGTGTGTGTTTTTCTCTTGCATTGTATTACATACAAAAAAAATACATAAGTATAAAAAGTTTGTTGAAAGTTTTTTTTATTTTTCACATAGGTTTTTGAATTCTCACTTTGTTTATAGTTTTATGTGTATGTATATGAAAGGTTTATAATCAACTTTATAAAATCATCTCACTGACTATGTCTTTACGGCATAAATAAATTTGGTAAAGTTTGAAGAAATACTTTTTTTAAACTATTTTATTCAAAAAGAATGTTTTTTCAAATTATTTTTTTTTTAATATAATATTTTTAATTAATTTTTTTAATTTATACAATTAAAATTTTAATTATTTTTTTTTTAATTTTAATTAAAATTTTTAATTTAAAATATTAAGTTTTTAATTAAATAAATATCCATTTTTTTTTAATTAACGACATACAAATATTTTTAATTTATTTGCGCATTTTAGTGATTGGTCCGGATTTAATTAATTTTTTAATTAAATCTACGAATTTTTTAATTAAATATATTTTTTATTTTTTTCTGTGTATGCATCAATACAAGGCATTTAAATCGTAGTAGATTTTCAAAAGTCATATTAAAAATCTGATACGAAAATGCCGATATACTGTCACTTCGTTTTTTGGTAAATAAATATCGAGCTATATTGTTATAGACAACAGTAAGTTTTTTAATATCAGTACTGTCACAGTTTGCAAATATTTCACACCCCATACAGCAGAGTTGGTATGAGATATGTTTTCGCAAAGAGCATATATTATATTAAGAGGCGTCGAGGATTGAACAGCCCATAAATTTCTCAACATTCCATATATCTTTCCTGCAACGATATTTATATGATTAGTCCAGGATAGCTGTGAATTAAAATGTATTCCCAAGTTTGAAGACGATTTAACACAGTCGATTTTAGCATTGTTTATTTTCAAGTAAACATCAGTATCTATGGTAATCTCATTTTTCGCAATAAAAATATACTTCGATTTGGCAGGATTAAGACTAAGACCATTTTTGACTGCCCATTTATATATATTATTTAAATCCTCATTAATTAACTCCGTGCAGGTTTCAATATTCTGTATTTTTGTGCTGATGTATACCTGTACGTCGTCTGCATACATTTGGACGCTACAGTGTAAATATTTCTTTTTGTTTAAAAGTTACAACAGTGTAAACTCGACTTAATTTATGCGAAATAATGTACACTAGTTACAGGATTTTACAAGATGGAACTTTATGCACCCACCTGTTAGTAACGAACAGAACTATCGTTCTAATATGATTTTTATCTTGCTATTAGGAATGTTCTATAATACATACAAACATATCATGAAAATCGGGGAACTTTTTTTTTTTGATTTTTGTCGTACTAGATTGGCCAAATGTGGCACTGTGCACTGGACCAATGTTTATAAAGCTTATTTAACACGTGGATTTAAGGTGGAACCAATCTGAAATTCACAGGTTTCTTAATAACTTTTTAACCACTGGATCGTTGCTGCAATTCAATACCAACTAAACTTGGGGAACGACAATGATATATACCACGTTTCAGCAGTCTCAGGGTTGTTTTTCGAAAGTTAGCGTGTTTTTTATTTCGTAAATTCACGAAAAACCCTTGCCGAAATTTACTCTTTTGCTCATAACTTTTGAACCACTGGACCGATTTGGCTGGATTGTAACACCAACCTGACCAGGTGAATGCTCAACATATGTGCCAAACTTCAGCAGCATGAGTGAAGTCTTTCAAAAGTTAGCGTGTTTTCAACGGACAGACAGACGGACGGACATCGCTAGATCGACTTAAAATCGATCAAGGATCATGAATATATATACTTTATTGGGTCCTAGACCAATATTTCGATGTGTTACACACGGAATGAAAAACCTATATGTATATACCCTCTATCACTAAAATGGAAGGTATAAAATGTGTTTTTACATTTTGGAGAGTATAAAAGATTTGGCACCAAAGAATATAACACTCTCACTTGTTTTATGTACATTTGATAAACAAATGGAAAAAAGTTTCTGCGAAAAGCTTAGACTTGGTGAAAAAGTAGTTTTGGTAAAAAAAATATTTTTTTTTTACGAAAAACAAAATTATGTTAAAAAAAATTTAATGAACCCAAAATTTTTGGTGCAAAAAATTTTGATGAAAAAAAGTTTTTGATGAAAAGAAAATTTTTTAGATGTAAAAAAAATATTTTTTGGTGAGAAAAAAATTGATAATAAAAAATTTGATAAAAAAATTTTATAAAAAAAATTGAAAAAATTGATGAAAAAAAATATGTTAAAAAAAAATTTATGAAAAAAAAGTTTGATAAAAAAATTGGATGAAAAAAAAAAATAATGAAAAAAAAATGGATGAAAAAAAAAAAATTTGATGAAAAAAAATTAATGAAAAAAAAATTTTATGAAAAAAAAAATTGATGAAAAAAAAAATGAATGAAAAAAAAATGAATGAAAAAAAAAATTTTATGAAATAAAAAATTGATGAAAAAAAAAAAAAATTGATGAAAAAAAAAAAATTTAATAAGAAAAAAATGATGAAAAAAACGAAAAAAGAAAAAAGGTTTTATTCACCACGAGGTGAATTATTATCCAAGTTACAAGCCAAAGTTACTATAATTTTTGGTTTTAAGAAAATGAAAATAGTAATTCTTGTTTTCTTTTTCGTTAATTGTTAGCTTATATAGTCAAATTGAGGTGGCGTCCTTCAACTTTTTTAAAATTAGACACCAGCCTTAAAACATTATCATGTTAAAATTATTTTTTTTATCAAAATAATTCTGTTCTAGAATAGTACCAACCTACTACTGTTATATAAAGAGTAACAAAAAATACTGGTTTATAAAAAAATACCAAAATAGTAGTACTTTTTATAAAAAAAAAATACAAAATAGTACTTTTATATAACAGGTACCAGCATGGTACTTTTTTTTTAAAAAAGCCCCCAAAAAAATACTTTTAAATAAAAATATTATTTTTTTTTATATAATAAACAAAAATAAAACTGTTTTAGAAAAAGTACAAAACTACTACTGTTTTATAAAAAGTATCAAAAAATACTGTTTAATAAAAAGTACCAAAATGGTAATTCTTATAAAAAGTACCAAAATAGTAATTTTTATAAGAAAAAATACAAAATATTACTTTTATAAAAATTACCAACATGGTTCTATTAAATAATTGTAACAAAATATTTCTTTTAATAAAAAGTACAACAAAGTACTTTCAACAAAATGTACAAAAAGAGTAACACTGGGATACGTTTTAATAATTTTACTATACCTATTTTAACTTTGCTTTTCAAAAATTAAATTTTATTTGCATAGTGTTACCAAACAAAATTTCTTTTTATATCAAAAGAGTACATTTTATAAAAAGTCCAGTTTATACTTTTATATAAAAAGTACCAAAATAGTATTTTTGCATAAGAAATACTAAAATAGTACTTTTATATAAAAAGTACCAAAATACTACTTTTATTTAAAATGTACCAACATGGTACTTTTATATAAAAAGTATTGAAAAGTATTTTTTATCAAAATAGTATTTTTTTATATAATGAACCAAAACAATTCTGTTTTAGAAAAAGTACCAAACTACTACTGTTATATAAAGAGTAACAAAAAAAAAATGTTATAAAAACTTCCAAAATAGTAGTAGTCATTAGCGTGTCCCGAAATAAAAAAATTTTAAGCATACCCCTAGAATTATGCTTAGTAAAGAGCTGATCACGGAAAAAAATAAAAAAAAAATTTTGGAGGTCATCTTCAGGGCGCATCCAGCGCTTAAATTTTGCATCCGTAGGGCAATTGGTAAAAAGAAAAATATTTTTTTTTATTTTTAAAATTGGTGCCAAAAGTTTCGCTAGGTGGAGTACATTCTGGAAAAAATATTTGTAAAGTTTTCATGGAGCAATTTTAGTCCAGCACAACGTTTTGAAATTTTGAAAAGGTGTAATTTATTATATTTTTTTTTAAGTTTTTGTAAAAAGAGGAGTTTGTAAAAGTTCTTTTAAGATTTTGTATTAAACGGAGTTTATGTTCAAGCCTTTGTATAAAAAGCTTTTTTTTACAAAAACTTAAAAAAATATGTAATAAATTATGCATCTTTGAAGTTTCAAAACGTGCGCTGGACCAAAATTGCTCCATGACCACTTTATAAAATTTTTTTCCTGAATGTACTCTACCTAACGAAACTTTTGGCACCAATTTTAAAAATAAAAATAAATATTTTTTTTCACCAAATGCACCACGGATGCAAACGTTAAGTGCTGGTTGCGCCCTGAAGATGACCACCCAAATTTTTTTAATTATTTTTCCTGTAATCAGCTCTTCAATAAGCATCATTCTACGGGTATGCCCTAAAGAAATTCCAAAAGTTCCTGATTTCGGGACTTGCTAGTAGTCATGTTTACAAAAAAAAAAAACCAAAATAGTACAGTTTTATAAAAAGTACCAAAAAATTTATTAATACTAAAAGTACCAAACAAGTATTTTCATATAAAAAATACCAACATGGTACTTCTTTTAAAAAAGTATAAAAAATTAAAATTTTTACTGAAAAGTAGTATTTGGCTACTTTTTTTTTAAAAAAAGTACCATGTTGGTACTTTTTATATGAAGGTAGACAAATACTACTTTCAGTGAAAATTTTAATTTTTTAAATAATAAACGAAAATAAAACTGTTTTAGAAAAAGTACCAAACTAATACTGTTTTATAAAAAGTATAAAAAAATAATCTTTTATTAATAGTACCAAAATAGTAATTTTTAGAAAATAATAGAATAAAGTACTTTTATATAAAAATTACCAATACATTTTTTGTAAATTAAAGTACCAAAATAGTACAAAAAAGTACTTTTTATAAAATGTATCAAAATGGTAAATTAAAATTATACATGAAGTGGCAACACTGGGTAACTCTTCATTAATTTTCTTAAACCTTTTAAGATTTTAACAAAAATTTTATTTGATTTCACTAAATTTAATTAAAAATATTTAAAACAATTTTTGTTATCTATTTTTTATTATACCCCCCAAATTTTTTTATCTGTTATTTTGTGATTAAAAATAAAACTAATTGATTTCCTAATAGCCTTATTTTCTGTGTTTCTGTGTCTTTCTCTTTGTAATGCAATTACTTTGTGTTATTGTTGTTGTTCTTGTAACAACAACGATTAGTAAAAACAGACATTTATTTGTAATTGTTGTCCAACCATTAAGCGTAACATTTAATTGCTACTGTGTATGTATAAATGTATTAGTTAATTTGTAGAGCTGGGTGTATGAGAGTGTGCTCGTGTTTGTGTGTGTAGTTGGTAATCAATTTAAAGATTAAGATCACAATTACAAATGTAATGGTGTTTAAAAAGTACACACAAATAATACAAATTTTACATGCTATACGAACTAACTTAATTTAGTTAAAAAAACTTTCAAACACCTTTATTTATAGTGCTCCTAAGTAAAATACACCACTGACTCGATTTTCATGGAGGCAATTTGTTTTTGAAGAAAATGATTCGAATATTTACTACCCGGTGAAAAATGATACAAATATGATCATATATGCGTTCATACAGCGCCATGTATGCCCATATATGGAGCATATATGGATATACATGACACTGTATGAAGGGATATATGATCATATTTGCAACATATATGTCCATATACGTAAAATGAGGGCATATGACCATATATGACATATATGCTCCATATATGTCCACGTATGTCATATATGGGCATATGCCCTCATTTTACGTATATGGACATATATGTTGCAAATATGATCATATATGACTGCATACAAATTCATATATGACCATATGTGCTCATATATCCACATATTTGCATCCATATATTCACATATATGTATCCACTAGCTGTTTCGCACCCGGCGTTGCCCGGGTTGAAAAAAATATTATATAATGAATAACAGTTTGTAATGCCCTATGGTTGCATTCTCGGTTAGCATTCCATCTGGTGAAAATTTCAATTTCGCATTACTTTACACCACCTCTGTCCGATCGCGCGCTGATATGACCCTTTATTCCCGCCTTGTTTAGTACTCGACGTTTAAGCGTGATAAACGAAAAGGCAGAAATATATTTCAATATATTATAAATGGGTGTGGAAATTTACGTCCCTTTGTTCGATCGCACACTGATATGGGCCCGCATCTGTTAGTCATTTATTAAAAATTGGCTCAGCCGTTTTTGCGTGATTGCAGAACTGGCAAAAATACACGCCTTTGCCCAATCACGCGCTAATATGGCATATTGTTCCCGCCTCGGTTAGTAAGTACTATATGTGTTGAAATTTTGTTAAAATCAGTTAAGGCGATTAAGCGTAATTACGGAACAGACAGAAAATAACTTTCAGTGTGGTGCAAAGGCGCGTGACAACTTACGCCCCGTGGTCTAAACACGCTCTATTATGGTTTATTATTCCCGTTTCGAAAGCACTATATGTGGTGAAAAATCCATTAAAATTGGTTAAGCCGTTTAACAGGCAGAAATAACTTTCAATGTAATACAAAATAGCGTGGGTCCCCTTTGTCAAACCACACCCTTTTGTGGCCTATAGTTCCTGCCTCGGTTAGTACAATCTGCTGTGGAAATTTCTTCAAAATCAGTTAAGCCGAATAAGCGTGATTGCGAAAAAGGCAGAAAGGAGGTGCAATAAATTTAACAGGGCGTGTTATTTTATGCCCCTTTGTCCGATCGCTCATTTTATGTTCTATAGTTCCCGCCTCGTTTAGTACTATCTGTGACGAAAATTTCATCTTAATTGATTCAGCCGTTGATGCGTAATTGCGGAACTAACAGAAACAACTTTTAGTATAGTACAAAAGAGCGATGCAACTAATGCCTCTTTGTCCAAACGCGCTTTATTATGGCAGTCAAAAATAATTTGAAATTAATACAAAGAGCGGCATTTTAAAACGCGTTTGCCCAATAACGTGCTGATATGGCATATTGTTCCCGCTTCGGTTAGTACTGTCTGTGTTGAAAATTGCAATAAAATCTGTTCAGACGTTTAAGAGTAATTACGGAACTGGCAGAAATAACTTTCAATTTAATACAAAGGGGCGTGGACTTTTACGCCCATCCGTCAGAGCGCCCTCCTATTATAACCTATAGTGCCCGTCTGGGTTAGTACTATGTGTGGTGAAATTTTCATTAAAATCGGTTCAGACGTTTAAGCGTGATTACGGAACAGATAGAAATACCTTTCAATGAAGTACAAAGGGGCGTGGCATTTTCGCCTCTTTGTGTGATCGCCGCCCTATTATGAACTATATTTCCCGCTTGGATTAGTAGTATGTGGTGAAAATTTTTTTAAAATCGGTTCAGCCGTTTAAGTGTAATTGCTGAAAAGGCAGAAATAATGTTCAATATAATACAAAGGGGCGTGGCATTTTACACCCACTTGGCAGATCGGTCTCTCTTATGGCCTATAGTTCCCGTAACGGTTAGTACTATCTGTGGTGAAGATTTAATGTAAATCGGTACAGACAGACAGAAAAACCAAAGAATGCCACGCCCCTTTGTAAGGATCATATATTTACAAAAAGTGGGTGTAAAAAGAGGCGTGGCTTCCAATCAAGATGCGGGATGGCATATACTTCCTTGCAAAAACGCCCTATTAGTATGCCAAATTGCATGTTTATCGGTAACAAACATCCAAATATAGTACAACAACCAAATATATTGAAAAATCGGAAATTCACAAAAAGTGGGCGTAAAAGGAGGCGGGGCATCCAATCGAGATGCCATTGGTGCCAGTTTTCATTCCAGGAAACGTACTATCTACCTGCCAAATTTCATTTGAATCGGTTCAGTAGTTTTTTTCTGAAAGCGACACAAACAAACAAACAAACAAACAAACTAACATGTCATTTTTATATATATATAAGGATAAGGATAAGGATAATTCAAGAAAGATATTTTAAATATATAAAGTGGAATGTTAAAGAAAACAAACAACCAATATATTGTAAAATATCGAATTTATAAAAAAGGTGGGCGTAAAGCCACTATTGCATTCCAGAAAACTCACTGTATGCCAAATTCCATTTGAATTCGTTACATCGTTTTGGCGTGAAAACGGCATAAACTAACAAAAAGTGGGCGTAAAAAAGGCGGGGCATCGAATCCGAATGCGGTAAGGCCTATATTCACTTCCACAAAAATTGCTATATGTATCCCATGTGAATTGGTAACAATCAACCAAATATTGTAACAAACAGGCAAATGTATTGAAAAGCCTTGAATTTACAAAAGTGGGCGTAAAAGAGGCGTGGCTTCCAATCAAGATGAGGGATGGCAAATTTCATGGTAATCGGTAAGAAACATTCAAATATAGTAACAAACATCCAAATACAGTAACAAACATCCAAATATATTAAAAAATCTGAAATTCACAAAAAGTGGGCGTAAAAGGGGGCGGGGCATCCAATCGAGATGCCATTGGTCGCATTTTTCATTCCAGAAAATTCTCTATCTACATGCCAAATTTCATTTGAATCGGTTCAGTAGTTTTTTTCTGAAAGCGACACAAACCAACAAACATACAAACAAACAAACAAACAAACAAACAAACAAACTAACATGTCATTTTTATATATATATAAGGATATATGCTCATTTTTCACCGGGTAGTTAATATTATTTCAAGACATTTTTTTTTAAATAAACGGACAAGAATCTCACCAATTTAATGTGTTTTGCAGTGAAAAATTTGTTTGGTACTTTCGAGTTAAAAAAAGTACTTTTTTTTATTACTAAGTTCCTTGCACATTTTGATCTAAGTTAAACGAATGACAAGTGCTAAAACTACAATTTCTCCTTCCCCCAAACAATTTAACTTTAGTTTAACCTTAAAAAATTTATATACGAAGCATAGCAAACATATTTCACTTTTCTAGTATTTTATTTTTTTAAATGCCATTTGGTTCATCCAAGTATGACTGACTGAAATAAATGAATTAACTAAATGTAGGAATGTGCTATTTTTAAAACTAGGTGTGAGTGAGAATGTTACATATTTGTGTGTGTATGTGTGTCGCATGGGGAACATTAAGTTACTGAACATTTCCTGTTCTTAGTCGATGTTTTTGTTTTTGACACAAAATGAACGTATTGCGTGTTGACATCAATTGTTTTGTTTCTAAAGGAAATGTTAAGGTAGAAATTTTATTGTTGGAAATACCTTAAAATGTTAAAAAGTGTGTATGATTTTTTAGATATGTTATTGTAGAGTATGAAAAATCCTTAAATTTTTTAAAACTTTTTAACAAATAATATCTCTTGGTTTACTCAGCCATTCAATACAAACAATATTGGACGAAACAACCATCGATTTAAATTACAAACAAGTAAAAAAGTTTAGCTCGACGTGGACTAACCTAATCTAAACAATAGGGTGTACCGTCAAATCTAAACTATTGGATTTCGTGTCGATATACCTTCCGAACGATGGCCACAGTATAGCTGATTTTGGGAAAGTTTATGAAAAAATTTAGCAAGGGCATCTGCAGTCGTTTTTCCGTAAAAATGTATGTCCGAACATAATGTTATATTCATTTGCCATTCCATGCAAAACACATTGAAATATCAGTCGAGGAACCCATCAAGCTTATGTATTATTGATCCATTTTAAAGACACTCTAGACACTTTTTGTTAATTATTAAGCAAATGGGACATTATTAAGTCAGAAGTTTAGAAATGGAAGAAAAGTAGTTTGTGAGAAAAAAAAGAAAAACACTTAAAAAAAATTTTTGATGAAACGAAAATTTTAATGAGAAATAATTTTTTTTTGTTTTTATTAAAAAAAAAATTATGTAAAAAAACATTTTTGATAAAAAATATATTGTTGTTGATTTAGTCTGACTTAAGGTAATGAATTTTAAAAAAATATTGTTGAATAAAAACACTGATTTTAATTTTTAACTAAAATTTTGTTTTATTTCCGATATTTCGGTCAATCACCACTGACCATCATCAGGGATTTTATAAAAAACTAAAAGTTTTTTCTGTGAGTTGAAAGTTTAAAAATTTAAAAATTATAAACAGTGTTTTTATTGAACAATACAATAAACAGTGTTTTTATTCAACAATATTTTTCTAAAATTCATAAACTTAAACCAAACTAAATCAACAACATACAATAACACGGGTCAACAATATCTTAATTTTAACAAAAATTATGTTCCTAAAAAATTGTTTTGATAAAAAAAAATTTATTGATGAAAAAAAAAAAAAGTCTGATAAATAAAAATCATGTTAAACAAGTAAGAATGTTAAATTCGGCTGTGCCGAATCTTTTATACCCTCCAACATGCAAAAAAATGCATGAGCGTTTTCTTTTTTTTTTAGGGGGGGGTTGGTTATTGGAAGGGGGACAAATTGTCTCTCGAAATATATGTTTAAAAATTCATTCTTACGCTTTTTGCACTAAAGAAATACAAGTTTATCCTTATTTAAACAATTTTGTTTAATCCACGCCCACAAAAGGGGGGCGGACCGAAAAAACTAAATTTTCTAATTCTCTGGGTCCAAATGCAGGAATTTGAACTTCTTGTAGCATAAAAATGTTGCATTTGTTAAACAAAAACACAAAAAATCATGTAAAATAATGGTATTTTTCAGAGGTTGGTTTAGTTCTTCAAGGGGGAACTTTTTTCCCCCTGGCGCGATTTTGCTCATTTACGAACTTAACCTGCCTAGGAACATAAGACATATTCGTGCCAAATTTCGGGAGTCTAGCTTTTTATTTTGGACTACAGACGGACGGACGGACATCACTATATTTTATGGGGTCCTAGACCGATATTTTGATGCGTTACACACGGAATGGCAATGTGAGTATATCCCCATATTGTAGTAGAGGATATTACGATACGAAATTCGAGAATTTAGATTTGACGGGACGCCCTACTGGGTAATCTTGTTCAGATCCAGAAAAAAAGAATGCAAAATTGTCTCGCGGTGCTATAGTTTGTTTCCCGCTTCTAGAATTGAAAAAATAAAGATGTATAAATATTTTTCCTGAAACGTTGTAATTCAAATGTATCTTATTTATGTTATTTATGTTCCAAAACTTTTAGTTTAAACTAAGGCATTTCAAACATATTCGATAACCACTGTCCCTATTCCCTTAAGTATTGTACTTTAAATACTGCTACCTTCATTCATTTACAGTCATATATCTCACCCATATGTTAGGCATTACACACCCAGTGTCCCGCTACAGAAAATCATGTGTCCCGTGAATTTCTGAATATGTTGTATGGATAGTCCAATATGGTTTTTTTAATTTTTCAAAAACTGGGCTTAGCAGACGTGGTCAAATATTGGAAAAATGGTAAACTTTGTGTCGAGTTGCCTTGCTTAAATATTTATCAAATTAAAACGGAATGCACCACAATCTCAAAAATTTATATTCTTGTATAGTAGTGTAAAAGCTATCGACGTTTTTTTTGAAAATTTTCAGAACCTGTTCAGAAATTTTCCATTTTTTAAAAAAGTAAATTTATCAAAAATCCGGCAACTTTTTTTTTTTTAATTCAAAAAATTTAGAAGTTTGTCTATCCACACAAAAAAATTCAGACTTTTTTTTTTTTTTTTGATAAAATCGCATTTGAATATTAAATTTCATAACAATTTTTAAATTAGCTTTTATTTTCTTGTTGTAACTTGGCGAATGAGTATTAAATATTTGCATAAATGATACTCATACGCTATGTTGAAACAAGAAAATACAAGCAAATTACTAAATTGTTATGAAATTCAAAATTCAAATGCGATTTTCTCGAAAAAAAACGAAAAACAAATGTCAAATTTTTTTTTGTGTGAATAGACGAACATCTTAACATAGCCCAGTTTTTTAAAAATTGAAAAAATAAAAACTCAATTTTTTTAGTTCCATATAGGGCTATCCATAGTACCTATTCAGAAATTTACGGTACACATATTTTTTTCGCTGGGCATTTGGTGTGGAATGCCTCATATGTATAACTCAAATGTATGCTATATGCTGTAGGTACTACCTTGTATATCACAAGTTGTAGGTTAATGGCAACAATAACAGAAAGAAAGTGGTGTCCATAGAAAAAAAAATAGAAATGAAACAGAGTCGTATTTCGCTTAAATAAGTATTAGTGACAGCACATTATGTAACTTTTGACGTTTAATAAAAACAATGCAACATAAAGGCGAACAACAACAAAGCAAACAACAAAAGAGAAACAAAAAAGTTTTTAAACTACCAATAGTGCGTATTATATTTAAAAAAACATTGAATAATGCAAAATAAATTATAAATTTAATTAAATGAAAGACAAATTCCATTTTTTACAAACAAAGAATCTAATTTAAAATTAAATACGTGTGAGATGAGGAAGAACAAGCATTTTGCCACCATATTGGAAAATACATCAAATACAACACTGCGTACCTTCTAATCCTTTCTATGGTGGTGTCCCATTCTTACAAAAACAAAAATAAAAAAAACATGCTTAAAAGTATTGTATGTATTTTTGTGTGCATGTGTGTGTGTGTGTGAACACAAATGTTATTTAAATTGTTACATGACTTAACTACAAATGTTGCATTGTTTTTCGTATTTCTTTGCACTTAACCCAACCAACCAAACAGCCGTCACACAAACATAAACATACACCTGCCCATTTATTGCAATCAACTTTTATGTAGTTTAAGTTTTTTTTCTTTTTTTCATTTTACAGTTTTTCCATAGAAAAATATGGTTAAAAAGGGTATAATTTTCACTAATGGATCAAAAGACATATGTCTTCTGCTGTGTGCTGTGTATGCACTGACATACATGCACACATGTACATAAAACACTTATACTTATTTGTAAATTGTACTTATGTGTGAGTGAACAACGCGACTACAAGTTGCGTTTCAATTAAGAAAAGTGCTTTTTAGTTGTTACACTTACAAAAACCAGAAGAAGAAGAAGCAGAAAATAAAACACATTCATCGACAAAGTATATGTACGTAAACATGGTGTTTATTGTTTTGTTGATTACATGTGTGTGAGTATATGGTATGACATATGGGTTTGCATACTTATACTTATTGTTAGTGAATAAATACAAGTGGCAAAGAAATTTAAATGAAAATGTATGTACTTATAATGAATATGTTAAAAACATGTTTTGTATTTTAATCTATGAGTAAAAACAATTAAGAGATAAATTCCAAATTTGTTTTCGGTGAAGCAACAGTTTTGGAAATACAAGGTCCAATGGACTACGGATCATTATTCACGAAACACATCACAAAAATTCGGAATTATTAAAAGACAGTTAAATATACTCTTACTAGTACTCACGGAACTTTTTTATCGGTGATATTAAATGTCGGCTTAAAAAAAATCGGTTTTGAGTCCACATTTCTTAATTTTTTTTTCCTACGGAATTTTTACTTTATTTAGTTGTAACCGTTAATGTAGTACTTCAAAAAAACCAATAAGAATGGATTAAACTATTAAATAAAATTATAAATCTTATATCAATATTGAACGGAATATCAAACAAAAAATCAAAATCAATCAAACGATTTTCGAGATATCGCTATTCGAAATTTGCGAAAAATGGCGGCATATTCATACTTTCAAGAATTTCTTAAAATAAATCTCAAAATGTCTTTCCCTTATCGGTCGGGGACCCCATGAAGTATATAAATTACACTGTGACACAATTGAAGGGTCATTTCTTAGGGCCTCAACCAAACCAAAACAGTTTGAAAGTATTTGTGTGTAGTAGCAAAACCCCCAATGGGTTTTGCTCTGTAACGTCTCAAATTTTTTTATATCCCACAGAATTTTTCATTTTTTTTTTAAAGGCGTTTGAAAAAAGTCGAAAAAAATAATGTAACTGTTCTTTTGAGCTTAAAATAGTGTTCGGATGTCTTCAATAGAATTTGATGGGGAATTTTTCTCTAGAATATATTAACCCTCTATCTGCCGTATTTATTGGTCATTTAAGTACTTTTTTTTTTAAATGGCTCAAAAGTATATACGACTTGCGTTTAAATGGTTAAAATGTTCTACGAATATGTTCAGCATCAAATTTCACTAGAGGTTACTGAAAGCAGAAAGTTCGACTGGTATAAGGAAAATGCAGAAAAATGATAAATTGTAAAGTGTCATCAATTTTTTTATATTTTGTCAGAAACCGTATACAATTGTAACTAACAAATATAGGAAAAATACCGGTCGAACTTTCTGTCTTCGGAAACCCCCAGTGAAATTTGATGCTGAACATATTCGTAGAACATTTGACCCTTTAAACGCAAGTCTTAGTATACTTTTGAGCCATTTCGTAAAAAAAGTACTTAAATGACCCATTAAAACAGGACTAGCGTACTCTAGAAAAAAGTTCCACATAAAATTCTATTGCAGACATCCAAACACTATTTCAAGCTCAAAAGAACATTCACATAATTTTTTCGACTTTTTTCCCACGACTTTGAAAAAAAAAACAGAAAAATTCAGTGGGCTATAAAAAAAAATTGAGACGTTACAGTGCTAAGCCCATTGGGGTATTTACTAATACACATAAGTACTTTCAAACGATCTTGGTTTGGTTGAGGCCCTACTTGGGCTGTTGCTCTGTGTTATTGATCCATGACAGATTCTGAGACATTCTGTAAATGTCCGTCTGTCCGTCCGTCCGACCGTCTGTCTGTAGATGGCACGATTCCGTTCAAAATAAATGAGCTAGCCTAGCCTTGGCACGAATATGTATTATGTACCTAGGCAGTTTAAGTTCGTAAATGGGCAAAATCGGACCAGGGGGCAAAAGTAACCCCTTGAGGTACTAAGCCAACCTCTGAAAAACAAGATTTTTTATGAGTTTTTTTTATTATTTTAATAAACAAATGAAATATTTTTACGTAAGAAGAATTTAAAAGTCCCGCACTATATACCCTCTTCACTTGTTTTTTTTTCTCATGAAAAGCTAAATTATGAAAAAAATGTTTTTTTGATGAAAAAACAAATTTGTAAAAACAAATTTGAAAAAAAAATTTTGATAAAAAAAAATTTTGATAAAAAAATATTTAATGAAAAAAAACTTTTTTTGATAAAAAAATATAGAGGAATAATTTTTTTTATTTAAATAAAAGTTTGATAGAAAAAAAATTGATAAAACAAATTATAAAAAAAAATATTATTAAAAAAAGTAAGAAAATTACACTCAAAAAATTATGTCATTAACTGTTTGTAGTTTATTTAAAAAATTTTACGTTTAGTCGTTTTTAAAAGAAAAAACATTTGTTTGGTGTTCAGTTTTTATTAATGACTACTTCTGTCCTTTGTTTCAAAAATAACACACTAAAAAATAAAGACTTTCATTAACATTTAATTTTTAAAGTCATTTATTTTTGTTCTGTAGGTAAAAACTACACCGAAAAAAATCCATGCAACATTTTACGAAAAAAAGTTTCGTACTTTTTATTTTCGTAAAATACACGAAAGTTGACTATATATTACGAAAAACTTTAGTAAAGAATTTCGTATTTTTACGAAAGTAACGAAAATGATTAGTAAATATTTTTTTCGTAATATTTACGAATGTTGACTACATATTACGAAAAAAATGTTGTAAAAACTTTTGTAATTTTACGAAAGTAACGAAAAAAAGAATGTAAAT
Source organism: Pegoplata infirma (assembly GCA_963921195.1). Lineage (NCBI taxonomy): Eukaryota > Metazoa > Arthropoda > Insecta > Diptera > Anthomyiidae > Pegoplata > Pegoplata infirma. Next base: position 20,427,772 of record OY992537.1, on the reverse strand, counting down.
GATTCTTTCGTAAAATATACGAATGTTGACTGCATATTACAAAAAAAGTGTACAGACTTTCGTATTTTTACGAAAATAATTCGTAAAAACTTCTTTCGTAAAATATACGAAAGTGGACTTTATATTACGAAAAAAAAAAATAATCAAGAATTTTGTAGTTTTACGAAATAATTTCGTAAAACAAAAAAAATATTTCGTTTATTTTACGAAAATTTTCGTAAAACACAAAAAATATTTCGTTTATTTTACGAAAATTTTCGTAAAACACAAAAATTTATTGCGTTTATTTTACGGAATTTTTTTGTAAAATACAAAAACAATTTCGTTTATTTTACGAAACAATTTCATGCATTTCGTACATTGTACGCAAGAATTTCGTGGTGCGAAACAACGAAATTTTTCGTACAATGTACGAACGTTTTCGTACATATAAGGCAGGAATTTTTTTCGGTGTACTGATTATTCTTTAAATTTTTAATGATTTGTGTAAGTATTTTTTTTTTTAATTGTTGCTATTTTTTAATGAGATATCATTAGTTTTTACCTATACAAGTAGGTTATTTTTTTGTAAAAAAAAAAAATTCTAAAAATTATTTATGGAAATATAAAAACATGTTTGTATCAAGTGTCTTTGGCACGATGGGTAGAGTGTCTGGCCAGAATGCAGTTGATTGCGGGATCGATTTCCCAAAATTTTATTAACAATTTTTAAAAAAATATTTCAATAACAAATTGTAAAAAATTACCTACGAAATCATTAATTTTTATTGTTTTCGTAGGTTATTTTTTTAAAAATTGTTGGTAAAAATAACAGAATTTTTTAATGTTTTCGTTGGTAATTTTTTTCGAATTTGTTGGTAAAAAAAGAGTGAAAAAACGTAATTTTTTAATGTTATTTATTTTAGAAAATTTTGTCAACAGTAAAAAATAAATGTTGATGTTTGTGAAAACAAATGAATAATTACTGGGATGGTTTTCAATTGTTTATTCACTGGTTTTAAATGTATTTTTCATTTGTTTTTGCCTACAAAATATTTTGAGTGTATAGCCGGTCAAGACCGAAAATATACCCTATATCAGTGTTTCCCGGAAAATGGGTCCCTAGTTAAAACATGGTTTCCATTTTATACCTTTTTACACACTTAGAATTGGGTTTTCCAAAAAGTACTCTTTTCAGAATAATTTTTCTGGCAGATGTTGCTAAATTCCACATTTAAAGTTTCTTGGGAATATAAGTGTAAGAAAAGTACGATTTCCAAAAACCCCGCCTTAGTGGATCTGTTTTCCAGGTTAACACATTCGTCCCAAATTTCAAGTCTACAGCTTTAGAGGTTTGGGCTTTGCGATGATGTATCAGTCTTTCAATCATCATAAAGACAAAAGAGAACAGTTGACTACTACTTTTTTTTTGAAAATTTTTGAAAATTCAAAGATGTTTTAATTTTTTGCAGAATTTTTTTATCAAAAGGCGGTAGACTCTTCTGCTTAAATAAGTAGATCTTTGATTTTTGCAGCGAATTGTTCTGCTGAAAAGAGATCTTAATTTATCATTTATCATCATAGGGATAAAACTATTTGTTTTTTTTTTTTGCAAATACATGAAAAACAACCAGAAATGTGTGTTCTTTTTTCGCAAATGTTAAAAAAAAATTAGGAACTCATCGCGATAAAGTATGGATGCAGTATGGGGGTATAGTCACTTTATCATTCCGTGTGTAACGCATCGAAATATCGGTTGGGGACCTCACAAAGTATATATATTATTGACCCATGACAGAATCTAAGACACTCTAGCGATGTCCGTCGGTCCTTCAGTCCGTCTGTAAAAACAACTTTGCAATCCAAACCAGAAGAGCTAGACCCCTGAAGCTTGGCAAGTATATCTCCTATATTACTGGTAAGGTCAATTTGGAAGATGAGTAAAATCGGGCCAGGGGGGAAAAAGTTCCTCTTGAAGAACTAAATAACCCCTGAAAGACACAATATTTTACGAGTTTTTTTAAGTTTTGCTTAACAGATGTAAAATTTTTATGCCACATAAAGGAAACTCTATTTTTTCAGGCCGCCCTCAATTTTGGGGGCGTTGTTATAAAAAATAATTAAAAATAACCATAAAAAGATAAAAAAAGACCCTTAACTTGAGGAGTTAGAGGGTTAACATATTCCACAAAAATGTTCTCTGTAATATTTTACATAAATTTGCTGAACACACCCTATACTTTAAACGTAATCTTTAGTTGATTTTCCTAATAAATGCGAAATTAACCCTAAGCCCTCTTTTGTTGTGTCTTATTTCTGACTTTCTGGTTGAGTTTTCCGTTTTGATGTTTTCAGGGACTTATAGAAAAAATTCGCGGCGGATATTTTTGCGGAACATTCAAACCCGTTAAATCCCTGTTTTAATGTTGTTTTTTTACTCTTTTTTAAAAGAAGGACAAAAAAGACCCTTACCTTCAGGAGTTAGAGGGTTAATATATTCTACAAAAATGTTCTCCGTAACATTTTACATAAGCTTGCTAAACACACCATATACTTTAAACGTAATCGTTACTCGATTTTCTTAATAAATGCGCAATTAACCCTAAGATGTATTTTGTTTTGTCTTATTTCTGACTTTCTGGTTGAGTTTTCAGTTTTGATGTATTCAGGGACTTATAGTAAAATTTCACGGCGGATATTTTTGCGGAACATTTAAACCCCTTAAATCCCTGTTTTAATGGTGTTTTTTGCTTTTTTTGAAAAGAAGGACAAAAAAGACCCTTATCTTGAGGAGTTAGAGGGTTAACATGTTCCACAAAAATGTTCCCCGTAACATTTTACATAAATTTGCTGAACACACCATATACTTTAAACGTAAGCCTTACTCGATATTCAATAAAGGTTGACAATACAACATTTGCATTTGGGGGAAACTTTACCTCCCCCTAAAATGAAACCAAGATGTAAACTTTCAAAACGCCGATACACGTATATTTTTTTTTTTGTCTCTTCTATCAAATTTTTTTGGTCTGACCTTGTTATTATTATTATTATTATTATTTAACGTGTTGGAGGGTATTAAAGATTCGACACAGCCGAATTTAATATCCTGACTTGCTTTCAATTATTCAGGCATCCCATATTTCTAATGATGAAAATCATACTGTTATTTTGTTCTTGTTTTATTTTTGTTGTAAAAAAAAAATATTGTTATACAATTTTTGTTTCGAAAATTTTTAACAAATTTTAAATTTCTTTCTTAAATTCCCAACAATTCAAATAAATTTAAAAAATCCAATAAATTAAACAACAATCGTTAGAAATAAAATTCATCACTTAACAATACATGCAATTTGAATTATTGCTTTTTTTCTATTGGTGGGTGTGTGAGTATGTGTCACCATATTTATGTTATGTGTTTGTGTGTGTGCACTAGGGTGGCTCGTTTTTGGGCTTTTCTCTCTGATCAAATTCTAATACCCGCCAAAAGTGTCGGTCCCCTAAGGGTAACTCACATGCAAAATATCACTCCGATCAGAGTTTATCTTCTGTCTCCACTTTGAGCCTCAAAATTGGGGTTTTCGCAAAAAAGGACTTTAAAAAAAAAAAAAATTTAAGTTTTTTTATTTAAATAATTAAAAAATTATTTTTGTATAATATTTGACCGTAAATACTTAAATATGAAATTTAAAAATTTTACGGTATCATTAACCCGTTCAAACTTGATACCAAAAAAATGGCATGATTTTGGGGGCGTTCTCAAAACACCTTTTTTCAAAATTTGAAAATTTTATTAAAAAAAAATTTTTAATATACCATTTTTTCTTTCTGAATTCATTAAGAACACCTTGGAGAAGAAAAATGTGAAATATGGTGGATATCCGTCGAACCACTTTTTGGGAATCGCGGGGGGAAGTTAGCGGATTTCAAGGATATATTGGTTTTATCAACAATTTGTATTAATAAAATCTTATAAATTTCATTTTTGTGCAAATTAACGGTTTTTGGTGTTTTGGCATTCTATTAGATAACTTTAAGTCTGTCATGAAATCTTACAGATCTAGGACGTCTTAAACCCACATTGGCTGGGGGTCAAAAATGACCCCCGCGGAAAATTTGAAGTTTAGAGCTTAAATTTTGTGCTAAAAACAAGTATAAAACGGCTTTTATGTTTTTAACCCCAACTTTTATTTCGTATTAATATATAATCTTTAAAAAAATCGTTAACCCTTCTTGGTAGGGGGTCAAAAATGACCCATTCAATAAAAAGTATATATTTTTTCATATAAAATTAATTTGTGGCAATCTATTAGATTACTTTAAATCAGCCCTTAAATCTCACATATTTAAGATATCTTTAACCCACATTGGCCGGGGTCAAAAATGACCCCGGCAAAAACTTTTAGGCATAGTGCTTGAATTTTTTGATATCAACAAAATATATATTTTTTATTGAATGGGTCATTTTTGACCCCCTACCAAGAAGGGTTAATGATTTTTTTAAAGATAATATAATAATACGAAATAATAGTTGGGGTAAAAAACACAAAAGCCGTTTTATACTTGTTTATAGCACAACATTTTAGCTCTAAACTTCAAATTTTCTTCGGGGGTAATTTTTGACCCCCAGCCAATGTGGGTTAAAGACGTCCTAGATCGGTAAGATTTCATGGCACACTTATTGTTATTTAATAGAATGCCACGACACCATAAAACAGTTAATTTGCCCAAAAATTAAATTTATAAGATTTTATTAATCCAAATTATTGATAAAACCAACATTTCCTTGAAATCCGCTAACTTCCCCCCGCGATTCCCAAAAAGTGGCTCGACGGATATTCGCCATATTTCACATTTTTCTTCTCCAAGGTGTTTTTAATGAATTCAGAAAGAAAAAATGGTATATTTAAAATTTTTTTTTAATAAAATTTTGAAATTTTGAAAAAAGGTGTTTTGAGAAGGCCCCCAAAATCAAGCCATTTTTTTGGTATCAAGTTTGAACGGGTTAATGATACCGTAAAATCTTTAAATTTCATATTTAAGTATTTACGATCAAATATTATACAAAAATAATTTTTTAATTATTTTAATAAAAAAAACTTAATTTTTTTTTTTTTTAAGTCCTTTTTTGCGAAAACCCCAATTTTGAGGCTCAAAGTGGAGACAGAAGATTAACTCCGATCGGGGTGATATTTTGCATGTGAGTTACCCTTAGGGGACCGACACTTTTGGCGGGTATTAGAATTTGATCAGAGAGAAAATCCCAAAAACGAGCCATCCTAGTGTGCACTTGTGTGTGATTATAAAGAGGAAACCCTGTATGTGAGTGTGTATGTTAAGTTGACAAATAGCCGCCCTTTTCCATGGGGGGTTAACAAATTTATTGCTCATTTTGCTTTCATTACAAAAACAAGAACAACAATTGATTGTTATTTCCAACATGTTTGCTGTTGACCCTCAAATATTAATTTATTACGGTACAATGGAGACGACAATATTACATTGACTATTACATACATATACCGGTGCATGCAATGGTATTGGTTTTGTAATATCAAATGGTTTAGAAAGTTTTTTTTTTTTTTTTGCTAAGCTTTGAAAACCCCAGAGATTTGGAAAGTAAAACGGAATAAGAAATAGAGTGTAACAATAGTTTGTAATTTGGAATTCCTAAAAAAATTTTGAAACGTTAACGGATATTCAACAGAGTTTTTTGCTTAAATACCTATAGTACAAGTATGGGGATATTCCGTGTTTAACACAACGAAATATCGGTCGAGCACCCCAAAATATATGTATTGTTGATCGATGATACTCGAGTGTTATAATGACGACGGATTAAACAATACATTAGCTTAAAAGAATTTTATGCTGTCCCTGAGAAAAGAATTTTATACTGTCACCGAAATATTGGTGAAATAAAGAAAAGAATATTTTTAAACTGGACCTCGAGCTTGAATATTTATTTCATTTTTTTTATTTTATTTTATTTTAATTAAAAAAAAAAAAAAAAAAAAAGAGCTCAAATAACGCATTTATTATTTTATTTTATTATAATTACAAATTATATACTAATTTTACCTAACCGATAACTGATAACAATGACCCTCGTCTTGTTGTAGCGAAACAGTCCAAAGCCTCTGGTGGGAATCGAACCCACGACCCCCAGACTCATGCACTCAAAAAATTATGTTATTAACTGTTTGTAGTTTATTTAAAAAGTTTTCCGTTTAGTCGTTTTTAAAAGAAAAAACATTTGTTTGATGTTCAGTTTTTATTAATGACTACTACAGTCTTTTGTTTCAAAAATAACACACTAAAAAATAAAGACTTTCATTAACATTTAATTTTTAAAGTCATTAATTTTTGTTCTGTAAGTAAAAACTACTGATTATTCTTTTGATTTTTAATGATTTGTGAAAGTATTTTTTTTTTAAATTGTTGGTATTTTTCAATGAAATATTATTAGTTTTTACCTACACAAGTCAGTTATTTTTTTGTAAAAAAAAAAAAATCAAAAAATTATTTATAGAAATATAAAAACATGTTTGTATCAAGTGACTTTGGCACGATGGGTAGAGTGTCTGGCCAGAATGTAGTTGATTGCGGGATCGATTTCCCAAAAATGTTATTAAAAATTTTTAAAAAAATATTTCAATAAAAAATTGTAAAAAATTGTAAAAAATTACCTACGAAATCATTAATTTTTATTGTTTTCGTAGGTTATTTTTTTAAAATTTGTTGGTAAAAATAACAGAACTATCATTAATTTTTAATATTTTCGTTGGTTATTTTTTTCGAATTTGTTGGTAAAAAAGAGTGAAAAAAAAAGTAATTTTTTAATGTTTAATGTTATTTATTTAAAAAAAATTTGTCAACAGTAAAAAATAAATGTTGATGTTTGTGAAAACAAATGAATAATTACTGGGATGGTTTTCAATTGTTTATTCACTGGTTTTAAGTGTGTTTTTCATTTGTTTTTGCCTACAAAATATTTTGAGTGTGGGGTCAAATTTCGACCTTTTTATTTATAAATAATAAATGCGTTATTAGAGCTCGAGGCCAATATTGAGATAAATTTTCGGCAATTAATAAAGAAAATTTATCTCAATATTGGCCTCGGGCTCAAATAACACTTTATAATGAAATTTATTAATGCAAAAATTACATGTTTTTCCAGTGATATCCCAGAGTTTGACTGTAAAAAAAGAACAATTTTCGAATGTGACTACCAAATTTTAGCTCCGCCGATTTCTGAAAATTTTTCTTGCTGCAACAGAACCATTTGATTGGCAATACATTCTACTATACCAACGATTTTATTTTCTGTCTATAAAAATATTTTATTGCACTCATTCGTAACGTCTTTCATTTTAACATTTTCTAGAGTCATATAAAACCTTGTAACGTGATTTTTAAACACATTCTTTACATACTGTGCAATTCAAGAAAATAAACTTATATAAATGCATAAAAATATTTCTGGGAACACATATACAAACTCCTACATTGACATATTTTTGTATACTAGGGCGTCCCGTCAAATCTAAACTTTATAATTTCGTGTCGTAATACCTGCCGAACGATGTCATGGAATTGTGGAAAAGATTTATGAACAAATTGCGAGTACATCTTCAGTCGGCAACCAGCGGTCAAATTTAAAAAAAAATATCAGTTCCCAATTTTTTGACCAAATCATGTTTAAAAATTAGAAAAACTTTACGAGGAAATTATTAAAAAAATTCCAAAATAGCGATTTCGATCTGCAGATGCTAATTTTTTTTCAACATTAAAATTATTTTTTAACCAAATTGGTCTTAAAAGTTCAAAAATTTTGAAAAATATCAAAAAAAAAGAAAACAAAAACAGATTTTGGTTTAAAACTGCTGATCACCGATTTTGGCCCACATGTGCAAATCATCATTTCTGGACCAAAATCATGTTTTTATATATTTTTGATATTTTTCTCAGAATATACTAAACAACTTTGAAGACCAATTTGGTAAATAAATAATTGATATGTTTCAAAATCAGCAAAAGTGGAGCAAAATCGATATTTTGGATTTTTTCGTACATGAATTTTGGTCAAATAACGTAATTTCTTTCAAACTTGACCGGTGGTTGCCGACTAAAGATGCCCTTGCAAAATTTTTTCACAAATTTTTCCACAATCTGCTTTTCGTGGCCATCGTTTGGCAGGTATAACGACACGAAATTTTAAAGTTTAGATTTGACGGGGCGCCCTATTGTATACTGTGGTCAAAAGTAAAACCGCCCAAAACTTGTTACACATGAAAAATTCAGAGAAGTCGAAAATGTAAAATACATTTTTAGTGGTTGTCGATTTTAATAAAGAAATTGGCTCTTTTTTCTATCAGAAAATTAAAGGTATTTTGAAGATCTGTCCCTTATGATCGAATCCTCGACCATCGGCCGAGACACCCCAACCTTAATATCGTCTCTTTTATATATATTTTAAGTTTCAGGCAAATCGGTTCATAAGGGTTTATATTAGAGATGGGCACGTGAGGTATTTTTGACTCACACTCACTAACGCTCACGAAAGGAATTTTTGAATCACGCACACTTACTCACGGGCATATTTTTTCTACTCACACTAACTCACAATCACGTGAGTTAATTTAATACAACTCACACTCACGTGCACTCACGCAAACTTCACTCACACTTACGTTGACTCACACTCACGTTGACTCACACTCACGAAACTTTTATTTATACAAAAAAAAATCAAAAACTAAAATGTCAAAAATGTTCAGTAAAATTTAAAGTTCAGCGAAATTTTAAATTTTTTTTGCTTTTTGTCAAACGAAATCTTAAGCTTAGACGAATTTTACAAGTTTTTGCAGCTTTTTCTGTTACGAAAGGAAATATGAAGAGAAAACAAATCACGCAACCTCACGCAAAAATATTGACTCACGCACCTCACTCACGCAAAAATCTTACTCACGCGCACTTAATTACGCATTTTTTTTCCACACACAATCACTTGAGTAAATGACGCGTGATGACGCGTGAATCACGTGAATTACGCTCTAATCTGTTCATGTGCCCATCTCTAGTTGATATACTTTCCTTGTTAGAGATTAATTGATGTATATTGCTGGAAAACATAAACTTTCCGAATTCTTTACTAACAAATTGTATAGCCACAAATATACAGTCATACATTCTAACAAAAAAACTGTTATTGACATCTATAAACAAAGACGTAATTGACGACAATTGTCGTCGTAAGAATGTATATTAATAACTGTCACCAACAAATGTGCACATGAAAAAAAAATATGCACTCATTCTTTAGCTCACATGTTCATACAGTGACGCATACATCCTTGTAAGGACAGGTTAAGTAAAACATTATTTACCCAGCATAGACTTGGAAATGATCAAATGAAACCTTTAAATGTAATTTACCAGAAAAGTTGAAAAAAGGAACAACATAAAAAGAAGAAAAAGGAGGAAGTGGAGGAAGGAAGTAAAGTGCATATTACACATACCACTTCTTTTGGTGTTATGATTTTTAAATGGGTGAAGAAAAAAAGTTAAAAACTTGAAAAGCGCATGCTCTTGCTAAAAGATATTACAAAGTTACACTTATAACAGAGAAAATTTTGATTGGTGAATTCTTGTTTTGTTGTAATAAGTTATTAAATATATTATTTCAAATGCTACTTGCAGAAGTTGATAGCACATCAGAATATATACTAGGTGTGTTCCAGAACTTTCCGGGTAAAGTTCGGTAAAATAAGACAAAATCAAAAAACCTCTCACGATACCACAAAAATGTGCAAAATTACGGGAACGCAAAAAACACATTTCAAGCCCAAAATAATAGAAAATGTAAACAAACCAATACGCTAAAATATTTTCGTAAGAAACTTTACTTTAAACAAGAGACCAAATTGTAAAAGTTTATTTTAATAACAAATTATCTTTTTTTTGTGTTGAAATAACACATTTCCTTAGTTTAGTTTTTTATTTTATTTAAATTTCCAATTTAGCTTTACAAAAAAACAGCTGTTTTTCAACATCTGACTGTTACCAATTTACCCGAAAAAAAGTGCGGGTAAGTTCGGCAAAAAGAGAAACTAATTTATTCTCTCAAAAACTCTCTCATTTACCCAATTTTTGCGTACGGGAACGCTGGTTTGGGTACCCGCGGGCACCCGCTGTAACGTTGTGGAACGAACCTACTATCTACACATACATACTAATACTATAAATGGGAAATGTTTGAATATACAAATAGTGAAGAAACATGATTGCGACAACCATAATGAAGGGGCAACATAGTATAATTGTTAATTTAATCATAACATGATTGTGGCGATCATATTATGATCATCGCTTATCATCTATCTATATAAATAAAAATCAATTGTTGTTCGTTGGTAAACGCATCAGTTGCGAACGGCTAGACCGATTTGAAATTTTTTTTTTTTTTTTTGAAATGTTCGTCATAGTCCAACTTAGGTTTTTATGTAAAAAATTGACTAAGTCCACTTTTACGTACACTTTTTTCGATTTATCTAAAATCAGAAAACGGCTGCTCGACTTGTGTAATTTTTAATTAAAATGTTCGTAGTAAAAAAAAAATCGAACACGACCACTTTTACGCCCACTTTTTCAATTTATTTAAAATCTGAGAATGGCAAATATATTTACGCTCACTTTTCCTGATATATGTGGGGCACTCCATGTCAAATCGGACACTTTGAATATTTTTTTTTAGATTTTCCCAATTTGTTGAAAGTTTTTAGTACCCTTCGAAAACTCCTTCGTGGTAAACTTTCAGATTTTTTTGATGAACCGTTCAAATAATATCAAATTTTTAAAAATTGGTAGTTTGTTCCTTTACTCAAACTTCTTTTACTCATAACTTCTTCAATAATGGTTCAAATTGGAAATTTTTGTTGTCTAAAAAATTTTTTTTTTAAGTACTGTAAAAAAAATTCTTAAAAGTGCTCTAGTATGCGATTTTTAAGTTTTAAAATTTAAATCTCATTTTTGAAAAGTATGTTGTTTTTTTGATTTTTTTGGTGTAAAACTTCTATCGATTCTACAAATTGTTTGTCCAGTAGGACCGTGGGATAACGATTATTACTATTTTTTTTAATTTTTTGAAAAAATTTTATTGCAACTTTCTAATCTTTACATCATTTCTACTATTACAATAGTACGTCATATTGGGGATAGCAAGAATGACCGCCATTAATTTTTACGCCTGAACATTTTTTAAGAACAAACTAATACTTTATCTCAAATTTCTAAGGGTGCTCCCATACAAAATGACATATTGTAAAATTTGCTCCAACCGCTCTAACTGCCCTAAGAGTTCCCCTAGAACAGTCAAATGTATGACCGACTCACAATATTTTAAGTCCAAACATTTTCTCTGAACACACCCTACCCTCAATCTTTAAATCTCAAGGTGGTCCCAATACAATTTTTTTTATTTCTTATAAATTCGTTTTATTTAAACCTTCAGCATCCCTTGGATATGTGCCCTTCCAATGATCCTTTGGGTATGCCCAAACATTAAAATGTAAACAAAATTTAATATTTTATATACGAAAGTTATTTGTTTTTTATACCTTACACCACTCTGTGGTACAGGGTATAATGAGTTTGTGCTGATGTTTGTAACTACCTGAAATATTGGTCCTAGACCTACCTTCAAGTATACCGATGGACTCAGAATTACTTTTTGAGGCCATTTAGCGATGTCCGTCCGTCCGTCTGTCCATCTATCGGTTTAAGCACGATACAGGTCGCAATTTTCAATCAATTGGCTTGAGATTCGGAACTTAAGCGTCTTTTGGAGAAAATCGGTCCATGTTAGGACCTAGCCCCCATACAAACGCCCCCTTTGGATTAGGCTTAAATGACTCTAATATCCGTATTATACTAGATATCGCTTTGAAATTTAACAGGTAATACAACTTTGTATGAGCAAATCATCATTCCAAATTTCAAAGGAATCGGGTCAGTCATTTTGGTATTCCCCTTACAAACCACCCTCCCGATATTTACATAATTCCTCCTAAATTCATAAAAATTCAAATATTTGATAAAAAATTTATTTTTAGGTTTAAACTTGTACTCTAGTAACCTAATCAAATCGGAATATAATTGGACTATTTTTGGACTGGGGGACTACCCCATATAAAAATTTCGACTGATATTCGGTTAAATCGGTCTATTGGCAAAAAAATTATCGAATTCCCTAAAATTTGATCTGTATGTGTTTTCTACACTTAATAAATATCTAATAAAAGACAAAACCAATCGGTCCATGTTCGGACTTGGGACCCATTTTCCGGAAAACACTGGTGTAGGGTATCATATGGTCGGTCTTGACCGACTAAAACTTTCTTACTTGTTTTAACATGATAATGTTTTTAGGCTGGTGTCTAATTTAAAAAAAAAACTTGCAGGACGCCACTTCAGTTTACTATATAAGTAAACGATTAACAAAAAAGAAAATAGGAATTACTGTTTTCATTTTCTTAAAACTAAAAATTTTAGTAACTTGAGTTTGTAACTTGGATAATAATTCACCTCGGGGTGAATAAAACAAATATTGACCAGCTGGTGAATAAAACGTAACATAATTATTTTGCATGAATATTTTTTTATCATTATTTTTTTTTTTTTATCAATACTATTATTTTCATCAATATTTTTTTTTTTCATCAATATTTTTTTTTCATCAAAATATTTTTTTTCATCAATATTTTTATTTTCATCAATATTTTTTTTCATCAATATTTTTTTTTTTTCATCAATATTTTTATTTTCATCAATATTTTTATTTTCATCAATATTTTTTTTTTTCATCAATATTTTTTTTTCATCAATATTTTTTTTTTATAAATATATTTTTTTTTTTTTCAATATTTTTTTTATTAATTTTTTTTTTATTAATATTTTTCTTTCATCAAATTTTTTTTCATCAATATTTTTTTTTTCATTAATATTTTTATTTTCATCAATATTTTTTTTTTCATCAATATTTTTTTTTTCATCAAGTTTTGTTTTTTGAATCAATATTTTTTTTCATCAATATTGTTTTTTCATCAATATTTTTTTCTATCAATATTTTTTTTCCATCAATATTTTTTTTTATCAAAATTTTCTTTTATCAATATTTTTTTTTCATCAATATTTTTTTTTGTCATCACTGTTTTTTTTTTTTTCATCAATAGTTTTTTTCCATCAATTTTTTTTTATCAATTTTTTTTTCATCAATATTTTTTTTCATTAATATTTTTTTCATTAATATGTTTTTTTCATCAATATTTTTTTCATCAATATTTTTTTTTATCAACATTTTTTATCTAAATTTTTGCTCCAGGGGGTTTACCGTTATACACTCCAACCACAGTATTGGGATATACTCACTTTGTCATTCCGTTTGTGACGCATCGAAATATCGGTCGGGGACCCCATAAAGTATATATATTATTGATCCATGATCGATTCTAAGACATTCTGTGAATGTCCGTCTGTCCGTCCGTCCGTCTGTCTGTAGATAACACAATGCAGTCCTAAATGAAACAGCTAAACTCCGGAAGTTTGGCACAAATATGTCTCATGTTCATAGGCGTGTTAGGTTCGTGAATGGGTAAAATCGGGCCAGGGGGAAAGAGTTCCCCCTTGAAGAAATGAACCATCCTCTGAAAAAATAAAATATTTTTATATTTTTTTTTTATTTTTGTTAAATAAATGAAACATTTGGTATATTTATCGCGATCGAAAGGTACTCTCAAAGTCACCCACTGACACCCATCACCCCTCCCCCGCAAAAAAACGTCCCGACAATTTTTTTTTTTGTTTAATTTTTTTTACATTTGGAGGGTATAAAAGATTCGGCACGGCCGAATTTAACACTCTCACTTGTTATAATTAAAAACTTTTTTTCATAAAAAAGTTTTTTATCAACAAACACAGACAAAGAGATTGATGGATATCACTAAAATGTTTGTGAAACGTTTACGGATCAATAATATATCAACATAATGGGGTCCTCGAACGATATTTCGATGCGTTTAGCATGGAATGATAAATTAGTATCGCGTTATTTTTTCTAGAAAAATTTTGCTTTAGAAAGATCACCTATTTATACAGCAAAACATAATTATGATTCAATAATTTGGGCAAGAGTACAAACTTCACAGACTTTTTTTTATTTAGTACGATAAAAAATAATGATGACTAATATAAATAAGCCATTCCTGACCAATTATAAAAAAAAAAAACCAAAAGTGGGTCAAATTGACCCAAGGAGTGTAGAAGGTATAATCAGTTTCTACCGGTCCAGTGGTGCGTCCTAGAGGGATCATTAGTGAGACCAACCCCCACTTATTTCTACCCACCAAAATTTTTTTCAAAACATACCTTTTACTATGAAATTTTTAGCACTGATGGGTAGGGTCGCTATTTGATATCGGAAAATCAATTTTACTAATTTTGTGTTGGCATATTTTAAATATAGGTCAACGATATGTATCTTTAAAATTGAATTTTTCAAATTAATTTTTTTTTTTCTTGTAAAAATTTTAATGAAATTTTTGTATACAAATTATTTTTTTTCAATTACTTACAATTTTATCTGAATACAAATAAAAATGATCAAATTACAGAAATCGTGTTTTACAACATCACTTTACATGTAATGTAATAAAAAAAATTAAAGTAGAAACAAGATATTTATTTTTAGATTAAAAACTAAAACTACTTTTTGTAATAAAACAAAACTATACAAATAACATACAGACATACAATAGTTTGAAATAAATAGTAAAATTGTAACAAATCCCCACCTCTCGTGTATAAAACATTCAAATAAATTAGAATTGAAACAATAATGCAGTCCCATATCGCGTGACTTGACAACAATTGGCTTTATAACCGTGTTGTTTTGTTTCATTCGTTACTCTAACTTTTTTTTTTGTAACAACAATTCATTTGGGAAAAGTGCATGTGTGTAAGTAATGCAATAAATAGTTATAGTGTTGTAAAATGTTTAAAGGATGAAAAACAAAAAAAAATACCAACTAACTAAATTGTTTTTAAATTCTAGTTAAAATGCACTTCAATGATAAGACAGAAAAAAGGAAACTTCGAATTTGGAGTAGTGGTAACAAAAATTCAAATAAAGTTTAAATATATCAGATGGTAATAAAATTACAACATTGTTGTTTAAAAAACAAAAACAATACTAACAAGTTTTCAACGAGTTATATGAAGTATAAACAATAACAACAGAAAGTATAAACAATAACAAAACAGAAGAAAAAGCAATAATAATAATCCTTAGTTCAGGTGAAATGATAAACAATGGGATTGAAGTAGAGATATGATAAAAATATTTTAAGAAAGAAGTATCTAGATCAAGGTCACATTTTTATACCCTACAACCAACCTACACACTTTGTCAAGAAAATCAAGAAAGTCAAGGAAAAAAATATAGCTCGAGGTCAAATTTGGATACCCTTAAATCAACCTACTCGCCTTGTCATCCCGTTTGTAACGCATCAAAGTATCAGTCGGGGACCCCATTCCAAATCGGACACTTTGAATTTTTTTTTTTTAGATTTTCCCATTTTTTTTTTTAATTATTAGTAGCCTTTAAATCTCCTTCAAGGTAAATTTTCAGATTTTTTTGATGACCCGTTCAAAACATATCGATTTTTTAAAAATTGGTAGTTTGTTCGTTTACTCAAACTTCAAAACTTTTGTTTTTTTACGTACTTTTAAAAAAAAAATACAGAAAAATTCTTAAAAGTGCTCTAGTATGGGATTTTTAAGTTTTAAAATTTAAATCTCATTTTTGAATTTTTAACATGATAATGTTTAGGCTGGTGTCTAATTTTAAAAAAAGTTGCAGGACGCCATCTCAGTTTGACGATATAAGCTAAGAATAAACGAAAAAGAAAACAAGAATTACTATTTTCATTTTCTTAAAACCAAAAATTTGAATAACTTGGGTTTGTAACTTGGATAATAATTCTCGTGGTGAATAAAATCGTTTTTCACCAGCTGGTGAATAAAAAGTTACATAATTATTTTTCAACAAAAAAAATTTTTTTCATCATTTTTTTTTTTTTTTATCAATTTTTTTTTTCATAATTTTTTTTTTTTTTTGTTTTATCAATTTTTTTTTTCATCAAACTTTTTTTTTATCAAATTTTTTTTCTAATCAAATTTTTTTTTCATCATTTTTTTTTTTTCATCAAATTTTTTTTTTCATAAAATTTGTTTTTTTCATCATTTTTTTTTTATAAAATTTTTTTTTTTTCATCAAATTTTTTTTTTATTAATTTTTTTCATCAGCTTTTGTTTTCATCAATTTTTTTTTTTCTTTTCATAAATTTTTTTTACATAAATTTTTTTTTATCAATTTTTTTTCGTCAATTTTTTTTTTCATTAATTTTTTTTTCATCATTTTTTTTTTTTTCATCAAAATTTTTTTTTCATAAATTTTTTTAACATATTTTTTTCATCAAATTTTTTATTATCAATTTTATTCTCACCAATTTTTTTTTTCATAAATTTTTTTTATATCAAAAAATTTTTCTTTTGATCAAAAACTTTTTTTCATTAAAATTTTTTTCACCAAAAATTTTGGGTTCATTAATTTTTTTTTAATTTTTACCAAAACTACTTTTTCACCAAGTCTTAGGTTTTCGCATAAAAATTTTCCATTTTTTTTATCAAATGTACATAAAATAAGTGAGAATGTTATATTCTTTGGTGCCGAATCTTTTATACACTCCAAAATGTAAAAACACTTTTTTGCACTTATTTTTGTACTCACTTACGAAATGTACAGCTCTTTTGGATTTTTAAAGGGGTCCTCGACCGATATTTCATTTCGTTTTGCATGGAATAGCAAGTACACCCAAATTTTCCGCAAAACATTAACATGATTTAATGTTTTAGGCAAGAGTACAAAATTCGCAGGCATTTTTTTGTTTAAAACTTCTATCGATTTTTGTAAAACATACCTACGCACTATTTTAACACCCCATACTCCCATACAAATTATAGTTGGAGCAAATTTTATGAAAATATAATTTTGAATGGAAGCCCACTTAGGGAGTGCAGATAGGGCGTAGGTATGTTTTACAAAAATATATGGGGTCCGTCACCCCTCTCGGACGCACCATTGGACCGGTAGAAGCTGATTAAATAAAACAAATTTACAAAAAATAAAAAAATATTGTATGGGGACCGCCTTAATAGTTAAAGATAGAGGGTAGGTGAGTTCAGAGAAAATGTTTGGATTAAAAAAATATTGTCGGTCGGTCATTCATTTTATTGCTCTAAGGGCTCTCGTAGGGGAGTTAGAGCGGTTGGAACAAATTTCAAAAAATATCATTTTGTGAGGGAGCCCCCTTAGGAATTGGAAATAGGGTATTAGTGTGTTCCAAAGAAATGTTAAGACGTAAAAATTAATGGTGATCGGTATTGAAAATGGCCCCTCTATGACGCACCATTGGAGCAGTAGAAATGTTTTTAATATTGGAAAACTACAATAAATTTTTTTCAAAAAATTTAAAAAAATAGTAATAATCGTTATCCCACGATCCCACTGGGCAAAAAATTTGTAGAATCGATAGAAGTTTTACACAAAAAAATTTCAAAAAAAAATCGAAGAGTACAAACATTTTCAAAAATGAGATTTAAATTTAAAAACTTAAAAATCGCATACTAAAGCGTTTTTAAGAATTTTTCTGGATTTTTTTTTAAAAAGAACGTAAAAAAAATTGGACCATTATTGAAGAAGTTATGAGTAAAAGAAGTTTGAGTAAAGGAACAAACTACCAATTTTTAAAAATTCGATATCTTTTGAATGGGTCATCAAAAAATTCTGAAAATTTACCACGAAGGAGTTATCGACGGGTACTAAAAACTGAAAACAAAATGGGAAAATCTAAAAAAAAAAAAATCAAATTGTCCGATTTGACATGGAATGCCCCATATATATTTATGATCCCCGATCGATTTTAAGACATTCTAGCGATGTCTGTCTGTCTGTCTGTGGAAACGGTGATCACGGCCAAAATATTAAACGGAAACTTAACATATTTGTTAGAAGTTTTCTCAAGAAGTTTGGTGTTGCACGTGAGGGATATCGGTTCAGCGGATCAAAAGTTACGAACGAAAATGTAAGGACACCTCAACAATTTTAGTACATTCAACATAACCTAAAAATACAAAATGCTTAAAATCAGTGGCTCGTTGACATATGTGAACATAATTAAACACCAAATGGTATTTAAACAAGTACGAACATATTTGTTGACAAAAAAAAAATCGCGGATTTTTTTTTACCAAATTTTTTTTTTCGCGGAAATTTTTTTTTCAAAATTTTTTTTTAACTGAATTTTTACTTAGTTCAGTTTGAGTCCATAATAATTATTTGTAAGAAATAATAACTGTTGTACACTCAAAAAAATAAACTGGTAAAACGCCTGGTAAAATGCCTTGTAATCCCATTCTACCATTATTTAACAATTTTCCTTGTTTTTTAACAAAAAATCTTGTACTTTGCTCAAACGAGAACTACAGTTTTATTGGTAATTTTACAAGTTTATTTTCGTAATTGTATTCTACCATTTTGAAAGGTTATCTTACAAAAAAAAACTGTAATTTTACAACAAAGTTTTTATTACGAGGATTCTAGTTGAATTACAAAAAAAAACTTTATATTACAAAAATTATGTTTATTTATGTTGTTTAACAAAAAAACTATTTTTTTTTGTATTTTTTTTATTGAAAAATATTTAAAAAAAGTTGACAAAATTTTGAAAAATTTATTACGAGGATTAATTTAAGGAGGAGTAGTTAATTTACAAAAAAAAAACAGTTATTTTACAAAAAAATGATTTTATTACGAGGAAAAAAAAATTTTTTTTTTTAAATTTACCATTTTGGTTTGTAAATTTACCATTTTTTTAATTAAACATATTTACCATTTTTTCTTGTAAGTTTATAATTTTTTTTTGTATTTTTCCGGTTTTAATACAGTATTTTTACCAATTAAATTGGTTATTTTACCAATTTTTGGTGCATTCAAAATTACGAGAAAATCCTCGTAATTTTACGAGAATTTTACCTACGTCATATTTTACGAGAATAGCCTCGTAAAATCACGAGATTTATTGGTAACTTTACAAGTTTTTTTTTTTGAGTGTATAATGAGAAAATCTGAAAAAAAATCAAGTGAAAACACAGGCTAAGTGGAGATGTCGATATGAAACAAAAATTCAAACTTTTTTTTTTTGTTAAATACTTTATTATCTGGATTATTGAATCTGCCTATTCTTGGCCTAACAATAAGTGTATAAATCTTATAAAACTAACTTAAATACTAGTTACTCCCTAGGAGCCATTTTGAAGAACGGGCCTCTAAATTAAATGGGCGGTAAGTCAGCACGTTGCAGTCTGGTGTGCGTTTGGGTTCGAGTAAGGGCTCTCGCCAATGTATTTGGGTGGTTCCTGAGCTTTTCAACGTATTTCGTTCTGATGTCATTAAACTCTTCTCTTACAAACGGAATATTTAAGTCCTGGTGAATGTTGATATTTCTGACGTACCAGGGAGTTCCCGTAATGATCCTCAGAATTTTGGATTGTGCCCTCTGTATAAGCTCAATATTAGACATACCCCACAGTTGGATACCATAAGTCCATATTGGTTTTATAATACAATTATACAGGATGACTTTAGAGTCAAGGCTTAGCTTTGATTGCTTTTTAACTAGCCAATGTAGTTGGCAGGCTTTTAGCTTCATATGAAGCCTCTTGGCTTCTAAGTGTTTTCGCCATGTAAAACGTCTGTCCAAGTGAATACCAAGGTATGTAACACTCTCAGACTGTGGGATAATTACACCATTTAATGAGACAGGGGAACAAGACCCCATTCTAAATGTAAACGTAACGTGCTTGCTCTTAAGTTCATTTACTTTAATCCGCCAGTTCTTGAACCACGTCTCCACAGCTGTAAGATGGTTGTTAAGTCTCAAGGAGGCAACATATGGGTCTGAGTGAGTGCTTATTAAAGCAGTATCATCCGCAAATGTTTATGTTGTAATATGTTCAGATATCGGCAAGTCTGACGTAAATATGAGATAAAGAACAGGGCCGAGAACACTTCCTTGAGGAACACCTGCATTCATTTTATAATCAGAAGTTGTGGTTTCTTGATATTTCACCCTGAAGTAGCGATTAAGAAGGTAAGACTCTAAAAGTTTGTGTGTAATAGTTGGTAGGTGATGTTTTATCTTAATATATAAAAACGTTTGTGCCGGGTACGTGTTACAAAAACTCAAGAACCGCTGGATCGATTGACACCAAACTCGGACAATATATAAGTTTAGTCAGGAGCCAGGTTTCTCTTAAGTTTAATAACGATAGGTGGCGCTGTTGTCGTAATATTACAATTTTTTTTATTTATGGTACGATTTGGCTAAAATTCACAAAATATATTTATTAAACAAAAATAAGTATCCTGACAAAATTTGGACCCGGTAGATGGCGCTGGGGAGAAATTATTTACAAAATTCTTTTGTTTTTGTATTTATGGTACAATTTTGCTAAACTTACAATATATATTTCTGAAACAGAAATACATTTCCTGATAAAAATGTTGAACCGGAAGATGGCGCTGGGGCTCAAGTTATTACAAACTTCTTAATTTTAGTCTAATTTCCCGGAATTTAAGATGGTATGTATTTTTCTTCATCATATTATTGTGAATGTATAAATGAACCCGATATGTGGCGTCAATGTTATGCTATTTAGATGTTCATATTTTTGGAGACATTTTACTCAAACTCAAAATGTATTTTTCCTCATGACAATTTCTTTTATGGGCATTCAAAAATAAAAAATTGTAAATATACTAAAAATTTTCTTAAAACAATTTGTAAAAGAATTTAAGTTTCAATAAAAAATAATAATTCAAAATTCCGGAAAATCCTATTTGTTTTAAAATAATGCCGACCCGATCTAGAGGAGGAAACATTGTTCGGTACACTCGACGCGCCCGATAATAATAGATTAGCAAATCGCGAAAGAATGCGTATAACCCGAGCTGCTTCGATCACCCCATTTAACCGTCTGGCTTTCGCTTACGAACCAGACATAAATTACAGTGCTCATGAGAAAATCGCTATTGGTGAAATGTCCAATTTATCAAAATTATTACAAACACTCCAATTTATCAAAATTATTACAAACACTGATGTTCAAGGTCGCAATTTTGATTCAACTTTTAAAATACAAGGAAAAGTACACCATTAATACTTTAATGTTTTAGATATTTCTTAAACACCCTTTTAAGGTCATGTCTTTTTTATTTAAATAAACGATATTTAAAATATAACAGAAAGAGTTTCACTTCATCTTGATTATGTTGCACTGCTACTTATCGTACTTAAGATTAATTTATAAAAAAATAAATAATTGGAGACAAAATCAAAATATTTCAGGGCAAAACAACGTTTGCCGGGTCAGCTAGTTTTATATAAAAGACCCTCGTGCCATACTTTATCGAAAGCCTGAGCGACATCCAGAAAAACGGCAGAACAATATTTTTTTTTCTTCAAAGGCTTTCCTAATCTCGCAAGTTATGCGGTTCACTTGCTCTATGGTTCCATGCTTTTCACGAAAGCCGAACTGATGAGCTGGAATACTGTTTGAACTTTCGATAATTGGAAGAATCTTTTGAAGAAAAACCTTCTCAAACAGCTTTGATAGGCACGGAAGTAAACTTATAGGTCTGTATGACGAAGTTAAAGTTAAATCTTTTCCAGGCTTTCCATATGTCCGGAAAGTAACCTATTTGCAAGATCTCATTAAATATTTTCGTTAAAACTTCGCCCTCTACCGGTGCTTTAATCTTAGTAGCTTTCCAAAGTGAATAGTTCCCTGAACTTTTATGCGATAAACTTTCTACATATACGCTATTTATGCGATCCTCTTCCAAATGAAGGGCTTTTCTAAGGTTTCTATTAGCTTCAGACAGCCTCTGCTTTGCAGCAGGGGATCTACTGTTTTGCCATTCTCTTCTTAGCCTTCTTTTGATGGCCAGTAGTTGCTCGATTTCAGAGTTAGAAACATAAAAATTGCGATTAGAGGAAGCAACGGTAACGGAAGACGAAGAGTGCTCTGCTGCTGATCTCAGAATGGACGTAAAGTCCTGGACACATTCACCTATATCCCCCTCACATTCCAAAGATGGATTAATGTGGATGTGGCTACTAATGTACTTTTTATATTTTAACCAATTCGTCTTTGACGAAGTGAGTCCACAGGGTGTCTTAACCGAAATTGGTTCATCGTAATACGTTAATATTACTGGAGAATGGTCTGAATTGAGATTAAATGATGTTTCAGCAGATAACTTACCTCTCTCGATATGTTTCATTATCCCAAAATCGATAAGATCGGGAATTTTTCCTGGATCTGAAGGCCAATAGGTCGGCTTGCCAGGCGATATAACGTCCAGACTATTTCTCCGATCAATAAGAGCACAGTAAAGCTGTCTTCCCCTACGGTTTATTAGACGTGAACCCCAATAGGTGTGTTCGCATTGTAGTCTCCACAAGCTAGGAAGCGATGACCAAGAGTCTTGAAAAAATTTTCAAATTGTATCTTAGATACTGAAAATCGCGGAGGACAGTAAACTGATGTCAGAGTTAGTCCTCCTCCTACACAATCAAGATGTATTGAGGTGGCTTGAAGGTAGATTGTAGAATAAGTTTCCATAGCATGGTGCTTAATTCTTCTTTTCACCAAAATACCTGTACCACCGTTAGCCTTACCGTCAGGGTGATTTGTTTTGTGGAATGTATAGCCTAGGATTTGAAAATTATATCTATTTGTGAGGTGGGTTTCTGATAACAATAACACATCGATGTTATTGTTGTGCAAAAAATTAGATATCTCAGCCTTGTGCTGGTTTACACTCAGCCTTGTGCTGGTTCAAACTTAACGGACATTTTTCAAGACTTGAAAAGTCCTACTAAGTGTTAACAATGGGAATAACACAATTTTGTTAAAAGAAAAGATTGATTAAGTTTCTGCCAAATGAATACAACACGAATGATGGTGAATACGTGTTATTCAACACAAAGAGGAGTAATTCCGATATTTAATTTGTTCAAAAGTTTCATTTAAATGGCTAATTTTAATCTGACACACATTAAGTGTGTGGCAGCCGAAGGAGTGAGACAAAATCTGTCGACATCACCTCGTAGCCTGTGTTGTCACGTGATTTTTGCTCTTGTTTAAGTAATTTCCTTTTAAATAAAGTTTTTTTAATAATCTTTTAGAAATTGTGGAGGGTATCACTACATTCGGCAAGGCCAAATTTTACTTTTTGACTTGTTTTTAATTGTCTTCTTTTTTAAAAAGTACAGGCAAAAATAAAAAAAAACAAAATACACGAGAGAGAGAGCATGTTGTCGTTTTTGTTTTATACTTCCCGGTGAAAAATGTTCATATATGAATCATATGTGGTCCAAATATGGACATGTATGTTCATATATGTAAATATATGTTACACATGCGAAAATTGGCGGCATGTGTACATATATGGCATGGGTTCATATATGTGCATATGTGTTCATATATGTTTCATATATGTCTGTCCATATGCCGCCAATTTTCGTATATGCTCATATATTAAATATATATGTTCATATATGTAATCATATGTGAAATATATATGATTCACATTTGAACATTTTTCACTGGGTTTACAAAAGCTACCAATACCTTTATAGACAGCGTTTGTTAAAAAAAAATACGATTTTGTTAGATTGACAAAGCTCTTTGTATTTATTGATATAAATTGTAGAAAAAATATGAAAAAAATCTGTTTTATTTACAAATCATTGAACATCAATAACAAACGGGTTATTTGTCTTATTGATAAACTGCCACTTATGATTTGTTGAAATTCCCCGTTTATTTTGAAATAAAATTATTTGACGTAGTTTGTTGAAAACAAAATCGAGTTTTTGTATTATTGACTAACTGGATGCCGTTTTTACTAAATGTTTGGTTGATATCAGTTTAGGACATTCACAATTGCTGTTTGTTGACTTGTATTTTATGATTTTATTTTATGTGTCTTGTAATCGCATTTTACCAATATGTGACAGCTTTCCTTTACAATGATCTTTTGACAATGGTCTTAATGTAATCGGATGAGTATTAAAATTCTCCGGCAATCTTCAAAATCTAAAAATAGTCCCGTCAAATTTACCTTGAAATCTTAATGAAAATGTTTTAACTCCTGGCCCAAAGTTAGATGTTAAAATAGAAACCACAGATAATACATAGATGAATAAGTGAATGAATAGTTGTTTAACATAGTTTTTTTTTTGTTAAAATGGTTTACAACCATGCTATGTATACCTAGAAGTTCTAACAGAAAAGTATATTAAGTAAAGTGGCTGGCATTCGTGCTTGAAAACACTTAAAACACTTTTCACCTAATAAAAATGTTAAAAAGAATAACAAGACAAGGGCTTGAATGATGCAAAATAATAAACTAAAAATAAAAAATAAATAAATAAAAAGTTAACTTTTTTTAAAAAAAATTGTGTTTATCTAGATTGTACCCATTTTTTTAGCAAATTTCATAAATAAAAACAACACCAAAAATAAAAATATGAGAGAGTTAATATTGACTCTTTTATAGCCAACAAAATGGTAACACGAAAATGAAACAAGTAGAAAAGTTAAATTCGACTTGGCCGAATCTATGAATGCCCTCCACAATGCCCTTTTTAAGTGATAGTAAATTTTCTAACGTGAAAAAAATAAAATTTTTGATTAGAAATATTTTATTTGTGTAAAACTATTTTTTTTCATTAATTTTTGAAAAAAAAAATAATTTACTAATTTTTTTTTTGAGTGTAAAATTTTTTTTGAGTGTATTTTATGTTTTCTTTAGTGTGTAAATATTTTTGAGTGACAAAAATACGTTGTAAAATATTTTTGTGACTTATAAATGTTTTTAAAACATTTTTAACGGGTTTTCACAACATAAATTTAAGGTGAAACTAATCTGAAATTTACGGTTTTGCTAATTACTTTTGAACCCCTGGACCGATTTGGCTGAAATTTAAAACGAACCGGACCAGAGGAACGGCAAATACTCCAGCATCCTCAGGATTGTCTTTCGAAATTTAGCGTGCTTTTTATCTCATAAATTCGCGAAAAACCCTTGCCGAAATTCAGTCTTTTACTCATAACTTTTGAACCACTGGACCGATTTCGCTGGATTGCTATACCAACCTGATCAGGTAAATACCCAACATATATACCAAACTTCAGGAGCCTCCGTAAAATCTTTCAAAAGTTAGCGTGTTTTCAACAGACAGACTGACGGACAGACGGACGGACAGGCAGACGGACGGATGGACCTAGCGATGTCGTCTTAAAATCGATCGAGGATCATGAATATATACACTTTATGGGGTCCTAGACCAATATTTCGAGGTGTTACAAACGGAATAACAAACTTATACATACCATCTATCACTAGAGTGGAGGGTATAAAAACACCTAAAAAGATAACAACAGGTCAAGGCCGCGATTATAACTCTGTTAAATTACAGAAAAGCTCTGCTAATTTAACAGAGTTGGTAATTTTACTATAAAACTGAGTAAAATGATTTTGACAAAAAAAATGTTAATTTACAGAGTTTCTAGTAAAATATTGGTTAAATAAAGAACAATTTACCAAAGAAAACTCGGTAAATCTACATAAATTTGTAAAATGCATTTGATGCAACCAAAATTTCACAGAAAAAAACTCAGTAAATTTACAGAGTTTAGTTAAATACCTGCTATTTTAAAATTTTTTATAATTTCTGAGAAGATTTTTTTTTTTATAACTTTTTGTGGTACTTTTTACAAGATATTTTCTTTAAATTTGTATTTTAACAGAAAACTCTGTCAATATCTGTTGAATTGAGATTACAGTCATTTTACAGAGTATTTTATGAATTTTTTTTGTTAAAAACTTTTTTAAAGCTTTCAGATCGTTAAAGCAATGTATTAATTTTTAACCACACTTCTTTGTGGAAAGGGCCTTTCTGAAAAAAGATATTCCAACAATTTTTGATGAAATTTTTTTTGTGAGCATTTTATTTTTCTTTTTGTTCAATAAAAAATTTAGTAAAAGTCAAAATTTCCCAATTATGGATGTTAAATTGAAATAATTGTGGATATTGAAACGGTTGAGTACAAACATTAACCCCCTTTCCGTATTTAACATAAGCCTATTTTTGCTGTGCTTTAACTTTCCAAAAAAAAAAAATCAATTAAATTTAATGAGTTTCATTTTCGCAATTTCCAAAAATTTATTGCCACTTCATAACTATTAAATTAAATTTGTACAAATAATATCTGCACTATGACATGAATATCGTGTACAACCATAAACACCATTAATGTAATTTCGCAAGAATAAACAGCAGAAAACCGAAGTAACAGTAAAAAAAAAAACATGTCTGGATGGGCAGTAATAATAAACGAACCGCAAAATCCATCCTATTTGTCTCATCATTAAATGCACATAAATCCAATTTTTATCTTGATTTTGCCCCCAACATAAGCTTAATGGGTTTTGAAAGCTTCTTCATAAAATACATAAATGTACAAAATGGATATGTGTATAAGGGGGGCAAATATTTATGTTCATTAAAAATCTCGAGCGTACAACAAAAAGGCAAATTTAATTGTGACAACCAAAAAAAAAAAAATTTCACTTGCAGCAACCAAAATTTTGATTGTTTTCACATAATTTTGATTTTTTTCACAGAATTTGGTTTGACATAACAGAATTTTTGTTGAAACATCTAAAATTTTGTAGTGATTATCAAAGAATCTGCTGCGATGGGAATCTATTTCAGAAAAAATTACCTTAAGGTATGAAATCATTTTATCAATCTGATGAGATTTTTTTAAATAAAACAGAGCTTAAATATTTTCTTCTCAGCCAATGACACAAATTATTTTCCTCCCTAATAAAAATACAAACACTCTCGTTTATATAAACTCATACATTCAAGAAACCTTAAGGATATTATTATGATTCATATGATGACAATATTGGATGTTTAATAATATTAAAAGGACACAAAATACGAGAAAATAAAACTGAGCAACATGAGATTTAGAGTTGCTAGATGGCATACCCTTCATCAACCTTCCTTGCAAATTGCAGAAGGGCGGTTGTGGGCTTTGGCAAAATAAAAACTTATTAAATACTGCCTGCCACGATTTCATCATAAAAATTCTGATCCATTGAGACATAAAATAAACGAAAAACGTACAATAAAAAATGACAGAAATATATAAAATTATAAAGCTAACAAATCCAAAGCCATATTATTGCGAATATGTGCAATTTGTAAGGATTAAAGCTTAAGCATTTTATTCGTTTTTTTTCTTTTTTAATATTCTCATATTGTACTTATGTGATTGTAACTGTTTGTTACAATTTCTACTACTCCTGTGAATACTTATATCGTCAATGATATATTTTCTCATTTTGTTTTCATAACATGTGGCAGTAAAAATATGAAAAACGAAATAAAAAATAATAATTTTGTAGAGGTTTTGGAAAGTTTCAGTTTCATCTAATACTTATTACAGTTTCACTGCATACTGTGGGTTAACGAAAATCAAAATTTTCAAAATGTTTGTTGCATAGAGTTGCAACAAACATTTTGAATCTCTATCTCTAAACTTATGCGAAGGTTCTCATATAAAAAAACGGTTTGGTTGAATTCCATAGAGCACGGACTTACTCATAGTTTTTCTCGATCACTATGTTTTGTACTTTTTGTAAGCAAATGTGTTGAAAAATTCCTTAATTAAAACTTCAAAATATTATAATTTTGTTGTTGTGCAACATATTTTAATTTGTTTTTTTTTTTTGGTTTTGTTTGAAATATATAAGTCTTACCAAAAAGTGAGTCGAACGGTTTTAGAGATATCGCTATTTGAAATTTACAAATAATGGCGATGTTTTCCTATGATCAAAATATTTAAAAAACAACCTCAAAATTTCTTTACCTAACCCAATTTATAGAGCTTGAGACAAACTTTCATTAAAAATTAATTTGAGCCAAATTCGACCAAAAAATTGTTTTTTTTTAGAAAATGTTCACCAAAAACTCTGAACTGTGATCGAAGGGTGCCATGGAATAAGATGTTCTGATTTGACTCAGACTAAGTTTAAATGTTTGTTTCAAGAACCAGGGAAAAGTGAGTGGAGAAAAATGTTCTGATAAATATCTATAAATAATTTTATTTTCCGGATTGACCCTCGTATCACATTTATTATTTACTCAATCTGGACGCTACCAAGCTTAAATTAAAGCTTAACAAATTACCTACATAACATCTGTTAAAATAATATTCGTTTGATATTAATAACGTTTAGTATTGTTAACTTTGTCTACTGCAAATTGCATCTACTATAAAAAAGTTTCCAATGTGTTGTCGCCCACTGTATATACTTTAGGGGGTCCTAGGCCAATATTTCGAGTTGCTACAAATAGAAGGACAAACTTATATATGCCCACTATCACTAGAGTGAATGGTATAATATAACCGTACGACAAAAATTAAAAAAAGTTAAACACGAACTGTATAATATGCGTTTGAAACTATGTAGAGACTAAACGTAGTAAAACTGCATTCACAGTTTTGCTTTTCGTGATCCTTTTTCCATTTAAAAGGACTTCATAGTTTTAGAGGATTACATTTTTTAGAATATTTTTTTTGTCCTATGATGTCACTAAATATAGCAAATGAAAAACGAGGATCTTCCCATATTTTCCCATTTTATAATTTTTACATAGCAGGAAAAAGGACGTAAGTTACGTCCTCTAAAAAATGTATCCTTCAATAGAAAAAACTAAATTTTTTGTGAATTTCAAGTAGCAATATGTATCTCGAAAGCTCTTCGATCGATTTTTATTTTATAGATGTTTTTTTTTTAATTTTCAAAAACTCAAAAACTTTGATCCCCATGTGCCACGGATATATTTAATCCGATTGTCCTCAAAGTTGTACCACTTAAGTTTTAGTCCTAGGAGAATGAAAATTTGTCCGGAAATTTTAAATCGGCAAAAAAAAATTTTTGCCATGCCAAAAATGCCTGTCTAACGCAACATGACACATAATAGTCGTTTTGATTTTTCCCAATTCCCGAAAAAAATTTAATTTAATAGGCATACAACGTATGTAATGCAAATCAAAGTACATACATTGCGAATCACATCAATAAGGAATCGAGTTTTTCACTTTTTAATCGAATATATCTTTGTAACGAATAGGCGGAAAAATATAAAAAAATGCACTAATAAGGGCCATTATCTATCTAATAATGTCAAATAAGAACAATAATCAAAAGACTAAAAAAAGTCCTTTAAAAAAATATTTTTCGGCAACTTGTTAAAAAATAAGTAGTTTTTTATGAATCACTTGAATACCGACCAAGTATGACCTGAATCCAATTTGTTATGAATACCAATTTCTTAAACGATAAAAACAAACCGGGTTTGTTTCGAATTTCAATAAAAATGAGACTCACAACAGCTCTTAGCTCTTTCAAAAAGAAAAAAGCATTGACTTTGAAGTTCAAAGTGTTAAAGGCCATTGAAATCGCGAAAATAATAGAGAGGGGCAAACCTGTTGAATGCATTTATTTATATGACATTAAGAACTATGGAAAAAAACACGAATGGACGCACTAAAATGGCAACAACAGAACGAGAACGACAGAAATTTTAAGAATTCCCTCGAATTCCACGTTGACAGGTTGCAAAATTCTCAAAGAAAGTGGGGATTTTGTGGGTATTTCTACAGTCCATCAAAATTTAAAATTAAATGAGCTCATAGTCTGTGGAAAAATTGCAAAAAAGCCACCCCTTAATTGCAAACTTAAGAAGCATCGATGATAACGTAAGGAACAGTGATGATGCCACAGTAGAATATCGCACCCCTTACCATAACGACACCTTCTATGATCTGTCTGCTATGCAAAAACTGTTTTTATTGTCTAAAATCACCGACAACAATTGTATCCGTCTAATGCAACGGTATTCATTTTTTTTTTCGTCGGAATAATTACTTTAAAAAAGTACTCAGACC
The DNA here is from genome assembly GCA_963921195.1 of Pegoplata infirma. Classification (NCBI taxonomy): domain Eukaryota; kingdom Metazoa; phylum Arthropoda; class Insecta; order Diptera; family Anthomyiidae; genus Pegoplata; species Pegoplata infirma. The sequence continues at coordinate 20,397,574 of OY992537.1, read as the reverse complement.
GTGTCATTGTAGTCGGCGAGCTATGAACTCACTTGACTTTTAAACGCGACGGACTGTACAAATACTCGCATTAACGCCACTTTCTTTGAGAATTTTGAACGGTGTCGGCGTAGAATTTTGAGGAATTTTTAAAATTTTTGTCGATCTCGTTCTGTTGTTGCCATTTTAGTTCGCCCATTTATGTTTTTTTCCATAGTTCTGAATGTTATTTAGATAATTGCATACAGCAGTTGTCCCCTTCTCTATTATTTCCGCGATTTCAACGGCCTTTAACACTTTGGACTTTAAAGTCAGTTCTTTTTGCTTTTCGGATGAGCTAAGAGCTTTATGAGTCCCATTTTCATAAAAATTCGAATCAAAATTGTTTTGTTTTTATTGTTTGAGGGATTGCTATTCATTTTAAATTGAATTTAGGTACTACTTGGTCTGAATTCCAAAATTATTCAAGTGACTCAGAAAAAACTAGTGATTTTTTAACAAGTTGCCGAAAAATATTTTTTTAAAGGACTTTTCTCAGTCTTTTGATTATTGTTATTATTTGGCATTATTAGCTCGATAATGTTCTTTACAAAGATATATTCGATTAAAAAGTGAAAAACTCGATTCGTTATTGATTTGATTCGCAGTGAATGTAATATTAAATAATTTGAAGCGCTGAACAGTAATTATTTAAATCGGTGGACCGGTTTTCGAAATATCGCTGCTTTATATGTATTTGCAAAAAAAATTACGGTTTTTCTTCGTTCAAAAAATTAAAAAAATAAAAATATTGAAATTTTTTCTTTTATCCTTTCATAGAGCTTGTGACGAACTTTCATTTAAACTTCATTTGGGCAATGGCCGATTGAACCCGAGGCCATTCGATCAAAGTTTTGGAAATTTGGAAAACTTCCAGTATTAATTCAAAAGTTTTATATAAGCCCTGTCAAAGAGTCAAGGCAAAATAAATTTGAGATTTTTTTTGGCCTTTGGAAAAAACTTCCATTTTTTGATTTTTTTTTGTCAAATTTCAAATTGCGATATCTCGAAAACCGTTCGACCGATTCTAAAAATTTTTTGATATTCTTTTTCAACATGCCATTAATAAAATTTATATATTGCAAGAGGTGGTTTTTATAAGAAAAACTTTGATCGAATGGCACTAACAAGGAAGGTCTTTCACAGGGCACCCACCGATTGTCCTAAAACTTGTACATGGGAAGAGGGGAGCAAACTTAAAGTTACCTGTTTTTTTTATAGCTGCACAATCTCACATTTAGCGGGTCAAAGAGCAGGGGGAAAAACAGGATTTTTTTTGCTTTTTTGAGGATTTTCCTATTTCTTAAAAATAAACTACTATATGATCATTTTATACGGGTCGAAAGTTTTTTTTAAAGGTCTATCCAATGGTGTATCGGTCGTCTCCAAATTGGGGTTCATTAAGTTCGTTATTGTCAAAAATGTGTAGTCGTTGGGGTAGTTTATATGGAGATGTATATACGTACGACCGCCAAAATCATATATAATAATCTCTATCAAAATTAAGCTGACCAGAATTTTTTCGTTTGGCGAAACTCCTGCTAGTTCGGGTTTTATACGGATTTTTCAGAAAGCCCTTAATTTTGTATAAGGTGCAACCCTTTTTTAAATTTATGATTGGCCAGCTAAAAACAACAGGTAACTCTTATTTTTTCCCACTCATTTCCATATTAAAATTTCAGGACAATCGGTGGGTGCCCTGTAAAAGAACTTCCTCGTAAGTAAAAGTAATCCGGTGTGCTCTATGTTTTGGGGTTGAGTATAAATTAAAGTTTGACTTAAGCTGTATGAAACAGTCAATGGAAAAAATGTTGAGGGTTTTTATAGAAAATTTGTTCAAAGTAAGAAAAACCATAATTTTTTTGAAATTTGCAAATAGTGTTATTTCTAAATCCGATTGAGTGATTTTAAAATTTTTTAGAAAGCGCATTAAAATTATTAAATATGATGTATGGTAAGACACAACCCATCACGGGTAAATTTAATCCGATTGGCCTCAAATTTGTTCCTGATTAGTATTTGGCCTAGGAGAATAAAAATTTACCCAGAAGCTTAAAAAAGGAAGAAAAACTTTTTTGTCATGAAATAATTTAATCCGATAAATAAAAATATCATTAAACAAATTATACTGATTTGATAAAGGATCGTCCCATAAGGATTTTAGATTGTTTTTTTTTTCAGTTTACTTCAAAACGCAAAAAATAATTTTATTGGGGAATTAAAATAAATTTTGCCAAAACTTTTGTATTTGGATTTTAAAAAATTTTTAAACGTTTTTTCGGGACTTTGAAAATTTTGTACAATTTTATTTAACATTGTAAATGGTCACGAGAAACATAAATATATTTGAAACGGCTAGTGATAAGTTCAGTTTTCACATGAGAAACATTTTTATACATTTTAGTGATATGTATCATTTTCACCAGTCACAAGATAGATAATTTTGGATTTACCGACACAATTTTTCATGCCGGGGGTTTACACCAATATTTCGATGAATTACGCGAAAAATTGAGTATTCCCCTAATAGTTAGTAACGGTTCATAAGTTGGATCCTTATTTGCAAATTGTCACTTAGGACCAAATTTAAAAAATATGCAAAAAAAACCCGTTCTCCCACTTAGCCACCAAATTTTGAGATTGGATTGTTTCAGTTTTTATTTAAAGTGACTTATGTTCCTGTTCCTAAACAAGATCTCCAGTTTGTAATTTCAAATAAAATCTTAGCTCGTCTACTGTTTTGAAATATTCAAGTTAATCTTTTATTCTTTTCAATAAAACTTGGACTTTTAAGCTGCTTTTTTTAGAGATTTATTTTTTATTTTTTTAACATTTCGGTTTGTATTTTGTGTACTTAATTCCATTATTTTATTTTGCTTCATTATTTTTTTTTTTTTAGTTTCAATTTTCTATTTTTTTCGTTTGTTAGAAATGTACTTGTATAAGCTGATATCCTATTTTGTAATATTTTTTTATACATTTTTTCCTTTCCATCTAAATACCGTTAAATTATTTTTGGTCCATCGTTTTGTGGGGATTTTATACATTTTTAGAGCGTCTGTACCAAAGCCAGGAAGACGAATTGGTTTTGAAAATCTAGTTTTTAACAATATCTGATTTTTGAGTATGTTATGAATGTTTTAAGGTTAGGTTTGGGTTTGGTTTAAAAAAAAATTGGAAAATATGGACACAAATTTTCAACTCCCGATTTGCAAACCGATTAAGCTTAAGCATTTACAATCATAATTTTATATTTTTTCAGAACTTTTCCGATTTACCCGTTTTTGAAAATAAAAAAAAAAAATAAATTTGGCCTTGCCGAATATATTTTATTGTGAAAAGCTTTATTAAAACAAAAACTAAATTTTGTGAAAAAAAAAATTCTTAAAATCAGGAAAGGAAATTCATTTTGATGTAAAGTTTCTTTATTTTGAAAAAAAAAAAAAACATTTTTTTGGTGAAAAAAAAAATCAGCGAAAATTAATTTTTGTGTAAAAAATAAGTTTATTCCTGTTTAAATAACATTCGATACGTAAATCTGTTCACATTTGTCCTTATAATTTGAGGTTATGTGACATGTACAAAAGTTTTCGAGTTTTTTTTAATTGTCGTCAAATGGAAATGTTTTTTTCAAATGTATTGCTAGATTTGTGTTAGACTTGAAATTTATTTTCAATTCCATATTATATACGCTAAAATTCCTTAGGCAATTTCAACAACATTTCACTTATTTAAAAATTAATTAGAAAATTTTTAATGGAAAAATATAAAAGTACTCAAAATGGGCAAAAACTGTGTTTCTTTTTTTTTATTATTTAGTGTATGTGTTTGTATATTTCGTACGGGTCCATAGTACCAACTCAATTTGTCAATTTAAACAGAAAACCACAAAAAAAAACAGAATATTTTAGTATTGTATTTTTTTGTTATTATTTTATATTTCGTTTTTTTGTTATTAAAAGCAAAATCTACCAATTAAATGTTTAAGGGTCTCTAGTTAGATACAGAAATAATTGGTATAAGTATATTTTTTTTTTGGGGTATGAAAATTGAAGGTGGGTTTTCTACAAATGTTTATCATATACATTTTTTTGTATGTGTATAAATTCATTCTGGGAATTATAGTTTCATTTTACATTTTTTGTGGGTTTCTTTCGTTTGTTGTTAAGTGTTTAAAAAATAAAAATCTTTTGAATTTTTTTCGACATCTCTCTCTAAAAATCTTTTGAATTTTTTTCGTCATCTCTAAGGTTTTTCTAACATTTGTGGCTATGGTCACTTTAGGGATTATTAATACACTAAACCCTCGAACTGTTTATTAATTTTTGTAATCAAATTCTAATTAATTTTCTTTGAAAAATAAATATTGTTTTATTCGACCTTTGAAGATGTATTAATATTTTTGTTTGAACATTAGCGATTTGTCATTTAAATTCCATTTGCTACTTCTAGTATAGGGCTTTTATATTTGCCAAATAGTTGTGACATTGGAATCCGACAAATTCCGAAGCACTTGTCGACTAAGTCTTGGAAAAATTACCAACATAAATAAATTTAAAACAAAAAAATTATTTTCTTAAAATTATTTTATTACAAAATCATAATTTTTATTAGTAAAAGAAAAAAAGACCTCGAGCTAGAATAAACCAACTCAATATACAATTGGTTTTTTTTTATAATTTTTTGTCGATTTTTTTTATTTAGATCTACATTGTTATATTTTGAGCTTAAAGAGAGTAAGACATCTTCTATAAAAAACAGAAATTTAAAGCCATTTTGTTTAGAGGCCAGTTATTTAAGGACCAGATTTAATTTTGGCTTACAGAAGGATATTTCTTTACAAATTTTTGTGTGTTTCTTTTTTTAAGCATTACCTTTTGTTAAAATCTTTTTATTCATATTGGTATCATTTTCTGCTAAGGTTTATATTTTTAATTAATTCACTTTGTCTTGTTTTCTTTTTTTTTCTTAATAGAGTTTTTCTTGCTAAGAATTAATTAAAAAATATAGTCTAATGTAGCATTATTAATACTTAAAAATTAAAATAGTCCCCTTTAAAATGTCCTCGAAAAGTTATATATAAAATTATTTACATCCGTAATACAAAATCGTTTATTTTACTATTAAACTCTTTTTAATTGTTTGAACAAAAAACATCTGTTAAATTTATTCGCTGTTAAAAAGTAAAAAATTTTTCAAGACTTGAAAAGTCCTACTAAGGGTTAACAATGGGAAAAATACAACTCTGTTAAAAGTTAAGATGGATTAAGTTTCTGCCAAATGAATACAACACGAATTAATGGTGAATACGGGTTATTCAACACAAAGAGGAGTAATTCCAATTCTTAATTTCTTTAAAAGTTTCATTTAAATGGCTAATTTTAATCTGACACACTTAAGTGTGTGGCAATCGAAGGAGTGCTGATGATGGAAGGGTGGCATCTTCCGAAAGCTGTCGACATCTCCACTTAGCCTGTGTTGTCACTTGATTTTTTTCAGATTTTCTCATTGTACAACAATTATTATTTCTCAGAAATAATTAATATGGACTCAAACCGAACTAAATAAAAATTCAGTTATAAAATATACAGTCCAACAATATATAAACACAATTAAAAAAAACAATGTTTTAGCACTTTTAGGGGTCCACTGTTACGTATTCTTGCGTTGCTTCCACCAAATAGGACTTGATTTAATATAAAATGGACCTCCTGGTTCCAAAACTGCGATCCAAATTTTTCAAGCATTTTCTGTTTTTGAGATATTCGCGTTTAAAAACTATAGTGTGATTTATAAAGAAAATAAGTGCGCAACAGTGGAGTTTGAGTTTTTCAAACGCTAATATTTCAAAAAAAAGTACGCGATAGCAAAATTTGAATCATAGATGGGAATTTTTAATTACCATTGAAATTTAATTACCATTGGTTGATATCAATGGTAATGAAAAAAATTTCATTACCATTTAATGGTAATTAAATTTTTTAATTGAAAAAATAATTACTAATGGTAATGAAATGCACCAATTGTTGAAAAACACCAATTATAATTGGTTTCAAAACCATTGGATTGCACATTTTTGTTTTTTTGAAAAGTTAAAAATTTAAACATCAAAGTATGTTTTTACAAAAAAATATAAAAATGTTAAAGACAAAAAACAAAACGCAAATAAAAATTTCAAATATTGTGTTATACAAAGGCAATCATCGTATGTTTGGTTTATAAAATGTGAAAAACTAAAACACCATATAACAAAAAACAAATGATATATCCAAATATTAACGATTTTGACAACATGTGACGACTTTTACTAATGGTAATTATTTTTTTTAAGTGAGGCCATACCAATGGTAATTATTTTTTTTTTTAATTTTCATTAGTAATTAAATTGATAAGTAATTTAATTGGTACAATTGATACAACCAATGGTAATGAAAAAAATTTCATTACCATTGGCATCAATTAAATGGTAATTAAACCATCAATTAATTGGTCCCTTTAATTAATTAGTCCCATCTATGATTTGAATACCAGATTTTTACTAAATCGAGTACTATTGTATTTGATTTTTTCTGTAAGTGCAGATCGAGCACGGGCTCTAATTATATTTGTTATAAGGTTCAAGTTGAAAAAATGCAGAAGAAAAATTTAATTTCTAAAAATTATAGACATTTCTGGTATTTCCTATACCGGTTTCAAACACCCCAGTTAGTGTCATCATCAGTAGGATTTTAAATGTCGGTTTGTCTTGTTAAATATGTGAATATTTATAGTTACCATTGTGTTTGAGCAACTTAAGAATACGTTTCAGAGGAGACCCAAATATTTCATTATTCAAACGCGAATATCTTAAAAACCTTACGTGATAGAAAAATTAATTTCATTGATAATCAAACGTATATACTTCGAATTAAAAAAGGAGTAATTAAAGATCAAGATTAATAAAGATCACAAAACTATAAAAATTCACGGCGAATCGATTCACCAGTTTGTTCTGACCACAAGCCTAAACCTGAATTTTCTAAAAAGCTTAAACAATCTTTAATAATGCGATGCAGCAACATGCGCTTTAGTTTGTAAATGTATTTAATTAATTTAGCACCAACTTTTTTCGGTATAAGATATATGAGGCATTCCACACCAAATGTCCCGCTACAGAAAAACATGTGTCCCGTAAATTTCTGAATAGGTTGTTTCTAAAGCCCTATATAGAACTAAGAAAATTTCGTTTTTGGTTTTTCTAATTTTCAAAAACTGGACTTAGAAGGCGTGGTCAAATATTGGAAAAATGGTCAAATTTGTGGCGAGTTGCCTTGATTAAATATTTATCACATTAAAACGGAATGCACCACAATCTCAAAAATTTACATTCTTATATAGTTTTGTATGGGCTATCAATTAAAAATTTTTTTTTTTGAGAAAATTTTCAGAACCCGTTCTGAAATTTTCCATTTTTTAAAAATGTCAATTTATTAAAAAACATGCCACTTTTTTTTCTTTTGTAAATTTTTTTTAAAAGTTTAGATGTTTGTCCATCCACACAAAAAAAAAATCAGAAACACGTTCTTCGTTTTTTTCGAGAAAATCGCATATGAACTTTAAATTTCATAACAATTTTGTAATTTGCTTGTATTTTCTTGATTTAACGTTGCGAATGAGTATTATTAATTGCATAATACGGAATATGAAGTTCGGCACCTATCGCTACTTTGTATGTAGTGAAACCAATAATTCTTTTTGAACCACTTCGTTGATTTTTTGCTGGGGTTAAGATAATAAACATTCAGCGATTGTCTAAATAAAATAAAAAATATTTTTTTTTATTTAAAAATAAAAAAAAATAATCGGGAATATCGGTAATCCTTACGCTAACTTTAAAAAAACTGATATTACAATGGGATTTAGTTAGGGTTGCCAGACGGCCTGGAATGGCCTGGATTTTCCAGTTATTTGAGGTCTGTTCCAGTTTCCAGTTAAAATATAATTTGTCCAGTTGAAAAAGGATTTTCATAATTTTAACAATTATTTTTGTTTATTAAATATTTTTTACAATTCTTTGGGACTACTTTTTCAATAAAACATTAATCATAAATATATCATAAATGTCTCTTTTGGATACGGAAAATGTGCACTTTTTGCTGCATTTTCTTTAATTTTTTTATAACTTTTTCGAGCATCTCGGTCAGTCTAGAGTTGATTTCGCTCTTCGATGATTTAAGGATTCTTGGCGTACATTTTTCTTTTAAAAAACCCCACAAAAATATGTCTGGATGGGTCAAATCTGCAAGTAATGGTCACCCTTTTTTGTCGCACTTTTTTAACTTCGAACGTCCAGGAAATTTTAACTGTCCATCTTGATTTCCAGATTTGACCACTTTGAACTGATTATGAAAAATATACTCTAACCATCATCAGGCCAATGACAAAAAGTAATAGGAATGCTTAAAAAAGCACATTTTGCCGTGACAAATAGAGACGGCCATTTAGACCAAAATTTGAATATGTATCTCAAATATGAAAATCGGTTGTTTTTTTTTTTTCAAATTATTAAAAAAAAATATTTATGGGTCCAGTTACTTTTTAAAAATCCAGCTGAAAATTTTCCATTGTCCAGTTATTTGACTTCTAGTATCTGGCAACCCTAGATTTAGTGTACACGAACAAGATTCACCAAATGGCTGTCGTAAATTCAAATCAAACTAAAAATATTTATATTACACTAATTTTGTCACGAAAATAAATATTTTTCGCCAACAAAAAATGTTTTTCGCAAAAAAAAATTCATGGTATTATGGTTTTTTATGTTAGTTTAACAGACTTGAATGGTTTTAAGTTTAAAAATTATCGCAATAGTTTAAAAATATCGTTTTTATTGTACTTGAGCATCAAAATTTTAAATCGCGAATGTAAGCGATAATTTCGAAAAATGGCTAGCACCATTAAATTCAGAGTACTCGAATTAACTTTACCAGTAGGGTGCCCAGCTTGTTAAAAAAAGTGTCAAATACGTCTGAAAATAGAGATCAAATTGAGTAAAACTACATTTACAGTTTTCCATTTCGTGATCCTGTTTCCTTTTAAAAGGACTTCGAAATTTTAAAGGATACATTTTGTAAAATATTTTTTAATTGTTTGTACTTGTTCTAGGATGACATTGGTGATGGAAAATGAGAGAAGATGATCTACCCTAATTTTGTCATTTTTATATTTTGCCATGTCGGTATAAAAGGATTTGAATAATGTCATTTGAAAACTTTATTTTTTTTTTTTTTAATTTTTAATGATATTTAAGGATAAATTTTTGAAAGGACGTAACTTACCTACTTTTTCCTGATATGTAAAAATTAAATATAGTAAAATTAGAGGAGATCCTCCTCGTTCATATGATATCACCAGCGGCATCCTAGGAAAAGTACAAATATTAAAAAATATTTTAGTATAATCCTTTTAAAACTTTGAAGTCCTTTTAAAAGGAAACAGGATCACGAAAAGAAAAACTGTAAATGCAGTTTAACTACATTTAGTCTCTAGTTTCAAACGTATATAATCTAGTTTATGTTTAATGATTTTTTTTTATTTTTGTCAGACGGTGTAATTCGATGAGTTACAAATGGAATGACAAACTTATATATACCCTCTATCACTAGAGTAGAGGGTATAAAAAATTTAATAAAAAAAAACAAAATAGGGGTATTCAAAGTCTTACCTGCCAGCCCTGGCACAGGCAAGCCTTTTATCAATTATTTTGTAATTTTACAAGCTTTTTACCAAAAAAATTGTAAATTTACATTTTTTTGACGCCATAAAAGTTACAAGGAGGTTTGGTAACTTTTCTAGATTTTCCCACTCGGCAAAAAAATCACACCTGACATACTGCTGACTCTCCCTTTATAAAATTGCTGACATCTTCATACAATTTTTCAAAATGTCATCAATGACATGTCAGCAGTTGGTCAGCGGTTGTTTAAACGAATTGTTAGTGGCCACCAATACTGGTGGACACTGCTGACCAACTGCTGACATGTCATTGATGACATTTTGAAAAATTGTATGAAGATTAGAGTTTTTCTTTTCCCGGACTTTTTCATTTCCCGGGAAAGCGGGATTCATTTTTAAATTTCCCGGGATCCCGGGAATTCCCGCAAAAACTAAAAACCTAAATTTTTTGTCAAAAAAATGTATAAAAACCTTATGAATGCGATTACAGTATTTATAATGTTTATTACCACCATAAAAATCTTATTTAGTACCTCTAAAACAAACAAAAAAAATAAGTTTCGAGTAAAAAATAACAATTTTTGTTAAACAGTTTTTATAAAAAAAAGGTCCAAATATGTCGAAGTCTTTTAAAAAGTATTTTTAAGGGAATATGTTCCTTCACCTAACTTTATCTGTTTTAATAATAAAAATTAATCATTTTTTCTTATTCATCTCAGTTAATTATTACAATTGGTTCTCAAAGTTTTGCCTCTAAAACACAATAGTGGTATTCAGAGTCTTACTTGCCAGCCCTGGCACTGGTGGTAAAAGAGCACTTTTTAAAATTATCTTTCAAAATACATGTATTTTTTGAAAGAAATACATGTATTCGTGAATCCTGATTCAGAGGAATTTCTCAATTATGTCTCCGAAACTGAATGTAACTGTTTCAGAGAAATGAAATTATAAGAAAATTTACCTCAAAAAGTTATTAAAAAAAATTGAAAAATTCTGCTTTCTAAAAGAAAAACTTTTTTATTTCAGAGTCGTTCCTTGCACAAATTTTATATCAATTTATCGATTTAAAAAGAATCATGTCCGGAGACATAAATATTTTCTATAGAAACAAAAAGAAAATTTTTCAGCTTCTAAAAAAAAGGATCAGGTTCTGATAATTATATCCTATCGAAGATTTAGATCTAATTTAGAAGGGGTCTCTTGGAATATTTTTTAAGCCCTCCTGATCCCTGCGTACGTTTCTGCCATTAATTATCAAGAATTTTACTAAAATCTCGAAAAAATTACACACAAAATAATCAATAGAAGTCGAAAAAACAAAAATTTCAAAGAAATTAAAATTCCCGGGAATTCCCGCTCTATTTCCCGGGATTTCGAGATCGAAAATTTAAAACTCTATTGAAGATGAAAAACTCTATTGAAGATGTCAGCGATTTCATAAACGGAGAGTCAGCAGTATGTCAGGTGTGATTTTATATTGCCAACTGGGTTGTGCTACCTCCCATTTTATGAGAATTCCTAGTAAAAATTACGAGCTTTTTTGAAATTTTACAAGATTTTTACCAATAAAATTGTAAATTTTCAACTTTTTTGGCGAAATAAAACTAAAAAGAAATTCTTGTAGATTTACTAGATTTTTTTTTGTAAAAAATCTTGGAAATTTGTTAAATTACAAGAAAAACTGTAAAATTACGAAAAAAAAAAATAAATTTAGAACGAAAATTATTTGTTAAAATCAAGGAAAACTGTCAAAAATTGGTAAATTTTTTTTTTTAAATCTTGGAAATTTGTAAAATAACAAGAAAAACAGTAAAATTATAAAAGAAATTAAATTTTGAACGAAAATTATTTGTTAAAAAACAAGGAAAACTGTCAAATATTGGTTAGATGGGATTACGAGACTTTTTCTAGTAATTTGACAAGATTTTTTTTTTAATGGACATTGCCATGGAAAAAAATTATTATGTAACGTTTTATTCACCTGCTGGTGAAATTTTTTTTATTCACTAGCAGGTGAATTATTACACTGTCCGACAAATTTTAAATTTTGGCTGTAACACATGAATTGGACCAAAACATTCTGAGAGTAGGGCCGAAATACTCGTGTCTCCCAGTTTTTCTAGATCAATCCGCGAAAACGCGGATTGATCTAGAAAAAATAGTTTTGCACTTTAGAAAAAGTTCACTGTAGTCAGTAATTGGGGATATAAATACCATATCAGACTCTCTTAGGTCTTTTAATACAATTCGCGTTTTTCGCGAAAAATAAAAAAAAAAAAAATATATTGTTAAATCGTGTTTCACAAAAGAAGTATGAAATAAGTCGAAAAAACGTATTTAATATACTTCTGAGAAAAATATTGTTAATAGATGTCTTCAGTGAAATTTGATGGCGGTTCTTTTCTTAGAATATATTAACTAGGGTTTGCAAATAACCGCAGCAAAAGTACCAGCTTCTGACGCATTTTTTTCTGTAAAAAAGACATAGATTTTGAGATATTTTTTTGATTGAGCAATTTTTAGATTCTGAGATTTTTTTTTATTTAAAAGTGTCTTAAATTTATAGCCATTTTTTTTCTTTAAAAAAATATTGGATTCCAGGGATTTTATTTTTTAGATACTCTTAAATTTCCGCTCATTTTCGAAAAAGGATCAATTGCTGAAATTTTTTTATAGCAAAAGTTTTAGATTCAGAGTTTTTTTCTGTAGAAAAACATAAAAAATTCTCAGATTAGAAAAAAGACTCAGAAAGACATATTTTTTTTTAAAAGATTTTTCAGATTTTAAGTATTTTTTCTATAGAGAAAGTTTTAGTCTCTGAGATATTTTTTCAATAGAAAATTATTCAGACTCTGAGTAATATTTTCTAAAGAAAAAGTCCCAGACTATGAGACATATTTTCATTAGAAATTGACTCAGAATTTGGGACATTTATTCTACAGAAATATTTTCAGATACTGAAATAGTTTTGAAATAGAAAAAGTGTCATGTTATGAGGCATTTTTGTCATTATAAATAAATAAAATAATTATTCGTTGTTCCTTTTTTCATTTTTTTTTTTCGAAAAAAAAAAACAGTTTTGCCCTAGAAATCGTATGTTAATTAACTTAACCGTAACCACAGGATTTTTTATGCGGTTACGGTTATGGTTAAATAGTGCGGTTAACCGCAGTAACGGTTACGATTAAAACCGCATTGCAAACCCTAATATTAACCTTCTATTTCCAAGTTTTAGGTGTAATTTTAGCCCCTTTTTCCAATAGTCTCACAAAAAACAATTAAATCGTACGTTTAAGGGGTTAAAAAGTTCTACAATAAAAATTTGCATCAAATTTCTCTAGGGGTTGTCAAAGGCCAATAGTTCGTGCGGTGTTAACAAACTGCTTAAAAAGGTAAGACACCTAAGGTGCTTAGGTGTTTCTCGCATTGAAAAGTTTCCATCAATTCATACCTAATTATGTTAAAGTTATTTCCAAAAAAAATTGTTCGAATCCTAAAAATATGCATTTTATAAATCTTAAATTTTAAAATTTCCTATTTGTTATATCAATTGCTTGCGGTAATAATCGCTATCATATATTTAAACTCTATGCAATCAAGAATTTTTTTTTTTAAATCATTATTTTCAATGTTGTAACAATATTATATCTCTTGATTAAACTGATAAAAAAATTGTGTTTTATAAAAAAAAAAATAATAATAAAAATCATACAAAAATTTTTGTAAAAAAATTACAAAACTTTTTTATGCACACACATAACAAATAAAAGTTTGTAACAAAAATAAAAAAGTTTAATAAAAAACATTTTACACACCTTTAACGAAAAAAAGTAAAAAAAAATAAAAATATAAATGAAATTTTTAAATTGTGGCAATTTACTGTGGGACACTGAACAAAACAATTGCCATTAAAACATTTTCTGATGATTTCCCTAGGGAGAAAGTGTTAAAAAATCTACAAAAAAAAAAAAAAAAAACATAAATAAAATTATATAATAACGCACTGCAAGGAAGATATATAAAAAACCCTGTGATTACTAGAAAGCGGAAATATGGAGTCTAACAATATTGTTATGCAAAATCGTCATAACTTTAGTGACAATAATTTGTATTATTTTTTCTTAAAAATTTCTGGTTACCCAGCAAAACTTTGGTAATGGGTAGTGATTATATAACATATTACCAGGTAATGTATATAACTTATTTGTAGCATTATTTTATGATGTCTTACCAAACATTTGTTCCACAACGTATTATTTTCAAGTGAAAAATAATGCATTACTAATAATTTGCTACGTAGTGCATGATTATTGGAAAAAATGTATTTCATATTTATTATTTCTAAACATTAAATCATGGATGACTTATATTTGGTTACATTATGTATTATTTGAAAGTTTGAAATAATGCATTATTTATAATTGGATGCATAATGCATTACAATAACATAAAAAATAATTATTTTATAAAAAAATGCATAAGTTTAAACAGAGATGGGCTCACGACAGGAAATTTCGAACGACATACACTCACGAGCATATTTTATCTACTTACACTCACTTACAAACACGTGAGTAAATTTAATACAAAATTACTTTTTCACTACTCGTAACACCTTATATATTACTTTCTGGTATGCTATATTATATACCTTACTCGTAACCTATAAAATATCATATATTTTACACCTTACTCGTATTCTTCGTTATAAATTTATGACTTATTTTATACCTTACTGGTATTCTTTGTGATAATGTGGATGCATTACTTTGAGTCTCATCGCCTGTTGAAATCATCAATGCTGCAATGTATAAAATAAGAGATCCTATACCTTATTTTATACCTTATTTGGTAATCTAAGTTTTGCTGGGTACTTTTACTTTTTTCCAGAATTTTAATATATTTTTTTTAACGATAGTACTTTTATTAGAGTTCGTTTAGTGACTATAGCCCTGTTTTCGCATAATCGTATATTTGTTAACATTAACCGTTAAACCGACAACTCATCCACGTTTAACAAAATGTACTTGGCATCACTGTTGGTGTGTGTCAAAATTTATTAAGACAAACAAGATAAAAAGTTTTATGTCTATGCTAAAACAAGAAAAAAGATTGGTGTTTATGCTATTTCATTGATAATGTGAACTTGGCATCACTTTTTATCGAAGCTTAAAATTAACGCCCATAATTATACACTTTAAGAATAAGCGTGGATAATTTAAAATTTGTATGGCTAAGCGTATATACGGTTATGCGAAAAGAGTGCATTGTAGCATATGTAGCATGAATTAAATGCGTTGTTAACCATAACTGTATTTTACTGTATTTTGGATAACTGAAATATGAGTATTATACAAAGTACAGAACGATACACACTGTTTGCATTGTACAACAACTATTGAAGTTACAGCGAACTAAGCTGAGAATACTCAGTCAAACTGTGGTAACTTCTACTGTAAATCTTATTGGACCGTCAACCCTTCTGGTATTGTACGATGATCGTTGTTTCGTACTTAACGAATCTAACTAAATATATTAGTCCATTGCTACATTTCCCCACTGTTAATTTAAGTGCTAACTAAGCAATTTTATACTATAAATTAAGTTCAATTTTAATGAATAAAGTCAATTGAAAAACAAAGCTCAACCGGCTTATCAATTTAATACCAAGCTCAACCGGCTTAACAAGTTGTAACCAAGCTCAACCGGCTTACCAAGTTACAGCATATGACACTTGCATATTTTTTTTGGAAAAATTTTCGCTCCTAGGGGTAGTTCAACGCATCGTAGTGGTGCACAGTTTTTGCTTAGAAAATTGGCACAGCAAGCACCTTTCTATCACAACTTATTAAAAAGTTATAAGGCTTCAAAGTTTTTTTATAATGACAAACTCTGAAATTGTGGTCAATATATTGGAGTGAGTTTTGTATAAACAACGACATTTTGTGTAGATACGTGCATTTTATATTTGTTGTTTGCTTGTGTCTACGCTTTTATTCGGTAGCTGTTGTAGCTAAAAATGCATTGCTATATGTTTGTTTGTTGTTGTTGTTTATATTAACAAAAGTAAAAAATATGTGGTTTCTTTTATATGGTCTAGTTTCATAGACACTTAAAATTACGCGTTTATATATGTTGGCAAAACAAATGTGCAAATGAATACATTATTTTGAATCTATACCTTGGTTACACTCAAAAAAATAAACTGGTAAAACGCCTGGTAAAATGCCTTGTAATCCCGTTCTACCAATATTTAACAATTTTCCTTGTTCTTTAACAAAAAATCTTGTACTTTGCTCAAACGAGAACTACAGTTTTATTGGTAATTTTACAAGTTTATTTTCGTAATTGTATTCTACCATTTTGAAAGGTTATTTTACAAAAAAAAAACTGTAATTTTACAACAAAGTTTTTATTACGAGGATTCTAGTTGAATTACAAAAAAAAACTTTATTTTACAAAAATTATGTTATACGACGATTTATTTATGTTGTTTAACAAAAAACTTTTTTTTTGTATTTTTTTTTATTGAAAAATATTTAAAAAAAAAGTTGACAAATTTTGAAAATTTATTACGAGGATTAATTTAAGGAGGAGTAGTTAATTTACAAAAAAAAACAGTTATTTTACAAAAAATGATTTTGAAGGATTCCAAAATTTTTGAAAACAAAAAAAACACTTTTTCGACCTTACCTATTTTAATTTGCATAAAAATTGGCATATCAATTCTCGAGATCTGTGTCGAATTTCGGTTTTTGTTATTTAGTCAAAATTGTGAATGGTTCGCGTTTTATCGCTGTTCAAAGTTGGTATTTTGCAACAATTTAATGAAAAATACATGATGTTTAAATGATCGTATCTTTGGAACGCATCATCCGATTGTCACGAAATAAAGCGCAAAATAATGGTTATGTCCTGGTCTTAAAATAGAATTTTGAAAAAGGATAGGATGCTTTGCAAAAAGGATATTGAAATTAAAAAAATGTCCTTAATTTGCAAATATCTCAAAATGCGTATCTTTAATTTTCCTATTTTTTTTTGCACATATAGCCCTAAATATACTTAACAACATATGCAAATCCCAAATTGGGATGGTAAGCGGTTTAATTGTAAACGCGGTTTCATGAAACGCCTTATTGATTTTTGTTAATAACTCTCGTTTACAAATGAAAAACAATTTCTGCGCACTAACCGCGAATAATTTTTTTATATGTATTTTTGATCGCTAAACTCAAAAATTTCATCAAAAGAACATTTCGCGAATAACTTTTTGTTTAATGAATTTTTTAGCGTTTTTTGGAGGTATTTTGACTATTTTTCTTATATCTTAAGTTCTGTTTATCTGATTCTCTCGCAATAAAAACCAAATTAAAGACAATCAAATTTCCAACAAATCCTACATTCAACATTTTTTCATAAGTTCATAGCTTTACGCGCAAATAATTTTTTTAGCGTTATTTGGAGGTATTTTGACTATTTTTCTTATATCTTGAGTTCCGTTCATCTGATCTTTTCGCAATAAGAACCAAATTAAAGACAATCAAATTTCCAACAAATCCTTCATTCGTTATTTTTATATCAGTTCATAACTTTACGCGCAATAGGCAAACAAGGAAAAACTATTTTTTATTAACAAAGCTCATTTTTTAAAAATTTTAAAAACAGAAATTGTAAAAAAATATCATTTTTTTTTGTATTTTATCATGTATATTCATAAAATTTGTGATAACTTCGGAGTAAACCTATAGATTTTCATCAAATCAACTTTATTATATTTCTCAATGTTCAGGCTTTGCAGATAAATAAAAAGATGCAATTAATTGCAAAGATTTCTATTTCTTAAACTTTTTTTAAATGATTTGTTAATCAAAAAACTTATTTTAGTCATATGTTTGCCTATTGCGCGTAAAGTTATGAACTGATATAAAAATAATGGATGAAGAATTTGTTGGAAATTTGATTGTCTTTAATTTGGTTCTTATTGCGAAAAGATCAGATGAACGGAACTCAAGATATAAGAAAAATAGTCAAAATACCTCCAAATAACGCTAAAAAAATTATTTGCGCGTAAAGCTATGAACTTATGAAAAAATGATGAATGTAGGATTTGTTGGAAATTTGATTATCTTTAGTTTGGTTTTTATTGCGAGAAGATCAGATAAACAGAACTTAAGATATAAGAAAAATAGTCAAAATACCTCCAAAAAACGCTAAAAAATTCATTAAACAAAAAGTTATTCGCGAAATGTTCTTTTGATGAAATTTTTGAGTTTAGCGATCAAAAATACATATAAAAAAATTATTCGCGGTTAGTGCGCAGAAATTGTTTTTCATTTGTAAACGAGAGTTATTAACAAAAATCAATAAGGCGTTTCATGAAACCGCGTTTACAATTAAACCGCTTACCATCCCAATTTGGGATTTGCATATGTTGTTAAGTATATTTAGGGCTATATGTGCAAAAAAATATAGGAAAATTAAAGATACGCATTTTGAGATATTTGCAAATTAAGGACATTTTTTTAATTTCAATATCCTTTTTGCAAAGCATCCTATCCTTTTTCAAAATTCTATTTTAAGACCAGGACATAACCATTATTTTGCGCTTTATTTCGTGACAATCGGATGATGCGTTCCAAAGATACGATCATTTAAACATTATGTATTTTTCATAAAATTGTTGCAAAATACCAACTTTGAACAGCGATAAAACGCGAACCATTCACAATTTCGACTAAATAACAAAAACCGAAATTCAATAAAAATCAGAAGAATGGATATATTAATTTTTGGATAAATTGAACCACCATCGGCTGATTGCCTATGCTATTTAAAATGGAACCAGTCTTTTATTACGAGGATTTATGTTGTTAACAAAATTTTTTTTTTGTAAATTTACCATTTTTTTAAACATATTTACCATTTTTTCTTTTAAGTTTACCATTTTTTTTTTTGTATTTTTCCGGTTTTAAAACAATATTTTTACCAATAAAATTGGTTATTTTACCAATTTTTGGTGCATTCAAAATTACGAGGAAATCCTTGTAATTTTACGAGAATTTTACCTACGTCATATTTTACGAGAATAGCCTCGTAAAATCACGAGATTTATTGGTAACTTTACAAGTTTTTTTTTGAGTGTACTATTGTAGAGGGTATTATTAGATTCGGCCAAGTCGAATTTAACTTTTCTACTTGTTTCTAATCAATTTTCCATCCACAGTCTAAACAGTTTAAATTCGACTACTTCAGAATATGCTCTTTAGTTAGGATTATATGGCCATGAATTTTCAGCTTCCCATGTTTTCACGGTCTATAGCTTTAAAATTACAACAGAACTCCTACATAGAAAGTATCAGATTCTGAGACAGTTTTCTTAAAAAAATGTTTTTTGTACAGAAAAAATGTCGCAGAGTCTGACAGAATTTGAGCCTTTTCCTTAACAGAAAATATCTTAGGCATTTTTCTATAGGAAAATTTTCGAATTCTTTGAATTTTTAACATGATAATGTTTTAAGGCTGGTGTCTAATTTTAAAAAAGTTGGAGGACGCCATCTCAGTTTGACAATATAAGCTAACAATTAACAAAAAGAAAACAAGAATTACTATTTTCATTTTATATCATAACTAAAAATTTTAATAACTTGGGTTTGTAACTTGGATAATAATCACCTCGTAGTGAATAAAACCGTTATTCACCAGCTGGTGAACAAAAAGTAATATAATTATTTTTCAACAAAAAAAATTTTATTTTTTCATCAAAAATTTTTTTTTCATCAATTTTTTTTTTTTTTTATCAATTTTTTTTTCATGAATTTTTATTTTTAATCCATTTTTTTTTTCATTAAACTTTTGTTTTCATCAAATTTTTTTTTTCATATTTTTTTTTTTTCATCAATTTTTTTTTTTTCCTTAAAATTTTTTTTTGTCATCAAACTTTTTTTTTCATAATTTTTTTTTATAAAATTTTTTATTATCAATTTCTTTCTCACCAACATTTTTTTCCATATTATTTTTTCATCAATTTTTTTTTACATCAAAAAATTTTTCTTTTCATCAAAAAAATTCATCAAAAACTTTTTTTCATCAAATTTTTTTTTCACCAAAAATTTTGGGTTCATTAAATTATTTTTAACATAATTTTTTAGTGAACAAAATCTTCTCTTTTGGTTTTTTGATGGGGTCCTCGACGGATATTTCAATTCGTTTTGCATGGAAAACCAAAGTAATATAACATTATTTTTTCTAAAAAAAACTTTGCTTTGGCAAGTACACCCAAATATTCTGCAAAACGTTATCATGATTTAATGTTTTGGGCAAGAGTAAAAAATTCGCATGCATTTTTCCACAGAAAAATTCTCAGATTCTTAAACCTTTTGCTATAGAAACAGTCTCGTACTCTAAAGTATTTTTGAGATACTTTTCCTATAGGAAAGGTCTCAGATTATTAGATTTGTATTGTATAGAAACATTTTTATGTTCTGAGAACTTTTTTCAATAGAAAAGACTCAGACTCTGAAGCTTTTTCCCTTTAGTAAAAGTCTGAGATTCTGACAGCCTTTTCTATAGAAAGTTTCAGATTCTGAGATTAAAAAGTCTCAAGTTCTGAGACCTTTTTCTTATATAAGTCTAAGATTCTGACACTTTTTCCTAAGAATAAGTCTTAGATACTTAGACCTTTTTCCAATATAATAAATTCTAATTTCTAAGACTTTTTTCAACAGAAAAAGTCTCAGATTCTGAGCCATTTTCCTTTCGAAAAAGTCTTAGATTCTGAGACTTTTTTCCTATTAAATAATTCTCAAATTTAGAGACTCTGAGACATTTTTCATATAGAAAAAGTCTCAAATTCTGAGACATTTTTTCTATAGAAAAAGTGTTAGATTCTGTGACATTTTTTCTTGAAAAAAGTCTCAGATTTTGAGACTTTTTTTCTATAAAAATAGTCTCAGATTCATAGGCATTTTTCCTATAGAAAAAGTCTCAGATTCTGAGGCATTTTTTCTATAGAAAAAGTCTTAAATTCTGATATATGTTCACAACAATTTCTCCCAAAGAAAATTTCTCTTAATAAAGTTTTTAGATTTTCTCTAAAAATGTTCAGATTTTTTCTATGAAAAATTTTCGGTTTTTAAAATTATTTTCCTTTAAAAATTCTTTAGAAAACTTAATTCTCTTTTCTTTTTTTCTTGTTTCTTTCTTTTTCTTTCTTTTTGCTTTCCTTCCGCTTTCTTTTCCTTTTTTTTTTAATTTGGCCTGGTGGGAATATTTCTCCGTTTCCCCTTCTCCCCTGGTACCCGCGCATGGTATCAACAAATTTGTATAAATATTTAATATTTATTAATCGATTGAAATTTCATAAAAAAAAATTACAATTCATTTATTTTACAGACTTATTGACGGCTTCCTAAAAAATACAACAAACAAAAAAAAAATCAACTAAAATTACCAAAAATATTGCATGTTGCTGAAGCATTTTATTTTTTTTTTTTGTTTGAAAATCGTAAATTTCTAACTGATTTTCTAACATAAAATACTTTCAATAGTAGTTTAACTCCTGCAGGTGTTTAGTGTTATGAATTTTGATAGGTTTTTCATAGTTACGACAACTTGACATGCAATCGTAATAAATAGAAATTTGGCACAAATATTGAGAAATCTGCATTTATTTTTGAAATTGTAGTAACTGTCTGCTTTAATACTTTCATTGCAATATTATTTTAAATAAATTATGCAGTGAGTTCGTATAATATTTTTCCTTAATTGTTTGTTTAAAAAATATATATATTTCTTGAATGTAATTTATATTTATTTACCTTATGCTGTGCTGTGTGTTGTCCTTATTTAATAATTTGATTAAACTCAACTGAATTCAATTCATACTAATTTCCTTTATGTTGATATATTTTTTTTCTTTTCCTTTTTGATTTCAGCTTTTTTGCATTTATTTTTTCTTGTTTTCATGAGTATTTTACGCCAATTAATTTTCAATGCTAATTAAGTTTTTCTTCTTGCCTTTTTCTCTGTGTATATGTTGATACACAAACAGTACTTATTTATGTGTTGCAGTTTATGCAAAGATTGTTCATGAAGGAATTTTAACAATATTTAAATTTCGTTCAAAATTCGCTTTTTTTTGTTCCTTCAATTATCTAATTTACAAAAAAGAAGTCAAACTGTGTACACTGGAGAAATGGCTAAAGCCTCATCCGAATTTGGGCCATTGCACATTGGGTTCAAATGATGCCAAAGTGGCGATTAATTGAAATTTATAAATGAAGTTTTTGTTATAAAATTTGGTATGGGGTAAAAGTAGATAAAATTCTGCAACACTAGTTATCAAAATCAATCAACTAAGTTGTTTACTTTTTTTTCGGTGAGCTGTCAAAGTTAACAAATTATTGCAGTTTTTGAAAAAAGTAAAAAAATTGAAATTTTTTACAATTTAAGCGATTATTAGTGGTATTAAGTCTTTTAGAAGAAAATCTTTTATAATGGAACCTTAAACACCAGGGATTAAGCTAAATTTTTAAATTTTTTTTGTTTATTAAAATTGTGTCTCAATGTTTTTAATAATTTTTTTTAAAAAGGGTCCAAAATTCGGATATTTTCCATATTTAATGGGCCACACATATTAAGTTAGTAATAGTTGGATTTAGTTTTGTGGATTTCAAAAAAGTATAGGATATCAGCTTTTATTTAAAAGAAAAAAAAGTACGGACAATGCCCGGCCCTTTTTTTTTATTCCCATTTTTGTGTAAAAAGTCTGGGTATCATTTATTAAACAAATCCATTATATGTGTATTTATACCCTTCAACTACAGTATGGGCTTACACTCACTTTGTCATTCTATATGTAACGCATCGAAATATGGGTCTAGGACCCAACAAAGTGTATATTTTTGATCACTGATCGATTCTAAGACATTCTGTGACTAACCGTGTGTCCGTCCGTCCGTCTGTTGTTGAGCACACCATAAAGTACATAAAACAAGAGCTAGAATCCTGAAGTTTGTCACAAATATGTATAATGATCATAGGCTGGTTAAGTTCTTGAACGAGCAAAATCGGACCAGGGGGGAAAAAGTTCCCCCTTGAAGAACTAAAACTACCCTAGAAAAATATTTTTTTTACAAGTTTTATTTGTATATTTGTTCAATAAGTGAAACATTTTAATGCCATATGAAGTTCATCGACCTGAATTTGAACCAAGGGGGATCAGGAATGCCAATTTTTTCGGTCCGCCCCTTTTTGGGGGCGTGTATAGAAAAAATAATTTAAATAATGATAAATTTGTATTAATTAGGTGCAAAAACTGACATCTATTTTTTTGGCAACGCTTATCGCGAGGGGAAGGTGTCTCCCAGTAAACCCCCCCCCCCCCCCTCTACGCTAAAAAAACGTCTCCTCCATTTGTTTTTTGTAGCTTTATTACATGTTCAAGGGTTTCGTGCTTTTTTCCAAAAACATAAAAAACGACTAAAAGATTAAAAAAATTTTTTTTTTTTGTTAATTTTTTTTTCTAAAATGCTGTGTTTTTATGTATTTATGATAATTCCTTAATAAAAAACTATAATATTCCCATAAATCACTTTTTTCAGATAAATTTGTACATTTATGAGATTTTGTGAAAAACAAAAATTGGATTTAAAAAAAAAATCATAATAATATAAATACATATTATGCGTTCTTTCTTTAATTACTTTGAGAGCACATTATGTGCACTTTAATTTCCATTTTTTTTTATTAATTTATCGCTTTTCATTCCAAAGTTACAGCAAAAATTGTGAACTACTTATAACCCTTTTTTCCGAAAAACAAAAAAACGCCTAACAGGTTAAAAAAAATTTTTTTTTACAATTTTTTTTTTCCAAAATGTGTATTTTTACCTGTTTATATTATGTCATCAATAAAAAAATATAATATTCTAAAACTACTGCTTATCTGAATTAATCGCCATTTTGGGTACCATCGAACCAACTGTGCATTGTTTAAAACCGTCCTTATTGTGGGCATGGCAACAAAAATTTCAAAAGGTCATATTGTTGGAAATTTTGAGAAAGAAAATTTGGTAATTTGAGGATTTAATGCATCAAATGTTAAAATTTTTTTTACTATCACTTTTCCATTACTGAAAGTAACAGCAATTGAAGCTTATTTCAGAAAAATTTCATTTTGTATGGGAACCCTCTTTAGAAGTGGAGATAGGGAGTAGGTTTGTTCCGAAAAAATGTTGGGATGTAAAAATTAATGGGAGTTGGTTAAACCTTGCACTCAAGGAGCGACTCCTGGGCAAATGGCTTCTCATCAGAGCAAAGGTCGCGGTAAAAAACACAAAAATCCCCCCTCGGAATCGCTCCTAGAGGGATGCAATGTATGATCTACCCCCATTAAATTTTACACCTCACAATTTTAACATGAAAATGTTTTTAGGTTGGTGTCAAATTTTAAAAAAGTTGCAGGACTCCACCTCTGTTTGGCTATATAAGCTAACTATTAACTAAAGATTCGAAAGAATTAATTCCCTAATTCAATTTTCTAATTCGAATTTGACATTCCCTAAAATCATTCAACTTTCAAAATCACTGAATTAATTCTTTCAAGAATTCATTCCTTAAGAAAGATCATTCAACTTGAATCATTATTTTTTTATCCAAATCAATCTACTTCAAATTGAATGATGAAATTTTCTCACCATTCAATTTAAAACAGTGAAGCGCAACACACATACACACACATGATGCTTAAAATGCACACAAGCAACACATTTTTGAAAATACAAAGGGAATGAAATAAAAAAATAATCATTCAATTTGTAATAGATTTGAATGATGAACAGTTTTGATCATTCAATTGAATGATTAGCGTGCAAGGAATTAATTCTGTTGGGAATTGATTCAATTTGATTTAAGCTTTAAGAATTAAGCCTTTGAATGAATTTGTGTTGAATGCAGTAAGGAATGCTAATTTAAAACTTTTTAAAACAGAATTGAACTTTTTCTGAATTAATTCTCAATAGAATTAATTCCTTCGAATGCGATTTACATAAAAGAAAATAAGAATTACTGTTTTGATTTTCCTATAACTTGGATAATAAGTTACCTAGTGGTGAATAAAAAAAAAAATGTAACATAATTATTTTCCATTATTTTTTTTTCATCTATACTTTTTTTAATCGATATTTTTTTCATCAATATTTTTTTTTAATCAATATTTTTTGTTATTAAAAATTTTTTTAAAAATTTTGGTTTTCATCAGTATTTTTTTTTTCATCAATATATTTTTTGTTATCATTTTTTTTTTTCATCAATATTTTTTTATCAATATTTTTTTTATCAATATTTTTTTTTCATCAATATTTTTTTTTCATCAATATTTTTTTTCATCAATAATTTTTTTCAATCAATATTTTTTTCATCAATATTTTTTTCACCAATCCTTTTTTTTCATCAATATGTTTTTTCAATAATATTTTTTTTCACCAATATTTTTTGTCATCAATATTTTTTTTTTTCATCAAAATTTCGTTTTTCATCAATATATATTTTTTTATCAATTTTTTTTTTCAACAAAACTTTTTTTTTATCAATATTCTTGTTCATCAATATTTTTTTTTCGTCAAAATTTTTTTTACCAATATTTTTTTCATCAGTATTTTTTTTTATCAATATATTTTTTTTTCATCAATATTTTTTTTTCATCAACATTTTTTTAATCAATATTTGTTTTTTCATCAATATTTTTTTTTTTCATCAATATTTTTTTTCATCATAATTTTTTAAACAATATTTTTTTGACATACCCGTAAAAAAAGTTGTATGACGCAATATTTAATTATATATGAACAGATATGCTTTTATGTAAATTCATATTAATTTTGATCCGAAAATTGGCGGATCGAAAATTATACGATTATATCAAATTCTATTATTTTTGATAAAATAATATCAAATTTGATTAAGTTTGATCCCAAAAATGGGTCTATCTAATTGTATTAAATCATATCTTATCTGTTAAAATTAGATAAATTTTTATATAATAAG
The DNA here is from genome assembly GCA_963921195.1 of Pegoplata infirma. NCBI lineage: Eukaryota > Metazoa > Arthropoda > Insecta > Diptera > Anthomyiidae > Pegoplata > Pegoplata infirma. The sequence goes on along the minus strand of OY992537.1, from coordinate 20,371,799 downwards.
ATGAAATTTGGTAAAATTTTTTGGAATTTGAAACGTGAAATTATTTTATCAGATTGGATACATTACACCGCTCTACAAATCTGAGGTTTGTCGCTGCGTTTTGGATGAAACCAAAAAAAGTTGATTGGGTTTGGTGCCCCGATTCCAAAACGGTCACTCAAATTTTTCTATCACGTCACAATTTTGAGAAAATCGCGGTTAAAGTGTCAAAAAATGCCCATTTTGACCATTTTTGAACGCCTATAAAATAAGATCCTGACATGCAAATGACTTGGTATCTAGCTCATTCGAAAGTGTGTAATTTTCTCTTTTAGACAAGATCAAATCTTCTTGGAATTTAATTTTCTAAAATGGTAAATAAATCATTAGACACAAGTGCTATAAATCTAAAATTTACGTATGAATTTGTATGGAAATTTGTTAAAAAACACTTTGTAAATAAACTAAATATTGAAAAAATGGAAGGTTTTTTGCTAATGATTTTTTTACCATTTTATAAAATTAAATTTTTAGAACATTTTATCTTATCTTTAAGAGAAAATTACAGGCTTTCGAAGGAGCTTGATACCAAGTCATTTGCATGTCAGGATATTATTTTATAAGCTTTTAAAATGGGTCAAAAATGCCCTTTTTCGGCCCTTTAACCGCGAATTACTCAAAATCCTGATGTGATAGAAAAATTTGGGCTCCGGATTTGGAATCATCGCAACAGACATCATCCAAATCACTAACCAGAATCCAATACGCATTTTCTTGTTGAGCTGTGTTATCAATTAGAAGAGTTTTTATTACATTCTTCGGAATTTTTTTTTGGGACTTAGCAAATTATTAAAAATTTTACATTTTTTTCTAAACCCGAGTAAAAATAAACATATATTACAATATATAACTTGATACAAACATAATAAATTATATATGATTTTTTTTAATGCAAAAACATCCACCATTATTCGGATCAAATTGCGTATTAATATATATTGTGTCATATATCATTATATATTGCATCATATAAAAATATATAATGATATATGACACTCGGGAAATCATTTATAAGGGATTTAAATTTTCCAAAAAATATTTGTGTCTTAGAAAATTTAAAAACATTTTTTCGGAACTCAAAAACTTTTAAATAAAATTAAAATTCTCCTAAAAACATTTTCAATGATTTTTTTACTCCAAAAAAATTGCCAAAAAAATTTTGTGGCCGGGACTTTGGAAAATTTTTATAACATTTTTTAGGACTTGAAATTTTTTTTTAATTGTCCGGGACTTAGGAAATTTAGAAAAAATTTTTTCGGTATATAATTATAAATAAAATCATATATCTTTTTATCTGACATATCTAAAAATTCCCGACCTTATATATTATATCAAATTTCATATAGATCGGTATATAAATAGATATGAATATGTATGCTATCATATTAAAAAACAAGGAAAAATACAATGCTATATATAAACTTGTATGTCCATATCAAAGTTCATGCATAACCATATATAAATATAAATAATTATATAATAACATATATGATTATATCAGATCTTTTTACTCGGGTAAATTTTTTTTTTATCAATATTTATTTTTCATCAATACTTTTTATTCATCAATATTTTTTTTATATATTTTTTTCATCAATATTTTTTTTCATTAATATTTTTTGTTATCAATATTTTTTTTTTCATCAAAATTTCGTTTTTCATCAATATTTTTTTTTTTTTCATCAATATATATTTTTTTTATCAAAATTTTTTTTTCAACAAAATTTTTTTTATCAATATTTTTTTTCATCAATATTTTTTTTAATCAATATTTTTTCATCAATATGTTTTTCATTAGTATTTTTTTTTTTTCTTAAAATTCTTTTTATCAATATTTTTTTCATCAATATTTGGATGGATATCACTAGAATGTTTGATTGTTAGAATCCTTTAGGGTTCAACAATAAATAAATATAATAGGGTCCTCGACCAATATTTCGATGCGTTTTGCATGGAATGACAAATTAATTATTTATTTGTTTTTCTAGAAAAATTTTTCTTTGGAAAGAACACCTATTTATATAGCAAAATATTACCATGATTAAATCGTTTGGGCAGTAGTTCAAACTTCGCAGACCTTTTTTCTAAACAAACCTACCCCTATCAACAGTTATTTCTCTCGCCATCACGCGTAATTCACGCGTGGATCACGTTAAATCGTGTCCACATATAAATATGAAATCTGATAATAAACCAAAAATAAATTGCAAGCGTTTAAAGTGTTCGTAAGCAAAAAGTGCCCCATTTTGATGGGGCTCAGCTATGACGATTATAAATTTGATGGCTATAAAATTTGCCATTTATCCTAACATTTCTTTTTGTTAGACGATGTAATAAATAAAAAAAAATATTCGCTCAAATTTGCTTAATTTTAAAATTTTATTAAAACTAATTTATGGTCATTCTCTGTATGTTTGTACTTAAGTTTATATAAACTTCTGTTTGCCTTTTCATATGCTCTTATTATTTGTGTGTGTGTATGTGTTTGATTCCATGTTTGTATTGGTATATGTAAATGTATTTAATGTCATTTAATTTCATATTGACATTTCTTGCTCCCATTTTATGTACCTTTTAGTAATTGTTATGCCTGTGTGTATAAACGTTTGTAATTGTGTATGTTTGTGTTCAGTTTTTAATGTTGTTAGTTACATAGATGGAGGGAAACACACATACAATTAGAGAGAAACATGATGTTCTCTATGTTGTAAGTCAGAATGTTCTTCATTTTTTTCTTTCATAGAAACTTGTGTTTTATGGCACTAATTGGCCTTATTTCACTTATAAAATGTTATGGTTGAATAATTGATGTGGGAGTTTTTTTTTCTATTTCTTTTCTTTTGAAAAATTGGAAAAAAAAGAAAAAAAATTATGTGACATTTTTTTAATACTAATTACAAGGTTCACTTGGACTGACAAATGTCAAGATGTTAGGAAGAATAGATGGATGTGTTGATGATATTTGTTTGATACTTTAAGGAAAATTAAAATAAATTGTAGTTAAGGTTGGGTAAGGTTTGATAAAACTTACAAGAAGGTTTCGTGACTTTACTAGAATTTTTGTTACCTCATATTTTACGAGAATTCCAAGTAAAAATTACGAGCTTTTTTTAATTTTACAAGATTTTTAAAAAACCTTGCAAATTTGCAAAATTACAAGAAAAACTGTAAAATTACAAAGAAAAAATGTACATTTCGATCGAAAATTAATTGTTAAAAAACAAGGAAAACTGTCAAATATTGGTAAAATGGGATTACGAGACTTTTTCTGGTTATTTAACAAGGTTTTTTTTAGTGCAAGTCCCTTAAGAGTGTGTTAGATCTAGCAATAAAAGTGCTAAGATCTCGATAACATGGCGTATGAGATATATTTTTAAAAATAATGTTAATCATACGCATATTTATTTATATCGTCAAAAATTTAAAAAATTGTAATTAAATTTATATTTGATGTGAAATTTTGATTAAGTTAAAATTTATTAATTTTAATTTGTTTTTGTTTTGTTTGTCTTTCTTTTTAGGCCACTTAAAAGTTACGATGCCTTTCAATTTTATGTATTTCTGTTTTTATATGACACAACTCATTGTTGATCTTAATAAATATATTTTATTTTATATTGTTTTAAATCTTTTGACATTTTTATTACTTTTTGTTGCTGTAAGCAATCATCAACATAACAAGAAAAAGCTCTAATATTTCATTAGGAAAACATGATTTAGTATTTCAAGGAAATAACAAAAAATAAGGCAACCTTTAAGAATACTTTTTTAACTCACTCTACCTATATACAAAAAAGTCTTAAGTACACCCATGAATGGAAATTTTTGCTAAAAATTTTACTGTATCATTCATTTTTCAAAAAATTTTAAAAAATCCGGAATATTTGAAAAATAAAAAAAAAAAATACAAAAAATTAAAAAAAAAAATTTAAAATTCAGAAACATTTCAAAAACGGTTAGAAAAACTTTGAAAAGTTTAACAGAAATTTCAGAATCGTTAAGTTAATGAAAAGTGGGAAAAATTCAGAAAAAAAAATTGACAAAAAATATTGGAAAATTTGAAAAAAATTCAGAACAAAATTAAAAAATAATTATCGAAATTCTACTCTAAAAAGGGATTTTAAAATTTTTTTTTGTGTGACTAAATTTATGCTATGATAAATAAAAGCTTTTGATATTTTTTTCTCTTGCTAAACTGAAACATAAAAACATATAAAAAGCTTTTTATAAAAAGTTTAAAAAAGGTACTTTTTATAAATGGTACTTTTTATATATTGTACCTTTTTTATAAAAGGTACTTTTTATTAAAGGTACTTTTTAAAAAAAGGTACTTTTTATAAAAGGTACTTTTTATAAAAGTTACTTTTTTTTATAAAAGGTACTTTTTATAAAAGGTACTTTTTATAAAAGTTACTTTTTATAAAAGGTACTTTTTATGAAAGGTACTTTTTATAAAAGGTACTTTTTATAAAAAATATTTTTTATAAAAGGTACTTTTTATAAAAGGTACTTTTTATAAAAGTTACTTTTTATAAAAGGTACTTCTTATAAAAGGTACTTTTTATAAAAGGTACTTATTATAAAAGGTACTTTTTATAAAAGGTACTTTTTATAAAAGGTACTTTTTATAAAAGGTACTTTTTATAAAAGGTACTTTTTATAAAAGGTACTTTTTATAAAAGGTACTTTTTATAAAAATACTTTTTAAAAAAGGTACTTTTTATAAAATATAGTTTTAAGAAAAGGTACTTTTTAGAAAAGGTACATTTAAGAAAAGGTACTTTTTATAAAAGCATAATATTAGGCATCAAAAAAATTTAAAAATCACACTTTTGAGTGAAATTTTGATCGCTGTCGACTCCGAAAATTATAACTCAGGGGCTGAGTTAAATAGACCCTCACACTCATAGGGTTACACTCTACCAACCAGCCTACTGTGGGCCCCTACCGTGTTAATAAAGTATTAAGTGTTCGTTTATAAATACAAAACGTTATAAATAAAATAAAATGTTTTTGGCGAAATGAAATGAATGTAACAAAAAAAAAAAGTTTAAAAATCAAAAAGTTATTTATGCCTCACTAAAATTTCAATAAAACTGTCGGGTAAACACGACAACAAAACATAGGATTTGAAAAGTAATGAAAATTACAAATACATACATACGTACAATATCAAATAACATAAAATAAAAATGAAGGTTATATGGCTGTTTTGTAGCATATTATAAGAAAATGTACAACATTTTAATGCTTATGGTTCTTTTTTGTGAGGGGGCAAAAGTAAGAACAAAAATTAATATATAAAAGTATTTGTTTGAGGAGGAGGGTTTTTGGAGAACTAAGTTTTGTGTCAATTTAACAGAAAAAAGTTAAGTTAGAGGCGACTTAGTTTTACGCGTACACAAATATATTAAAACTATTACAGTGAGCGTCAAAAGTAATAGTACACTCAATAAAAACACTTTGTAAATTGACAAGAAAATCTTGTTATTTTTATATTAAGCTACCTAGTTTTTGACAAGAATTCCTAGTAATTTAGCAAGCTTTTTACTAATAATTTTGTAATTTTTACCAAAGGAATTCTCGTAACTTTGCTAGTTTTTTTGCTACCTCCTATTTTCCGAGAATTCCTACACACAGAAAACAAATTTGCCAATTTCCAACTGAAATTCAGTTGTTGTAACAAAAATTTGGTTGATACATTTGAAATAAGGTTGTAACAACTGAACATAGGTAGTTACAACTAAATTTTGTTGATACAACTGTCTTTTAATCGAAACAACCAAAAAATTCGTTCGCCACAGCAAAATTTAGTAGAAGGGTAAATCCATCTATAACCATCCAATAAAATGAGCATTTTGGACATGACCCCTCTCAAACTTAATGAAACTTGGTAAACATATTGTATTCATGTAGGAAAAGAAAAACTCCAATTTTTGGGCCGCTGGACCTAATAGTTTCGGAGATAACAGGGTTTGAAAAATGAAAAAATCATAAATATCTTACTGAAGTGGTCATACGTTTTTTACCATATCTCTGTCAATCTTAATGATACAAATCTCAGTGATATCTCATTTTAAAGGTAATGGGGTCCACATTAAAATAAAATTTAGCAAGATTTTTTTTGTTGATGCTTAAATGTCATATTTAGGAAATCCATGGTTTAAGATGAAATATCTCAAAAAAGGGTATTTTTCAAGGACCTAAAATAACTATTATCAAAATTTAAAAATTCGAAAAAATTGGCCATTTTTAATAGTTATTCAAAAAAATTGATTGATAATTATTATGAACAAGATAAAAAATAATAATTGGAGCATAACTATTATTATCCAATTAATATTTTTTTTATTGATTTATAATAGTTATGAATAACTAAATGGGAAAAATCTTAAGCATAACTATTATATTTTAATGAATTTTTTAAAAATTGGATTTTAATAGTTAAATCCAATTTTTATTTCAAAAATAACTATTATTTTTTTTTTTAATAAACACGTTTTTTTGCAATAAATTTTTTGATAATAATGTTGTTGTTGTTTTATTTTTGATTTTTGTTCATACAAAAATTAAAAAGTTTTGAATTACTATTAGAGATGGAATCATGAGTGCGTCAAATTTTAGATGACCAGAGATGTAATTTATCAGACGCCAAATTGGCAGTTATAATGTTTGCAAAATTAAATCAAAAATATTTTAATTTGTAATAATACTTTTTCTTTGAATTTGAGGTTTATTTTTTTTAAACCTACATTTTTTTTGAGTGTACATTTTTTATTTCTGCTAACTTTTTTTAGAACAAAATAAAATGATAATATTACTGATTAAAAAACAAAGGTAAGTAAAGTTTTTTATACAAAGTCAAAACTCGTAAAGTGCACCAAAAATAAAAATGCAATTTATTTACAATTCTTTTAAATAACTATTACAGCATAATTATTATGAGCAACTTTTTGCTATATTTCTTATGCGTAACTATTAAAAAATAACTTTTAAATATTTATCAAAAAATAATAGTTATGGGTAAGAAATATATTTTTTTCTTATCCATAATTATTATCATTTCAGAAAAAAAATATTACTTAAAAAATAATAGTTATGAATAAGAAAAAAAATTAAAATTGCCCTGTAATAGTTATGACTTAAGGAATTCGCCATAAAACTTATAATAGTTAAGTCCTTGGTATTTTTAAATCTTTTGAAAAAATATATGTTAATCCTTTATCCCTTCTTTATACGTATGTTCAAACCGTAGAGTGGTATCTCAACTGGTTCTCGAGTTATGCAAAAAATTGTTACGCCGCATTAGAAAAAAATTGTTATTTTCATGGTCAAATTTACAAAAATTTTTAAAGTTGACAAGTTAGTGATGCTCTTCTTCGATTCTAATAGGTTTTGGAATGTAGATTACGAATATGATCTCAAAGTTGCGAAATTAGCACTTGTTCTAGTGTTATTTGCAAAAAAAATTGCATTTCTTAAAGTTAATGCATTTGTCATGCCACACTTTGTTTCTAATAGAAACAATAGATTTTAGGGTGAGGATAACGAATATAATCTCAAAATTTCAAAATATGCAATTTTTCTGGAGTTTTTTGCGAAAAATTCGTACTTTTTTAAATTTTATTGCTACGTGATGCCGTACTTTTTTTCTAATAGATTTTGGGAAGAAGATCAGGAATACGATGTCGAAATTTTAAAATGAGCTCTGGTTCTTGAGTTTTTTGCAAAAAAATTGCAAACTTTTTTTTTGCAAATATTTAAAAGAAAACAGGTAATATTGCAATTTTAATATCATATTCGTCTTCTGCATCAAAAAATCTATTAGAATCGAAGAACAGCATCACTAACTCGTCAATTTTAAAAAATTTTTTAAATTTTACCTTGAAAATAACAATTTTTTTCTAATGAGGCGTAACATTTTTTTGCATAACTCGAGAACCAGTTGAGATACCACTCTACGGTTTGAACATAAGTATAAAGAAGGGATAAAGGATTAACATATATTTTTTCAAAAGATTTAAAAATACCCTTTTTTAAGATATTTGATCTTAAACCACGAATTTCCTATATATGACATTTAAGCATCAACAAAAAAAATCTTGCTAAATTTTATTTTAATGTGGACCCCATTACCTTTAAAATGATATATCACTGAGATTCATATCATTAAGATTGACAGAGATATGGTAAAAAACGTATGACCACTTCAGTAAGATATTTATGATTTTTTCATTTTTCAAACCGTGGTATCTCCGGAACTATTTGGTCCAGCGGCCCAAAAATTGGAATTTTTCTTTTCCTACTTGAATACAACATTTAAATCAATTTTTATCCAGTTCTGAAAGGGTGATGCAGATCGGTCAGATGGTTATATATATTTTTACCCAGAAGCAACCGAATTTTGAGTTAATGCAACTGAAAAATTCAGTTGGAAATTTATTTTTCTCTGTGTAGTAAAAATTACAAGTTTATTTGTAATTTTACAAGATTTTTACCAATAAAATTGTAGATTTAAAAAAATTTTGTCGCAATGAATTTTACAAGGAATTCTCGTGATTTTTTTTTCTTTTACAAGGAAGAAATAATTTTTTTTTCTAAAACATTTTTGTTAAACATAAATGATTTTCCACAAACAAATTTACAAAAACTTAAACTCTTTTAACTCCCGCACGTATTTAAAAAGTACTTTTTTTAAATGTACTATTTAACACCCGTTTATTTATAGGGGAAGAAGTGTACTCAGAAGTGGCTCATTTTTGGGCTTTTCTCTCTGATCAAATTCTAATACCCGCCAATAGTGGCGGTCACATGCAAAATATCACTCCGATCGGAGTTTATCTCTGTGTCCACTTTGAGCCTGAAAATTGGGATTTTTGCAAAAAAGGACTTTTAAGAAAAAAAAAGTTTTTTTATTTAAATATTAAAAAAATTATTTTTGTTTAATATTTGATCGTAAATACTTAAATATGAAATTAAAAGATTTTGCGGTAGCACTAACTTCCCAGCAAAAATAAATGGAGATTTTGGCGACACGGCATATAGCATACCGAAGCGCATCCAAAGAGTGCTCTTGAGGATGCAGTAAAAGTAAGGGGGAAAAAATTAAAATTTTTTGTTAAGATTTTTATATAAAACTCAAAATATAAAATTATATTTTGATAAAATTTAATACATGCTTTCCTTTTGAATATATTTAACTCTTTTTGAATAAAAAACCATGAGTTTTAGACAAAGACACATGATTTTACTGCATCATTATTGCGCATTAATCAGCGCTGCAAAGAGTGCTTCAATCATAACACCTCACATTTTAAATGAAAAAAAAAATTGAGTACACCATTTCCATTTTCGTTTCAGAAAATACAAATTATATTACAAAAATGTCCAATCATATTTGAAAATCTCCAATTATATTTAAAAATGTCCAATTCTATTTCAAAAATTTCCAATACAATTGAACATTCTTGAAATGTAGTTAAAATTTTTTTGGTTATAAATGGTAATATCTGAAATATAAATGGAAATTTCTGAAATATAATTTTAAATTTTCGAAATATAATTGGACATTTTTTAAATGTAATTGGATCTCTAAGGCGACATTTCTTCCAAATGCTTGCATGGAATCAAATGATTTTCAGAATTAGTCAATTGTATATAAGATTTTCCAATTGTATTTAGAAATAGTCAATTGTATTTCAAATTTTGTAATTTGTATTTCAGAAATAGTCAAATGTGCTTCATCTTTATTCTGCTTAAATCAGCTCTAAAAATATGCATGAATTTACTGAATCCTTATAGCGATTTTTTCAGCGCTCTAAAGAGATGTGAATTCAGAGCATCTTAAGAGCGCTTTTTCGGTGTATCCAACTAGCGCTCTAAAGTGTGGCATCGCCTTAACGAATCATGCATGAATTCAGCAGGTTTGGATGCGCTCCTTGACTGGAGTTTCCTTTCCAAAAGCTGCTGCCAGTTCAGCAAAATTTCTGCTGGATTGTTCAAACTTGATACCAAAACAATGACATGATTTTGGGGGAGTTCTCAAAATACCATTTTTCAAAGTTTAAAAATTTTCGGGAATTGCGGGGGGAAATTAGCGGATTTTAAGGAAATGTTGGTTTTTTCAATAATTTGGATTAATAAAATCTTATAAATTTAATTTTTGGGCAAATTAATAATTTTTTGGTGTCGTGGCATTCTATTAAATACCTTTAAGTCTGCCATTAAATCATACCGATGTAGGACGTCTTTAACTCACATTGGCTGGGGGTCAAAATGACCTCCGCAGAAAATTTAAAGTTTAAAACGGCTTTTGTGTTTTGTAACTCAACTGTTATTTTGTTTTTATATATTATCTTTAAAAAAATCGTTAACTCTTCTTGGCAGGGGGTCAAAAATTACCCATTTAGTAAAAAATATATATTTTGTTGATATCAAAAAATTCAAGCAATATGCTTAAAAGTTTTTGCCGGGGCCGTTTTTGACCTCGGGCCATTTTGGGTTAAAGATATCTTAAATTGGTAAGATTTTTGGGCTGATTTAAAGTTATCTAATAGATTGCCACAAATTAGTTTTCTATAAAAAAAATAAAAAAAAAAAATTATTGAATGGGTCAATTTTGACCCCCTACCAAGAAGGGTTAACGATTTTTTTAAAGATAATATATATATACGAAATACTAGTTGGGGTACAAAACACAAAAGCCGTTTTATACTTGTTTATAGCACAAAATTTAAGCTCTAAACTTAAAATTTTCTGCGGGGGTCATTTTTGACCCCCAGCCAATGTGGGTTAAAGACACACTAATGTTGATAAAACCAACATTTCCTTGAAATCCGCTAACTTCCCCCCGCGATTCCCGAAAAGTGGTTCGGCGGATATCCGGCATATTCCACATTTTTCTTCTCCAAGGTGTTCTTAATGAATTCAAAAAGAAAAAAACTATATATTTAAAATTTTTTTTTTAATAAAATTTTGAAATTTTGAAAAAAAGACGATTTGAGAACGCCCCCAAAATCATTCCATTTTTTTGGTATCAAGCTTGAACGGGTAAAATCTTTAAATTTTATATTTAAGTATTAACGATCAAATATTATACAAAAATAATTTTTTAATTATTTTAATAAAAAAACTTAATTTTTTTAAAGTCCTTTTTTGCAAAAACACCAACTTTGAGGCTCAAAGTGGAGACAGAAGATAACTTCGATCGGAGTGATATTTTGCATGTGAGTTACCCTTACGGGACCGACACTTGTGGCGGGTATTAGAATTTGATCAGAGAGAAAAGCCCAAAAACGATCCATCCTAGTGTACAACAAGAAAAAAAAAACTTTTCTAAAAAAATATTTTTGTCTAAAGGAGAATATTTTCCCAAAAATCATTTTTCAAACTTAATTTTTTAAATTTGAGATTTTTAAGAAAAAGTACTTTTTTAAGAAGAAGTACTTTTTTAAGAAAAAAGTATTTTTCTTTTTTTTTATAAGTACTTTTTAAGAAAAATTATTTTTTTTAAAGAAAAGGTGCTATTTTAAGAAAAAGTACTTTTTTAAGAAAAAGTACATTTTTAATAAAATGTTCTTTTTTAAGAAAAACTACTTTTTAAGAAAATGTGTTTTTTTTTAGAAAAAGTTATATTTTAAGAAAAAGTAATTTTTTAAGAAAAATTACTTTTTTAAGAAAAAGTACTTTGTTAAGAAAAAGTACTGTTTTTAAGAAAAAGTACTTTTTTATGAAAAAGTACTTTCTTTACCAGAAAACCATTTAAAAAAAAAACGTTTAAAACAAAAGTATTAAGTACGTTAAAAAAATCCTTTTTAACGAAGATTTTTTTTAAGAAAAAGTACTTTTTTAGAATTATTACTTTTTTAAGAAAATGTATTTATTTAAGAAAAAGTTTATTTTAAAAAAAAAAAAAGTATAGTTTTAAGAAAAAGTATTTATTTGAGAAAAACTACTTTTTAAGGAAAATGTATTTTTTTCTGAAAAATTATTTTTTTAAGAAAAAGTTATTTTTTAAGAAAAATCACTTTTTTAATAATAACGTACTTTTATAAGAAAAATAACTTTTTTAAGAAAAAGCACTTTTTTAAGAAAAAGTTCTGTTTAAGAAAAAGTACTTTTTTAAGAAAAGTACTTTTTTAAGAAAAGTACTTTTTTAAGAAAAAGTACTTTTTTAAGAAGAAGTACTTTTTTAAGAAAAGGTATTTTTTTTAAACAAGTCATTTTTTTCTGAAAATTATTTCTTTATAAACATTCAAAAACCTTTTTACAAAAAAATATTTTTTTTATTAGTTATTTATGTTTCATCAGCATTCAAATGCCCACTTCTGAACAACGTGGGCAACCTCTATTTTAAGTCGGGGTTTCTATGTCCACAAAATATTTTTGAAAAACTAATACACTATGTTAAAAAAACTAATATCTAGTATAAAAACCTTCAAGTTGCTCTCCAGTACGGCGAGAAATCAATGTTTGGAAATCACTGATGTAGGGTATAAACTTACGACACTCGAACTCGTTCAACTACCACACGCGTTTATATACTACTCCTCCTTTATTATTTTATTGAAACCTTGGGTTGAGTTTTTAAATAATAAAAAAAATATATTCTTGTAAGGATTTCTTATACCTCTTAAACTTTCATACAATTTTTTTTATTATTTTATTTTTGGCTTTTGAAAAAGTAATAAAAATACTTTGTGTGTGCCAAAGCAAATAATAATAAAAACTCAATGTTTATATGAATGAAAAAATAAAACTAAAGTTAGAAAACAAGTAAGGAAGGAGCAGGGAGCAGGTTTGAAATGCAGCACCAAATACAGCAACATTCAACAACATCATCTGCGTACACACTGAGGCAATGAATGTAACAGGAACAAAAGTGAAGCCAAGTTAAGAAATAAAATAAAAATTTAACAAAATAAATAAAAACCATAACACAGCACTACTCAAAACATTCTGAATTACATACTTACGGACATAAAATGAAAAAAGATATAAAATGGTTAAGAATCAACACAACTACCACTACTAGCAAAAAAAAGTTTTCAAATTAATTTTGAAGCCTTTTAAATTCAGTTAAATGGTCGACTAAACATTTTATATAAAAAAAATTATACGAAATAATTTTTACAGTAAAATGATTTTAAGCGTCTCACACTACTTCTTTTTTAAAAGGATAAACAGTTAATAAAACCTCTTAATACTTTTTAGAAAAGTTTAGAAAGAAAAAAAAAAATATAATACGAAATTAAGCCTTCTTTTATTTGGCTGCCAATGTGACCATAAGCTACAATTGATTAAAAAAAATACTTTAGTAATATAAAAAAATAAATAAAATTCCAAACAAAAAAAGAGAAATTCCCAGCAAAAAAAAAAAAAAAGGCTAAAACTTATAGACACCATATTTTTTAAAATTTGTGTAAAACCAAGTAGAATATGCGAATTACACGGGGGAAATATGTATTTTTTTTTTTAATTTTTTAAATTTTTTTGATATTTTGAGTTAAGTTTGAATTCGAATGGTTACAGAATTATGGTTTGGAGTAAAATTCCTCTCTAATAAGGTACTTAAAACTTAAATCGTTTGAAAATCAGCCAAGTTATTACAACTTTCCAAGGCATCTAACGTTTTTCATGCAACCTGATTAAGAAATACAAGTCCCATTTTTACAACTTATTGAAATTATCTACTTTAATAACATTTTTTAATCCTTTATGTTTCGGGGTTTTTTTGAATTTTGCAAATTAAAAAAAAAAAAAAATTTTAAATTTCAAAACAATATTGAAAAATGCATTAATTTTTAGCATTAAACACAATACGAGAAATACTTTTCATCTGCTGTTTTCATCTAATTATGTTTGAACTTGAAGAATAAAAAAATATTATTACAGTAGAAAATTTCAATAAATTTCAAAAATCGGACTTGTATTCCTTAATCAAGTGGTCTGTCACACGTTAGATGCCTGGGGAAGTTATAATTACTTGGCTGATTTTCAACCGATTTTAGATTTAAGTACCTTATTAGAGAGGCATTTTACTCCACATCATAATTCTGTAACCACTTAAATTCAAACTTAACTTAAAATACCAAAAAAAATTGCGAACACAGAAAAATGTCATATTTTCTCATGTAACAGTTTTTTTTTTAAATTGCAAGGTCATGTCCAATTTTTGTGATACGTATTTTTACACCCAAATGAATATAACTGGGGTAATGTCCACCAATTTTTTTTTTTTTTTGGAGCACCACATGAAAAAACAGAACGAATTGTGTTGACATCTCAAGTTATTGCATAAAAGTTGCGTAATTTTAAGTACAATTTTAGAGTTTAAAAAAGAAAAAATCCAAGGTTTCTGACTTTTTCAAAAAGTCGGTTTTATGTTTTTAAACGTTAAAAAAAAGTAATAGTTACTTCGAAAAATTGTTTGATATTTTTTTTCAAAAACTGCATTTAAATACCAACAAAATGTTGTCCACGTTTTTTAAGATATCGAAATTTTTTACTGATCAAAATTTATTGAACACTTAAATTTCTTAATTTTTTTGAAAAAATTACGAACATTAAGAGAGTGTCTTAGAATCAATAATATATCCTATGAGGACCCCGACCGATATTTCGTTGCTTTTTTGCGAATGGAATGATGAAGTGATTAAACCCCATACAGTAGTTGGGGGGTATACAAATGTTAAATAAAAAAAGGTTTTGAATAGAAACAAGTGGAAAAGTTAAATTCGACTTTGCCGAATTTATAAATACCCTCCAAAATGCCCTTTTGAAAGGTTAGTACAAAAAAATTAACAATTTTGATTTGAAATATTTTATTTTGAGTAAAAAACTCTTTTTTTGTCATTTAAAAAAAAAGAAGAAAAATAACTATTTTTTTTTTAGTGTAAAATTTTTTCGATTGTAATGTTTTTTTACTGTAAAATATTTCTGAGCGAATGCGTACTTATGTTCGTATGTACACAAAATAGTGTAATGTTTAAAAAACAAATATTTGTTTTTAATTGAAAAATTTTTTTTGAGTGTAAAATTTTTTCGAGTGTAATTTTTAAGTTACCAATGCTTTTAAAACTAAACAAGTTTAAAAACCATTGCTTTAAAACTAAACAAGTTTGAAAAGCATTGTAAAGTTATCAGCAATGCTTTTAAAACTTGTTTAACACGTGACATTTTAGATGAAACCAATCTGAAAATCAGGGTTTTGCTTATAACTTTTGAACCATTATACTGATTGAGCTGAAATTCAACACAAAACAGAACTGGGGAACGTCAAAGATACATGCCAAGCTTCAGCAGTCTCATTATTGTCTTTCGAAAGTTAGTATGTTTTTTATCTCGTAAATTCGCGAAAACCCCATGCCGAAATTTACTGTTTTGCTCATTACTTTTGAACCACAGGACCGATTTGGCTGGATTGCAATCCAAACTTACCAGATAAATGGCCAACATATGTGACAAACTTCAATAGCCTCTGTAAAGTCTTTCAAAAGTTAGCGTGTTTTCAACAGACAGATAGACAGACGGACATACGGACATCGCTATACCGACTTAAAATCGATCGGGGATCACGAATATATATATTTTATGTGTTCCTAGACCAATATTATGATGTATTACAAACGGAATGACAAATATTATATATACCCTCTATCACTAGAGTGGAGGGTATAAAAAATGTGAGTGAAAAAATTAAAAAAATAATCATTACATTTTTTCCATGTTTCATTCCATTTCGTTTACCATTATATATCATTTCTTACCTGTAACATTCCATTTCGTTCCCCGTTCTATTTCATTTCGTTCCCAGTTTTATTTCGTTCCACATTGATTCATTACTTTCCATATTACAAGCGTGAATTAAAAAAACATATTTTTGCAGAAGGATCCTAATGTTATCTTCAGACTGTTTTATTTTTTGCAGTAGGATCCTAGATTTAATATTTCAATTTTATTATATTATTTTTTTTTTGGAAATCGAAAAATCAAAGTACATTTTAGTTTATTGTGACATCCAGTTTATTTCCCGTTCTATTTCATTTCGTTACCTGTTCCATTCAAGTTTGTTCCCCATTGTATTACAAATTGCTTTCTGTTTCATTTGATTTAATTTCACGGTGTTTCAGTTCTTTCTGTAAAACACGCGTCAAGTTTCCAAAGTCTTCCCCAATTAAAAATTTTGTCTTTAAGACAATGTCAGTAATGACTCATCAGGTAGAAGTCAGCAAGTGAATACATTTTACTAAAGACAACTTAATGACATGTCATAATTTTTGTCGGAACTCCCCAAGTTCTATAAATGTACTGACTTGTCATATAAGTTGTCTTATCAATTTAGAAAAATCATGTCTTTAATGCTGACAATTATATAGCAAATCCAACCCATCACTAAAAAATTTTTTGCGATGTAAAATCGATGTAATTTTGTTTACACCTTTAAAACTCTTTAATTTACTTTGTAATTGAAAAAATAAAATTGAATTGGTCTTAAAACAATAAAAAAAAAATTAAAAAAAAAATCCGCGACCGGGGATTGAACCATGGCCAAAAATCTACAACACGTAAGCTATCGAACCTGCTAGACAACTAGGCCAACCACAACTTTAAATTGTTTGTAATAAAATATATTTTGAAATCATAATATTTTCAAATTTGTCAAAAACAAAATAAATTGATTTATCGTCACCTTAATTGTAAAGGGCTCCAGCAATATTTTTTTTGTAAATGATTTTTTATGTTTTGTATAAATAATATTAAAAACAACAAAGATACGCTTAAATAACTCTAACAAAAGCTTGTTAAATAGGATGAAGCCAAATTCCAATTAATATTTAAAAAAATTTTATATTTGAGGAAGAAAAAATAGTATTGTAGCATTTTTCAATTCAGGTGACGAAATATATATAACAGGACAATTCAAATAATAAATTACATAATTTAAATTTGTTTTTAAATAAGCACATTTACAAAGACTATCAATATTTAAAGATATGTGAAGTCTCCCTTCTTCTGTTAAACCCTCTCTTAAATTTCCTTTGCTAAGTCCGCCATCGAACTGGACGTTTGATCAAACCAAAAAAAATCCCTTAAGTTCAATATAAAAAAAGAAAAAGTGCTGCAATTTGGCGATTTTCAGACTAAAGCTAGCGTTTTTTTCATCTAGCTGTTAAAAAAGTTTTTTTTTGTGGATTATCGGGAAGTCCAATGACTTTTTATTTGCTGAGAATTTGTTTTAAACACTTTTAAAGGTATATCTTAAATAATATAACCATAATAATTATAAATTGATACATTTTTCAAAATTTATTAAGCGCTTTTACGATATAAAAAGTTAGCATTATTTGTCAAACCAACAATGTTAATTTTACATTATCGTATTTTCCTCGTCTAACAGTTTTCGTACCAAAAGTTCAAGTTCCAAAATTTTAAGAGTGGGAGACAAAGAGCTTGACATTTATTATCAAAGTTTGGCTAAAGGGGTAAGGTGCTAGACCAGTGAACAGAAGGTTCTGAGTTCGCGGACCAAGTGAGGCAGATAAAAATAGTAAGTTTTAAAAAATTAAATTTAAGAAATGAACAGATAAAAATAGTAAAGTAGTGTAAATTAAAAGACGTGATTAATAATTTTTAAATTTTTTAACGATCTCTGACGTATTATGTAGATGTCATAATGTAGTCAGCACTATTGACTACCTGCTTACTTGTCGGCGAGGAATTTTGACAAAATACTTGAAAAAGTCAGGAGGTGTCATTAGGTTTTTTGAATGGTCAGAGATTTTTCAGTCAGCAGGTACACTGACATTGTCTTCCTTATGTCTTTGGGATGTCTTAACGACATTTCTAATTGAGTCATGTCAGTAAATATTAAAAGTACCATTTTGTCATACTTTTAAACATTGTGCCCCATCGTTTACTCAAAACTTCTAAATATAGCCCTTTTTTGGTTGAGTGTCCTTAGTTAATTAGTTTTAAGAATGTACCGTTTTGTTTTAAATTTTAAACCCATTTTTGGCCCCTTAGACTTAAAATTGTCAAAAACTTTTCTAAAAGTTTTTTTTTTTTTACTGAAGGATAATTTACTTACCCTCTTGATATCAGAAATTCCAAAAAGTATTTTTTACGAATGTTTTGTTTCGTCGTAGGCTTCTACAATCCAAAAATCAAAATTTTAAAACCAATTTTTAGGAGATTAAAAAACTATCAAAGAACACTTTTGTACCCAATTAGAATAGAAACTCTCTAAAAAGTAATTTTTTCATAATATTTTTTTTTTTACTGGATGATCCACATTTCAAATTTTAAGTTTCTACATCACTTACAGATGTAATTCGTAAATGATCAATTGTAATTCGAAGATTCCATTTGTAATTGGAAAATTCCATTTTTAATTCGAAGTTTCTAATTGTAAATCGAAGATTCTATTTGAAATTCAAAGATTCTATTTGTAATTTGAAGATTTCATTTGTTATTCGAAGTTTCCAATTGTAGTTCGAAAAAGATCAATGGAAATCCAGTTGATATTTTTCGAATTACAATTAGAATCTTTGAATTACAATTCGAATTTTCTAATTACAATTGCAATTTTCGAATTACAAATATAATCTTCAAATTACATTTAAAATCTTTGAATTACAAATGGAATCTTCGAATTTTAAATAGAATCTTCAAAATACAAATGAAATCTTCAAATTACAAGTAGAATCTTTGAATTACAAATGATCTTTTACTCATTAAAAGTGTATTTTTTTACACTTTTTTATACTTAAAATTAGACATTAAGTATAGCAAATTAATATCAACATTTTCAAAATCAGTTCACATAATTTGTGTAAAGTTACACATTTTGTTAAACAATTCCAATTTTGTGTTTCATATATAAATTTTGACTTGGCTGCTTTATGAAAAAATAAAAAAATTACTCAACTGAACAATTTTTTTTTCATTTCTGTTTGAATTTTGGTTTAAGTCCTTTTATTAAATTCTTTTTTTTTTCTTCTTTTCCTTTTATAAAATGTGACTTCCTTTATGATGTTTATCATGTTCATATTCTTAAACTCATCTACAAATTACAAATGAAGTAGATTGTGTAGTATATTTTTGTCACATTAAACATGTATGGTTTGTTAGTTTATTCTTAAATATGGGTTTATATTCATTTTTGTTATACATCCAAAGACTTTTATTGTTTGATGTGTTGCCAAAAATACATTGGAAAAGGAAAAAACCAAAGAAAACTTCAGAAAAAAAAACTTTTCAAAGAGGGGTAATTGCAGGAATTGTTATTAAAGTACTGCACCGGAAACGAAGCACTTTCCAACAACCGGATGTAAGAAATTTTATGCATAAACGCACTGTTGTGGAAAAATGAGACTAATGGAGTAGTCCTAAAAAAAATAGGAATTGTTATAATATTTAGATTTTTTTGTGTGGCAAGAAAGTTTGAGTGGAAGTAGGGTGGTTACGATTTAGATTATCACAAAATTTAATTGTCAATAAAACTGTTGATGTAATGCTTAAATCATTAAATGATTTTGAACTCTAGGATTGGGTAAGACAGAATGATTGCAGAATCGAAAAGTTTTCTAGTAAATTTAAAAACGCTCTTGAAGAAAAAATATATATTCGAAAATTGATTTTCAAAATTTTTTTTACGGACAGACGGACGGACGGACCAATAGATGATCAAACATTACTAAATCGACTCAAAAAGAGATTCCTAGTCTATCGGTATTCTAAAAGGTGAATCTAGGACCAATATTTTGGGAAGTTACAAACATCAGCACAATCCCATAATACGCTATACCTCTACACCGAAAAAGATCAATTGTAATTCGAAAATTCTGTTTGTAAATCAAAGATTCCATTTGAGGGGGTTAGAGCACAAGGGGTTCAAGTGCCTAATATTTGATAATGAGAAAAAAGAGGTTAAAGTTAAATTGCAATAAAAAATGTTAGATGGTATCTATAATATTATTTTTTAGTTAATAGCGATCCTGAGATATATTTTAATCTAACAAGTAAAAAAATACCATCTTTAACATATACAAGCACACGAATATTGTCTTTGAAGTAAGTAAGTTGCACTTATACCCCTTGTGCTCTAACTTTTTCTTATAAATTTCAAAATATATGAACTTATACCTCAAAATAATGTTAATTATACTTAAAAGGAAACTCACATTTTGTTAAGAAAATCTTTAATGATTTTTTGAAACATTTATTAGTCGTCATAATCAGATTCCATGACATCATCGGGCTTATCTTCATCTTTATTTGGGTGTCCCGTCAAATCTATACTTTCCAATTTCGTGTCGTAATACCTACCGGACGATGGCCACGGAGTAGCGGATTGTGTAAAATCGATGAAATTTTTTTTTGCAAAATTTTCTTCAGTCGGCAATCAGAGGTCAAAGTTTTAAATAACGATGTTATAGACCAAATTCATATTCGAATTATTTAACCAAATCTGGCTCAAGAATTAGGAATTTTTGCGTACTTTATGGGAAAAATATTTAAAATTTCCAAAATAGAGATTTTGGTCCACAAATGCTGATTTTCAAACATAAAAAAATATTTTTTAACCAAGTTGGTCTTGAAAGTCGGAAAATTTTGAGTATTTAATGTGAAAAATATTTAAAAAAAATAAAAACACGATTTTGGTCTAAAAATGCTGATTAGCATCTGTGGACCAAAATCTCTGATCAGCACTTTTGACACAAAATCGTGTTTTTATATATTTTTTTAAATATTTTTTAGATAACATGCTTATATTTTCCAACTTTTCTGACCAATTTGGATAAAAAACTTATTTTTATGTTTAAAAATCAGCATCTGTGGAACAAACTATTTTTTTCTATTTTTTTTGATATTTTTCCTATCAAGTACGTAACAATTCCTAATTTTTAAGTCGGATGTGGTCAAAAAAATCGGACATGAAATTTGATCAAAAACGCCATTTTTTTAAAACTTTTACCGCTGGTTACCGACTGAAGATGCCATTGCAAAATTTTATAACTATAATTTAACATACTTCACAGAATTAAGCCGCTTTGTCCATGTAAAAAATAAAATTTTATTAATTGCTTGGAGCACAAGGGGTTTAAGTGCTCATATAAGCACTTAAACCCCTTGTGCTCCAAGCAAAACAGGTATTTTTGTAACAAGAGCTAGAAATGGTCGCCATATCTCGCTAACGGATAAGAATTTCACATTCACCTCTTGTGCTCTGAACTTCTGTGAACTTCACCTACTATTTCCATATGTTAACTCAATTTTTTTGAAAAAGTCACTTGAACCCCTTGTGCTTTGAGCCCCTCATTTGTAATTTGAAAACTCCATTTTTAATTCGAAGATTCTACTTGTACATCGAAGTTTACATGTGACCAATTATAATTCCGAAAAAAATCAATTTTAATTTGAAAGACATCCATATTAAAACAAAAAATATTGAAAAAAAATGATGAAAAAAAAATATTTATGAAAAAAAATATTGATGAAAAAAAATATTGATGAAAAAAAATATTGATGAAAAAAAAAAAATATTGATGAAAAAAAAATATTGATGAAAAAAATATTAATGAAATAAAAATTTAATGAAAAACATATTAATAAAAAAAATATTGATGAAAAAAAAATTTATGAAAAAAAATGTTAAAAAAAATATTGATGAAATATTGACGAATAAAAATATTGATAAAAAAAAAATGTTTGCTAAAAAATTATTGATGAAAAAAAAAAATATTGATGAAGATAAATATTTATGGAAAAAAATATTAATGAAGAAATATATTAATGAAAAATAATTATGTTTTTCTTTCATCAGCTGGTGAATATTTTTTTATTCACCCCGAGGTGAATTTTTATCCAAGTTACAAACCCAAGCTACTAAAATTTTTGGTTTTATGAAAATGAATACAGTAATTCTTATTTTCTTTTTTGTTAATCGTGGCTTATTTGTTAAACTGTGGTTCGTCCAGCAACTTTTTTAAAACTAGACTCCAGCCTAAAAACATTATAATGTTAAAAAA
The DNA here is from genome assembly GCA_963921195.1 of Pegoplata infirma. NCBI lineage: Eukaryota > Metazoa > Arthropoda > Insecta > Diptera > Anthomyiidae > Pegoplata > Pegoplata infirma. The sequence goes on along the minus strand of OY992537.1, from coordinate 20,349,729 downwards.
AAACCTAAAAATGGGTTCCAAGTCGATCGGATCTGCATTTTGTTAGATCTTTATTTAGTGTAGAAAACACACACACAAAAAAATATGAGGGAAAAAAATTTGACTAATCACTTGCTTAAATTTAAAAACCAAAATTGAGTAATTTTTTAATTGACGCAATTAAAAATTTACTCAAAAATTAAAAAGAAAAATTAAGTAAATAATTTAATAAAAATTTAATAGTTTTTTTAAATTTTTTTAAGCTTTCATAGTTTTTTGAATTCTCATTTAGTTTATTGTTTTTTGTATATGTATATGAAAGTTTGTAATCGTCTTTATATAAATTTATGTTTGGTAAAGTTTGAAAAAACAAGTTTTTGTTTTTTTTTTTTTTTGTAAAAAAAACTAAAACTTTTTTAAACTTTTTAAAAAAATAAATTGGTAAATTTTGAGTAAATTTTTAATTGTGTCAATTAAAAATTTACTCAAATTTTTTTTCAAACATTTAATAAATTTTTATTAAAAATTTACTCAATACTATTAAATCGTTTACTGGTGCAAAATTGAGTAATTTTTTACTCAATAGTATTAAAAATTTACTCAAATATTTTTTTTATTTTTTTCTGTGCACAAACACATTTTTTTAAAATTTTAGTGGATTTTTTTTTTTTACCAATAGACCGATTTAACTGAATATCGTCAACATTTTTGAATGGAAGACTAAGTCCAAAAATGGTCGAATTATACTCCGATTTGATAAGGTTACCAAAGTACATGTTTACCACCTTAAAATAAAATTTTTATCAAATATTTACATTTTTATGAATTTTGAGGGAATTATGGGACTACCAGAAGGACTGACCCGATTCTTTTGAAATTTGGAATGACGATTCGTGCATACAAAATTTGATTACCTGTTAAATTTCAAAGCGATATATATTATAATGCGGTTATTAGAGTCATTTAAGCCTAATCCAAAGGGGGCGTTTGTAGGTTTAACATGGACTGATTTTCTCCAATTTCAATAGGCTTCGTCCTTGGGCCAAAAGATGCTTAAGTTTCAAATTCAAGTCAATTGATTGAAAATTGCGTATCGTTTTTAAGCCGATAAATGGACAGACGGACGGACGGACATCGCTAAATCGACTCAAAAAGTAATTCTGAGTCGATCGGTATACTTAAAGGTCCAATATTTCGGGTAGTTACAAACATCAGCACAAACTCATTATACCCTTTATATTATTATACCCTGGTGTAGGGTATAAAAAGGATTTTCGTTACATTATTTGTATTAATTTTTTCATACTGAATAATATTCATCAAATTATGAATTTCAAAAAAAATCTAAAATCGTTCGACCGATTTTCGAGATATCTATTTAAAAATGGCGTTTTTTTCCTTCGTTCTAGAAATTTAAAAATAAAACATTTTTTTCTATTCACTATTTCATAGAACTTGAGACAAACATTCATTTAAACCTAATTAGAGCCAAATCAGACCTTTTAACTCATTGCTCACTTAAATTAAAGTAAAGTGTTTTTGGTAAAATTAAAAAAAAAACTTTAATCGAAGGACGCTACAGGTTAAAATTATAAGATTTGACTTAAATTAATTTTGAATGAATGTTTGTCTTAAGTTCGATAAAATGGTCATGGAAAATAATTTTTTTTTTAATTTTTTGAACGTAGGAAGAATAGCGATGTCCCGAAAACCGTTTGATAGATTTTAAAGTTCTTTGATATTCGATTTCATACAAAAAATTTTTGGCAACAAATTTTCAGTAAAATCTATTGATAAACAAAATTTCAATCAATGTTTTGATTAAAATTTTTGTGTTATTTTTAACTGTCGAATTACAAATATTCAATATACCAGATTTTTTTCGCTTTAATTTTTTTGAATGCCTTAATTCAAAAATATGTAAAATAGTCGGATTTCACTTTTTTATTGTTGGCAACATATTGGAAAGCAAAAAGATGAATTTTTTCATAATTTTGTAATAAGTTTACAATTCATTCGTTAAATCAATCAATTCATTCGTTAAATCAAAGAATGTTTGACTGAAAAAACATTCAATTAATCACCAACAATTTGATGATTGGTATAACAATTTTGTTTATTGGAGGAATTTCAATGAAAAAATTGATTGAATGCGGATTTTTGTTCATTGAAATTCGTTTCAAATTCTTTCTGTGTTTTGCTCATGAAAATTGATAAATATGATGTATTTATTTTTTAATTTTCAAAAATCCAAAATTTTGATTGCCTGTAGTCAAGGGTTAATTTATTCCGATTGTCCTCAAATTTGTAATACTTAACTTTTGGGTCTAGTAGAATAAACATTTTCCCGGACACTTGGTAAAATCAAAAGTAAAAGAACAAATTTCACTCTAATGCACTTGCTAAGTGGAGCGTTTAAAAATGCAATTATCATTAATCCTTCAAAGTTTCCTAAAAATAATAAAATACATAATTATTAACATTTTAATATAAATATTTATGCATTAAATTTATTTTCCAATTTATTTCAACCAAATCAGCTTAAAACATGAACATGAAATAGCCATTAAAGGGTTATGTAAGCAAATGACTTTAAGCCAACTTATGTCTTTTCATACACTTCGCTTCCGGTGTTTTAAAAGGGGAATATATTTCAGGAAAAAGAAAAATGCAAAAAAATAGATATAATAACAAACAACTGGTAAATATTTTTAACTACAGAAATACAAAAAAGGGAGGTAAGTAGAGACGGTCAAGACCGAGCTTGTGATTCCTTACATTATAGTTCAAAAAAAATTTTGTAGGTAAAATTATAAGGAAAGCTACAAAATTGATATATGCCCCATTGCACGCAGAGAAAAAACATGATTGCGACAACCATAATGGAGGGGGTATAGTATAATTGATAACTTTATCATAATATGATTGATTACTTTAAAATTATATGATTGATAATTTTATCATAATAATATTGTAGCGATCAAATTATGATCTTCACAGATCAGAGTATGGTAAAAAATTGTCTTTTTAAAATTTCTGAGGATCATAGTAAGATTGCCGGAATCATATATATGATCAAATGATCAATCATACTATGACCTCCCACCAGTATGCTTTACAAACATTAACATAAACTAATATTTACCCGTACGAAACTTTTGTGTAGGATATCATAGTGTAGCATAAACAAATCCTGGTATGCAAAAAAAAAATTTAAAAGGAAACCAAAAATTACTGATGAAAAAATAACAACAGTACAAAAACTAATAATGGTCAAAGCTTAATGGGAAGCTTAATTCTAAACTAAAAATGTTACATAATGGAGAAGAAGAAGCCAAGCAGGATTATTAACATCCTTTGTATGTCCCAAAATCCATTAGACATTTATATGAAATTGGCCAAATTCACTGCTTTTATTGCAAAATCCCAGATAAAACAAGTAAAAAAATTAATTTGCCATGGCCGATCCATGCATTACCTCCTCTCTTGTGTTAATGGCCAGGTTATGGTCTTAAATAGGCAAATCAGATCGGGGGGAAAAGTCTTCCCTTAAAGAACTAATCCAAACCTCTGAAAAACTAAATTTTTTACAATTTTTTTTTTGTTTTTTTTTATACAAATGAAAAATGTTTGAATCAGAAAAAGATTGAGTTCCTGAACTTGGATACAGGAGTATTTTCGGTCCGCCCCTTTTGTGTGCGTGAATATAGAAAAATATGTATTACTAAAGTGCAAACATGTTTTTTTACATTTTGAAGGGTTTTTTGTACTTTTGATAAACAAGTGGAACATTTTTAAGTCAGAAAAAGTTCAGACATGCTGAAAGAGTGATTTTGATGAAAAGCGTTTTTTTTTTAATAAAAATTTCTGGTGAAAAAAAAAAATTATGAAAATAAAAATTTAATGAAACAAACAAATTTTGATCAAAAAAAAATTATTGTTGACAAAAAATGCCTGCAAATTTTGTACTCTTGCCCATAACATTAAATCATGATAATGTTTTGCTAAAGATTTGGGTGTACTTGCCAAAGCAAAGTTTTTTTTTTTGAGAAAAAATCATGTTATATTCATTTGCCATTCCATGCAAAACGAACTGAAATATCGGTCGAGGACCCTATTAAGTTTATATATTATTGATCCATTTCTATGGCACTCTAGTTATAAATATCCGTCCATCTGTCTAAAGAAAGCAAGATATATTCCAAACCAAAAAAGCTGTAAATTTGGTAAATGAGTGTATTACTTAAGTGAACAAAAGTATTTTTACTTTTTTAACACTCTCACGTGTTTTTTGTACATTTGTTAAAGAAATGGTACATTTTTATGTCAGAAATTAAGACTTGGTGAAAAAGTAGTTTTGGTAAAAAAAAAAAATGAGAAAAAAACTGTTTAATAAAAAAAAAATTTTTGATAAAGGAAACAAAAATTTTCACCAAAAAAATTGATGAAAAGAAGAAAATAATGATGATGGAAAAATTTTTTTTTTGATTAAAAAAAAAATTGATATAAAAATGAATGAAAAAAAAAAAATAAAAAAAAATTAGATGATAAAAAAAAATTGATGAAAAAAAGTGAAAAAAAAATTTATGAAAAAATATTTTGATGAAAAACAAGTAAAAAAAGTTAAATTCGGCCTTGCCGAATGTATTGATACCCTCCACAATGTAAAAAAAGTTTATTTGCAAAAAAAAAAATCCGCAAAAAAAATTTTTGGGGAAAAGATAAAAATTCTGCGAAAATTTTTTTTGTAAGAAAAATATGTTTGTGCTTCTTGAAATACCATTCAGTGATCAATTCTGTTCACATGTGTTAACCAGCAGCCGTATTAAAGCATTTGGTACTTTTAGGTTATTTTGAATGTACCAACATTTTTTAGGTGTCCATACATTTTCGTTCATAACTTTCCAACCGCTGAACCGATAATGCTCAAATGCAATACCAAACTTCTCGGGGCAACAACAAGTAAATGTGTTACATAAGTTTCAGCATCTCCGTGTAATATTTTGGCTGTAATAGCCATTTCCACAGACAGACAAACGGATAGACAGACGACAGACAGACGAACAGACAGACGGACATCGCTAGAATGTTTTAAAATCGATCTCTGATCAATAATATATATCGTTGGCTGGCCTTCAGGAAAGCCTATGTGCAGTTTTAAAAAATCTCGAAAAGACTGGGCGTGTATATATGCAACATAGGACCACAATACCATAGGTAAGACAATTTAAAAAAATCTTTCTTGAAGGCCAGCCAACGATATACTTTATGGGGTCCCAGACCGATATTTCGATGAGTTACAAACGAAATGACAAACTTATATATCGCTGACTGACCTTCAAGAAGGCCTATCTATGTGCAGTTTTAAAAAAATCCCGAAAAGACTTCGTGGACGTGTATATATGCCACATAGGATCACAATGTCATAGGTAACAAAATTTGAAAAAATCTTGCACACAGGCCTTCTTAAAGGCCAGCCAACGATATACCTTCAATCACTAACAAGGAAGGTCTTTCACAGGGCACCCACCGATTGTCCTAAAACTTTAATATGGGAATGAGGGGGAAAAAATAAGAGTTACCCGTTTTTTTAGATGCCCAATCTCAAATTTAAAAAGGGTTGCCACCTTATGAAAAATTAAGGGCTTTCGGGAAAATCCGTATAAAAGCCAAACTAATAGGAACTTCGACAAACGAAAAAATACGGGTCAGCTTAATTTTGTTAGAGATTATTTTATATGATTTTTGCGGTCGTACGTATATACATCTCCATATAAATTACCCCAACGATTATACATTTTTGATAAAAACTAACTTAACGAAGTCGAGTTTGACACGACCGATACACCATTAGATAGGTCTTCAAAAAACTTTTCGACCTGTATAAAGTGTTCATATAGTTTCTTTTGAAGAAATGGGAAAAATCCTAAAAAAACGAAAAAACGAAAAAGTCCCGATTTCCCCCTCCCCTTTGACCCGCTAAATGTGAGATTGGGCCGCTATAAAAAAACAAGTAACTCTTATTTTGCTCCTCTCTTTCCTATATGCAAGTTTCAGGACAATCGGCTGGTGTCCTGTGAAAGACATTCCTTGTAAGTAGAGGGTATAAAAAGCCAACTGAAATTAAGAAATCTCAATTGAAATTGGGGAAAGCAAAGCTGAAATTAAAAAATCTGAAATGAAATTAAGAAACGCCAATTGATATTACAGATGCGCGCGTGACTCGATTTTTTCGTGATTCAAGTGATTCACGCAGGAATCACGCTTGATCGTGAGTGAACTTTAATTTTACTTACGTGATCGTGAGTGCGCTTGATTAGAAAAAATAGCTTCGTGCGTGAGTAATTTATGTTTCGTGAGTTTGCGTGATTGTTTTATGCTGTCTGAAACAGAACATTTTTAAGAAATTCTTCATATTGTTGAATTGTTGGTTAATTTATACAAAATTGTGATTTAAATAAATTTTTATAATTATATTTAGGAAATCAAATACTTTTTGAGCAAAAAATCTACAAAAAAAAATCCAAAATTTTGCTATTTTAATTTCGTGAGTCTTCGTGAGCGTGATTATTTTGTGAGCGTGAGAAAAATTAAAACTACTTACGTGAGCGTGCGTGAACGTGAGCAGACAAAAAAATTTCGTGCGTGATAGTGCGTAAGCAATATTTCGAATTCGTGAGCGTGATCGTGCGTGAGTCAGAATTCACACACGCTCCCATATCTAATTGATATTAAGAAATCCCGATTGAAATTTGGAAAACCAAAATTAAAATTCAGAAATCACAATTAAATTTAAGAAGAGACCAATTGAAATTTAGAAAAGCCCAACTAAAATAAAGTAATCTAAATGATTTAGAACTGACAACTGAATTTTAGTAATTTTAAAAAACTAAAATTTTAATTTAGAAATCACAATTGAAATTGGGAAAAGACCAATTGAAAATCTCAAACGCAAAATTAAAATAAAATTAATAACAGATAATTGAAATTCAGTAATCCTGATTGAAATTCAAAAAAGTTCCACAGAAATTCAGAAATGATTGTTAATTTCTAAATTTCAAAATATTGTATTCTTAATTTATGTTTTGTTAAAATTTTTTTAAAATCTGCATGATTTTAGTCATAAAATTTTACTTCAAATGCTTTTGTTACTTCATTTTTATTAAAACGTTTACTTAAATTCAAAATCAAAAATATTACAACTACCACTGTTTTGGCTCCCTTCCCTTTATGCCCATAAACAACTTTCGATCATACATATTGGCTGTTTTCACAGATTTTGGGACATACTTTCCATTATACAAAAAATTAAGATTCACCTAACAAAAAATAAAAACATAAAAAAAAAATCTAATAGAACATAAACCCAAAAACCATAACATTTACACAAAAATAAATATGTGCTCAAAGGAACTATTTTGTATCATTTATGAGTTCTTTTACATTTTGTCTTTCCGGTACTTTTGTATAACATTATTGTTAGTAAGAGTCCATAAAAATGATGAGTTCACAAAAATGTTAGTCTTACTAATGGAAACAAAAGCAAAATGAGGATAACTACGCAAAGGCCTACAAATTGTGGTAAAATTAGACATCTTGTTAAAAGGAAAACAATGAAAATTGCAAAAACAAATATTCATAAAGATCGTAATTGTGTCCTAATAAACTACACAAAAAAATCTGATTTCAATAATAAACAGCAGAGCACAAAAAAAAAATTAACTAAAAAATGGAAAGAATTTAAGAAAACTTAGTAATGCTAAGACGCTAAAGTTTTTTTAACATGACAATGTTTTTAGGCTGGTGTCTAATTTTAAAAAAGTTGCAGGACGCCACCTCAGTTTGACTATATAAGCTAACAGTTAACGAATAAGAAAACAAGAATTACTATTTTCATTTTCTTAAAACCAAAAATTTTAATAACTTGGGTTTGTAACTTGGATAATAATTCACCTCGTGGTGAATAAAACCGTTTTTCACCAGCTGGTGAATAAAAAGTAACATAATTATTTTTTAACAAAAAAAAAATTTTTTCATCAAATTTTTTTTTTTTTTTCATAAATCATTTTTTTTTATCAAATTTTTTTTTCATCAAATTTTTTTTTCATAATTTTTTTTCCATCAAATTCTTTTTTCCATAAATTTTTTTTTTATCATTTTTTTTTTCATCAAACTTTTTTTTATTAAAATTTTTTTTTTCATCAATTTTTTTTTATTTTCATCAAACTTTTTTATACCCTCCACTCTAGTGATAGAGGGTATATATAAGTTTGTCATTCCGTTTGTAACACCTCGAAATATTGGTCTAAGACTCCATAAAGTATATATATTCATGATCCTCGGTCGATTTTAAGACGATCTAGCGATGTCCGTCCGTCCGTCCGTCCGTCCGTCCGTCCGTCTGTCTGTCTGTTGAAAACACGCTAACTTTTCAAAGACATTACGGAGGCTCCTGAAGTTTCGCATATATGTTTTCTGCATTTACCTGGTCAGGTTGGTATTGCAATCCAGCGAAATCGGTCCAGTGGTTCAAAAGTTATGAGCAAAAGACTGAATTTCGGCAAGGGTTTTTCGTGAATTAGCGAGATAAACACACGCTAACGTTCGAAAGGCAATTGTGAGGATGCTGAAGCTTGGCATATATATTTGTCGTTCCCCGGGTCTGGTTCGATTTGAATTTCAGCCAAAGCGGTCCAGTGGTTCAAAAGTTATTAGCAAAACCGTGAATTTCAGATTAGTTTCACCTTAAATTCTTGAGTTGAAATCCCGTTAAATATGTTTTAAAAACATTGGTAAGTCAAAAAAATATTTTACAACGTATTTTTGTCACCCAAAAATGTTTGTACACTAAAAAAAATACAATATAAAAAATTTTACACTCAAAAAAAATTTTACACTCAAAAAAAATTTAGTATTTTTATACCCTCCAACCACAGTATGGGGGTATACTCACTTTGTCATTCCGTGTGTAACGCATCGAAATATCGGTCTAGGACCCCATAAAGTATATATTTTATTGATCAGTGATCGATTCTAAGACATTCTAGCGATGTCCGTCCGTCCGTCCGTCCGTCCGTCTGTCCGTCTGTCCGTCTGTCCGTCTGTCCGTCTGTAGAAGACACGATACAGTCCAAAATAAAAGAGCTAGACTTCCGAAGTTTGGCACGAATATGTCTTATATTCCTAGGCAGGTTAAGTTCGGAGTTGGGCAAAATCTGACCAAGGGGGAAAAAGTTCCCCCTTGGAGAACTAAACCAACCTAAGAAAAAACGCAGTTTTTGCAGGGTTTTTTGTACTTTTGCTAAGCAAATGCAACTTTCTTATCTCAGAAGAAGTTCAAAATCGCAAGGGGGATGTGCCCCCTAACGTCACCCACCGACCCCCCCCAAAAAAAAAAAGACGCCCCTGATTTTTATTTTTTTTACATTTTGGAGGGTATAAAAGATTCGGCACAGCCGAATGTAACACTCTCACTTGTTTTTTCAAAAATTACTTAAAAAAAAAAGTTTTTATTACACAAAATAAATACTAATCAAAAATTTTTTTTTACAGGTACAGGTCTCCGCCACCAACTCCGCCGACCCATCTCCCCCCTCCTCACAAAAAAAAAGACGCCCCTGCAATTTTTTTTTTAATTTTAAACGTGTTGGAGAGTATAAAAGATTCGGCACAGCCGAATTTAACACTTTTACTTGTTTTTCATATTTTTTTTATAAAATAATTTTTTTTAATCAATTTGATTTTCATCAATTTTTCATCAAATTTTTTTTTTCATAATTTTTTTATTTTTTACGAAAAGTACAGCTCTTTTGGTTTTTTAATGAGATCCTCGACTGATATTTCAATTCCTTTTGCATTGAATAGAAAGGTAATATAATATTATTTCTTCTAAAAAAACTTTGCTACACCCAAATCTTCCGCAAAACATTATCATGATTTAATGTAAGAGTACAAAATTCGTAGGCATTTTTATACCTCCACTCTAGTGTAGAGGGCATGCGCGGGTACAAGGGGGGGAAAAAGGGGAAATTTCCCCCCCCCAAACCAAATTTCGAAAAGAAAAAAAAGGAAAAAAAAGAAAGAAAAGAAAGAAAAGAAAAAAAAAGAAGAAAAAGAAAGAAAAGAAAAAAAAGAAGAAAGAAAAGAAAAGAAAAGAAAAAGAAGAAAAAAAGAAAGAAGGAAATTTTCTAAAAAAATTTCGAAGTCCAACAATTTTTCATAGAAAAATATCTGTCAATCTTATTATGAATTTTGGCATAAAAAATTTACTTAGAATATGTTTTTTTGTATAGAAAAATGTTACAGGATCTTAATTTGGTTTATATAAAAAAATGTTTGTCTTCTACATAGCAATAGAAAAAATATCTTAAAATCTTAAAAATGTTGATAGTCGAACTTGCATATGTAAATCTATTTTAAATTTTTTTTTCTAAAGAATAAACTTTTTCTAAAGAAATAATTCTCAGAATCTGAGACTTTTTTATGTGAAAAAGGTCTCAAAACTTATTTATAGGAATAAGCTCGCAGAAGAGTTTTTCTATGGGGAAAAAGTCTCAGAATTTCTGAATCTGAGTCTTTTTTTAAAAGAAAAAGGTCTCAAAGTCTGAGATGTTGTTATTGTTGAAAAATAGTCTCAGAAGTTGAAACTTACTGAATTGGTAGAAGGTCGCAGAATCTGAGACTTTTTCAACGGGAAAAGGTCTTAGAATCTAAATCTTTTCTATAGGAATAAGGTCTCAGAATCTCAGAAAAATATCTCAGAATCTTAGACTTTTTCTATAGGAAACAGGTCTCAGAATCTATAACCTTTCTATAGGAAAAAGGTCTTAAAGTCTGAGACGTATTCTATAAGAAAAATATTTCCGAATCTAGGACTTTTTCTTTAGGAAAGGGGCAGAGAATCTCCGACTTTTTCTATAGAAAAAGTGTCTTAGAATCGGAAAAGATTTCAGAATCAGAAAAAGATCTAAGAATCTGTCACTTCTTCTTTAGAGAAAAAGTGCCAGAATTTTAAACTTTTTCTATAAAAGAAAAGCTTTCAGAATCTGAGACTTTCTTTTGGAAAAAGGTCTGAGAATCTGAGCCTTTTTCTTTAGGAATAAGATCTCAGAATTTGAAACTTTTTCTTTAGGAAAAAGGTCTTAGAATCTAAGACTTTTTCTATTGGAAAAGGTAGAAGAATCTAAGACTTTTTCTATAGAAAAAGGTCTCAGAATCTAAAATTTTTTCAGTACGAAACAAATCTAATAATCAGAGACCTTTCTTTAGGAAAAATGTCTTAATAATGCTTTAAAATATGAGACTTTTTCTACAGTAAAATGTCTCAGAATCTTAGACTTTTTCTGTGGAAAAAAATTCTTAGAATCTGAAAATTGTTCTATACGAAAAAAGTCTCAGGTTCTGAGACATTTTTCGTAAAGAAGACGTCTTATATTCTGAGACATTTCCCCTATAAAAAAAATTCACGAAAAATGTCTCAAAATCTGATATTTTCTAAGTAGGAAGCATTTCTTCTATTAAAAAATTCTCAGATTTAGACTCTTCTTATGTATACGAAAAATATAGAATTTTCTTTTAAATTTCTTTTAAAAATCTAAAAATTTTTCTATACGAAAGTAGTCTAAGATTCTGAGACATTTTTCGTAAAGAAAAGTCTTATATTCTGAGACATTTTCCCTATAAAAAAATATTTTTCACGAAAAATATCTCAACATCTGATGTTTTCTATGTAGGGAGAATTTCTTCTATTAAAAATTTATCGTCGAAATACGAAAAATAAACAATTTTTTTTAAAACAAATTAAAAAAAATTGATCTAAACAAAACAAAAACCAAACCTTCGAGAAAAACTAATAAATTTGATGATTTTATAGCTTGCCCATCACTTTTTTTTGTAAAAAAAAACGTATCCCTTTTTTTTGCTCGTCAACAGAGGTGAATTTATGATTTTTTTTTTCGAAGTAAACAAAATTTCCCCCCCCAAACCCAAAAGCTGTACCCGCCACTGGTAGAGGGTATATATAAGATTGTTATTACATTTGTAACACCTCGAAATATTGGTCTAGGACCCCATAAAGTATATATATTCATGATAATCGATCGATTTTAAGACGATCTAGTGATGTCCGTCCGTCCTTCCGTCCGTCTGTCTGTCTGTTGAAAACACGCTAACTTTTGAAAGACTTTACGGAGGCTCCTGAAATTTGGCATATATGTTGGGCATTTACCTGGTCAGCTTGGTATTGCAAGCCAGCAAAATCGGTCTAGTGGTTCGAAAATTATGAGCAAAAGACTGAATTTCGGCAAGGGTTTTTCGGAAATTTACGAAATAAAAAACACGCTAACTTTTGAAAGGCAATTCTCAGGATGCTGAGGCTTGGCATTTATATTTCGACGTTCCACTGGTCTGTTTCTTATTAAATTTGAGCTAAATCGGTCCACTGGTTCAAAAGTTATTAGCAAAACCGTGAATTTCAGATTAGTTTTACCTTAAATTCACGTGTTCAAAACCCGATAAAGATGTTTTAACCCTGCTGTTAGGTTAAGCCCATTTGGTCCAATTTTTGAATTGTTTCCTTTGTAACTTTTGAACGGTGATATATATTGGCTTAATTTTTTTGCTCATGGGGTCTTTTTATAAAATAATGTTATTTACAAAAAATCTAGGTTCTGACTTAAACCAGGACTTAGAAAAATTAAAAATTACTTATGTTAGGTTAAGGGACCATTTGGTCCATAGTATATTTTCTCCTGCGATTTCGATAGCTGGAGCCCATGAAACGTCGATTTCATAAAATAGGATGCACGCATTCAAAGCGGGTATTCCGGCAAAACTTTTAAAATGGTTACGGCTATGTAATGCATTACCATTTTTTCCCTATCGCTTACCATAGGCATAACTTTTTTGTATTTTTCACGCATTATGTAAACCTCATGCACTACTTTGAGTCTTATCCCAAACAAAAATCATTAATCCAGTATAGAATTAGGCAGCCTTACAATACCCTATACTGGATTGATGCTTTTTGTTTGGGATGTCACTCAAAGTAATGCATGAGTTTTACATAATGCATGAAAAATAAATTAAGTGAATGCCTATGGTAAGTGGTTGCCGAAAATTAATGCCCATTTTTTAATTTTTTTTGGCTATGCATTGCATGGTAATGCATTACATAACCGTAACCATTTTAAGGCTTTGCTGGGATATCAAGTATTTTTGCAAATACAGGCCATCGATTTGTTGTGCGTTTTGTGCTGTAGGAACCAACCATTTGATCTGCAATATCCACGCCCCCTAAATGAGATGAATTATTATAAATTATAGGAGAACACAAAACTAACAACATGAGTAGAGGAAGGTGCTGGTCACGTGATTTGCGTGGTTCACGTGAATCACGCGTGACTCACGCTCGAGCGAAAGTGTATTTAATTACGAGAATCATGCTTGAGTGAGTGTGATTCCAAAACTTTTATGTGTGAGTGAGTAGAAAGCGAGCCAAACTTTTGCGTGAGTGCCATTTTTCTTGCGTGATTCAATATAATTCTTTTGTATTGCTTTCAGTTTTATTTATAGTTTTAGTTTTTTTTCGATTTGCAATCAATTAAAATTCAAATTAACGGTCTGCTAATATATGAAAAACATTTTTTTAAATTTCCTTAAAATTGTGTATTTGTAAGTGAATATTGCGTGAATTGGGGTGAGCGTTATTATGAATCACGTGAGTCACGCATGAGCGTAACTTATTTTAGTTTTACTGACGTGAGTCGTAAGTGAGCGTGAGTAAAGAAAAAATTGAGTGAGTGATTCATGAGCGATTATAATATTTCTTGCGTGAGCGTGAGCCAATATTCACTCACGCACCCAACTCTAACGTTGAGTTAAGCTTAAAATAATAGTCTTTAGGTATAAATGATCCAAAAAATTATTAAATTGTTATTTTGTTTGAATATTGAAGTATGGACCAAATTGTCCACTAACCTAACATTCGTAAGTTTTTTCTAACCTAACCGTAGGGTTAAAGACATTAGGAAGTCACAAAAATATATTACAAAGTATTTTTGTCACTCAAAAATGTTTTTACACAAAAACAAATACACTCGAAAAAAATTTTACACTCAAAAAAAATGTACACTCAAAAATATTTAGTAAATTCTTTTTTTTCAAAAATTACTAAAAACAAAGTTTTTTTACACAAAATAAAATGTTTCTAATTAAAATTGTTATTTTTTTCACATTAGAAAATTTACTATCACTTATAAAGGGCATGTGGAGGGTATTCATAGATTCGGCCAAGTCGAATTTAACTTTTCTACTTCTTTTCTATATTTTTCATCGTTTTTTCATATAATTTGTTATTTAAATTAAAATTTCTAGTAACAATCTCATCAGCATGCCTAAAGTTTTAGCGTTTTCGCTATGCTAACACGATATTGTTGTATTAGGAATTTCCTTCATCAAATAGGAATATTGCATTGACAGCTGCCTATTACTAGTATGTTCAAAAATATAACTGACAGGCACTTCGTACGAATGACGTACATAATTGCCATTACTGTCAAAAACTTCATATGTATGTATATTAGAAGCACATACAGGGTAAAACAATTGACAATTTAGGATGTTAGTAACAATTACAAATTTTTTACGATAGAAATTTTATGAAAAATGGTATTTACATTTATTTAAAATATATTTTTAATGCAAAAACAAAATATTTTTCTATGTTGTTCTTTAACTTAAAAGTTTTTTTCTTGTAAATTTTTTTATCTAAAATTTTTCTTTTTCAATTTTTTTTTAACTCAAATTTTTTTTTTCACAAAATTTTTTACCCAAATTTTTTTTTTTTAATTTTTATTTCTGGTATGACAAATTTTTTGTAATGGAAATTTTATTCAAAATGTTATTTACATATATTTAAAATATATTTTTAATGCAAAAAAATATTTCTCTATTTTTTCTTTGACTAAAAATTTTTTTTCTTGTCAATTTTTTTATCTCAAATTTTTTGTTTTTTTTTCACAAAATTTTTTTATCCAATTTTTTTATTTTGAAATTTTTATTTCTGATTACTTAAGACCGAATGAGATTTGTTTTCTGTTTTTTTTTTAAATTCAGCTTATAACAAAAAACTGTATATTATTTTAAAATATTTTGTAACACCCTGTATTTTAGTTTTTGTGTAAAATAGAAAAAAAAATTCTAATAAAAATATCTAAAAATTCGCATATTTAGATCTTAAATTTTCTATGTATACAATTTTTGGGATAAACGTTTGTTTCATATGTTTGTACTATGTGCACATCAATTTTATATCAAATTGTTTTTGTTATAGAGTTCCTGTTACACAGTTTTTTTTTTTTTTTAATCCATAAACATACAATTTTAATAACAATGTCAGTTTTGGCAAAAAGATAGAGGAGGAAAGCACGTACTTGTGGGAGAAAATACAAAAAAAGAAAATCACTTGACATGCTACTATACATACTATAGTATATAGTCGACATGTGGAGCAGTTGACATGAGCACAAATTTTTTTTTTTTTTGAAAATATTGCTAAAAAATTTTGGCAGAAAAAGAAAATAATAACAAAGGGAGTTAAAAATTTATATTAGAAGAGAAAAAAATAAAATATTGAAATATTTCAAAACAGAAAAAAACAACAAAAGGAGCTCAACATATAAACAAATTTGTACAAAGAAACATATTTTCAAGCTAAGGCATATGGTACTAAAGTATAAGGAATATCACACTGACAACGGAAGTATTTCAAACCCTTATAAACCGATTTGCATGAAATTTAAAATATATATAAAAGAGACAGTTCTATGGTTGGGGTTTCTCGGCTTTTCGGCCATATCTGGTTTTAGATGTTCAAAAATGGGTAAAAAATAGCGGAAAATCGTTTTAAAGATTTTCAGACATTTCTTCTAAAAAACTATATGATGTTTTCATATGAAAATAAAGGTTTTTTTAAAACCTATCTAACGTTTGCATAATCTTGTAAAAATTGGGCTTTATTAAATATTTTTTTCAAGAAAATGTGAAAATTTTGGGGGGTATTTTGATGAAGATATAGACCACCGATATCCATATTAATACGAAATAATCGTTGTTTTATTTAAGTCGAATTAAACGGAATTTTCCCGAAGATCCATAAATAGTGTCATAAGGGGTCAACGAAATTTTTAAACACCGATATGGCCGAAAGGCCGAAACACCCCAACCTTAAAATCGTCCCTTTTAAATATAGGGCATTCCATGTCAAATCGGACACTTAGAATTTTTTTTTTTTAGATTTTCCAAATTTGTTTACAGTTTTTAGTACCCTTCGAAAGCTCCTTTTTGTTATATTTTCAGATTTTTTTGATGACCCGTTCAAAAGATATCGAATTTTTAAAAATTGTTAGTTTGTTCCTTTACTCAAACTTCGTTTACTTATACCGTCTTCAATAATGGTCAAAATTTCAAATTTTTTTTTTTAAAATTTTTGTTTTTTTACTTACTTTAAAAAAAAAATCCCTAAAAATTCTTAAGAGCGCTCTAGTATGCGATTTTTAAGTTTTAAAATTTAATTCTCATTTTTGAAATTGTTTGTACCCTTCGTTTTTTTTTTCAATTTTTTTGAGTAAAACTTCTACCGATTCTACAAGTTTTTTGCCCAGAAGGATCGTGGGATAACGATTATTACTATTTTTTAAATTTTTTGAAAAAAATTTATTGTAATTTTCCAATCTTAAAATCATTTCTACTGCTCCAATGGTGCGTCTTAGAGGGGTCATTTATAAGACTGACTCCCATTAATTATTACGTCTTAAAATTTCTTTGAAACAAACTAGTACCCTATCTCCAATTTCTAAGGGGGTCCCACACAAAACAACATTTTAATAATAATAGTGCCTAATAGTGCCCTTAGAGCAACAAAATGTATGACCAACCCACAATATTTTTTTAGTCCAAACATTTTCTCTGAACACACCTACCCTCTATCTTTAACTGTTAAGGCGGTCCCCATACAATTTTTTTTATTTTTTGTCAATTTGTTTTATTTAATCAGCTTTTACCGGTCCAATGGTGCGTCCGAGAGTGGTCATTAGTGAGAAAGACCCCAATGTATTTTTACCGTACAACATTTTATTAAAACACACCTACACCCTATCTCCCTTCCAAAGAAATGTTAAGACATAAAAATTAATGGGGGTCGGTCTTATAAATGACCCCTCTAAGACTCACCATTGGAGCAGTCGAAATGATTTTAAGATTGGAAAATTACAATAAATTTTTTTCAAAAAATTTTAAAAAATAGTAATAATCGTTATCCCACGATCCTCCTGGGCAAAAAATTTGTAGAATCGATGGAAGTTTTACACAAAAAAAAATTCAAAAAAATCGAAGAGTACAAACATTTTCAAAAAAGAGATTTAAATTTTAAAACTTAAAAATCGCATACTAGAGAGCTTTTAAGAATTTTTGGGACTTTTTTTAAAAAGTACGTAAAAAAACAAAAATTTTGAAAAAAAAAATTTGAAATTTGGACCATTATTGAAGAAGTAATGAGTAAAAGAAGTTTGAGTAAAGGAACGAACTACCAATTTTTAAAAATTCGATATCTTTTGAACGGGTCATCAAAAAAATCTGAAAATTTACCACGATGGAGTTTTCGAAGGGTACTAAAAACTGTAAACAAATTGGGAAAATCTAAAAAAAAATTTTAAAGTGTCCGATTTGACATGGAATGCCCTATATATTTTAAGTTTCAGGCAAATCGGTTCATATCGGTTGCAATACTTCCCTTGTGAGGTAATATAGTGTAAGAAATGATGGAATTATTGATATGCCGAATCCTTTATGATCTTCAAAGTGTTAACAATTTTTTTTTCTACTCTATTCAGAATTATTTTAATTTCTTCTGAATTTTCAATACTTTTACAACAATTTTTTTATCAATGTATTTGTAATATCTTAACAATTAATTTTCTTCTTATAATCTCATTTTCTATTTTTTAGGCCATTTTTGGCACGTGTTTCCCTTATCTGATTGTAACCGAATTTTCAATTTCTCTTCTTTAGAGGCTTATAAATAAAATTTGGCCTATCCCAGTCCGAATATTGATTTTAAGAACAGACTTGGCGTATATATGATTTCAAATTATTTACTTTATATGCATAGTGTAAATCATACATACATATTATTTACAACTTATGACACAATACAACAACAAGTGTTTCAAAAATTTGTGCGTTTTTATTTTATATACTTTATGATTTCGATGTTCATTTTTTATCATGATTTACAAAGTTCAAACCATTATCAAAAAAACAGTATGTAAATTTTTTAAGGAAAATATTATTCAGGATGTGATTTGAATACGAAACAAGTATCGTATAATCTTCATGTGTTGATAACAAACAGTGTCGGACAAAATAAAATTTTATTACTCACTTTGTTATTCCGTTTGTGACGTGTTACATCCTCTTTTACGTGTTTAGACCCGGCCATGATCTTACGGTCGTGGTTTCTTAACCCAAAACACCTTTCAAGGATAACCAGAAAACTATTTCAATATTAAATGGACTCAAAACACCAGACAACAAACAAGACTATATAGAACACCAACCAGGAGACTTTGTTGTTACGCTCCTGTCTTTACCCTCCCTTCCTGGCCATATATATATCAATTATGACCCCACAAACACACCAACTTTTATTCGACGATTATACTTACACCAACATTAACGACCCATTGTCCTTCCTTTTCCCTCCAAACAAATAAAATTAACCAGACATATTATTTTCTTTAACTTTTCATCTAAAACAAAACATTTATTGAAATAAAAGACTTAAAACTACCGTGGCACATATAGGTTTCAGGTTCTGATTTTTTTCTCAATTTTGATTATGTTTTTCTTTTAAACTTTGACCTTAAAAATTCTCAAAACTTAGTTAAATTTTCCGTTACTAAATTTCTTAAATAAGTTTTCATTAAATTTTAAATTTTTATTCTTTTCAGAGAATTTGGTGCTTAAGTGGAGAACATGACTCAAAAAAAAAAAACAGAACACTAACAATTAAAATTTTTGGAAATTTAAAATATATAAAAAAAATTTAAATTTATGATAAAAAAAATTGTAAAAAGAAACATGCAAAATTAAAATTATTAAAATATTTATATAAAAAAAATAAAAACGCTATTATAATCTCTCGTAGGACTAACCAAATAGAAAAACGGATTTTCTTTCACTATCCTCAAATTTGTTTTTTCTGAAATCAAGGGCGCCTTTAATAGCTAATTTCCTCTAAAGAGCTCTCTGGAGTAATTACTTTTCCTATGATTCAAAATTTGACCTGTTTTACTCTAATATTTCTCTTTGGTAAATCCCTTACAAAACCATTAAAAAAAATTATGTATGATACTTAATAACTAACATGCATAAATAAAAAAACATAAAATTTGAATATACTAACACTACATAAATTTTTGAAATTTTAAATAACAAAACCTTTACATCAAATGATTTAATACTTTCTCGGGTCTGTTTTAGTTATTCTTGGCAGAGAAAATAATTCTGCCGGCTCCGATAAGTATGCTTCAAATATTTTGTTTGTATAACAGTTTGATACTTTTTCTCTTTGACGAACTCTTTCTTTTTTTAGATTCCAATTATGGTTTAGAACCAAGATTTATCTTTTACCTACAATCCCACAGGGTTGACCCAAAATCCCGGATACTACTTTTTTTCCCCGTTTTTTTTTTTCTGGGTATTTTTTTCCCCGTTTTGCCTTAGGGCCACTTTTAACTTAACACAAAAAAAATAATTGCAATTTGCGTTACCTTTTTATAGAATTTCCTGCGGTCAATGTTTCTTACGTGGAATTAGACTAAGGTGAATATCCCCTCTTTCCTCTCGTAGAATATTTTGTATTCCATTCGAAATCTTCCAGATGACCACACTATTTAAAAAAAAAAGAATTTTTTTGTTCTTTCTTAGTTTACAGAAAACAAAAGATTCTACATATTTTTTTTGTTTTAACTTTAAGTAAAACTTACGGATTCTTTTAGGTATACGCTGGCACAGTAAAAAAAAACAAAAGTAAAATGGCTTCTTGGCTTTAAATTGGCTATCATTCGCCGAAAACTTCCTTGCAGAAATATATCACTTTTCTATTTAAAAAATTTAACTTATTATTTTATTGAAATTTCACCGATCTATTTAACTTTTATTTACCTCAGTAAGGCAATTTAATCCTTTTAAAAGTGTATCAGGAAATCTCTCCCTGTCTAAGGTAATAATTTACACACAAACAAAATTCAAAAATGGTGGATTTACTTTAATTTTTATTTCAAATTTAAATTTAAATATTGTTTTTGGATTTACTTTATGCAAGAACACAGAACTTGATCGTTTCGCGCCGGTTTTGATAATGTTTAATGTTTTATCTACTTAGAAGCCATTAAGCCTAGCCTTTGTTTAACATAAAATCATGTAAATAAGTACTTCTAGCTACATAGAAACCTCTATAAAACTTTCATTTTTCATTTTTTTAAATAAGCCTTTTACGCACATTCTAGCATAAACGCATACATTTCAAATTAAATAATCGTCTGTGAATTTCTCTGCAATTTGAACTTCGGATTCATAACCAATACATATTCGCATTTTTAAATTCAAATATAACATAATAAGAGAAAACGTCCCCCTAAACATACCAAAAATTACAACCCTGCCTGTTAATACTTCTAATCACAACTCGGCAACTCTGTTCCACAACTTATCTTCTGTCAAAATTTATCTAATTCACTATGGTTTGGGCAGCCATAGTAAATGACTACACATTTTTATTTTCATAATGAAAAAAATAATTAAAAAATAGAAAAATTGACAAAAATATATAAAAGCAATACGAACTCTAACTGATACAATTATTGCGCGTACAAAAATTATAAATTTCCTCAAGTCAAGCATGAATTAAACCAAAACTAATCAATTTACTTTTACTACAAGCAAAAAAAAAAACAACCCCCAAGCTTATTAATAGAAAATGAATCTTAAAATCCACGCTCGACTAACCAAAAAAAAACATCAAAAAGGAACCCTTACAATGTGTAAATTGAGACTGTTCGAGGGTCTTGATGGAACAACCGTCGCAAGTCTCATGAAGATCCGTCGTCCGAGTAAGCCCCTATTGACCTTTTTGCGTTGGATGTCTTCCTCTGTTGACACCGCAGGTTTGGTCAACATTTTCAGGAGGCCCGATGCTTTACCAAAAATTTTCCATACATCATTTTGCAGGTAATTTTTGTTTGTCCTGGAATACAATACCAAATGTGTCTCGTTTCAGTGTAGTCAATTTTCCATTACAGAAAATCGTCACTTATCCCAATAAAATCGCTAACCTTTACAATAGTCACCCTACAGCCTGCAAATCCCACCTTTCCACCCCCAGCGTCCTCAACAGACGCCTCGAACAATCGAGACATTCTAGCAATGTCTGTCTGTTTGTAGAAAGCACGATGCAGTCCATACAAAAATAGAGAGGCCACTGAAGTTTGTCACTAATATGTCTTATGTTTATAGGCTGGTTAAGTTTGTAAATGGGTCAAGTCAGATCAGGAGGAAGATCGCTTTTGAATAACCAAAACAACCCCTTAAAAAACAACATACTTTTGTGTACTTTTGTTTAAGCTATCATACATTTTTTTCCAAGAAGAGGTTTATATACTTGCACTTGGACTTTTGGAGTTGTGGAAATTTAAAATAATTTTAAAAATGAAAACGTTTTTTAAAGCGTAAGTATCAAAATACATTTTTATATGTTCTAATTAATTTCATTTTAAAAAAATATTTCGCACTTTATTTTGTCTGACAGTGTTTAATATATGTGTATGTGTTTTTTTTTTATAAACCCCCTAGAGGTCGTAACAAAATTGAAAATTGAATGTTATCGTTGCCATTTTATTTTTTTTTTCAGCTTTAGTTTGGTTTTTTACTGCCTTTGTTTTGTTAGGGTTTTCCTTGTAAATGGGTGTCAATTAAATGTGAATTTTATGTAAATATAAATTGAGTTTTGACCCCCTTCTCCATATGACAAAACAAAAAAAAAACGACAACTGTCAATAATCCAATAAAGCAAGATAAAAAATAATAAAATCAACACATCATCACTTTAATACCAAACAAATTTAAAACATTTTTTATACCCTCCACTGTATACCATTTCCAATTGTATATCGGGAAATATCAATTGTATTTTAGAAGTTATCAACTGTATTTCAGAAATTTTTAATTGTATTTCAGAATTTATCAATTGTATTTAAGAAACTGATAATTTCTGAAATACAATTGATAAATTCGGAAATACAATTGGTGATTTCTGAAATACAATTGATAAATTCTGAAATACGAGGAAATACAATTGGTAATTTCTGAAATATATTTTATAATTTCTGAAATACAATTTATAACTTCTGAAAAACAATGGATAATTTCTGAAATACAATTGATAAATTCTGGAATACAATTCATAACTTCTGAAATTTAATTGATATTTCCTGATATACAATTGCAAATGGTGTAGTGATAGAGGGTATAAATAAGTTTGTCATTCCGTTTGTAACAACTCGAAATAATGGTCTTAAACCCTGTTATGTACATGTATTCATGATTCTGGATAGATTTTTAGTCTATCTAGATAGATTTTGAGTCTCTATAGATTTTAAGTCGATCTTGGCGTATGGGTCTGAAATTTTCCAGGTCAGGGGCAATAAATATCAGAAAAATCAGTAGTGTGGTTCAAAGTAATAGACAAAACCGTGAATTTCGGCTGGTGATGAAATGATTTGGTGATGCTTTTTATTAAGCTGTACTTTTTTGTAGTTCTTACTTTTAATAAAATGTAGCACTTTTCAAATTATTTTAGTGCTTTTTTTAAAATAGTGCTATTTTTTGTATTTTTTATTTAAAATACAAAAAAAATTTTGTATTTTTTATTTGTATTTTTTTTATCAAAAGAGGTGAACTAAAAACTGGGAAAAATCCAACGGTATGTTTATTTGACTTTAAACTTTAAAAAAATTATAAATATTTCCAGAAAAACCATTCTTATATTATTATTCGAATAATCGGCACAAATTTTTCGATCAATCGAAATTAGCAATTTTAAATTAATCGAACAATTATTCATGTAAAATTGTTTGAATAATCGAACAAGAATTAATCGGCTGAACACCCTACTACCGACTTACAAAAAAAAAAAAAACAAGTGAGAGTATTAATTCGGCTGTGCCAAATCTTTTATACCCTCCAATATGTAAAAAAAATTAAAAACTAAATTTTTTCAGGGGCGTTTCTTTTTTTGTGTGGGGGGTTGATGGGGTCTGTGGGGGACGCACCTTCCCATCGCGATAAATATACCAAATGTTTCATTTATTTAACAAAAATACAAAAAAACTTGTTAAAATTTGTATTTTTTTAGATGTTGGTTTAGTTCTTCCAGGGGGAACTTTTTCCCCCTGATCCGATTTTGCCAGTTTCCGAACTTAACCTGCCTAGAACATAAGACATATTTGTGCCAAACTTGAGGGGTCTAGCTCTTTTATTTTGGACTGCATCGTGTAAACTACAGACGGACGGACGGACATCGGTAGAATATCTTAGAATCGATCACTGATCAATAATATATATACTTTATGGGGTCCCCGACCGATATTTCGATAAGAGTTACAATTTTAATTATTAATTATTTTTCAACATTTTTTTTATCAATTTTTTTTCATCAAATTTTCTTTTTTCATCAAAAAAATTTTTTTTGTGCATCAAGTTTATTACTACAATGTAGCAAACGAGTCAAATGACAAATCGTTTGTGCACAAACTAAAATATTAGTACATATTCGACTCTATCCACAATGGGAATTAAAAAGACGAAGAAATTGTACTATACTAGTAAAGCAACGATTGTCAATAACCAACAAAAATATTTAAAACATTTTACATATGATAGTCCATTGGACTACAACAATATGTTATTTGTTGTTGTGAATGAAATAATACCATATTAGGGTTATTCATCACTATGGCGTGCCAACCATTATGTTCAAATTCTGATTAATTTTTATTAAAAAATAAAAATTGTTGTATTCGACCTTTGAAATATTATATTTTGAGAATGTTTATTCTGGCTCAAGGTCATTATTTTCTTTAGTAATTAAAACCATGATATTCTCATAGCATAATTTTCAAGAAAATAATTTTTTGTTTTAAATTTATTTGTGTTGGTCATTTTTGCAAGACTTAATCGACACGTGTTTCGGAATTTGTCAGATTCCATTGTCAAGATTATTTAGCCTAGAGAATATCATGGTTTTAATTAGTAAAGAAAATAATGACCTCGAGCCAGAATAAACATCCTCAAAATATAATATTTTAAAGGTCGAAAAAAACAATTTTTATTTTTAATAAAAATTAATCAGAATAAAAAAAAAAATTAAAACAAAAAACAAAAAAACAAAAGTGACCGGATTTTTAAAAAATTTACTTTTTTAGAAAATAGATAATTTCAGAAAGGGTTTGAAAATTTTCCAAAAAAAAAAATTTTAGTGTAAATTTTTGAGATTGTTGTGCATTCCATTTTAATTTGATAAACATTTAAACAAGGCTACCCGACACAAATTTGACCATTTTTCCAATATTTGACCACGCCTCCTAAGCCCAGTTTTTGAAAAATTTAAAAACCAAAAACGCAATTTTCTAGGTTCCATATAGGGCTATCTATACAAACTATTCCGAAATTTGCGCAACACATGCATTTTTTCGCTAGATATTTGGTGTGGAATGCCTCATAGATTGTATTGCTTTACTTAAATCTTAAGGCATTAGATTATAAGTTTTAGTCGTGTGTATGTGTAAATTTTTATTAAAAACTTTTTATTTTTTCCAGTTTTGTTTTCTTTTAAGATCTTCTTTTTTTTCTTGTCGATTGTTTTGACCCCAGGGGAGGTAATCAATTATGTGTTGTTTATTTTGTATTTTCTTCAATTTTTTTTTTGTTTTTTCCTTCTTAAGTTCCCAATATTTTCCTTGAAAATGATAAGGCTTTGAAGAAACTCATACATTCATTGATATTTATTGTTGTTTCTTGTTAAAAAAAAATCTGTTTTGCAATATACCAGAAAAAGGCATATGAAAGGTTGTTTATTTTCTTTCTGTTTTTTTTTTTTTTTTTTTTGTGGACGATAATATTTATTTGGTGATTTATTGGATGACTTTTCCAATGTCAACATCATCGATAAAAATATCATTTACATATACTTTAAATGACTTGTTGTTATTTTTTTTTATTTTTCTTAGTGGTTGTTCCTTTTTTTTGTTATACAATGTTTCAGCTTTACAGGAGAAAGGATGATTTGGCATATGTTAATGTGTTTAAGAAATTTATGTATAAACTTTGAAAGGGTTCTTGTAACTTATTGAAATGTAAATATGTTACTTGAGGCTAAAATTCAAATTGCAATTTAATGTCCTTTTTATTAAGCTACAGGCAGAGTTGAAGAACAAGATTTGATTAACATATGCACTTTACAAATAAATTTAAGTTAAAATTGCTGTTTTGATAATCTTTACTTAAGGAATGTGTTCCATTATTGACGGGATAGGTTACCAAAGATCTTTAACACCCTTTTATGCAGGGTGCGCCATGTTTTTTCCGATCTCCATATACAATATATAGTATTTATACCCTACACCCAGGCGCGGATCCACGGGGGGAAGGAAATTCCCCCCTCCCCAAACTGAATTCGAAAAAAAAACCGGAAAAAGAAAAACGAAGAAGAAAAAGGAAGAGGAAAAAAGGAAAAAGAAAATAATCTCAACATTTTTTCTATGAAAAGTTTTTCTAAAGGAAAAATGTCTCGAATGTTTAATTATTCTAGATGAAAAAATTTGAGAATTTGAAATAATGTCTCTAATGCTTAATTTTTCAAATTAGAGAATTTTTTTAAGGAAAAATTTGAGAATTTTTCATTAGGAAAAAAATTTTCTAAAGGAAAAATGTCTCGAATTTTTTATAGGAAAAATTTAAGACTTTTTCATTAGGAAAAAATAGAGAATTTTCCTATAGGAATAATTTGCGAATTTTTCTATACGAAAAATATTAGAATTTTTTTCGGAATGTTAGAATTTTTCGATACGAAAAAAGTCTCAGAATATTTAAAATTTTCTTTAGAAAAAATAAAAAAATTTTTCTAGACGAAAAATTTAGAAAATTTTCTATAGGAAAAATTTAAGAATTTTTCTTAGAATCTTTTAATGGGAAAAACTGCGAATTTTTGTATAGGAAAAATCGGAGAATTTTAATACGAAAAATATAACAATTTTTCATAAGGAAAATATTAGATAATTTTTTATAGGAAAAGTCTGACAATGAGAATTTTTCTTTAGAAAAAATATGAAAATTTTCTATAGAGAAAATCTGATAATTCTTCTTTCGAAAAAATCTGAGAAGCATGGTAAAAGTGTAGAGAAAAAGGAATAAGAGGCATTCCACACAAAATGTCCAGCGAAAAAAAAAACATGTGTACCGTAAACTACTGAATAGCCCTATATTGAACTTAGAAAATTGCGTTTTTGGTTTTTCAATTTTTCAAAAACTGGGCTTAGGAGGCGTGGTCAAATATTGAAAAATGGTCAAATTTGTGGCGAGTTGCCTTGATTAAATATTTATCACACTAAAACTGAATGCACCACAATCTCAAAAATTAACATTCTTATATAGTTTTGTATGGGCTATCGATTAAATTCATTTTTTTTGGAAAATTTTCAGAACCCGTTCTGAAATTTTTCACTTTTTAAAAAAGTCAATTTATCAAATATTCGGCCACTTTTTTTTTCTTTGTTAAATTTCTTTTTTTTTAAGTTTAGATGTTTGTCCATCCACACAAAAAAATTCAGAAACACATTTGTCGTTTTTTTTTCGAAAAAATCGCATTTGAATTTTAAATTTCATAACAATTTAGTAATTTGCTTGTATTTTCTTTTTATGCAATTAATAATACTCATTCGCAACAATAAAACAAGAAAATACACGCAAATTACAAAATTGTTATGAAATTTAAAATTCAAATGAGATTTTCTCAAAAAAAAAACGAAAAACGCGTTTCTGAATTTTTTTTTTGTGTGGATGGACAAACATCTAAACTTAAAAAAAAAAAAACAAGTGAGAGTGTTAAATTCGGCTGTGCCGAATCTTTTATACCCTCCAAAATGTAAAAACAAAACTGTCAGGGGCGTTTGTTAGGGGGGGGGGGGGTGATGGGGGTCAGTGGGGGACGTTGAGAGCACCTTCCCATCCCGATAAATATAACAAATGTTTCATTTATTTAACAAAAATACAAAAAACAATGTAAAAAAAGTGTATTTTTCAGAGGTTGGTTCAGTTCTCCAAGGGGGAACTTTTTTCCCCCTGAGCCGATTTTATCCATTTACGAACTTAACCTGCCTAGGACCATAAGTCATATTCATGCCAAATTGCAGTAGGCTATCTCTTCTATTTTGGACTGTATCGTGTCATCTACAGACAGACGGACGGACAAACGGACGGAGAGACGGACATTCACAGAATGTCTTTGAATCGATCATGGATCAATAATATATATACTTTATGGGGTCCCCGACCGATGTTTCGATGCGTTACAAACGGAATGACAAAGTGAGTATACCCCCATACTGTGGTGGGAGGGTATAAAAAAGTGGCCGGATTTTAGATAAATTGACTTTTTTAAAAAATGGATAATTTCAGAACGGTTCTGAAAATTTTCCAAAAAAAAAAAGAATTATCGATAGCCCATACAAAACTATATAAGAATGTAAATTTTTGAGATTGTGGTGCGTTCCATTTTAATGTGATAAATATTTAATCTAGGCAACTTGCCACAAATTTTACCATTTTTCCAAAATTTGACCACGCCTCCTGAGATTAGTTTTTGAAAATTTGAAAAACCAAAAACGCAATCTTCTTAGTTCCACATAGGGCTATCCAAACAACCTATTCAGAAATTTAGGGGACACATGTTTTTCTGTAGCGGGACATTTGGTGTGGAATACCTCATATATAAGTTTGTCATTCCGTTTGTAACACCACGAAATATTGGTCTAGGACCCCATAAAGTATTTATATTCATGATCCTCGATCGATTTTAAGACGATCTAGCGATGTCCATCCGTCTGTCTGTCTGTTGAAAACACGGTAACCTTTGAAAGGCTATACGGAGGCTCCTGAAGTTTGGCATATATGTTGGTCATTTACCTGGTCAAGTTGGTATTGCAATCCAGCCAAATCGGTACAGTGGTTCAAAAGTTATGAGCAAAAGACAAGGGTTTCAGCCAAATCGGTCAAGTGGTTCAAAAGTTATTTGCAAAACCGTGAATTTCAGATTAGTTTCACCTTAAATTCACGTGTTGAAAACCCGTTAAACATGTTTTTAAAACATTGGTAAGTCACAAAAAAATTTTACAACGTATTTTTGTCACTCAAAAATATTTTTACACTAAAAAAAAAATACACTCGAAAACTAATTTACACTCAAAAAAATGTTACACTCAAAAAAAAATTTAGTAAATTATTTTTTTTTTTTTTTTCAAAATAAAATGTTTCTAATCAAAAATTATATTTTTAACGTTAAAGAATTTACTATCACTTAATAAGGGCATTGTGGAGGGTATTCATAGATTCGGCCACTTCGAATTTAACTTTTCTATTTGTTTTCTTTATATTTTCTTTCGTTCCAAAAAAAGCAAAAGAAAATTCTAAAATTTGGCTTAACTTTAAATTTGGACCAGAAAAAATCAAAATAGTCAAATTTTGATAAACTTTAAATTTTGTCCGGAAAAAATAAAAAAAAAAAATTAAAATTTGGCACAACTTTTAATTTTGCTTAAAATTTCGTTAGATTTTTAAATTTTTATTTTTATTTTTTAATTAATAAAAGTTTCGTGAGTGTGAGCCAACGTGGGTGAAGCTTGTGTGAGTGCACGTGAGTTGTAAAAAATTTGTTTGTTGTGATTGTGAGTGAGAGTGAGAGTGAGAAGAAAAAATATGCCCGTGCGTGAGTGTGTGTGATTTGAAAATTCCCGTCGTGAGTGAGTGTGAGTCAAAATTCCCTCCGCACCCATCTTTAATTTAGATATTTTCGGGCAAAACAACTTTTGCAGGTTCAACTAGTTAAAAATATACAATATGTGTACCACAAATTTAGCTTGCGTTCTAATTAAATTTGAATCCGGTAGATGGCGCTGGGGTGAAGATTATTACGAAATTCTTCATTTCAGTGCAATTTCACCGTACTTCGTTGGTTGAAGTTATTTGGTTGGTTGAAGCTATTTAAATATTTCAGGGAGAAGAATAAGAGTTAAAAATTTTTCTAGAAACTTTTTAACCGGCTAGAATATGATTCTGGGCTTAGGTTGTTTTAGAACTTTTGAAGCAGCTTTGTTACAAAAATTCACACAAAAATTGTGTTTTTATCGAAATTCTTGTAGAAAACCCCCGATTAAGTTGCTTGAAAATTTCAATAACAAGCAAGTATCATATAGACATTAACGAGGTTTTTGTAATTGTTGAACAGTTCTTGACAAGGACTTCAACGACCATGTTAAAAAAAAATAAAGACTCCGTTAGGGAGAACTGGGGAACCAAATCCTGATCCTTATATTTTCCGGTATTAAATATAACCGGTAACAAAGTACAGAGCGAAAATAAATACCGCTTTTCTTTTTTGATCATGTTGTAGCCGGTATTCAGCTTCATTTAAAATCTAAAATTTTAGGGTGTCATGCAAGTTTAATGGGCATTTTTGTGATCTACTCGACAAAACCAACAGCCTTTACTATGGCACATCAGAAGTATTTTTCACTGTAGCACAGTGTTATATTTTTGACGTTTCGGGCAAAACTCTTACTACTGGAAAACAATTTAAATTTTAGCGCCAAATGTTTAAGTTAAGAGAAAATATCTAATATGTATATTTCTCACTTTAACACATTGAAAAAGTATTAAAAAAAAATTCCAGAATATTTAAAAATTTTTTTAAACAAATTCAGTTGCTCGTGATATCTTAATGAGGGTGGTGGTATACATCAAAAGAAAAAAAATCATACAAATGTCAAACAAAAAAACATATAAATATATAAGTGAATAAAATATTAAAAAAATAAACACACTCACAAAATTTTCCAAATACATATAGAATTGTCTACAAAATGAAAATCATATGGTGTTTATTTTGGTTTTTATTTGTTAATTGTTTCGAAAATTCCAAACAATTGCAGCAAGTTAATATAGGTGAAACAAAAAATTAAAAGAAAAACATTTTAAAATTATTTTTAATACAAGAAATTTCTTGATACAGAAACGTAAACATTATAATTTTCCTAATTAAATCATAAATATTTTCTATGAAAATGTGCCAAAAATGTTTACCTAGTTAGATGTGTTTGGCCATAATTTTAAAATATTTTGCAATATTTTTGAAAACAATTTAATTTAATTTTTAATTTTCTATTAAATTTCAAAAAAAGGTGCCATATTTTATGAAGATGAATTAGATATTGAAAAGACTTTCGAGGCCACCGTGCAACGTATAAATAGTGAAAATGAATATTTAAAATTATTTCCGTTGATAAAACGTTTAAGTCCATCGGAGGGTTCTATAGCATTAGAAAGAGAAGGTAATTTTAAAATACCTAATTTCAAAATTAAATGCAACTAAAAAATTATTTATTTCTAATTATTTTGAATCTTAAAATTTTTAGCTTGTGCTTTAATAGATAATGGTGTCGCTGCTATTTTTGGACCAAGTTCAAAGGCAGACAGTGGTACGTATTTGAAATATATGACGTAGTGTGTTTCATGTTTTTTTTCTTCGTCTATAATTTTGTTTATTTTTTTATTTTTAGATATTGTGGCACTTATATGCAATAGCACCGGCATTCCTCATATACTCTTCGATGCTCTTAGCGAAGAGAATGATATGCAAAAACAAAACCATCAAATGACTCTTAATGTTTATCCGGCACAGTTGATCTTGTCCAAGGCATATGCAGATATAGTGCATAATTTTGGTTGGAAAAAATTTACTGTTGTGTATGATGAAGATGATGGTGAGTGTGATTTAGAATTAGTGGTGCCAGGTGTATAGATTTTAATAGAAAAATTTTATAATTTTGGTAAACTTCAAAAAATTTCTGACTGAATTTTTATGCGCTCGTCTGTGAAAAGCACGATGCAGTCGAAAACTAAAAGATCTGGACTCCGAAAATTTGTCACAAAATTTTGGAGTTTAATATGCCCCAAATATTATTTAGGATGCTCATTTTCGTTCATTTCAAATAAAACACATATTTCGTTTACCTAGTTCAATCTGTTATTTGTTGTTTTCGTTCAACAGTTGGGGAACAAATCATTTTCATCATGTCTATTGTTCGTTTATTAGGTTCTATCGGTCAATTTTTGTTTTCGTTCAACAGCAGAACGGGCAAACTTTTTGGTATCCTTATGTAAGTGGTCTTCGGATGCCATAGAATGACACCCTGTTACCACCCTGAGGGCCGTGTTGGAGTTTGGAGTTTTCTCCATTGTGTGTCGCTAACGGACGGCGAACATACCGGGGATGCATAGTCGATAAGGGGACGACCTATGGCTTTGTATGTAGTCAATATCGTCTCATTATCTTTACCCCAGATGCTGCCCGTCAGCGCTTTCAAAATGTAGTTCCTCCTTTCACTCGCCTTGTCACCTCTTCAGCATGCATCGCGAACATAAAGAGGCTATCAAAGTGAACCCCAAGAATCTTGGGGTTTTTCACCGTGGGAACTCTCTATCCACTTATGTGGATGTTGAGTTCTCTGGTAACCTCTTTAGTTCACGTTGTGAATAGTGTGGCCGTCGAACTTGGGTGTTGAGACTTCGAGGTGCCTGTCTGCCAAAAAGTCACGCAGTATTGGCAGATAGACGTTAAACTGTTCCTTCGAAATCCCTGCCTATGCACAAAATTGTGCAGTCATCGGCATATGATATCAGTTTCAGTCCTGGAGGTGGGGTCGGGATTTTGGAGATGTAGGTATTGAACAGGGTAGTGGAAAGGACCTTCCCTGTGGAACACCTTGTTTATTTCTCCTAAATCCTGACCTGGAACCTATAAACTTTACATATGACTGCCTCCCAGCCATGCAGTTCGCCAACCATCTTTTATGGGTTTTCGAGAGCAAGGAGTCATAGAGGTCTTGCAATAGCTTCGTGTGGTAGACCGTGTCGAAGGCCTTAGACACATCGAGAGCGAGCTAAATGTGGGCATGTGGGCGCTTACTGTAAAGGTCTCCGGCTATGGCTGTCGTCATATCGCACAGCGCAACCGTTGTGCTATGACCTGAACGAAAGCCATGTTGGTGGTCTGCCTTGGGGAGATTCTTCCTAAGCGAAGGAAGAAGGACATATTCCAGGACCTTAACCACTGGGGACAGTAGGGTTATCGGTCTGTTGGAGCTCCCCAAGTTAATGGGTTTCTCAGGTTTGGGAAGGGGAATAATCTTTCCGAGCTTCCACATATCTGGAATCTCCAAGGAGTTGACACACAGGCTTAATATTTCTGCCATATTTGTCAACCCTTTCTCCACCACGTGCTTAAACATAATCATCGCATGACCATCAGGACCTATTGCCGTGGTGGCTTTCGCTTCCCTGATAGCTTTAGAGACATCCTCCGGAGTGATCTCTACATCGTCTGTATGAGGCAAAGATCTGCTCTTCCTTCAGATGCCTCTGAGGTCGCTGTTGGTTCTGGCTGGATGCTCTACAAACTGTCGGTTTAAGGCAGCACATCACCTTTGGGAGTCAAGCGACGTGCCACGCTCAAAAGTGAGAGTGGATCTTTCGCTTCTACGGCTATTTGACAGGTTCTTTATCGTCGCCCAGAGACATTTAGAATATTTAACTCTTTAAGGTGCCGCTCCCACAGGTCTTTGCAGTGAGCAGAGATCAGAGCAACAATCTCGGCACTCGTATGCCTTAAACGATGGTCCGCTTAATATTCCCTCCGGATGGCATCTCGTCTATCTGCTAGGCGACATGCCACCTCATCGCTAAAATGCGTCCATCCGTGATGCAGCGGTTTTTCGCATCAACCAAAATCTTTCTTATGTTTCGTTCTCCCTGCGATGTTGGTGAGGGAGAAGTCAGACGACCGAATTGCAGTTCCGTCATCTCCTTAAATCTGTCCCAATTCGGTTTCCGAAAGTTCAGAAAAGTCCGTTCTTCAGTAGATATGAAGTCCGGACTTCTTGCGATATTGACGGTGATGTCGGCATGCTAGGTGGTGAAGGCCACAAGGTCAGGGCTGACTATCAAAAGATCTGGTGAGCTACGACAGTTTGCGGTAATGCGAGTAGGGTGCCTTTCATTGACAACACAGTAATTTGTGTTGTTAATTTCTTCGTCGAGGACGTTAGCTCTCGCATCATTTCCCTGCGCAGAATGCCAGCTATCATGGTGAGCGTTCAGGTCACCGAGTATGACTCTTTTATCGTCCTTCATTAGGAATTCAATAGAATGGCGATATCCCGAACGGCAAGCCGCTGTTGGAGGGAAGTAGATGTTAACAATATCAATCTCATCCTCTCAAGATCGAACGGCGATCCTCTAGAGTTCCAAGTGATCGTCGTTCGATGTGATGTACATACATCAAATATTGCTTGTAAGACGCAATGTTGTACGCCAACCTATGAACGTCATGAGTGCTTATCCCTGCCATATCTAAATAATGAAAGTGCAAATATTAAAGAATCAGATGCTCTTAATGTTCTCGGTATGAAGGTATAATGTGATGTCCGTTGAAACAAAAATGTTTTTGAAGTATCGACAGAAGCATTCAAGTGCTTAGTCTTTCTAAAATGGAGCAAGAGATACGGCACTCCCTCTGATATTCTTTGAATCTACACGACTTATGTATGTATGTTCGAACTTAAATGAAATACAATTCCCAAATATGGGCTGGTGCGTCAAAATCTTCCTTGGATTTCCTTCATTGAGTTGAAAAAATTGCGAAAATTCTCATATCGGACGACAGCGTTTCTAGCTCTAAAATTCGATAGAACATCGAAGAAATGTGGGTGAAGTTTTCTTCTGCCTATACTTTCATGCACACGGAAAATGGATTTGCTGATTTCCATCCAAAATTCAGTTATTGAAATAAAAAATCGTTTAGAAAATTTGCATATAGGTCGTCACAATTGAATATCTGTTGTCACTACTGAGTTCTGTTGTCACAACTGAGTTCTGTTGTTATAAATGGCTTTTAGTTGAGGCAACCAAAAAATGTTACAGCCAAATATAGTAGAAGCAACCGAATTTTAAGTTGACACAACTAAGAAATTTTATTTGATTAAAAAAATTTAAAAAAATGCTATGTTTAATAATTTATTTTTAATTTATTTCAAAAATGTAGTTTTTATCTCCGGATTTTTAAAATCCTTTAAAATTGTTATATATAAAAAAAAAATGGTACCCCTGACCGTTGACTAACAATAAGTCTAATAATTTTTTAGTTTTCTCTTAATAAATTAATTTATTTTTTTTCGTAACAGCTAGTGCTACAACAAGACTACAAGATTTGCTGCAATTAAAAGAACTTCATAATGATCTTGTGCGCGTACGAAAATTTAAGAGAAACGAAGATTATCGCAAGATGTGGAAGAGTATAAAGGGTGAGAGAAGAATAGTTTTAGATTGCCCTCTCGATATATTAGTGGATGTTTTAAATGCTTCGATCTCTTTTAATTTGACGGGTGAATACAATGTAAGTTTGATATTATGCCAAAAAAAATTAAATTAAAAGTAGTAATAAACAAAGAAATTCTGGAAAACACATTTAAGTTTACAGGGAAAACCCCTTAATTATATTTTTATACCCTACACCACTCAGTGGAACAAGATATTACGACTTTGCGCTGATGTTTGTAACTACCCGAAATATTTCTTCTAGGGGTTTCCCCGTAAAGTGCAGTTCAGACTAAAATTAAAATATATAAAGAAGAAATTTACTTGAAATTTTATTTTGTAGAATTTATTTTTAACAAATCTCGAAACTCAAAGTGACATTCTGGAGGATTTAAGGGACAATACAACATTTAGAGTCAATGCTACCGCGGTACGGCTGAAAATGAATTATAATAATGTGAGTTTAAAGTTATATATAAAAAAAATAAAAATCTTAAAATTTTAATTAAAACCTTAAATCATATTTAGGATCTTGATGAATGGCAGAGAGCTTCTATGTATCAAACAGATTTTAATAGTTCAAACGTGCCTTCAAGAACATTGCTGCCCGATCTAATATACGACGCTGTAACACTTTATGCCTTGGCTCTTCGTAATATAACCTCAATGTATCAACTTAATCAACCTCGAGTTAGATGTGAATATGGTGATTATAACAAAGCACAAACCTGGGCCATGGGTCGTTATATCAATCGAGTAATGAAAATGGTAAGGAACTCTTTTCCTATCAAGGCAACCTAATAATAATTCCTAACAGGCGCCCCAGTAGGCTAGTTGGTAGCGTGCTAGCCTATGAGTCTGGGGGTCGTGGGTTCGATTCCCACCAGAGGCCTTGGTCTGTTTCGCTACAACGAGACGAAGGTCATTGTTACCAGTTCTCGGTTAGGTAAAATTAGTATATAATTTGTAATTATGTGGTAATTCTTAATAAAATAAAATAAAATAAATAATTCCTAACAACTTTGTGTTTCTCACCAGATCGCTCCTCTTAATGAAGAACATTTTCGCTCAAGTTTATGGCAATTTGATGAAGATGGCCAAAGAATAGATTTCAACATAGATATCTATGAACCTATAGATAATTATGGTGTAGCTTTTTGGGATACAAAGGGGCAAATTACTCCACAACATGTGGAAGCAAGTGTGATAAAGAAAGTTGTTTATCGAGTAGCAACACGATTAGGAGAGCCATATTTTATGGAGAAGTAAACATGAGTTATTTATAATATTAAGGGTCGAGTCATAATTGGCACCACATAAGGTTATACCTTTTTTATGAAAAGCAACAAACCTCTTTGAAGCGTGGTCGACCACACTGCCCCATAATATATTGTAATATTCTATATATGTGGTACTCTCACCACCCACTCACTCGTTTCAAATTTGTATGGAGAAGTGTTGCCATATTTAAAAAAAACATGATAGTTTTCAGAGCACTCAGACAATATATATAACACAATTTTATCTGTTTTTATAGGATCTTACCCCCAGTTTCTGTAACACGAACGTCATTCTTCTGCGACGAATTTGCATGTATTTTGTTTTTGTTACAATAACAAAATACATGCAAACTGGGGGTTAATCTTCATAAAATGTTTTGTCTACTGCCTAATTTGAACGCGTCTTTCTCTCTTTCACTGTTATTTGTCATCGCTGGTGCCAATTGTGACTGATTGTGAGTGTTTCAGCTGCCATTTTTTAATGTCTCATATTTTAGCCTGACAGCTGTAGCGGAAAATATAACAGGCAATGATCGTTATATGGGTTATGCGGTGGATTTGATTGGTGCTTTAGCCAAAGAAGTCGGTTTTGAGTATGTTTTTGCACCAGTAGCGGATAATGCCTATGGAAGTTATAACAAGGAAACTAAACAATGGAATGGTATTATAGCAGATTTAGTCAATAATGTAAGAAAATTAAAGATTTCCAATAATTAACAAATGTTTACCTTTGTACACGCTTCAGTCTGTGGTAGAGAGTTTCTCATATATTCCAACAAAGAGCACTCAAAAATACATTTTATACAAAGCCAATGGGTTTTTATTAAAATTTTTACTAAAAACTCTAAATTTCGAAGTGTGTTGTGGGTTGACATGGGCTGATTGGACTTAAATTAATGACGTTTATTTTTAACATGATAATGTTTTTAGGATGGTGTCTAATTTTAAAAAAGTTGCAGGACGCCACCTCTGTTTTGACTATATAAGCTAACAATTAACCAAAAAGAAAACTATTTTCATTTTCTTAAAACCAAAAGTTTTAATAACTTGGGTTTGTAACTTGGATATTAATTCACCTCGTGGTTAATAAAACCGTTTTTCACCAGCTGGTGAATAAAAAGTTACATAATTATTTCTTAACAAAAAAAAAAAAAAAATCATAAAATTTTTTTTTCATCAATTTTTTTTTTATTTTTCATCAATTTTTTTTTTATCAAATTTTTTTTTTTTCATCAATTTTTTTTTCTTCATCAAACTTTTTTTTTATAAAATTTTTTTTTTCATATTTTTTTTTTTTTTATCAAACTTTTTGTTTTTCATCAAATTTTTTTAATTTTTTTTTTTCATCAAACTTTTTTTTTCATAATTTTTTTATCAAATTTTTTTATACCCTCCAACTACAGTATGGGGGTATACTCACTTTGTCATTCCGTGTGTAACGCATCGAAATATCGGGTCGGAGACCCCATAATGTATATGGGGGTTTTCGTGTCAACTGACACAAATTTTGAAACCGATGTATTCCGATCGGGACGAAATTAGTCCTATTGGATAGTAGTTCAGACAAAATTTTTCAGCGAGATCGGTCAAGGACTCTCTGAGTTAGAGGGGGTCGAAATTTGGCCAAAGAGGTGTTTATTCTGATCCATGTAACTTCTTACCTATTGTTTTTAGCAAAATGTGTCCCAAAGAGTTTAGAAAGCTATTTCTTCAGTCTTTCGAAAAAAAATTATAAAAAAAATATAAAAATTTTTTTTAAATATTTTTCTTAAAAATTCAAAACTTTTTTGACTTTTTCCTCAAATTGGGCCTTTTTTCTTTTTTTTTTGATTCAAAAGAAAGCTTAGGTCTTTTTCTTTAAAAGATATGGGGTCGCTTAGTGGGATGCGAGTGGGACATCTATGAAAAAATTATTTTTTTAACTTTGGAATACTAAAAACGCTTCTTCAATTTGCACTATTAGGCGTGGGATACCTAACCAGTTTTCGATTTCGATCCGCGACACCCTCTAATTTTTCTAGGTTCAAAAAAGAAAGCACGAGCCAAAAAATGAGGGCGGTGGGGTTGGGCCATATGGCTCCTCATCGGGGTCAAAATTGGGCGTAAAGAGGTTACAATCCTCGAAAAGCCCAACAACTGCCCTAGAACTGCCCACGGAGGGGTGCAATATGAGACCGACCTCTATTAATTTTCTGCCCCCAAAATTTTTCTTGAATATACCTAACCTCTATTTCCACTTCCTAAGGGGGCTCCCATACAAAATGACATTTTTATAAAATTTGCTCCTACCGCTCTAACTGTCCATAGGGTGCCCCTAGAGAAGTAAAATATATGACCGACCCCCAATATTTTTTCATCTCCAACATTTTCTCAGAATATACCTACCCTTTATAAATGTTGGAATTAATAAAATAATGGGGGTCGGTCATACATTTGGCTCCACTTGGGGCACTTTAGGGTAAGTTAGAATGGTAGGATCAAATTTTTTAAAAATGTTTTGTATGGGAGCCCCCATAGGAAGTAGAAATAGGGGTAAGGTATGTTCAAGAAAAATGTTGGGGGCAGAAAATTATTGGAGGTTCGTCTCACATTGCACCCCTCCAGGGGCGTTTCTATGGCAGTTTTGGGGCTTTTTGAGGATTTTACCTCATTAAGCCCAACTTTGACCCCGATGAGGGGCCATATGGTCCCACCCCACCGCCCTTATTTTTTTGGCTCGTGCTTTCTTTTTCGAACCTATAAAAATTAGTGGGTATCGCGGATCGAAATCGAAAACTGGTTAGCTATCCCACGCCTAATAGTGCAAATTTTTGTGTTCCAAAGTTAAAAAAATAATTTTTTCATAGATATCCCACTCGCATCCCACTAATCGACCCCATAGCTCTTAAAGGAAAAGTCCTAAGCTTTCTTTTGAATCAAAAAAAAAAAAAAAAAGGGCCCAATTTGAGGAAAAAGTCAAAAAAGTTTTAGATTTTTAAGAAAAAAAATCAAAATTTTTTTTTTTATTTTTTTTATAATTTTTTTTCGAAAGACTGAAGAAATAGCTATCTAAACTCTTTGGGACACATTTTGCTAAAAACAATAGGTAAGAAGTTACATGGATGAGAATAAACACCTCTTTGGCCAAAATGTCAAATTTCCCTCTAACTCAGAGAGTCCTTGACCGATATCGCTGAAAAATTGTGTCTGAACTACTATCCAATAGGACTAACCTTGGTGCAAATTTCATCCCGATCGGAAGACATCGGTTTCAAAAGTTGTGTCAGTTGACACGGAAACCCCCATATATATTATTGATCAGTGATCGATTCTAAGACATTCTAGCGATGTCCGTCTGTCCGTCCGTCCGTCTGTGTAGGACACGATACAGTCTAAAATAACAGAGCTAGACTCCTGGAATTTGTCACAAATATGTCTAACGGTCATAGGCTGCTTAAGTTCGGAGATGGGCAAAATCGGACCATGGGGGAAAAAGTTCCCCCTTTAAGAGCTAAACTAACCTCTGAAAAAACGCCATTTTTTATAAATTTTTTGCACTTTTTCTTAGCAAACGAAACATTTCTTATGTCAGAAGAAGTTAAAAGTCCTGCAGTTGAATCCAGGAAGGTTGTCTCCCACCGACGAAACCCCCCCCCCCCCCCCAACCCAAAAAAAACGTGTTGGAGGGTATAACAGATTCGGCACGGCCGAATTTAATACTCTCAATTGTTTTTTATCAATTATTTTTTTCATCAATTTTTTTTTTCCTCAAATTTTTTTACATCAATTTTTTTTTCATAAATTTTTTTTTTCCCGGTGAAAAATGTTCGTATATGGAAACATAAACGAGGATAAATGGCTACATATATGAAGATATATGAACATATATGAACCATATATGGACACATATGTACATATATGAACATATTTGTAGGCATACAGAATCATGTATAAATCATATACGTCCATATACGTAAAGTGAACCCATATGTAAATATAGGGCATACATGTACATTAGAGTGTCCCTTATTTTGGAAATGTTGGAAATGTTGAGACGGTCGTAGGGGCGTAAAATTTTTTCTGAGTTATTTTTTAGTCAAAAGGAAAAAAATGAGGGGGTACCGTCTCAACATTTCCAACATTTCCAAAATAAGGGACACTCTAATGTACATATATGAAGCATATATGATGATATATGCTCACAAATATGCTCATATATGTACATGTATGCCATATATTTACATATGGGTTCACTTTACGTATATGGACGTATATGATTCACACATGATTCTGTATGCCTACAAATATGTTCATATATGTACATATGTGTCCATATATGGTTCATATATGGTCATATATCTTCATATATGTAGCCATATATCCTCGTATATGTTTCCATATACGAACATTTTTCACCGGGTCATCAAAATTTTTTTTCATCAATTTTTTTTTTCATCAATTTTTTTTTTTTTTAATCAAAATTTTTTTTTTAAACATTTTTTTTTTTTAATAATTTTTTTTCATCAATTTTTTTTATCAAATTTTTTATTATCAATTTTTTTTTCACCAAAAAAAATTTTTTTTTTCATCCATTTTTTTTACATCAAAAAATTTTTATTTTCTTAAAAAATTTTTATCAAAAACTTTTTTTCATCAACATTTTTTTTAACAAAAATTTTGGGTTCTTTAAATTTTTTTTAACATAATTTTGTTTTTCGTGAAAAAAAATCGTTTTTTTACCCAAAACTACTTGTTCACTAAGTCTAAGCTTTTCGCATAAAAATTTTCCATTTGTTTATCAATGTACATGAAACAAGTGAGAGTATTATATTCTTTGGTGCCGAATCTTTAATACTCTCCAAAATGTAAAAACACTTTTTTGCACTTATTTTTGCACTCACTTAGGAAATTACAGCTCTTTTGGTTTTTAATGGGGTCCTCGACTGATATTTCAATTTGTTGTACATGGAATAGCAAAGTAATGTAACACTATTTTTTCTAAAAAAAAACTTTGCTTTGGCAAGTACACCCAAATCTTCCGCAAAATATTATCATGATTTAATGTTTTGGGCAAGAGTACATAATTCGCAGGCATTTTTCCGTTTCGCCCCCCTTTTGTGGGCGTGGATATATATTTGTTTTAAATAATAAGTAAATTGTATTACTTATTGGAAAAAATTATAATCAATCAATTAATAGTTTTACATTTTGTATGGTATAAAAGATTCGGCTCAGGCGAATTAATCACCCTCACTTTTTTTATCTTCTTTATTTAACTTGTATCCCACTCAATATCTCTTCAATTTTAGGATGCCCATATGGGAATATGTGATTTGACTATAACTCAGGCCCGCAAGACAGCGGTAGACTTTACGGTACCCTTTATGCAACTGGGCATTAGTATATTGTCGTTTAAAAAAGATGTAACACCAAAAAAATGGAGTTCCTTTTTGGATCCTTTCACCAAGAATGTATGGATTTATGTAATGATTTCTTTAATTGTCATAGCATTCTCTTTTATTATAATGGCGCGGTAAGTAGTTAAACATCCATGTGACATTTACTTTTCATTAATGCAGTCAATGTCGTATATAGCATTTCAAAAGAAGAATGGGAAAATCCACATCCCTGCAATAAAGATCCAGACGTTTTGGAAAATAAATGGGATTTATCAAATAGTTTTTGGTTAACTATGGGTTCCATTATGACAGCCGGTAGTGATATTCTACCACGTAGTGCTCCCATGCGTACATTCAATGCCATGTGGTGGATATTTGCCGTTATTGTTACGAATTCATATACGGCCAATTTGGCGGCGTTCTTAACCAACAGTAAAATGGAGAGTTCAATAACGGGTATAGGAGATTTGGCTAAACAAAACGACGTTAAATTTGGTACCATGGAGGGTGGCAGTACGTATACATTCTTTTCAGAATCTAATGAAACGGAATATCGGTTGGCTTACAATATGATGCAAAAAAATGATGAACTGGCGTATACGAAAGATAATAAAGCGGGTGTTGAAAGGGTAGTAAACATGGAAGGAGATTATATGTTTTTAATGGAAACTACTAGTTTGGAATATAATACCGAACGTAATTGTAAATTAAAAATGTTAGGTGAAAAGTTTGGTGAAAAACATTATGCTATAGCAGTGCCATTTGGTAAGTTTTGACTAAAGTTAGAAATAGTTTTAAGTTTTTTTTTTTTTTTTAAAAGAAGCAACACTGAGGCAATTCTGCCTATCAATTACTAATGTAATCGTGATGCTTCTTTCGGAAACGGGGTAAAAGAGAGATTAAAGATTTGAAAGATAGAAGTGCTTAAATATGGCAACACTGTAATTGCGGGTGTTGTTATTTTTATTTGTAGGGCATATGAAAGTTGGTTGTGGACCACTATTGGAAAAAAATGTTTTGCATCAGAATAACTCATACCCCCATATTTTGAAGAGCATAAGAATACGACACAGCCGTATTTACGCTCTCACTTGGTTTTCGGATTTTTATACCCTCCACTCTAGTGATAACGAGTATATATGCGTTTTTCATTCCGTTTGT
The DNA here is from genome assembly GCA_963921195.1 of Pegoplata infirma. Lineage (NCBI taxonomy): Eukaryota > Metazoa > Arthropoda > Insecta > Diptera > Anthomyiidae > Pegoplata > Pegoplata infirma. The sequence goes on along the minus strand of OY992537.1, from coordinate 20,307,173 downwards.
AACTCATCGAAATATCGGTCTGGGACCCCATAAAGTATATATGGGGTATTCCATTTGAAATCGTTCACTTTGAAATTTTTTTTTTTAGATTTTCCCAATTTGTTTACAGTTTTTAGTACTCTTTAAAAACTCCTTCGTTGTAAATTTTAAGTTTTTTTTGATGACCCGTTCAAAAGGTATCGATTTTTTTAAAAATTTGTAGTTTGTTCCGTTACTCATACTTCTTTTACTCGTAACTTCTTCAATAATGGTCCAAATTTCAATTTTTTTTTTAAATTTTTGTTTTTTTAACTACTTTTAAAAAAAATCCCAAAAAATTCTTAAAAGCGCTCTAGTTTGCGATTTTTAAGTTTTAAAATTTAAATCTCATTTTTGAAAATGTTTGTACTCTTCGATTTTTTTGAAATTTTTTTGTGTAAAACTACTGTCGATTCTACAAATTTTTTGCCCAGGAGGCTCGTGGGATAACGATAGCAAATATCAAATAATCAATTTAATGTAATTGCCTACTGATGACGTAGAAGTGGCTACAGAAACCATGGTCTAGGGTAAATCCACATTTAATTTAATCTTTAGAAGATACAATTTTCTTCTTCAATCAGAAAAACACAAACAACAAATTAAATACACTTGGCTTACGCCGAAAAAATATAATAATTTAGAAATACTGACAAATGTCGCTCGTGTGAGCAATTCACTTTAACTATGCGTTACTGTAGTGTGAAGAACAAAAAATTCTCTGCTATAGTAAAGTTTGCATTAAATAAAGTAAATGAAAGATTAAGAAAATTGTTGTTGGTCTCTAGATTAAATGCATTGCTTGAGTTAGAGAAAAAGCTTTTCTGCATACGTCACACACGAAACCTACTGTGAGTTAAAAACAAACGACGTTTAGTCACTGATGTTTATACACCGAGTATAGCCTAGTGGTTATGGCTTCGGCTTACAAAACATGAGTGATTTAACGACACAGGTTCGAAGCTCATGTCAGGCTAGTCTGTTGATAAAAAAAAAAAACATATAAAGAATTTTTCTAGCAAATATCAAATAATCAATTTAATGTAATTGCCTACTGATGACGTAGAAGTGGCTACAGAAACCATGGTCTAGGGTAAATCCACATTTAATTTAATCTTTAGAAGATACAATTTTCTTCTTCAATCAGAAAAACACAAACAACAAATTAAATACACTTGGCTTACGCCGAAAAAATATAATAATTTAGAAATACTGACAAATGTCGCTCGTGTGAGCAATTCACTTTAACTATGCGTTACTGTAGTGTGAAGAACAAAAAAAAAAAAAAAAAAAAAAAAAATTCTCTGCTATAGTAAAGTTTGCATAAAATAAAGTAAATGAAAGATTAAGAAAATTGTTGTTGGTCTCTAGATTAAATGCATTGCTTGAGTTAGAGAAAAAGCTTTTCTGCATACGTCACACACGAAACCTACTGTGAGTTAAAAACAAACGACGTTTAGTCACTGATGTTTATACATCGAGTATAGCCTAGTGGTTATGGCTTCGGCTTACAAAACATGAGTGATTTAACGACACAGGTTCGAAGCTCATGTCAGGCTAGTCTGTTGATAAAAAAAAAAAAAATAAAAAAAAAAAAAAAAAAAAAAAACATATAAAGAATTTTTCTAGCAAATATCAAATAATCAATTTAATGTAATTGCCTACTGATGACGTAGAAGTGGCTACAGAAACCATGGTCTAGGGTAAATCCACATTTAATTTAATCTTTAGAAGATACAATTTTCTTCTTCAATCAGAAAAACACAAACAACAAATTAAATACACTTGGCTTACGCCGAAAAAATATAATAATTTAGAAATACTGACAAATGTCGCTCGTGTGAGCAATTCACTTTAACTATGCGTTACTGTAGTGTGAAGAACAAAGAATTCTCTGCTATAGTAAAGTTTGCATAAAATAAAGTAAATGAAAGATTAAGAAAATTGTTGTTGGTCTCTAGATTAAATGCATTGCTTGAGTTAGAGAAAAAGCTTTTCTGCATACGTCACACACGAAACCTACTGTGAGTTAAAAACAAACGACGTTTAGTCACTGATGTTTATACACCGAGTATAGCCTAGTGGTTATGGCTTCGGCTTACAAAACATGAGTGATTTAACGACACAGGTTCGAAGCTCATGTCAGGCTAGTCTGTTGATAAAAAAAAAAAAAAACATATAAAGAATTTTTCTAGCAAATATCAAATAATCAATTTAATGTAATTGCCTACTGATGACGTAGAAGTGGCTACAGAAACCATGGTCTAGGGTAAATCCACATTTAATTTAATCTTTAGAAGATACAATTTTCTTCTTCAATCAGAAAAACACAAACAACAAATTAAATACACTTGGCTTACGCCGAAAAAATATAATAATTTAGAAATACTGACAAATGTCGCTCGTGTGAGCAATTCACTTTAACTATGCGTTACTGTAGTGTGAAGAACAAAAAATTCTCTGCTATAGTAAAGTTTGCATAAAATAAAGTAAATGAAAGATTAAGAAAATTGTTGTTGGTCTCTAGATTAAATGCATTGCTTGAGTTAGAGAAAAAGCTTTTCTGCATACGTCACACACGAAACCTACTGTGAGTTAAAAACAAACGACGTTTAGTCACTGATGTTTATACACCGAGTATAGCCTAGTGGTTATGGCTTCGGCTTACAAAACATGAGTGATTTAACGACACAGGTTCGAAGCTCATGTCAGGCTAGTCTGTTGATAAAAAAAAAAAAAAAACATATAAAGAATTTTTCTAGCAAATATCAAATAATCAATTTAATGTAATTGCCTACTGATGACGTAGAAGTGGCTACAGAAACCATGGTCTAGGGTAAATCCACATTTAATTTAATCTTTAGAAGATACAATTTTCTTCTTCAATCAGAAAAACACAAACAACAAATTAAATACACTTGGCTTACGCCGAAAAAATATAATAATTTAGAAATACTGACAAATGTCGCTCGTGTGAGCAATTCACTTTAACTATGCGTTACTGTAGTGTGAAGAACAAAAAATTCTCTGCTATAGTAAAGTTTGCATAAAATAAAGTAAATGAAAGATTAAGAAAATTGTTGTTGGTCTCTAGATTAAATGCATTGCTTGAGTTAGAGAAAAAGCTTTTCTGCATACGTCACACACGAAACCTACTGTGAGTTAAAAACAAACGACGTTTAGTCACTGATGTTTATACACCGAGTATAGCCTAGTGGTTATGGCTTCGGCTTACAAAACATGAGTGATTTAACGACACAGGTTCGAAGCTCATGTCAGGCTAGTCTGTTGATAAAAAAAAAAAAAACATATAAAGAATTTTTCTAGCAAATATCAAATAATCAATTTAATGTAATTGCCTACTGATGACGTAGAAGTGGCTACAGAAACCATGGTCTAGGGTAAATCCACATTTAATTTAATCTTTAGAAGATACAATTTTCTTCTTCAATCAGAAAAACACAAACGATTATTACTATTTTTTTAAATTTTTTGAAAAAATTTTATTGTAATTTTCCAATCTTAAAATCATTTCTACTGCTCCAATGGTGCGTCATAGAGGGGTAATTTATGAGACCGACCCCCATAAATTTTGACGTCTTAACATTTCTTTGGAACAAGCTAATACCCTATCTCCAATTTCTAAGGGGGCTCCCACACAAAACGAAATTTTTTACAATGTTCTCCAACCGCTCTAACTGCCCTAATTGTGCCCTTAGAGCAACAAAATTTTTGGCCGACCCACAATATTTTTTTAGTCCAAACATTTTCCCTGAACACACTTACCCTCTATCTCTAATTGTTAAGGCGGTCCCCATACAATTTTTTTTATTTTTTGTAAATTTGTTTTATTTAAGCAGCTTCCAGCGGTCCAATGGTGCCTCCGAGAGGGGTCATTAGTGAGACCGACCCCCATTTATTTTTACCCTACAAGATTTTTTTAAAACATACCTACGCCCTATCTCCACTCCCGAAGTAGGCTCCCTTACAAATAACAGTTGGAGCAAATTTTATAAAAATGTAATTTTGAATGGAAGCCTACCTAGGAAGTGGAGATAGGGCTGTGGTATGTTTTACAAAAATGTTGGAGGGTAAAAATAAATGGGGGTTGGTCTGACAAATGATCCCTCTCGGACGCACCATTGGATCGGTAGAAGCTGATTACATAAAACAAATTTACAAAAAATAAAAAAATTGTATGGGGACCGTCTTAACTGTTAAAGATAGAGGGTAGGTGTGTTCATAGAAAATGTTTGGAATAAAAAAATATTCTGGGTCGGTCATAGATTTTTTTGCTCTAAGGGCACTATTAGGGCAGTTAGAGCGGTTGAAGCAAATTTTACAAAATGTCTTGTGTGGGAGCCCCCTTAGAAATTGGAGATAGGGTATTAGTTTGTTTCAAAGAAATGTTAAGACGTTAAAATTAATGGGGGTCGGTCTTATAAATGACCCCTCTATGACGCACCATTGGAGCAGTAGAAATGATTTTAAGATTGGAATATTACAATAAAAATTTTTCAAAAAATTCTAAAAAATAGTAATAATCGTTATCCCACGATCCTCCTGGGAAAAAAATTTGTAGAATCGATAGAAGTTTTACACAAAAAAATTTCAAAAAAATCGAAGAGTACAAACATTGTCGAAAATGAGATTTAAATTTTAAAACTTAAAAATCGCATGCTAGAGCGCTTTTAAGAATTGTTATGGATTTTTTTTTTAAAGTACGTAAAAAAACAAAAATTTTACAGAAAAAAAATTTTAAATTTGGACCATTATTGAAGAAGTTATGAGTAAAAAAAGTTTGAGTAAAGGAACAACCTACCGATTTTTAAAAATTCGATATCTTTTGAACGGGTCATCAAAAAAATCTGAAAATTTACCACGAAGGAGTTTTCGAAGGGTACTAAAAACTGTAAACAAATTGGGAAAATCTAAAAAAAAAAATTTCATAGTGTCCGATTTGACATGGAATGCCCTATATATTTATGATCCCCGATTGACATCATTGGGAAAATCTAAAAAAAATGTTTTCAAAGTGTCCGATTTGACATGGAATGCCCTATATATTTATGATCCCCGATTGACATCATATATTTATGATCCCCGACATTCTAGCGTTGTCCGTCTATCTGTTTGTGGAAATGGTGATCACGACGAAAATACTACATGGATATGACTGAAACTTAACATATTTATTGGAAGTTCTCTGGAGAAGTTTGGTATTGCATTTGAGGGATATCTGTTCAGCGGTTCAAAAGTTATGAACGAAAATGTATGAACACCTCAACAATTTTAGTACATTCAACATAACCTAAAAATACAAAATGCTTTAATTCGGCTGCTGGTTGACATATATGAACATAATTGAACACCAAATGGTATATAAACAATTACGAACATATTTTTTGACAAAAAAAGAAAAAATCGCGGATTTTTTTACCAAAATTTTTTTCTCGAGGATTTATTTTTTTTATTTTTTTATTTTCAAAAGTAATTTCCTTTTAAGAAAAGTTTTTTGACACAATCTTTTTGAAATTTTGGAGGGTATCACTATATTCGCCAAGGCCGAATTTAACTTTTTTACCTGTTTTTTTTTTTAGTTTTTTATGTGTTGGTGGGTACAAAAGATTCGACACAACCGAATTTAACGCTCTAACTTGTTTTTTTAAGCTTCTACCGAAAATTGAAGGCCAAAAAACAATTTTACTCCAAAACTTTGTTCAGCAAATTTTTAAATTTTTGAAGCCAATAAATAACTTAATTTTTTTCAGTGTATCATGTTAAATCCATAAATTCATTCATCCATTTTCTTCCAGGAGCCGACTACCGTTCTAACTTAAGTGTGGCCATTCTTAGACTCAGCGAACGTGGTGAATTATTTCGATTTAAAAATAAATGGTGGAAACATCATAATAACAAATGTGATAAGGAAAAGGATTCTACTGATACCCCAGATATGACGTTCTATGAAGTGAGAGGAATTTTTTATACGCTAAGTGTTGGTGTTTTAATTGCTTATATAGTGGGAATTGTAGAGTTTTTACTGTATACCCACACTGTTGCCATGGAAGAAAAACTCACTTTTAAAGAGGCCTTTGTAAAGGAAATTAAATTTGTTTTATGTTTTTCGAATAATAAAAAACCAGTTGTTGTTACACCGGCGGCTAGCACTCGTTCATCATCACGTATGTCTGGAAATACCATAAAGTCTGGAAAGTCGGCCAAATCAGGAAAGTCTGCTAAATCGAATAAGTCAACTTCACGTAAAAATTCTGCGCCAGAAGAAATGCTCGAAAGAAAAAGTACCAAAAGCTTAAAGAGTGCTATTGTTAATCTACATGTTGGAGAGAAGAAAATATAAAATTTTAGAATGCAAAGTTTATAACAACATTTTGAATAAATACATTTTTTCAAAAATTATTATGTTTTAAAAAGTAAAGTGTTGCCATTATACAAAAAAAAAAATACCTAGAGTTTGAAATTAACTAATTAATTTGTTGAAAAAAGAAAATTTATAAACTTTTTTTTTAATTTTAAACTAATTAATTTAAAATAAATAATTTTTATTTATATTTACATAAAACTTAATTGTATCAAGTATATTTAATTTTTATTTAAAATTATTTTACTACAAAGTAGCAAACGAGTCTAATGACAAATCGTTTGTGCACAAACTAAAATATTAATACACTAGCAGGCCCGCCCGGAACTTTGACACCGGTAATACTAAATACGGAATTAAAGAAGGATCAGGATTAGAGTCCCCATTTCTAAAATTGTCCCCTGCAGAATCTTTATTTTATTAAAATTTTATCGTTGAAGTCTTAAATAAAAACTATTTAGAACAAACAATAAAATTCAAACAGCCCCGTTTAGCCCGGAATCATGTTCGTTCCGGTAAAACAATTTCTTGAAAATTTTCGAGCCCTTATATCTTATTGATATCATTTCATTCCCCGTATCATTCCATTTTGTTCCCCGTTCTATTCCATTTCGTTCCGTGTTCTATTCATTTCGATTCATTGAATTCCAATTCATTGCGTTCCATGTAGGCTTTTATTCTCAATAACATGCGTTGAAGAAATAATGATTTTTTGGGCAGGAGGATCCCACATTTCAAGTTTCTATGAGCAATATTTCAGGAGATAGAAAAGGTTACAAAGTTCAGTTCTTTGCACCTAATTGCTCCATTAATTTTCAAATTTCCAAAAAGGGAATTTTTCAGAATGTTTTGAAATCGGATGAGTTTTTTCAATTTGAAGTCTTTTTACCCAAAGTGATCTTTAAAATGGGTGCGGTCAATGAAAACTACCCTAACTCACCCTGAAGGAGATTTCTAAATATTAGTGAAATCAGTTTTGAAACATCATAAAAGGTTTCGTAAATTTTAAGTTTTACGTCGATGAACCGTAGGACCATTCTTAATATTGGAGAAAAAATTTTTAAAACCGAATTAGTAGTTTCGGAGATTTTTTGACCAAAACTGGGCGTAGAAAGGGTGTGGTTGATGAAAGCTAGCCCATGTCTACCCTGAAGGACCATTTAAAATATATATTGGTGATAAAATTTTTGAAATCGGATGAGTAGATTCATAATATTTAAATTTTACGTTTTTCTTGCCAAAAGTGGGCGTATAAATGGGCGTGGTCAATGAAACCCAACATATTTCCACTCTTAAGAACCATTTCCACTCTAAAGAACCATACCAAGCATTGATGGAAAAATTTTGGAAATCGTATGAGTAATTTAGGAGATTTTTAAACTTTAGGTTTTTCGGTCAAAACGTGGGCGAAGAAGTGGGCGTGGTCGATGATTCCTAGCCTATGTCCACCCTGGGGGAACACTCTAAATATTGGTGAAAAATTTTTGAAATAGGATGAGTAGTCTCATAGATATTTAAATTTTAAGTTTTTTGTCAAAAGTGGGCGTAGAAGTGGGCGTGGAAGAAGAATCCTAGACTATGTCCACTCTGAAGGAGCACTCTAAATATTGGTAAAAGCATTTTTTTAATCAGATGAGTAGTTTCGAAGATATTTAAATTTTAAGTTTTTTGCCGAAGTGGGCGTAGAAGTGGGTGTGGTCGATGAAACCCAGCATGTGTCCATCATGAAGGACCATTCCAAGTATTGGTAAAAAAAATTTTGAAATCGGTTTAGTAGTTTTGGAGATTTTTAAATTTAGCGCTTTTTTGGCAAGAAGTGGGCATGGTCGATGAAACCTAGCCTATGTCCGTCCGGGAGGAACAATTTAAATATTTCTGAAAACTTTTTTGAAATCGGATGAGTAGTTCCGGAGATTACTTTTTACGCCTCTATCCACAATGGGAATTAGACAGACGAAGAAATTGTACCATACTAGTAAGAATAAACATCCTTAAAATATAATATCTTAAAGGTCGAATAAATCAATTTTAATTTTTTAATAAAAATTAATCAGAATTTGAACATAATGGTTGGCACGCCATAGTGATGAATAACCCTAATATGGATTATTACACTCACAACAACAAATAACATATTGTTGTAGTCCAATGGACTCTCATATGTATGTACACTAGGGTGGTTTTTTATTTTATTTTTTTTGGAATTTCGAGGAGCGCGCAGCGGATTTTTGTGACATTTGATGTTAAAATAATTGTGTAAAAATTTGAGCTAAATCGGATAAAACTAACCCGAGGCGCAAGGAGGTTCAAAGTTTCGAAAAAAAGCCAAAATGGCCAAATTTTGAAAAAACTTAAAAAAATGTAAATATGACTCCTTGAAATCCGCAAAACTCAAATGACTCCAAAAAAAAATTGAGTCGATGGATATCCCCAATTTTTTAAATATTTAAGCCTTAGGATGTATTTAATAATCCATTGCTATAAAATAGTAAGATTTAATTTTTTTGTTTAATAAAATTTTAAAAAAATCGAAAACACTCATTTCAGGTACCCCCCAAAATGCATGGTAATTTTTGTATTTCATGTTTGAAAGTGTTACTGCCGTCATAAAAAGTAAAGATATTTTTTTCTGAGTATTATTGCAAGAAAGTTAAATAAAAAATATTTTGTTTTTTTTATTTCAACAAAATTTACATTTTTTTAAGTCTTTTCAAAATTTGGCCATTTTGGCTTTTTCTCGAAACTTTGACCTTCTTGCGCCTCGGGTTAATTTTATCCGATTTAGCTCAAATTTTTAAACAATTATTTTAACATCAAATGTCACAAAAATCCGCTGCGCGCTCCTCGAAATTCCAAAAAAAAATAAAATAAAAAACCACCCTAATGTACACCTGTGTTCAGAAAAATAGGAGAAAAATAGGAGTATCCTCGTAAAAATTCAGAAAGGTATATCTTCGAAAATAAAACGAGTATTTTAAGCAAATAAAAAGTGCGTTGTAGATAATTGCTTAAACTTTAATTTAAATTAATTCCAGCCATATTGGGAAATTAATATTTACTTTTTGGGTCAGTGGGGGACTTTGAGAGCAACTTCCCATCGCGACAAATACACCAAATGTTTCAATTATTTAACAATTATACAAAAAAACATATAAAAAAGTGTATTTTTTTAGAGGTTGGTTCAGTTCTTCAAGGGGGAACTTTTTTCCCCCAAGCCCGATTTCGCCCATTCACGAACTTAACCTGCCTATGAACATAAGACATATTTCTGATAAGCTTCAGGAGTCTAGCTTTTTTATTTTGGACTGCATTGTGTTATCTACAGACAGACGGACGGACGGACATTCAGAGAATGTCTTAGAATCGATCATGAACCAATATTTCGATGCGTTACAAACGGAATGACAAAGTGAGTATACCCCCATACTGTTGTTGGAGGGTATAAAAAAATAATTTTCTTGAAAATTATGCTGTGAGAATATCATGGTTTTAATTAGTAAAGAGAATAATGACCTCGAGCCAGAATAAACATCCTCAAAATATAAAATTATCAAAGTTTGTTTTTAATTCGACTTTTTATTTGTGCAATGAAAAAGAGTTTATTTTAGTTCGAGGTCATTTATATTCCCGATTATGAATTAGCTTTACAAGTACTTATGTTAGCTCTTTCTTTATTAGGATATTCTCCCAACAGAAATCTTTAGAAATTTTTAGATTTCTTTAGGAAATGTTTTGCCGTCGGCAAATTTTAAATGCAATTTTATGTTTTCGCTTCTATATAAAAAGTTTGGAAGGCGTTATTTTTAAATGCCCAATCAACAGACATCATCAGTCTTACATAATTTCTAAAGAATAATAAGGAAATGGGAAAATTCCTGAAACGACAGCAAATTCATTCCTGAAAATTACCAAAATTTTGAAAGCAAAAACTCGGCGACTATTTGTTGGGAGAATATTCAAATAAGGTTAAGGTAACATAAGTACTTTGTTATGCTTTTTCATAATGTGGAATATAAATGACGTCGAACTAGAATAAACTTCATTACTTAATTGAATATTTATTAATGAACAAAATTTTTTATCGGTTTATTTTTCTGTGTGGATATTTATATTTTTAAAACAATATTGGAATTTATACAAAAATATATAAAAAAAAATATTATTAAAATATTTACTTTAAATACCATAATTTCTCTTACTATTTCAACTGACTTTTGCAAATCCAATAAAGTACTCGTTCGTATATAATTTAATTTTGAAAAAAAAAATATCAACATTCGCTTGAAACTTATTGCATGATTTCAATTTATTCGCCCTACAGCATATAGTAAATAAAAAAATAAAAATTCCTTAACAAATTACATTCTAATCCAGGAAAAATGTAAGTGTCAATTTTTTGTATATTTTTTTTTCGCTGTCAATAGAATTCTGACAATATCTACGATATGTCAATTTTTCTACAGCAAATTGTACAAATATATAGACACAGAGAGAAAGAGTTTGGTCGATTAATTGTAATTTGATTAATTGTAACATGAATTTCTGGAAAGGTAATAGGAAAATGGCGAGTGCAGAAATATTTTTAACGGCCCAACAACAACTTTTTTTTGTTTTTCTTTTCGTAAGATTTGTGTTTTCCATTACACAAAAATCGCTGGGCAGAGCTTACTGACTTTTTCCGAGTCGAAAATGGTAGGAAATATTATAGTGCTTGGAATGAAGTAATTCATTTCATCAAAGCTCATTTCGGCTAAACCAATAGATAAATGTTTGTTTAACCAGACTTGTAGGAATTCAGTCAGATCCAGGTAGGAAGAGTTCAGCAATTGGCGTGAAGACAAAAACGTTTGTCTGATCTGCTACGCAAACTTACGAACAGCAACATTGTGCTAACAAAAAGTTCTTTTGGCTCTTTACGGAAGTAAGAGAAAATGCTAGTTCTTCTATCCCGACTCTTATAAAAGAGGACCAACTGTTCACTTAACCAGTTGATAAAGCTGCTAATAAACCTTATAATTACCGTCCAATCGCAAAATGCTCAGAGATCTCGTAAGTGATGGATAGCATGGTAAATTGCAATCTTGTTAGGTACACCCTAATTAAAATGATTTCATTTTTTTACTATAAATTGGGTAAATTTACACACACTGCTACATTCTACTCAATATTATTGGAAATTTACGCAATTTATCTATATATATAAAAGAGTAATGTGACTGACTGACTGACTGACTGACTGACTGACTGACTTATTGACTGATTCATCATCGCCCAGCCCAAACCGCTGAAGCTAGAGACTTGAAATTTGGACTGTAGGTTAACCTCCCGGAATATAGATCCACTAAGGCTGGATTTTTGCCAATGTTGATTCTAAGGGGGTAAAAAGGGTAAAAAACTGTACTTTTGGTACTTTTTATATCTCCTGAAATAATGGTCGTAGAGACTTGAAATTTGGACTGCATGTTCACCTCCCGGAATATAGAACCGCCAAGGCTGGATTTTTGCCAGAGTTGATTCTATGGGGGTAAAAAGGGTAAAAAACTGTACTTTTGGTACTTTTTATATCTCCTGAAATAATAGTCATAGAGACTTGAAATTTGGACTGTATGTTCAACTCCCGAAACATAGATCCACTAAGGCTGGATTTTTGCCAGTGTTGATTCAAAGGGGGTAAAAAGGGTAAAAAACTGTACTTTTGGTACTTTTTATGTCTCCTGAAATAATGGTCATAGAGACTTGAAATTTGGACTGTATGTTTACATTGTGGAATTTAGATCCAGTAAGGCTGGGTTTTTGCCAATGTTGGTTCTATGGGGGTAAAAAGGGTAAAAATCTGTACTTTTGGTACTTTTTATATCTCCTGAAATAATGGTCATAGAGACTTGAAATTTGCACTGAATGTTCACCTCCCGAAATATAGATCCACTAAGGCTGGATTTTTGCCAGTGTTGATTCTAAGGGATTAAAAAGGGTAAAAAACTGTACTTTTGGTACTTTTTATATCTCCTGAAATAATAGTCATAGAGACTTGAAATTTGGACTGTATGTTTTCATTATGGAATTTAGATCCAGTAAGGCTGGGTTTTTGCCAGTAAAAAAGTGTACTTTTGGTACTTTTTTTTATTTACTAAAATAATGGTCATTCAAACTTGAAATTTAGAATGTAGGATCCTTTAGTGAAATAAAAAATTCTGGAACAAGTACTTTCTGAAAATTCTGTACCGTTTATAAAAATTATTTTTTTTAAAAAAGTACCTTTTATAAAAATTATTTTTTTTAAAAAGTACCTTTTATAAAAAGTACCTTTTATAAAAAGTACCTTTTATAAAAAGTACCTTTTATAAAAAGTACCTTTTATTAAAAGTACCTTTTATAAAAAGTACCTTTTATAAAAAGTACCTTTTATAAAAAGTACCTTTTATAAAAAGTACCTTTTATAAAAAGTACCTTTTATAAAAAGTACCTTTTATAAAAAGTACCTTTTATAAAAAGTACCTTTTATAAAAAGTACCTTTTATAAAAAGTACCTTTTATAAAAAGTACCTTTTATAAAAAGTACCTTTTATAAAAAGCACCTTTTATAAAAAGTACCTTTTATAAAAAGTACCTTTTATAAAAAGTACCTTTTATAAAAAGTACCTTTTATTAAAGTACCTTTTATAAAAAGTGTCCTTTATAAAATGTACCTTTTATAAAAAATACCATTTATAAAAAGTACCTTTTGTAAAAAGTACATTTTATAAAAAGTACCTTTTATAATAAGTACCCTTTATAAAAATTACCTTTTATGAAAAGTACCTTTTAAAAAAAGTACCTTTTATGAAAAGTATGTACCTTTTTTAAAAAGTACATTTCGGAAATTCCGTTTCTAACGGGGATACGAAAGTGTACTTTTGGTACTATTATTTTGTTCCTATAATAATGAGAAAGTGTAAAAATTGGTTATTCTTATATTTCTTAAATAATGGTTCAGAAACTTGATATTTTAAATAAAGGATCACCTAGCACAAAAAAACAGTTTTTAGAAAATTTAATTTTAAGGGGAAAAGGTGGTTATTTTTTACCTATCTAACTATTAAACTGAAAGCCCCAGAAATAACACCCAAGAGTAGGACATATTTTAAAATTTAAAATTTTAGAACGGGGAACGAAATGGAATGCTACTTTTTACTCAAATTTTTCGTATTTAACTTTTTTACTCAATATTTTTTCGCTCTTTTTGTTTTTTCACTCAAACTTATTTTTATTCCAATTTCTTTATTCACTGAAATATTTATTCACTCAAAATCCAAAATCCCGATATAAGGGCTCGAAAATTATTCAAATTTTATTGTTTAAATTATTCATTAAAATATTATTTTATGAAAGACTTAAACGTGCACAAGTAAATAGAACAAAGACTACGTAGGGGAATTTTCTTGAAATCGGTATAGTAATTCTGATCCGTCTATTATCCGGTATTCAATACAACCGGTAACGAAGTACCGGGATGGTAAGCTAGTAGTAGTATAATTCTTGAATTTGTTGAAATTTACCCAATTTATAGTAGGAAACAGGACTCAATTTCTTAGATTGTATCTGTAGTCTAACTTACTATTTCAGTGGTATGGTTTCTAGAGAACTCTTTCTACTAGGGATCTGTTAGTTTTCCATTCGGAATATTGGAGTCGTTCGATTTACCATTTTGGAGAGACTAACAACGGAAGTATATCAACCCTTATGAACCGATTTGCCTGAAACTTAAAATATTTATTAGAGAGATTTTAAGGTTGGGTGTCTCGGCTTATCGGCCATATCAGTATTATAAAATTTCGTTGTCCCCTTATGAAACAATGTGGACCTTTGGGAAAATTTCGGTAACTCCCGAACCATCAGGAATATCGTGTAAAGAAAAAATACATGTCGACTTTAATTTAATAAAGATTCTTTTGAATATATGGATATCGTAGGTCTATGTCCTCACATAAATACCACCCAAAATTTACATATTTTTATAAAAAAAATATTTAACGAAACCGAATTTATACAGGGTTATAAAACCGTTTAGATATGCATTACAAAAATTTTTCTTTTAATATCGAAACATCGCATAGTTTCTTACAAAGAAATAGTTGAACAATTTTTGACCCTTTTTTTGAACCCCTAAATCTCCGATATGGCCATCAATTTTGCCCCCTTTTAATCGATAAAAAAACCGGTAAATCTTAGACTTTGTTCCTCTATAACATATTAAAATTGCAGGGCAATCGTGGTGAAACTATGGGATACCTTCCTTGTTAGTGATATTGGGTCATTCAGTTTGTAACTCATCGAAATATCGGTCTGGGACCCCATAAAGTGTAATTGATCAGTGATCGATTTTAAGACATTTTAGCAATGTCCGTCTATCTGTCTGTCTGTGGAAATGGTGATCACGGTAACGTATTTATTGGAAGTTCTTCCGAGCAGTTTTTTATTGCATTTGAGCGATATCGGTTCAGCAGCTTAAAAGTTATAAACAAAAATGTAAGGACTCCTCAAAAAATTTTGGTACATTCAACATAACCTAAAAATACAAAATGCTTCAATTCGGCTGCGGGTTGAGATTTGTGAACATAATTAAACACCGAATGGTATTTAAACAAGTACGAACATATTTTTTGAAAAAAAAGAAAACATATCGTGTATTTTTTTTAAATTTAAAAAAAAAAAAAAAAAAAAATTTTCAAAAGTAATTTCCTTTTAAATAAAATTTTTTGCAATAATCTTTTTGAAATTGTGGAGGGTATCAATATAGGCCGAATTTAACTTTATACTTGATTTTTTCATTCCGATTAGGCTACCTCCAAAACATGCATTTTGAACGCATCAACCGCTTCACCAGGTGTCGAAAAACTTTTTTCGGGAATAAAAGGAAGTAAGTGGGCTCCAATTCAGGACTATTATGATTCATTAAATCGACGTTTTGTCTGAGCCGATGTGTGCAAGCTCGCATTGTCGTGGTGGAGAATGATTAGTCTTTGGCGTTTGGGTTTTTATATTTATCGGAAGACTTCTGGCAAAGAAATGATTGTGTAACATTCAGAATTGAACGTTACACGTTGCAGCAATGGTCCAGCTTTTCTGGACCGGCTTCCAACCCGAATGACTTCTGTTGGGTTTGGCTCGTCTTGAAAGGTACATACAGTCAACTGCTGTTTTCTTTCGGGATCATATGCATTGATACACAATTCGTCTTGTATCAAGATGTTACACACATGTTTTGAAACACCGCGATCGTATTTTTTGAGCATTTCTTGCGACCAATTGACACGAGCCTTTTTTGAGCGATAGTAAAATTTAGTGGGATCTTCTTACAGCCAAAGGTTCATGCAATATTGAATGGTCCTACTAATATTTAAGGTTTCCTCAATCTCACGATAAGTTACATGAAGACCTTGCAGTATAAGTTCACGCACAGCATCATTGTTTTTCGGAACAATAACAGATTTTGGACGACGATCTACGAACAGGGATCCAAAATAGAGTAATTAATTGTCAACGCTTCACGTCAGTATATTATTGAAAACAGGTAAAAAATTTAGATTCTACTTAATCGAATCAATGAACAGTGTTCACCTGTACACATATTCCCAAAATTTGAAACACAAAGGAAAAATTTTACATTAAATAGTATCACGAAGCATTTTTTTCTCCTCGTGTATTAATTCTTTTTGTACAGTGTCATAGAAATTCACCAGAAATACGTTGCTTGAAAAATGTAGCTCAAGAGTAGCAGAAATTGAATAAAAATACAGAAAAATGACTTTGAGGATTATGTTATGTCATATATGTAAGTAGAAGAAAGAAGAGAACGAGAAAATTAAAAACCGTGAAGGAAAAAAATCAGAAAAAAAAACATATTGATGCCCACTTGAAAAATAATATAAAATGGTGAAACGAAAATACGAAGTGAAGAGAATGTGAGTAACAAGTGTACACTTATCAAGTAACAACAGTTTTCAATATGTTTGTGATATAAAAAAAAATAATAAAATAACAAAAATAAAGAAAGAGCAAGTGAGCTGAATCCAGCATAAGCAGCATGCTGAAGCAAACAAGTAATCATCACTGCGTTGATGATAACTGTTTAAAGTGTAGACAATGAAGCGGTTTTGGCCATTAAAGGCAAGTTTGCAAACGAACTGCAATTGGGATAGTTTGTGTGTAAGGCCCTAGAAAAAATAGATCATAATTTTTGCCGCACACACTCAAAGAAAAATGCTTCATCATATTGATGATACGGTTTCATCACTTGCTGTCATCAATTTTGATGACAAATTTCATCATACTGATGAAGCTTTTCTTTAATATGATGAAACATGTCATCGAAATTGAAGAAACAGGTGGTGACACATTTTATCATGCCATCACAAAACGTCATCAAAATGCCTTTAATTTTTTTTTTTTATATAATTAAAATAATATTAAAATAAATAAAAATGTTGAATAAATACTTTAAAAAAATATAAAAAATAAAAAAAAAATCCTGCCCTGTCTGGCCTTGAACCCACTGTCTCCCAGATGTAGTCCTTATTGTCGACACCTTAGCACCACTACTTAATATGTGTATGGGGCATTCCATGTCAAATCGGACACTTTGAATAATTTTTTTTTTTTTTAGATTTTCCCAATTTGTTGGCAGTTTTTAGTACTATTCGAATACTCCTTTGTGGTAAATTTTCAGATTTTTTTGATGACCCGTTCAAAAGATATCGAATTTTTAAAAATTGGTAGTTTGTTTCTTTATTCAAACTTCTTTTACTCATAACTTCTTCAATAATGGTCCAAATTGCAATTTTTTTCAAAATTTTTGTTTTTTTACGTACTTTTTAGAAAAAAATCACAAAAAATTCGTAAAATCGCTATAGTATGCGATTTTTAAGTTTTAAAATTTAAATCTGATTTTTGAAAATGTGTGTACTCTTTGATTTTGTGGAAATTTTTTGGTGTAAAACTTCTATCGATTCTACAAATTTTTTGCCCAGCAGTATCGTGGAATAACGATTACTACTATTTTTCAAAAAATTTTTTGGAAAAATTTTATTGTAATTTTCCAATCTGAAAATTATTTCTACTGCTCCAATGGTGCGTCATAGAGAGGTCATTTCCAAGACCGAACCCCATTAATTTTTACGTTTTAACATTTCTTTGGAACAAACTAATACACTATCTCCAATTTCTAAGGGGGCTCCCACACAAAACGACATTTTTTAAAATTTGCTCCAACCGCTCTAACTGCTCTAATAGTGCCCTTAGTGCAACAAAATGTATTAATTTTGACATCTTAACATTTCTTCGGAACAAACTAATACCCAATCTCCAATTTCTAAGGGGGCTCCCACACAAAATAAGATTTTATAAAATTTGCTCCAGCCGCTCTAACTGCCCTAATAGTGCCCTTAGAGCAGTAAAATGTATGACCAACTCACAATATTTTTTTAGTCCAAACATTTGCTCTAAACACACCTAACCTCTATCTTTAACTATGAAGGCGGTCCCCATACATTTTTTTTTTTTTTTTATTTTTGTAAATTTGTTTTATTTAATCAGCTTCTACCGGTCCAATGGTGCGTCTCGAAGGTAATGGAGAGTATGGTAAATTGCCATCTGGTTAGTTATCTGGAGGCTAACTTACTTTTAAACGATCGACAGTATGGTTTTCGGAGAACTCGTTCTACTGGGGATCCGTTGGCGTTCCTTTCCGAACGTTGGAGTCGTTCGATCCACCATTTTGGTGTGAGTAAGGTGGTTGCTCTGGATATTTCCAAGGCATTTGATTGTGTGTGGCACGGTGCGCTCATATCCAAGCTTAATGCCTTTGGTGTCGGTAATGAATTCTCTCGATTTATTTCGAGTTTCCTCAGGGATCGTTCTATACGTGTTGTTATAGATGGGTTCTCATCTGATGAGTTTCGGCTTCAATCAGGGGTACCGCAAGGTTCTGTTTTTTCTCCTACCCTTTTTCTTATTTTTCTTAACGACCTTCTAAGTCAAACTTCAAATCCTATCTACTCTTTTGCAGATGACAGCAACATTTGTCATTCATTTTCCTTTGATCGTAGACAAAGCCTTGTTGAGGTTGAGGGCAAAAGGCAGATTATGAATGACACACTTAATCAAGACCTGTTGACAATCTCTGAGTGGGGTCTTGCGAATAGGATCAAATTTAATGCACGCAAGACTCAATGTTGTATGTTGACCCACAGGAATGTGGAATCAACAGTGTCATCTGTACATATGGGTGGAATAAGTATCGAGGAATCTGACACTCTTGATGTTCTGGGCATGAAAATTCAGTGTGATGTTCGTTGGAATAAATACGTTTTTCAAGTGTCGAAAGAAGCATTCAAGTGTCTCGGTTTTTTAAACCGGTGTAAGAAGTACTTAACCTCATCAGATCTCCTCACTATTTATACCACCTAAATCCGACCGAAAATGGAATACAACTCCCATATATGGGCGGGGGCTTCAAAGTCTATTTTGGAGCTCTTGGACCGTGTGCAAAGGAGGGCGTTGATGCTAATCAATGACAATAGTGTGTCCAACTCTATTGACTCATTGGAGCATCATCGGAATGTGGGTTGTGTGACTCTGTTCTATCGATATTACCATGGAAAGTGTTCTGCTGAGATAAGTGAACTTATCCCTAGAGCCCGAGTTTTTGTTCGCAATACTCGGTTGTCTAGTAGATCACATCCGTTTGTTGTCGATTGTCCAGTGGATCGCACAGCGCATTACAGAGAAGGTTCGTTCATCAGTCGAACTAGCCGTATGTGGAGTAATCTTCCCGCAGAGGTCTTCCCAGTTTCTTTCAATGTAGATAAATTCAAGTCAAATATCCACAAACACTACTCCCTCTTTCCTCCTCCTCATAACCTATTTTCCAGATATCAACACAATGCACTGCATTAATAGGGTTATCCTCTGAGTGTTGGTTCAACGTAAAAAAAAAATTACATTTTTATAAAATTTGCACCAACTGTAATTTGTATGGGAGCCTACATATGGAGTGGAGATAGCGCGTAAGTATTTTTTAAAAAAATTTTGGGGGTAAAAATAAATGGGGATCGGACTCAATAATGACCCCTCTCGGATGCACCATTGGACCGGTAGAAGCTGATTAAATAAAACAAATTTACAAAAAATAAAAAAAGTGTATGGGGACCGCCTTAATAGTTAAAGATAGAAGCTAGGTGTGTTCAGAGAAAATGTTTGGACTAAAAAAATATTGTGAGTTTGTCATACATTTTATTGCACTAAGGGCACTCTTAGGGCAGTTAGAGCGGTTGGAGCAAATTTTATAAAATCTCATTTTGTGTGGGAGCTCCCTTAAAAACTGTTGAGGGGGTCGGTCTTCGAAATGACCCCTCTACGACTCACCATTCGAGCAGTAGAATTAAATTTATGATTGGAAAATTACAACAAAATTTTTTCAAAAAATTTGTAGAATCGATAAAAGTTTTACACAAAAAAATTTCATAAAAATCAAAGAGCACATAC
Source organism: Pegoplata infirma (assembly GCA_963921195.1). Taxonomy (NCBI): domain Eukaryota; kingdom Metazoa; phylum Arthropoda; class Insecta; order Diptera; family Anthomyiidae; genus Pegoplata; species Pegoplata infirma. The sequence continues at coordinate 20,287,252 of OY992537.1, read as the reverse complement.
ATTTTCAAAAATGAGCTTTAAATTTTAAAACTTTAAAATCGCATACTAAAGCACTTTTAAGATTTTTTGTGGATTTATTTTTTAAAGTACGTAAAAAGGCAAAAATTTGGAAAAAAAAAAATTGCAATTTGGACCATTATTGAAGAAGTTATGAGTAAAAGAATTTTGAGTAAAGGAACAAATTATAAAATTTTTAAAAATTTTATAATTTCTGAACGGGTTATCAAAAAAATCTGAAAATTTACCACGATGAATTTTTTGAAGGATACTAAAATCTATCAACAAATTGGGAGAATCTAAAAAAAATATTATTCAAAGTGTCCGATTTGGCATGGAATGCCCCATATGTAAAGACTCAAATTTTTTGTTGTATACATGTTCTAAAACGTTTGCTTATTTTTTAAAACGTTTGCTTTATTAATGTACAATATGTTGGCTGACCATTCGTACTGATTTGATCAGTACATGTACTGATTTTTGATCACGTGTACTGATCAAAAATCGTTGTACTGATTTGTACTGATTTTTTAAAATATGTACTGATTGTACTGAATTTTGAACATTTCGACATAAAAAATAATTTAATTCGAAAATTCTATAAAAAACTTGAATTTCCATAACATAAGTCCTCAGAGTTGTTTTTATACCACTCCACTTAGTGATAGAGGGTATATAGAAGTTTGTCATTCCGTTTGTAACTCATCGAAATATCGGTCTAGGACCCCATAAAGTATATATATTCATGATGCCCGATCGATTTTAAGACATTCTAGCGATGTCCGTCTGTCCGTCTGTCTGTCTGTGGAAAATGCTCTCGCGGACAAAATATTGCACAGAGATGACTGAAACTTAACATATATATTGGAAGTTCTCCCGAGAAGTTTGGTATTGCATTTGAGCGATATCGGTTCAGCGGTTCAAAAGTTATGAACGAAAATGTAAGCACACCTCAAAAATTTCAGTACATTCAACATAACCTAAAAATACAAAATGCTTTAATTCGGCTTCTGGTTGACATATGTGAACATAATTGAACACCAACACTCAAAGAATTATGTAGGTAAATTCCAGTGAATATTCACTTAAAACAAATGAAATTTTATTTAAAAACCATTCCACTGTTTTTTCATTTAAAATAAAAACACATTACAGTCAATTTTAAATGTTAATTTAATGACTAACCAAAACATTAAAAAACTAGTGAATATTCAGTTATTTTGTATTGAAAAACAGTAAAACTATAGAAGAAATTTTTTACTGCCGAAATTAAATGTAACAGAAAATTCGTTTTTAATACAGTAAATTATTTTTTTTAAACTACAGAAACAGTAAAAAAATTAAATCCTTTATAAAATAAGTGATTTTTCTTTTAAAATGACTTTACTGATTACTTTTTAAAATAACCTACAAACAGTTAATGACATAATTTTCTTAGTGAAATGGTATTTAAACAAGTACGAAAATATTTTTTGACAAAAAAGAAAAAAATCGCGGATTTTTTTTTACCAAAATTTTTTTTTCGCAGAAATTTTTTTTCAAATTTTTTTTTTTTTTCAAAAGTAATTTCCTTTTAAATAAAGTTTTTTGCAATAATCTTTTTGAAATTGTGGAGGGTATCACTACATTCGGCAAGGCCGAATTTAACTTTTTTACTTGTTTATAACTTAAGCCGGACAATGAGATGAATGAATTTATTCTAAGGAGATTAGAGTTCGTGAATCCAGAGGTTCCTTGACCTTCCTAAATTTATGTGAAAATATGAAATGCGCACAGAATCTTTGAGGTTTTTATGACGAAAAGTTCAATGGGCCAATGTATTTTTTATATTTTTAGAAAGATGATGTAAATTGCATGAATCCAAATGATTCTGCGATCTTAGATGAGGTATGTCTTTGGAGCTTATTTCGAAAAATCGATCAGAAAATCAGGGCCATTAAAAAAAACGTTCTTATTAGCTGTGAAGTTTTCTTAAAGGAAAAGTTGTCAATACTTACGAAAAAAGTCTTTAAAATCTGAAGGGTTTTCTTGCTCTCAAAACCTGCGGAATTTTGTTATATTTTCTGCACTGAAACGATCAAACATTCACATGAAGTCGTTTAAATCAACTAAATTTTTTGCAAAATAACGACAACAGTTGTTTTTTTGCAGTTGTTTTTTAACAGTTGTTTTTTGCAGTTGCTTTTAAACAGTTGTTTTTTAACAGTTGCTTTAAATCAAAATACATGGGGCCAAGTTAGTTTAATCGAAAATTTTCGAGTGTTGAAAAAACATCAAAAACATAAAAACTTGGGCGTACTGATTTAAGCCCAGAAAGAAATGGTCACCCTAACAATATGCCTCTCTTTTCCCCTTTCAGCTTCTTAGTATTATTATTTGTTGATATGCTGTAGGTAGGTCCGCCGGAGGTCCGGCGTTCAAATCTTGGTGGATGCAAAAAAAAAGATATAAGTTTTTAAAAATTGAAAATTTCAAATAATTGTAAGTAAATAAAAATAAATTAAATAAAATCAAATAACAAAAAAAATGTAATACTTTTTTTTTCTCTCTTATTTTTCAAATCAAAAACAAGTTAGAAAATTATAGTCGGTCAAGACCGGTCATATAATACCCTACACCAGTTTCCCGGAAAATGGGCCCCAAGTTCAAACATTGACTGATTAGATATATATTTTGTCGAATCTTTAATAAGTGTTAAAAACACTTACAAATCAAATTTGAGTGAAATAGGCTTCGATTTGCTGCAATAAACCGATTTAAGTGAAAATCGGGCGAAATTTTTACATGGGGCCTAAGTCCAAAAATGGTCCGATGGTAATCAGATTTCATAAGGTTATTGAATTACGCATTTAACATACACAAACAAAATTTTAATTAAATATTTTCTTTTTTTCATGGAATTATAGAGATTTATGTGAAAATCGGGAAGGTGGTTTGTATGGGAAGAACTGGTCCGATTCCTTCAAAATTCGGAATGGTGGTTTGTGGAGATAAAACACGTTTACCTGCCAAATTTTGATAAGATACCTATCATAATACGGTTATAAGAGTCATTTAAGCCAAAACTAAAGAGGACCTTTGTATGGGGGCTAGGTCTAAATATGGTCCGATTTTTGCCAATTTAGGCTTCGTTCTTGGGCCAAGAGAGTCCTAAGTTTCAAATTTCAAGTTAATTGATTAAAAATTACGACCTGTATCATGGACAGACGGATGGACGGACAGACGGACGGACATCGCTAAATCGACTCAAAAAGTGGTTCTGAGTCGATCGGTATACTTAAAAGTAGGTCTAGGACCAATATTTCGGGTTGTTAGAAACATCAGCACAAACTCATTATACCCTGTACTACAGTGTGGTGTAGGGTATAAAAATGTTATTGATGACACCTCTTCATCATATTGATGACACGTTTCATTGAGTGAAAAATGATGTAACATTTCTCTGAGTGCAGTTTCTTTTTATAAGTAGTACCATAAATCGGCCAAATAACGTTCTTAAGTGAAAATTCCCTTCAACTTGTGTAAATTTCGGGCAAATCGCTGGATGAGCATTGAAAAACTCTTCTAGTTTGTTAAACTAACTTTTTTCTATGTGTACAAAACAGTTAGCATCACTTGCTGTATATTGATACATATAGATTTGCTTACGGCTGTTTGTTGTAGCGTTGTGACGCGTAAATTCCATTACATTCGCATTGAATCCAATTGCACCTCAAACCAATGAAAACAACAACAAAAACATCACATAGTAAAATAAAACAAGTGAGAGTGTTAAATTCGGCCGTGCCGAATCTGTTATACCCTCCAACATGCAAATAAATAAAAAAAAAATTGCAGGGGCGTTTTTTTTTTTGTGGGGGGGGTCGGTAGTGGTAATTGGGGGGGGGGGGGGGGGGGCATTTCTTCTCGAATATGTATTTAAGAATTCATTCGTATACTTTTTGCTGTAAAAAAATACAAGTTAATTAAAAAAAAAAAATATTCCTCGCCCATAAAAAGGGGGGGGGGCGGACCGAAAAAACGACAATTTTTTAATTTTGTGGGTCCAAATGCAGGATTTTGAACTTCTTGTAGCATAAAAATGTTGCATTTGTTAAACAAAAACAAAGAAAATCATGTAAAAATATGGTATTTTTCAGAGGTTGGTTTAGTTCCTCAAGGGGGAACTTTTTTCCCCCTGGACCGATTTTGCTCCTTTACGAACTTAACTTGCCTAAGAACATTAGACATATTCGTGCACAATGTCGGGAGTCTAGCTCTTTTATTTTGGACTGCATCGTGTTAACTACAGACGGACAGACGGACATCGCTAGAATGTCTTAGAATCGATCACTGATCATAAATATATATACTTTATGGGGTCCTAGACCGATATTTTGATGCGTTACACACGGAATGACAAAGTGAGTATACCCTCATACTGTAGTTGGAGGGTATAAAAATAAAAAGATATTGGATCGAATTTAAACTTTTCATGTAGAGGTATTTACGAAACAGTAGTATCAAATATATGTGTAGGGATGGTGTTCCTTTAAGGGTGTTGTTGTTATTGAATCATGCAACACAGAAGTTTGTGTGAGTGTGTGTGTATTACCATGGTCCTTTCTGGCGGTAATACTGTTTGGTTGTCAACATTTTTTTTGTACCCTCTACTCAAGTGATTGAGGGTTTATATTAGTTTGTCATTCCGTTTGTAACACCTCGAAATAGCGGTCTAGGGTCCCATAAAGTATTTATTTCTGAGCCTTGATTGATGTTATATCAATCTAGCAATATCCGTCCGTTGGTCTGTTAGGAGACAACACCCTAGATTTCGAAAAATACTCTGAGGTTGCTAAATGATAGGTTAACTTGGATGGGTGTCCGCGATTTGAAGAACAAATTTCATTTGAAGAATTCAACTCCACGACCTTTTGTACGATTATTCAATGTCCTGTTAGTACTTCCACCAATATTCTTACCGTCCGTTTGTCAAATGTAGAAAGATTTTCTATCCTCTTTAGCTTTGCCAGTGACCTCAGGGTTCGCGATTTCCTACACGTTGTCAGTGATATACGACTACACTTCATCCTACCCCTACCGACACAGAGCCCTTCCTCGCAAAATCTTTAGCCAATGCGTTCCTAGCGACTCTACTGTGTCCAGGGGCCCAGATTGCCTGTGTGCTAACGGATTTGGATAAGGGATTTTGTACAGTTCCTTAAGTATCAAGATTTCCCGGTGTTTGATTTCATGGCCTTCAGAGCTGCGAAACTATTTACGAAAATGTTTATGGTGCAGAACATAAGTCTCTTGATTTTATCATCTGCGACGCTTTGTCAATAAAGTACCTCCAACTAGAAAACACAACACCTGTTCGGATTATTCAATGTCCTGTCAGTACTTTAACCAATATTCTAACCGTCCGTTTACCAAATGTGATAAGATTTTCTGTCCTCGTACGCTTTGTCGGTGGCCAAAGGATTCGCGATTTCCTACATGTTGTCAGTGATATCTGCATTTACTCCATAATATTAACTTATGTATCGTTCCTCTACTGTAGAATTAAGATGACAGGTTCAACCTGTTCTCCTGCCGACACAGAGCCCTTCCTCGTGTCAGTGGTGGAACATTAGGACATTGACTAATGCCAATGCTTTCCCAGCGACTCTACTATGTCCAGGGGCCCAGAGTAGCTTGCTTGAGTGCTAACGGATTTGAAGAAGGGATTGTTAGCAGTTGCTTACGTATCCAGATTTCACGGTTTTTGATTCGAAGGCCTTCAGAACTGCAAAACTATCTACGAAAATGTTTATGATGCAGAACGTAAGTCTCTTGATATTATCATCTGCGATGATTTGTCAATAAAGTATCTCTAACAAGAAAATACAACACTTGTCCAGAAGTCGCAATGAGGCCCTGACTTCAAGGTGCTAAAAGTAAACTCTTTCCCATTTCCATCTTCGAACTGTTCGTAAAAATTTAAATTGCATTATCTGTTATAAAGGAAAACTAGGTACTTGGACTTCTATCAAAGTTCGTCTGCTTGAGATATAGTCAGTTTTCTGCTAAAGTTTCGAGTGTCTCCAAGAGTGTATGCAACCCATTTGAGACTCTGTTTACATGAGCGCCTATTTGCTGCTGTGCTCTTGATGACACGGGATGAATGTTGAGTATTACTTCCATGTCGGCCTGTTACACGAAAGTACACGTCAGTCATTGTACCTTCAGCAGATTGCAGATACATGATTTACTATACACTGCTCTTCACCACAAGAGGGCACCCAAGTTCAGTATTCGTAGCACCATACATCCATGATATATGGTGTTAAACCCCACCTTCTTTCGAAAATTCTCCTGTTGGTATAAAAATCACATATCGACTTTTCTTTCCTCTGTATTCCTTTTCCAAAAAAGCTTTGAGGCCAGGATGACATCTGAGAATTTCACCTCCTTGGACAATTGCAGAGTATTTCCGTCCAATTTGGGAAGATCAAAACTGCCTATCTTAATTCTTCTTGTGAACGACCCAAGTTCGGATTTAGCATTGGCTCCCAGACCATTGTCTTTGGGCAATGTTAAGAGTATCTTGAGTGCTGATTTCATGAGTTTGCGAATCGTTGGTAAAAACTTACCTTTGATTAGGATCACAACGTCATCAGCGTAGGCAACTTTTGAACAATTTTATTATCTTTTTCAAGCTACAAAATTAAAAAAGTGTTTAATCGAGTGCTTAGGACATTTTGCAGGGTATTCATAGATTCGTCCAAGTCAAATTTAATTTTTTCAATTTTTTCACTTGTTTTTTTGTTTTTATTTTTTTTGTTTGCACCATAGCAGAAGTTTATAAAATTTATGTCGAGTGTCAAGCAGCCTGAAGTATTTTCCACTTGAGTTCGTATATAAAGTTTCACGTTCTACCAACGATTTTGCTGGCTGATGTGTTTTTTTTTTTTTGCTTGCGTTACAACAACTACAGTATTACTTTTAAGTGGTTGGCAAGTTAAATCATGTTATATTGTAGTTATATATAAAAAAATATGAAAAATGAAATAAAATTGAATTGAAAATATAAGTGAAAAATATCGTATCTTTCCATAACATCATTCATTCATTTATTCGCCATCGCCCATCATCAACATCGTCATTCAAACGTTTGTTATTCAATTTCTTATGCACTCGACTTAAGTATTTTTTTTTTTTGAGAAAACGTACATTCTACATGTTTTATAAACAGTGGTAAAGGATGCATTTCTTGCAAATGCTTCTTAATGAAGAATATGAGATCTAATTATCATCTTTTCGTTAAAGATGATTAGATTGGGCTGATCAGTCAACCCGAGTAAACATTTTTTTATATATTCATAAAAACCACATCTGATCCAAGATTTTAAAGATCAGTACTGATCCGAGTACGATCAGTACAGATCCGAAATTTGAAAGATCAGTACTGAGCCCCCAAAATTTTAGCTCGGGAAGATCTTATTATATCAATTCTATCTGTTCCAGATTTGATGTGATCTATTAGACAACCGAGTGTTACGAACAAAAACTCGGGATCTAGGAATAAGTTCACTTATCTCAGAATAACACTTTCAATTGTTATATCGATAGAACAGAGCCACACAATCCATATTCCGACGTTGTTCCAAAGAGCAAATGGAGCTGGATATCCTATTGTCATTGTCTTTGAAGCCCCTGCCCACATATGGGATTCGTATTCCATCTTTGGTCGGATTTAAGGGAGTATAAATAGTAAGGAGATCGGATGAGGAGAAGTACTTCCTACACCGGTTTAAAAAACAAATACATTTGAAAGCTTCTTTCGACATTTGAAAAAAGTGCTTATTGAAATGGACATCACACTGAATTTTCATGCCCAAAATGATAAGAGTGTATAATTCAACGATACTTATACCACCTAAATGTACAGCTAACGCTGTTCATTCCATATTCCTGTGTGTCAACATACAAGACTAGATCTTTGTGATAAACCTGGCAGCGCAAATGAGATGGGAAGAAACGGCAATTTTTCAGTTCGTTTATTTCCTATATTATGCAAAGGCACCTAGTTATGTTGTATATCCAATGAAAAGTCTTTAAGAAACCAATCAAAGTGTGTATAGAACGTGTCCAATAGAGTGTCCCTTTTTTAGAAATGTTGGGAATGTTGAGACGGTACCCACTCATTTTTTCTTTGTGACTTAAAAATAACTCAAGAGTCATTTTACGCGCTTACGACCATGCCTTCCCCAAGAGACGGGGCCTGAAAGAGCGGGGAGTTAAAAAGAATTTTTCCTTACAAACCAAATTTTTTTTTGTTTTTTAAATTATTATTTTACATGATTAGGTTATTAACGACAAAAAATTTAATTTTAGTGGGAAAATTCTTTCATCCTTTCAGAATTCTTGAGAATTCAATGTCCACAATTCTTCCTGGCTTCGTCATTACAGCCACATGACCCTTGAGAACCAATACGTTGAGCTCTTCACTGCACTCAACCACCTTGTTCAACAAGTGAATGATCCAACATATTTTCCGTGTGTTGAAGGGCAGTTTCAATATATTCTCGACCTTCTTCTCACTTCGCACAAGTTGGAAGTTGCCTGTCGCCAACTTGCGCCTCTCGGCAACTCAGATCACCTTATCATTTCTGCATCTTTATCATATTCGGCAATTCGTATTGCTTTTGAGACAGCGACGAAATGCTCGGTACAACAAATTCTTTCGGCATTTCAACTGAAAGCTTTGTTTTCTGGATAACAATACCAACGCTGATGCAGAAATGATTATGAATGTTATAACGCTAGGAATGAAATCATCATCTAAGCGTATTTCGATAAAACCAAGACGTAAGTGTTGGTTTAATCAGACGTGCATAAGAGCAGTCAGATATATAGGGGATGCATTCAATAAAGCTAATCTCTTCGCTAAAATTTTTGCAAGGAAACCATACCTGCCGGTTAGTAATCAACTACTGCCAGAACTCAAAAGAATATCCTTAACTATCCCCAATATATTTTTAGGCGTAATATTAAGGACCGGGTGAGAAATTCTTTCAGTGGATCTATACGGAAGTGGTGCGTCCAATTCTGCTGTATGGAATGATTGTCTGGTGGCCTGCTTTAGAAACAAAATCGAACTGTGTCTTTATCACGAAGTACAGAGAATGAGGTCGATGTGCATCACTGGTGGTCTTCGTACTACACCTACGGCTTCATTAGAAATCCTCCTTCACCTGATACCATTGGACATATTGTGTATGCGGCTGCGTCTGCAATTCGACTTAATAGCACACTGCAATGAAGGAGCAGCGATTGTGGACATAGCACGGTCTTAAGAAGATAATACCACAAAATGTTGACTGTGCTCCCTCTCTGACCCTTTTAAAGCGCCATTTTACCATTATGGTACCGTCCAGGGAGTCTTGGATAAGGGGAATTCCATAAATTTTTATACAGATGGATCGAAGGTGCACACGCAAGTGGGATTTGGAGTCTATTCGGAAGAGCTTGGATTGAGCCTGGCTCGAAGATTGACAAATAATGTTGGCAATAAAGGAAGTGGCTGACTGGTTAAGTTGCAATGTCTTGTCTACAACCGCAGTCAACATCTATTCTGACAGTCAAGCCGCGGTCAAGTAACTGCTACTCAACAGTTGAGATGTTGTTGTTGAGACTTTTTTACAATAGGTATCTTTTCGAAACGTGCTTTGTCGTCACAAATCACCATTCCGAATTTTAAAGGATTCGGATCAGTTTCTCTTGTAGCCCCCATACAAACCCGATTTTTACATAAATCTCTCAAATTACATGAAAATAGAAAATATTTAATTAATTTTTTTTGTGTCTGTTAAACGCGTAATTTAATATTATTAAATCTGATTACCATCGGACCATTTTTCGACTGTGAAAATTTCGCTCGATATTTACTTAAAGCGGTTTATGGGTAACAAATCGAAGCCTTTTTCATATAAATTTGATTCGTGAGTGTTTTTTACACTTATTAAAGATTTGACAAAATATAGATCTAATCGGCCATTTTTGAACTTGGTACCCATTTTCCGGTAAACTCCCGTGTAGGGTATTATATGGTCGGACCGACTATAATCCTTGAATAATGTAAAAAAAAAATAATTTCAATAAAACAGCATATGTATCAGTTTGGGATCAAATGTAGCATAAATTGTTTACTTTACTAGTGACGAGAAGCGCTCACTCAAGCAGAATGTTGAGGAGCAGTTCAGTAGCAGCTTTCTTTGCTGAACGCCATCAATGTTTCTGAAAACAAGACCTGCCTTAACTGCAGCTAGTCTTTAAATGAGATTGCATACAGTTTGATATACGACTCATATGGGTTCCAGGGCACCGAGTCATTCCAGCGAATTGCAAGGTCGATGAGCTTGCAAGGCTGGAACTACCTTATAGATTCCAACTGAATTGGAATGTGTTGGTATGCCTCTAGAAACTTGCAAGCTAAATCTATGGCTTTGTTCCGTGACAAAGATTAATCAGAGAAGGTCAAATGGAGGGAGAGAGAGAGAGAGACAATACGATAGATCTGGCCTTCTTTTAATCAGAAGCGCACAAGTAAGCTAATATCTTTTTCAAGAGGAGAGATTTTAACGGTGGTTACTAGAATTACCGGACACTGTCTTATAGGGAAGCACACAGAGCTGTTAAATATGCCGTTTAATGACAGTTGCCGGAGTTGCATGGATGAAAATGAGTTGGAAACTATTGAACACTTAGTCTACCATTGCCCGGTATTTTCTGGTAAGACACTTGCTTCACTGGGATCTGGGGATCTGTCAAAATTCTATATCTTAAGAGTTTCATAAGAAGCTTAAATTGGAAGGGACCAATAGGGAAACCTATAACGGTTCCGTGGTATCACAATGGACCTATGTGCGCTGAAGTAAAACGTCATCAGCTACTTACAACCTAACCTTGCCTTGTTCTATTTTTCTAAACGTAACTTCGCAAGACCACTGTCTGTTACTCCAACATCAGTTATATATAGTCAACTTCATCTTCAAGAACTCCTACGCTCTCACATCTGCTTTGACAAATGTTATGAAAATATTGTATAAAACGATTGACAGTTCGATAATGTGACAATATTACATTGAATTTTTTCACATTTTTTTTTTAACATAAATGATGCATGCAACAGCAAACTTACGTTATCAACACGATAGAGCGTAAAGTAAGAAACATTACTTAAAAGCAACAAAATTTAAATATAAAAAACTATTAATAAAGCTCAATTTCACACCATAAATTTTAAATATTTTATTAAATTATATCAATAAATAATCATCTTTCTCCACCTACTGCCTGCCTGCCAGTTAAACCCCTATTCACGTCGAAGAAACCCATTTTATAGTCAAAGCCATTGCTATGGTTTGCAAAGCATTGCTTCTTTGCACATACATAGATAGATTTGCATTTGAGGTTTTCCTTTTTAGCTTTGTACTATTTAATATATAAATGTGTTGTAGATATTTAACATTTTATAATTGCATTGTAAAATAATACCACTAAAAGGAGGTTGAACTGCCTGAATGAATGCTTAGAGGAGGATGATGGGGAGGAGGAGAAGGAAATTGAGAATGTTAGTGGGAAAACAAGCAAATTTTACAATTGCAATTAAATTCATTTTAATTACATTTCAATATACTAAACATAGAGTAATTGTAATAGTATTGTGGTCGCACTAAAATGCTTTTAGTTAGTAAAAGGCAAAGATTTTCTAAATGCATGCAATACAATAATGAATGCATATAGTCGATGGGTCGACTTAAGAACCTATGTGTCCTTTTTATACCCTCCATTATAGTGATAGATTTTTGGTAGAGGGTATACTATGTTAAAAAAAAAATCAATTGTTGTTGTATTACTGTTGTTAATATGTATTGTGTTTTTTGTTTGATTATGCAAATTGTCAACTACACTTAAATGTATTATTTTTCGTCCACTTCATACCAAATTATACTTACCTTTTGTATTTTTTTTATATTTAAATTAAAGATACTCCCTGAGGATGCTACTCGAAGAGTAGCGAAATATTGGGAATTAATAAAGAAGAATTTTAATTAAAAAACAATCCAGGCCTCGAGCTCAAACATGTTATTTTCATAATTTTGTAAATCTTTCAACAACGGCTTTTTAGTAATAAAATATTTTACTGTATTATAATGCGTCAGTTATGTGTCAAATAAATCGGGGGATAACTGTGTAAAAATAATGCACATACCCTTGTAAACATATATGTTTAAATAATTATGTCTGTATAGGTTTCAAATACAAATACTTGAGTTAACATTAGTATTACGTACAAAACATTCATATACATTTAATTACATATGATGTTGCCTTAAAAGTTTGATTTTCATCAGTTCTTATCTTAATGATTGATGGAGAATTTTTGTTGGATGTTGTTTGCAGTGCTACTATATTTATGCATGCATATATTTGATTGTGTTTAACATGCCCTTAAGGGCTGAAGGATTTGTTTTCTTAAACTTTAATCCAAGTACTTTTACTTAAGACATATTTGTACATAAATATAATGAATGCGAAAAGTTACTTTATCTACAATAGTGTTGCCACTAAAGAAATTCAAAATTACACATTTATGTAGTCAATATTATAAATAAAACCTTAAATTACAAGTAAATTCTTATTCCAACAATCTTATTTTAAAAGTATAAAAATAGTACTTTTTTTAAAAAAGTACCAAAATGCCACATTTGAAAAAATGAACATTTAATTAACACTTTATAACAAAAAGTATTTTTTTTTATAAAACGTTTCAAAAAAACTTTTTCATAAATGTACTAAAAAACTATTTTTTTTTTTTTCAAAAAGTACCAAAAAGTGTTTTAGAATAATTGAATCAAAGTGTTTTTTTAATTAGTACAAAAAAATACTTTTGTAGAAAAATTACAAACAGTAATTGTGTAAAAAAAGTACCAAACTAGTACTCTTTCAAAAAATGTACCAGTTTGGTACGTTTTACTTTTTCATTAAAAGAACATGGAATTTATTAAAAAGTACCAAAATGCCACATTAGAAAAATAAGTATTTAAATAACACTTTTTTATAAAAAGTACAAACATTTTTTTTCATAAATGTACCAAAAAGTTATTTTTTTACAAAAGTACCTAAAAGTGTTTTTTTTTTTAAATTAGTACCAAAAAAGTACTTTTGTAGAAAAATTTCAAAAAGTACTTTTTTTAATAAAAAGTACCAAACTAGTACTAGTACCAAACTGGTACTTTTCATTAAAATAACAAACAAATTTTCTTTTTTTAAGGTAGAAAAAGACTTAAATTGTAATTTTTTTAAATAGTACCAAAATAGTACTTTATTAAAAAGTAACAAAATATTTTTTTTTAATACTGTTTTTTTTAATGTAATACTGTTTTTTTTAATGCAATGGGAGAACTTTCATGCGAATGTATGTCTTTTCCCTTTAATCTTAGAACAGCATGAACCATATTTGCATATTTTGCTGAAAATAAATATTTTTGCATATTTTGGTATTAATGCATATTTTTGGGACATATTTTGTATTAAATTTTAGTTTAAGCTAATTTTTCGATTTCTTATGAAATTTTTCTAAAACATCGTTAGTGTACAAGATCAATTTAGAAACCGAATTATTTGTCTGGCAGAAATGTTTTAACAATATAAAAATATAATGTGTGGTGAATTTTTTTCTTTAAAGTAAAAATTACCTATTTTTACTTTAATTTTTATACCCTCCACTCTAGTGATAGAGGGTATATATAAGTTTGTCATTCCGTTTGTAACACCTCGAAATATTGGTCTAGGACTCCATAAAGTATATATATTTATGATCCTCGATCGATTTTAAGTCGATCTAGCGATGTCCGTCCGTCCGTCCGTCTGTCTGTCTGTCTGTCTGTCTGTCTGTCTGTCTGTCTGTCTGTCTGTCTGTCTGTCTGTCTGTCTGTCTGTCTGTCTGTCTGTCTGTCTGTCTGTCTGTCTGTCTGTCTGTCTGTCTGTCTGTCTGTCTGTCTGTCTGTCTGTCTGTCTGTCTGTCTGTCTGTCTGTCTGTCTGTCTGTCTGTCTGTCTGTCTGTCTGTCTGTCTGTCTGTCTGTCTGTCTGTCTGTCTGTCTGTCTGTCTGTCTGTCTGTCTGTCTGTCTGTCTGTCTGTCTGTCTGTCTGTCTGTCTGTCTGTCTGTCTGTCTGTCTGTCTGTCTGTCTGTCTGTCTGTCTGTCTGTCTGTCTGTCTGTCTGTCTGTCTGTCTGTCTGTCTGTCTGTCTGTCTGTCTGTCTGTCTGTCTGTCTGTCTGTCTGTCTGTCTGTCTGTCTGTCTGTCTGTCTGTCTGTCTGTCTGTCTGTCTGTCTGTCTGTCTGTCTGTCTGTCTGTCTGTCTGTCTGTCTGTCTGTCTGTCTGTCTGTCTGTCTGTCTGTCTGTCTGTCTGTCTGTCTGTCTGTCTGTCTGTCTGTCTGTCTGTCTGTCTGTCTGTCTGTCTGTCTGTCTGTCTGTCTGTCTGTCTGTCTGTCTGTCTGTCTGTCTGTCTGTCTGTCTGTCTGTCTGTCTGTCTGTCTGTCTGTCTGTCTGTCTGTCTGTCTGTCTGTCTGTCTGTCTGTCTGTCTGTCTGTCTGTCTGTCTGTCTGTCTGTCTGTCTGTCTGTCTGTCTGTCTGTCTGTCTGTCTGTCTGTCTGTCTGTCTGTCTGTCTGTCTGTCTGTCTGTCTGTCTGTCTGTCTGTCTGTCTGTCTGTCTGTCTGTCTGTCTGTCTGTCTGTCTGTCTGTCTGTCTGTCTGTCTGTCTGTCTGTCTGTCTGTCTGTCTGTCTGTCTGTCTGTCTGTCTGTCTGTCTGTCTGTCTGTCTGTCTGTCTGTCTGTCTGTCTGTCTGTCTGTCTGTCTGTCTGTCTGTCTGTCTGTCTGTCTGTCTGTCTGTCTGTCTGTCTGTCTGTCTGTCTGTCTGTCTGTCTGTCTGTCTGTCTGTCTGTCTGTCTGTCTGTCTGTCTGTCTGTCTGTCTGTCTGTCTGTCTGTCTGTCTGTCTGTCTGTCTGTCTGTCTGTCTGTCTGTCTGTCTGTCTGTCTGTCTGTCTGTCTGTCTGTCTGTCTGTCTGTCTGTCTGTCTGTCTGTCTGTCTGTCTGTCTGTCTGTCTGTCTGTCTGTCTGTCTGTCTGTCTGTCTGTCTGTCTGTCTGTCTGTCTGTCTGTCTGTCTGTCTGTCTGTCTGTCTGTCTGTCTGTCTGTCTGTCTGTCTGTCTGTCTGTCTGTCTGTCTGTCTGTCTGTCTGTCTGTCTGTCTGTCTGTCTGTCTGTCTGTCTGTCTGTCTGTCTGTCTGTCTGTCTGTCTGTCTGTCTGTCTGTCTGTCTGTCTGTCTGTCTGTCTGTCTGTCTGTCTGTCTGTCTGTCTGTCTGTCTGTCTGTCTGTCTGTCTGTCTGTCTGTCTGTCTGTCTGTCTGTCTGTCTGTCTGTCTGTCTGTCTGTCTGTCTGTCTGTCTGTCTGTCTGTCTGTCTGTCTGTCTGTCTGTCTGTCTGTCTGTCTGTCTGTCTGTCTGTCTGTCTGTCTGTCTGTCTGTCTGTCTGTCTGTCTGTCTGTCTGTCTGTCTGTCTGTCTGTCTGTCTGTCTGTCTGTCTGTCTGTCTGTCTGTCTGTCTGTCTGTCTGTCTGTCTGTCTGTCTGTCTGTCTGTCTGTCTGTCTGTCTGTCTGTCTGTCTGTCTGTCTGTCTGTCTGTCTGTCTGTCTGTCTGTCTGTCTGTCTGTCTGTCTGTCTGTCTGTCTGTCTGTCTGTCTGTCTGTCTGTCTGTCTGTCTGTCTGTCTGTCTGTCTGTCTGTCTGTCTGTCTGTCTGTCTGTCTGTCTGTCTGTCTGTCTGTCTGTCTGTCTGTCTGTCTGTCTGTCTGTCTGTCTGTCTGTCTGTCTGTCTGTCTGTCTGTCTGTCTGTCTGTCTGTCTGTCTGTCTGTCTGTCTGTCTGTCTGTCTGTCTGTCTGTCTGTCTGTCTGTCTGTCTGTCTGTCTGTCTGTCTGTCTGTCTGTCTGTCTGTCTGTCTGTCTGTCTGTCTGTCTGTCTGTCTGTCTGTCTGTCTGTCTGTCTGTCTGTCTGTCTGTCTGTCTGTCTGTCTGTCTGTCTGTCTGTCTGTCTGTCTGTCTGTCTGTCTGTCTGTCTGTCTGTCTGTCTGTCTGTCTGTCTGTCTGTCTGTCTGTCTGTCTGTCTGTCTGTCTGTCTGTCTGTCTGTCTGTCTGTCTGTCTGTCTGTCTGTCTGTCTGTCTGTCTGTCTGTCTGTCTGTCTGTCTGTCTGTCTGTCTGTCTGTCTGTCTGTCTGTCTGTCTGTCTGTCTGTCTGTCTGTCTGTCTGTCTGTCTGTCTGTCTGTCTGTCTGTCTGTCTGTCTGTCTGTCTGTCTGTCTGTCTGTCTGTCTGTCTGTCTGTCTGTCTGTCTGTCTGTCTGTCTGTCTGTCTGTCTGTCTGTCTGTCTGTCTGTCTGTCTGTCTGTCTGTCTGTCTGTCTGTCTGTCTGTCTGTCTGTCTGTCTGTCTGTCTGTCTGTCTGTCTGTCTGTCTGTCTGTCTGTCTGTCTGTCTGTCTGTCTGTCTGTCTGTCTGTCTGTCTGTCTGTCTGTCTGTCTGTCTGTCTGTCTGTCTGTCTGTCTGTCTGTCTGTCTGTCTGTCTGTCTGTCTGTCTGTCTGTCTGTCTGTCTGTCTGTCTGTCTGTCTGTCTGTCTGTCTGTCTGTCTGTCTGTCTGTCTGTCTGTCTGTCTGTCTGTCTGTCTGTCTGTCTGTCTGTCTGTCTGTCTGTCTGTCTGTCTGTCTGTCTGTCTGTCTGTCTGTCTGTCTGTCTGTCTGTCTGTCTGTCTGTCTGTCTGTCTGTCTGTCTGTCTGTCTGTCTGTCTGTCTGTCTGTCTGTCTGTCTGTCTGTCTGTCTGTCTGTCTGTCTGTCTGTCTGTCTGTCTGTCTGTCTGTCTGTCTGTCTGTCTGTCTGTCTGTCTGTCTGTCTGTCTGTCTGTCTGTCTGTCTGTCTGTCTGTCTGTCTGTCTGTCTGTCTGTCTGTCTGTCTGTCTGTCTGTCTGTCTGTCTGTCTGTCTGTCTGTCTGTCTGTCTGTCTGTCTGTCTGTCTGTCTGTCTGTCTGTCTGTCTGTCTGTCTGTCTGTCTGTCTGTCTGTCTGTCTGTCTGTCTGTCTGTCTGTCTGTCTGTCTGTCTGTCTGTCTGTCTGTCTGTCTGTCTGTCTGTCTGTCTGTCTGTCTGTCTGTCTGTCTGTCTGTCTGTCTGTCTGTCTGTCTGTCTGTCTGTCTGTCTGTCTGTCTGTCTGTCTGTCTGTCTGTCTGTCTGTCTGTCTGTCTGTCTGTCTGTCTGTCTGTCTGTCTGTCTGTCTGTCTGTCTGTCTGTCTGTCTGTCTGTCTGTCTGTCTGTCTGTCTGTCTGTCTGTCTGTCTGTCTGTCTGTCTGTCTGTCTGTCTGTCTGTCTGTCTGTCTGTCTGTCTGTCTGTCTGTCTGTCTGTCTGTCTGTCTGTCTGTCTGTCTGTCTGTCTGTCTGTCTGTCTGTCTGTCTGTCTGTCTGTCTGTCTGTCTGTCTGTCTGTCTGTCTGTCTGTCTGTCTGTCTGTCTGTCTGTCTGTCTGTCTGTCTGTCTGTCTGTCTGTCTGTCTGTCTGTCTGTCTGTCTGTCTGTCTGTCTGTCTGTCTGTCTGTCTGTCTGTCTGTCTGTCTGTCTGTCTGTCTGTCTGTCTGTCTGTCTGTCTGTCTGTCTGTCTGTCTGTCTGTCTGTCTGTCTGTCTGTCTGTCTGTCTGTCTGTCTGTCTGTCTGTCTGTCTGTCTGTCTGTCTGTCTGTCTGTCTGTCTGTCTGTCTGTCTGTCTGTCTGTCTGTCTGTCTGTCTGTCTGTCTGTCTGTCTGTCTGTCTGTCTGTCTGTCTGTCTGTCTGTCTGTCTGTCTGTCTGTCTGTCTGTCTGTCTGTCTGTCTGTCTGTCTGTCTGTCTGTCTGTCTGTCTGTCTGTCTGTCTGTCTGTCTGTCTGTCTGTCTGTCTGTCTGTCTGTCTGTCTGTCTGTCTGTCTGTCTGTCTGTCTGTCTGTCTGTCTGTCTGTCTGTCTGTCTGTCTGTCTGTCTGTCTGTCTGTCTGTCTGTCTGTCTGTCTGTCTGTCTGTCTGTCTGTCTGTCTGTCTGTCTGTCTGTCTGTCTGTCTGTCTGTCTGTCTGTCTGTCTGTCTGTCTGTCTGTCTGTCTGTCTGTCTGTCTGTCTGTCTGTCTGTCTGTCTGTCTGTCTGTCTGTCTGTCTGTCTGTCTGTCTGTCTGTCTGTCTGTCTGTCTGTCTGTCTGTCTGTCTGTCTGTCTGTCTGTCTGTCTGTCTGTCTGTCTGTCTGTCTGTCTGTCTGTCTGTCTGTCTGTCTGTCTGTCTGTCTGTCTGTCTGTCTGTCTGTCTGTCTGTCTGTCTGTCTGTCTGTCTGTCTGTCTGTCTGTCTGTCTGTCTGTCTGTCTGTCTGTCTGTCTGTCTGTCTGTCTGTCTGTCTGTCTGTCTGTCTGTCTGTCTGTCTGTCTGTCTGTCTGTCTGTCTGTCTGTCTGTCTGTCTGTCTGTCTGTCTGTCTGTCTGTCTGTCTGTCTGTCTGTCTGTCTGTCTGTCTGTCTGTCTGTCTGTCTGTCTGTCTGTCTGTCTGTCTGTCTGTCTGTCTGTCTGTCTGTCTGTCTGTCTGTCTGTCTGTCTGTCTGTCTGTCTGTCTGTCTGTCTGTCTGTCTGTCTGTCTGTCTGTCTGTCTGTCTGTCTGTCTGTCTGTCTGTCTGTCTGTCTGTCTGTCTGTCTGTCTGTCTGTCTGTCTGTCTGTCTGTCTGTCTGTCTGTCTGTCTGTCTGTCTGTCTGTCTGTCTGTCTGTCTGTCTGTCTGTCTGTCTGTCTGTCTGTCTGTCTGTCTGTCTGTCTGTCTGTCTGTCTGTCTGTCTGTCTGTCTGTCTGTCTGTCTGTCTGTCTGTCTGTCTGTCTGTCTGTCTGTCTGTCTGTCTGTCTGTCTGTCTGTCTGTCTGTCTGTCTGTCTGTCTGTCTGTCTGTCTGTCTGTCTGTCTGTCTGTCTGTCTGTCTGTCTGTCTGTCTGTCTGTCTGTCTGTCTGTCTGTCTGTCTGTCTGTCTGTCTGTCTGTCTGTCTGTCTGTCTGTCTGTCTGTCTGTCTGTCTGTCTGTCTGTCTGTCTGTCTGTCTGTCTGTCTGTCTGTCTGTCTGTCTGTCTGTCTGTCTGTCTGTCTGTCTGTCTGTCTGTCTGTCTGTCTGTCTGTCTGTCTGTCTGTCTGTCTGTCTGTCTGTCTGTCTGTCTGTCTGTCTGTCTGTCTGTCTGTCTGTCTGTCTGTCTGTCTGTCTGTCTGTCTGTCTGTCTGTCTGTCTGTCTGTCTGTCTGTCTGTCTGTCTGTCTGTCTGTCTGTCTGTCTGTCTGTCTGTCTGTCTGTCTGTCTGTCTGTCTGTCTGTCTGTCTGTCTGTCTGTCTGTCTGTCTGTCTGTCTGTCTGTCTGTCTGTCTGTCTGTCTGTCTGTCTGTCTGTCTGTCTGTCTGTCTGTCTGTCTGTCTGTCTGTCTGTCTGTCTGTCTGTCTGTCTGTCTGTCTGTCTGTCTGTCTGTCTGTCTGTCTGTCTGTCTGTCTGTCTGTCTGTCTGTCTGTCTGTCTGTCTGTCTGTCTGTCTGTCTGTCTGTCTGTCTGTCTGTCTGTCTGTCTGTCTGTCTGTCTGTCTGTCTGTCTGTCTGTCTGTCTGTCTGTCTGTCTGTCTGTCTGTCTGTCTGTCTGTCTGTCTGTCTGTCTGTCTGTCTGTCTGTCTGTCTGTCTGTCTGTCTGTCTGTCTGTCTGTCTGTCTGTCTGTCTGTCTGTCTGTCTGTCTGTCTGTCTGTCTGTCTGTCTGTCTGTCTGTCTGTCTGTCTGTCTGTCTGTCTGTCTGTCTGTCTGTCTGTCTGTCTGTCTGTCTGTCTGTCTGTCTGTCTGTCTGTCTGTCTGTCTGTCTGTCTGTCTGTCTGTCTGTCTGTCTGTCTGTCTGTCTGTCTGTCTGTCTGTCTGTCTGTCTGTCTGTCTGTCTGTCTGTCTGTCTGTCCGTCCGTAGAAAACACGCTAACTTTTGAAAGACCTTACAGAGGCTACTGAAGTTTGGCACATATGTTTGTCATTTACCTGGTCAGGTTGGTATTGCAATCCAGCCAAATCGGTCCAGTGGTTCAAAAGTTATGAGCAAAAGAGTAAATTTCGGCAAGGGTGTTTCGCGAATTTACGAGATAAAAAACACGATAACTTTCGAAAGACAAAAATGAGACTACTGAAGCTTGGCATGTATCTTTGCCGTTCCCCGGGTCTATTTAGTATTAAATTATAGCTCAATCGGTCCAGTGGTTCAAAAGTTATAAGCAAAATCCTGAATTTCAAATTAGTTTCATCTAAAATGCCACGTGTTTTAACAAGTTTAAAAAGCATTGGTGGTAACTAAACAATGCTTTTCAAACTTGTTTAATTTTAAAGCAATGCTTTTTAAACTTGTTTAGTTTTAAAAGCATTGGTAACTTAAAAATTACACTCGAAAAAAATTTTACACTCAAAAAAAATTGTACACTCAAAAAAAAAATTACACAAAAAAAAATTTAGTTTTTTTTTTACAAAAATGACAATATTTTGTGTACATACGTACGTGCATTCACTAAGAAATATTTTTACAGTAAAAAAAATTACACTCGAAAAAAATTTTACACTCAAAAAAAAAAATTAGTATTTTTTTTAAATGACAAAAAAAGAGTTTTTTACTCAAAATAAAATATTTCTAATCAAAATTGTTAATTTTTTCACGTTAAAAAATGTACTACCCTTAAAAAAAGGCATTGTGGAGGGTATTCATAGATTCGGCAAAGTCGAATTTAACTTTTTTACTTGTTATAATTGTTTTTAGTGCATACGAGTATTTGAGATTAGATTTTTTTCATGAAGGTGTGCCCTGTGTCTAATAATAAGTAACAAAATAGTACTTTAAAAAGTACAAAAAAAAAATACTGTTTTAAAAAATTTACCAAAATATTAATCACCAAAATAGTACTTTTTAAAAAAAAAAGTATCACAAAGACACTTTAATTTACAATTAGTAGTACTTTTTATAAAAATTAAAAAAAAGTAAATATTTTTAAAAACTCCCAAATAGCACCTTTGTAGAAAAGTACCAAAACAGTTTTTTATAAAAAGTACTAAAATAGTACTTCTTTATAAAAATTAAAAATGTACGAAAAGTACGAAAGTAGTACTGTTTTATAAAAAGTATATAAATAACACCTTTTTTCTTATAAATTCTACTACTACAACTTTTTTAGAAAAATTACCTAGAACTTTTTTATAAAATTTACTATTCTTGTACTCATTATGAAAAAGTGCCAAACTGAAACTTTTTTATAAAAAAGTGCTATTTTTTAATTTTTCTGAAAAAAAGTACTATTTTGGTTCTTTTTATAGGAAAGTAGTACTATTCTCGAACTTTTAATAAGTATTTTGATAATTTTTTTTTAAATACAACTTTAGTACTTTTTATAAAATAGTAATCTTTTATTAAAAGTACCAGCATAAAAAGTAAAAAAAGTGTTTTTTTTTATAAAATAAAGTATCAGAATAGAAGCTTTTTTTTCTTATAAAACACTAAAATAGTACTTTTTTTATAAAGAAAAATGGTACTTTTTTGTCATAAGGATACGTATAGTACATTTTAAAAGAAGAATTGAAGTGGTTATTTCTGATGAGAAGTGCCAAATTAGTACTTTTTGGTAAAAAGTTTAAAAATATTTCTTTTTTGTAAACAAGCTAATTTTAGGCTGTTATTAAAAAATACTTTTTATTGAATAGATTTTAGAGATATTTTATGTGAAAATATAGCTCTTTTGAAAAAAGTACCGGAATAAAAAGTATAGAAAGTGTTTTTTATAAAAAAAAAGTATTAGAAAAGTTCTGTTTAAGAGTTTTAAAAAGAAAAATAGCACTTTTTGTAATAATGATATGCATAGTGCATTAAAAAAAAATTAGTATTAGTACTTTTTTTGTTAAAAGTTCCAAAATATTTCTATTTCCTAAAAAGGACAAATTTGGGGTTTCATGAAAAGAGTAATTTTTTTTTGCATTTAATAGATTTTATAAATATTTTATGTGAAAATGTTTTTTTATTGGTAAAGATTCTGGAAATATCCGAAAACCTAAACTTAAATTTCAATAAAGATATTATTACTTTCATTTTAAAAATTACTTTTCTGGTATGAAAAAGTACTATTATGGTACTTTATATAAAAAAGCGTAATTTTTTTAAAAAAGTATTATTTTAGTACTTATTATAAAAAATTCTTTTTTTGGTACTTTGTATAAAAATTGTTTTTTTTGTTCTTTTTACACAATAGTACTTTTTTCGTACTTTTGGTAAGGTAGAGCATTGGTGCATTTCATAAAAACTACTATTTTTTTTATAAAATAGTATTCTTTTACAAAAAGTACCTAAGTAAAAAGTGTTTTATATAAAACGTAATAAAATTTGTTTGATAAAAAAGTATCAAAAAAAGCATTTTTATATAAAATACCAAATCAGTACTTTTTTATAAAGAAAAATTCTACTTTTTCTTAATGATGATACGCATAATACATTTCAAAAGACGAATTGAAATAAAATTTTCGATGAGAAGTGCCAAATAAGTACTTTTTCGTAAAAATTATTAAAATATATTTTTTTATAAAATAGTACTCTTTTACAAAAACAATTTTGGGCTTTTATTAAAAAACGCTTTTAATTTGCATTTAAAGGAATTAAGAAATATTTTTATGTAAACAAATGTATTTAAAAAACTTTTTTACAAAAACTTTGGGCTTTTATTAAAAAACACTTTTTATTTGCATTTAAAAGGTTTAAAAAATATTTTTGTGTAAAAAAAAATATTTAAAAATGATTCTGGAAATATCCAAAAACTTAAACTCAAATTTAAATTTTATTTTTTTTTTATAAAAATTATTATTCTGGTGCTCTTTATGAAAAAGTACTTTTTTTGGTACTTTATAGTACCAAAATAGTACTTTAATAATTTTTAGTAATTTTTCCAAAAAAGTTCAATTTTAGTAATTCTTATAAAAAAGTAATGATTTGGTACTTTTTATAAAATTTTTTTTTATAAAAATTACTATTTAGTACTTTTTGTAAAAAGAACCTCAATAAAAAGTGTTTTAATTAAAGACCAAAATAGTACTTTTTTATAAAGAAAATAGTAATTGTTTATAAAAAAAAATAGTAATAATGTTATGTATAGTACATTTTAAAGAAGAATTGTAATGGCATTTTTTGATGTAAGGTGCCAAATTAGTATTTTTTTGTAAATATACCAAAACATTACTTTCTCGTAAAAAGAACCGTTTTGAGCTTTTATTAAAAATTACTTTTATTTGCATTAAACAGATTTTATAGATATTTTTATGTAAAAAAAAGTTTTTTCTTTAGAAAAAATTCTGAAAATATCCAAAAACTTAAGCTCAAATTTCAACAAAGACTGGTTTCTGGTACTCTTTATAAAAAAAGTACTATTTTGGTACTTTATTGAAAAAAATGATATTATAGTAATTATTTTAATACTTATTACACCGTCCGAAAAATTTAAAATTTATGCTGTACACATGAACCGGATCAAAAAAATTCTTAGAGTAGGGCCGAAACTAAAATTCCCGCGTCTTCCAGCTTTTCTAGATCAATTAGAGCAGCGGTTACCAACCTATGGTACGCGTACCACTAGGGGGTACGCGAAACTACCTACGGGGGTACGCGGAATTTTAGTTATTTTTTCGCATTTTTTTTTTGTTTAGTAATAACATTAAATAATATCAACGTGTTACACCAAAAAAAAAATCGGAAAGTTCTCATATAAAAATTCGAACTGGTTGAAGTCCATATACTAATATTTTTTCTCGACCACTTCTTTCAGTACCTTTTATACCCACCGACCACAGCATGGGGGTATGCTCACTTTGATATTCCGTGTGTAACGCATCGAAATTTCGGTCTAACAATAAGACCCCAGAAAGGATATATAATTAATCTGTGATGTCTAGACTCCTGACGCTCTTCAAGAATACATCTCAAGGTTATAGGCAGTTTAAGTTCGTAAGAAAGCAAAATCGGACCAGGGGTAAAAGTTTCTTCTTGAAGAACTTAGCCAACCTCTGAAAAACTCAATTTTTTACATGTAATAAAGTAGGATTTATTTATATAGTTTTGGTAAGCAAATAAAACAATTTGATGTCGAAAAAAGTTCAAGGTGATGCTGGGGATACAAAAAAAGTCGTTTTGTGTTGCCCCTTTTGTGGGCGTTATTAAAAACTTACTTAAATAATGATTAAATTGTATTACTAAAGTGCAAATAATAATTCAGTTTCGCGGATTTTAATTTTATAGCAATATTTTTTTAATGTCTCACGATGAACTTTGAGAACAATAAGAGTGAAATTTTTTTGAAAAAGAATGTGTTTTTTTAACTTAGAGGAACAAAAACTCGGTGTGCGTTTTTAAGCTGATAACGGAAAAAAGAATAAAAAGTTCGAGGATTTGGAAAAAAATATTTTTTTTTAAATTTTACGTATTCTTTAGTTGCTGCAAAAAATAAGGCTTGATTTTATATAAAATGGACCTTCTGATTCCGAAACTGCAATCCAAATTTGTCTAGCATGTTCCGTTTTCGAGATATTCTCATTTGAAAATTTCAGAATGATTTATAAAGAACAGTTGATTTTTAGTTTTTCAAACGCCAATATTTCAAAAACATTACGCGTTTGAAAAATTTGGATTCCAGATTTGGATTCGTGAGGTCTCATTTTTACTAAATGTTGTCCTATTTTGTGTGAGCAACTTAAGAATACGTTACAGGGGAAACCCAAAAAGTGCCAAATTACCGTTTTTCAATATTCAAATGCGAATATCTTAAGAATCATACGTGATAGAAAAATTTCGAAGGCAGATTTGAAATAAGGAGTTCAAAAATTTTTTACTTGATGTATTTTTATTCATGGGAGTGCGAATTTCTATGAATTCGTTCAACAGTGTCATTATAAACTTTTTTTAAGTTTTCATTAATTTTGAATTTTTGTGTTTTTTTTATATAAAAGTAAAACTACTACAATTAATTAAACTTTACAATAAAATTTGTTTGAAATTTCTAACCATATTTATATGAGAAGTGTTTAATAAAAAAACAAAAAACTCGTTAGGGGGTACGCGGCTGATAAAAATTAAAATTAGTGGTACGCGAGCCAAAAAGGTTGGTAACCGCTAAATTAGAGTTTTCGAGAAAAATGCAAAAAAATGTTTGCCTTTCTTTTTTGATTTTTTCGCGAAAACGTGAATTGATCTAGAAAAACATTTATGTATAAACATTATCTTGAAAGTAGATTTAATACATTTTTCGACTTATTTCACACTTATTTAAAAGAATACAACTTTTTTAATTGGTGTTTTCGGTAAAACGCGAATTGATCTAGAAAACTGGAGACACGTGTGTTTTATTTTCGGCCCTACTTTCGTAATTTATAGTTCTAGTTTATGTGAACAAAAGTGTGACGGACGATGTTATAAAATAAATACTGTTTTGGTACTTTGTATAAAAAAATTGCCTTTTTGGTACTTTTTATACAACAGTAATATTTTTGGGTACCTTAAAGTAGTGATGGTGTTTTAAAAAAAAAATATTTTTGTAATTTTCATAAAATAGTACTTTTTAATAAAAATTACCATAAAATCTCTATCAAAAAGTACAAAGTACTTTCTTTACCTTTTTTAATACGTATCATAAGATTAAATTTAAATTTTTGGTAAAAAAGTACCAATATATTCCTTTTTCGTAAAAAGGACAATTTTGAACTTTAATTATTTTATTAAATTCTTGAAATATGCAAAAACTTGAACTCAAGTTTCAATATTTTTCTTACAAAAACTTAAAGGTTCTGGAAGATATTATTATATAAATACTACTTTTTGAGATATTGCACTTGAATATTTATTAAAATATTGTAATGTAGTGAATTTACACATTAAGTATAAATATAAATAATTATACATAATCTACATATGCAGCCGAAAGTTACACATAATATGTGTAATTACACATGAAATGGCAACACTGATGTACAATCACTTAATATTGCCTTTATTTAATGTTATTGAAATATGACAAGATATTTTTTTTATTGATTGTGTGTGTTCATCAAAGATAGTATATGTATTAAAGATATGAAAATGATTGATGAGAAATCATATTGTTATCTTTAAGGACATAATACTGTAGAAATGACATATTTATATTAGTGGTTTGGAATATTATATAAATTTAAATCTAGTTTAAATTAAAACAAGAGAATATTACAAAATATTTATTTAATTTCACATAAAGCCACCTCGTTATGTTACAAAAAAAAAATCAATTTCAGCTTTAACAAAATTCTATTGAAAAATATAAAATTTAACACTTTTTACAATATAAAAACACATTTTAACAATCCACAAGTGTATTAAATTTATAAAATAGTATAATATGAGTCACTCACTCACGTATGCGATATCGCATAACAACAGCAGTAGCATACAACATGTTACAAAAACCACTCACACATACCAAATTTCACAAACACACATACGGAAAAGTAATAAACATAAAGTACGACACATGCACACACACACACGCACAAAACCGGGGGATTTCATTTATACAATATGAGATTATACAAAAATACAACGAAACATTTAACGGTAAACATTTTTGTATATGTATGTATGTGTAGCATAGATATGTATGTGTTTGTCTGACTGTTTCATATGTGATTATATTGTGGATTATGCAGTGAGAGACCCCAAAGAACAATTTTAATAATTTCAGTTTTACAGAAATTGCTTTCGGGTTAAATGATTCACGAATAATGGAAAATGTGACGCTATGACATAACATTTAATGTTATTTGTACTTGTCGTTTCGCCATTGTTGTTGTGCTGCTATTGTTATTTTGGTTTGTTATATTTTATTTTTTGTTCCAAAGCCTAAACAACTGTTGTGATACTTAAAATTGTATTCTACCACGTGTTTTGTCATGTTTGAGAGATAAAAATCTAGTACGTATAATGCAACAAAAATGTTACAAGAGATGAGTGCTAAATTAAATTTAATAATTTTAGATCTACTATGTTTAATTATTTTGCAAAATCGATTTGTCGTTAAAAATGCAACATTAAATATTTTCCATATTGTGCAATGCAAAAAAATTATTATATCAAAACATATCATATCAAATATCAAATCTCCTTTGACAAAAACATATATGAATCGTATATAACTGGGTGTAATCAGATCTACTACACCCAAAAAAAAAACGTGGGTATTCAATACTAAAAATTTTACTAATGAACTAATTTTTTAGTTCAAAATGATCTAGTGCAGGCGTTTGTAATCAATACTAAAATTTTTTACTAATATTATTCAAAACCAATAAAAATTACTAATTTTAGTACTTTGAAGATACTAAAAAACTACCGTACTACTGGTAATTAGTAAATTATTAGTAGATTTTGGTACCAAATCACTTACTAATATTTTTACTGCAGAATTATTTTGAGTGTTCATGTATATTTATATTTGTTTCAGATATATTTAGATCCGTAAATAGAGTCTATCTGACAATTTTGCTTATATGTATGAACTTTAAGGCGTCCCGTCAAATTTAAATTTTTGAATTTGATGTTGTAATACCTGCCAAACGATTACCACTTTAGAGCTGGTATTTAAAAAATTCCAAATCCTCGATACTGGTCCACAGAAGCTGATTTTCTAACATAAAAATAATTTTTTATCCAAATTGGTTTCAAAAGTTGGAAAATGTTGAGTGTATTATCTAAAAAATTAAAAAAAAAATAAAAAAGACGATTTTGGTCCAAAAGCACTGATCAGCATCTGTGGACGAAAATCGCAAATCAGCATTTTTGGACCAAAATCTCGTTTTTGTTTAATATTTTTTAGATCACACACTTAACGTTTTTCAACTTTTGTTATCTAAAAAACTATAAAAAACGATTTTGGTCAGAAAATGCTGATCAGCATCTGTGGATAAAAATCACAGATCAGCATTTTTGAACCAAAATTGCGTTTTTATATTTTTTTAATATTATTTAGATAACACACTTAACATTTTCCAACTTTTGAGAACAATTTGGATAAAAAAAATAATTTTTATCAGTGGACCAAAATCGCGGTTTTGGATTTTTTAAATGTTTTTCCAAAAAAGTACGCAAAGTTTCCACATTTTTGAGCCGGATTTGGTAAAAAAATTCGGACATGAATTTTGTTCGAAATACATAATTTTTCCCAACTTTGACCGCTGGTTGCCGACTGAAGATGACCTTGCGAAATTTTTTCATAAATTTTCCCACAATCAGCTCAAACGTGGCCATCATTTGGCATGTTTTACAACATAAAATTCGAAAAATTTAAATTTGACGGGACGCCCTAATGAACATATCTTAAAATATCTGATCATATATGCCAGATAGACTCAATTTACGGATCTAAAAATATCTGAAGCAGATATGAGTATACATGGAGTAGATCTGATTACATCCATTTATATGTGATCAATATATTTTTTTTTCAAAGGAGACATGGTTTACTACAGGCGCGGATCCAGCTCTTGTTTTTTATCAGGGAACCTCTGGTCGGATTTGAATCATTAATTACGGTTTTCTTGCTCTTGTTTATTTTGATTTTTTTCTAAAAACGTTTCCAAATTTTAAAAAGAAAATTTTTGATATTTTGAAAAATGTCTTCTAAAGAAATTCTCAGGTCCTAAAGCATTTTTCTGACAGCAAAAGACACAGATTCTGAATATTTTTCCAATAATATTGTATGTTCATTCAAAAAAATTTTTCTGATTTTAAATTTTTCTGAGTTATTTGCTTAAAGATAAAGTTCATGATTCTGACACATTATCCCAATGGAAAAATTCTGAGGTTCTGAGGCATTTTGCTACAGAAAAGCTTTCAGAACTAATAAGGTTCTTTCTATAGACAAATTTTTAGATTCTGATATGCCATTTCAGATACTTAAAAAATATTCTTCGAAAAACATCTCAGATTTAGTGACTTTTTCCCATAGTAAACTTCTTAGGTTCTGAATTTTTTATACCCTCCACTCCAGTGATATAGGGTATATATAAGTTTGTTACAACGTATTTTTGTCACTCAAAAATATTTTTACACTAAAAAAAAGAAAAATACACTCGAAAAAAGTTTTACACTCAAAAAAAATTTAGTAAATTATTTTTTTTTTTCAAAAATTACTTACAAAGAAAGGTTTTTTTTTACAAAATAAAATATGTCAAAAATTTTATTTTTT
The DNA here is from genome assembly GCA_963921195.1 of Pegoplata infirma. NCBI lineage: Eukaryota > Metazoa > Arthropoda > Insecta > Diptera > Anthomyiidae > Pegoplata > Pegoplata infirma. The sequence continues at coordinate 20,257,923 of OY992537.1, read as the reverse complement.
TCACGTTAAAAAATTTACTATCACTTAAAAAGGAAATTTTGGAGGATATTCATAGATTCATCCAAGTCGAATTTAACTTTTCTACTTGGTTCTATTCTTATTTTCTACAGAAAAAGATTAAGATACCGAAACGTTCTTTTTCCACCAAAATTTTTAGGTTTTGAAACACTTCTTGAAAGACTTTAATGATTTTACAAAATTTTTGAGGTAATTTCCTAGATTCTGAGAAATTTTTCCATAGAAAAATTATAGTTTTCTGAGATACTTTTTTTTTAAGAAAAAGTCTATAATTCTAAAACATCTTCTGAGACATATTTCCTATTGAAAAGCCTGAGAATCTAAGAAATTTTTGCTACAAAAAAGTCTAAGATTCTGGGAAATTTTTCCTGTAATGTAAAAAAGGTATCATTCAACTTTAGAGAAAAAAAGTCTCAGATTCAACATCTCAGACATTTTTTACAGAAAATGTCTTAGATTCTGCGACATTTTTTAAAAAGAAAAAATTTCAGAATCTTAGATATTTTCCCAGATTCTGGTATATTTTTCCTTAAAGTTTCAGAAGTCTAAAGCATTTCTTCTATAGAAAAAGTCGTAGTTCTGTGTTATTTTTCATAAAAAAGTCTCTATATAAAAAGTCTGAAAAGTCCCATTTTTTCTACCCAGCTAAATTTTCCGTTCCAAATAATCGGTTCCAGAACGCATCATATTACCCTGCAACCGGTTCTACTTAACATTCCAGAATCAATGATTTTTGTTTAAAATTGTCCCGAAAGCAATCGTTTTTTTGTTTTAATTACCGTAGAATATATTCAAGAATCTCTTTTAAGAGGAATCTGTTCCAAAAAATTTTCCTAGGTACTTAAAACTCACAAATTCTAATCTTATCTAAAAAGTCTGAGGTTTTTTCTAGTATTCTAAGAATTTTTTCCTATAGAAAAGGTATAGCTTTTTCTATTAAAAAGGTCTTAGATTCTGAGACAATATTAGATTCTAAGAAATTTTTCCTTTAAAACAAGTATTAGATTCTGAGACATTTTTTAAAAAGAAAAAATCTTAGATTCCGAGTCATTTTTCCTATAAAAAAATTAGCATGTTCTGTGTAATTTTTTCTATAGAAAAAGTGTCAGACTCTAATACATGTTTTCTATAGAAAAATTAAAATTTTTTCCTGAAGAAAAATAATGTATTTTTTTTTATTTGTATCAAAAATCTAAAATTTTGGTGGAAATTTTCCAAAAATGTAAATCTTTGATTGAATAAAAATTTGCCATGACGTTCAAAATCTGATGAAAAATTTGTTCGCCATACAACAAAATGCCAGTCTATAGTGCATATTCTAAAATTGGAAAACCGTTGTTTTGACTTACAAAAAAATTTTTTTTTAGATATCCCACTAAGCGACCCTATTCAGGAAAAAATATATGGTTTCTTTTGATTAAAAAAAAAAATAAAAAATGAAATGTCCCATTTTGACAAAAAAGTCAAAAGAGTTTTGAATTAAAAAAAAAAGGGTTTAATTTTTTTTTTTCGAAATATTGAACAAATATTTTCGTTAACGTACGAAAAATCCACTATTTTTGTAAAATTTTTAATAGCAATATGTCGAAAACGGTTAAGCCGATTATATATATTTTTTTATATTATATATAATAAATAGGTGTATTCGATAATCTTACTACAATCTACTATTTTTTACTCATTTTACTACAGCTGGAAATTTTTAATACAAAAAGTATACAAGACTTTCCAATTGTAGTAAAAAATAGAAAGAAATTTGGGTAATCGAATAGACCTATTATTGTGTATCACAGAACATATTTTTCAAATCTAGCATATTTAAAATAAACGTAAACACTTTTGATTTAAATACGTTTAATTCGTCAGTTTAGAGCGTTTTAAATTCGTTAAACATATCATGCCAATTCCTGATGTACAAAAATTTTAGTGGTATCCTTATGTCTCACTTAAGGTGTTATGCTTTTAATTTTAGTTGTTTTATTAAACTAAAAACATTCCCTCACACTTACACAATGATTTCTATCATTTAAGTAAAAGTATGAAAATGCCAGACTCCTATGATATTGTTGCTTTTAATGTTCCACACACACACATACAGATTACATACATATACAAAAATGTGATTGTATGGGTAGTTGTAACATTTTCATTTTAATATCACCATCATCATATACTACTAATGTTGTTTCATTGTGTGGTTTGTCGTTATAATCATCATTTTCATTTTAAAAATACAATTACATACTTTTTTTTAGAACAAACACTCACGGACACACTTATTTTAGAAACATATGTATGTATGTGTGTGCCACAAATTGTAATTCTGCATCATCATCCAACATCGTCCTACTGTCATCATTTTAGTTTTAGTTGTTGTGTTGGTGTTACTAGTGTTGTAGTTATTTTAAACTAAAGGTGGCTTTCATTAGTGTGAGAGCTTGGGGTTAAAAATGCTTTTATGATGACATTAAACTTAATGGACATTAAAATAAAACACAAAACAACAAAAAAAAAAACAAAAGAGAGAAATGTTTAAAAACAAATCTAAACAAAAGAAAATAGGAACACAAACACACTTATACACTAGGGTGGAGTAAGTTTAACACTTTTTCGAATTTTGAAAACGTTAGGGTCGATATTTAAACACAAAAATGTTGGACCTGTAGAACAATGGCTTTGGATTCCTTTTTTGTCTTGAAAATCGGAAAGTTTTGAACAAAGGGTAAGAATATTTTTTTTTCTTTTTTAATTAAAAGGCAATTTATCAAAAATCCGGCCACATTTTTTCGAATTTTTCAAGAAAATCGCATTTGAATATTGGCTTTCATAAAAATTCTGTAATTCTTATGTATTTTATTGGGTCAACACCGCGTATGAGTAACGAATATTTTCGAAATCAACGAATTTTCGTTACTCATACGCGGTGTTGAACCAATAAAATACAAAAGAATTACAGAGTTTTTATGAAAACCAATTTTCAAATGCGATTTTCTCGAAAAATACGAAAAATGCCCTCCTGAATTTTTTTAATTTAAACTTTTGAAAAAACACAAACAACAACTATACCGACCCGGCGATTTTAAAATAAAAAGCAAAATTTGCTCCACCCTATTATACACTCTTACAACCATAGCAATAATGGCAAACAGCAAAAAACACAAAAATTCTCACTAACACATTTTAAATGTTAGTTGGGTATAAAAACATCAAAAAGTAAAATAAAATTACAAAAATATAAAAACTTAAAACAAAATATAAAGAAAGAAAACCTTTTAAGGGTCACTTTATACAAATGTCACTTAAAAATGTACATGAAATACAATAAATGCATGTAATATGAACATTAAAAAAAGTCATTGCAGAATATTTTTGTTTTGTTTCTTTTGTTATGAAATAAAAGAGAAAATAATAATATTGTTTAGATGTAATTGGAATATTTTTTTTGCACACAAAATACAACATATTAAGGAAATTTTTATTAAAAAAAACACATTTGGCTAACACGTATTAAGGTCAGTTTGCTGTTAGTGTTAATTTAAATTTAAATTTAAATTAAATATTCCATAAAAATACTAATCTATCCAGGATACAAAAATTGAATGAATCTGAAAGAGTATCAATGGAAAACGGACAAAGATTTGTTTGTAAGAACAAAGTGTCAGAAAATTTTTACTACCCGGTGAAAATTTTCGTATATGGGTACCTGGGGCGTATCCAGGATTTTATTTCGGTGGGGGGCCAACATTTTTTTTTTACAAAAAATTTACATTACAGCACATGTTTTAGAATTTTTCACGAACTTTTCCTTAAACATTTTTGTGTAAGTTTAAAACTGTTTGGGGATAAAAAATTAAATTTGAATTGTATCAGATGCTGATACATTTTTACAAAGAAGATTATCAGAATTTTTTTTACGAAAAGTCTAAGAGTCTATGACAATTTCCAGTTAAGACAGTTTTTGTTATAGAAAAAGTCAAAGACTCTAAATCATATTTCCAAAGGAAAACGTTTCTCGGAAAAATGTCACTTTAGAAAATGATTCTATAAACATATTCATAAAATACTTTTCCAAAAGAAAAGACCCCTATTGTAAGACATTTTCCCAGAATCTGAGATTCTGAAACATATAAAAAAAAATAATTCACATTCTGACTGTGAGACCATTTTAAAAAGAAAACAGCATAAAAAAGTCATAGATTCTAAAATCTTTTTCCTAAAGAAAAACTCTCGGATTATGAGAAAATTTTCCTATAGAAAATGTCAAAGATTTTTATACATTTTTCCTATAGAAAACCTTTCTAATTCTGAGACATTTTTCCTATAGAAAGTCTCAGATTCTTATAGAAAACGTCTCAGATTCTTCGACATTTATCCTGTGGAAAAGTCTCAGATTCTTTGACATTTTTCCTATAGAAAATGTCTCAGATTCTCAGACATTTTTCTACAGAAAATTTCTTAGATTCTGAGACATTTTTCTAATCGAAAAAGTCTCAGATGCTTAAACACTTTTAATATAGAAAAAGACTGAAATTCTGAGACATTTTGCCAGTAGGAATTTGGCAGATTCTGAAACATTTTTCATATAGAAAAAGCCTCAGACTCTGAAATATTTTTTCCATAGAAAAATACTCAGATTCTGAGACATTATTCTTATAGAAAAAGTCTCAGATTTGGAGCATTTTTCTATACAAAAAGTCTCAGATTGTGTCTCATTTTTCCTATACACAAAATCTAAGATTTTGAGATAATTTTCCTTAAGAAAAATTCGTTGATTCTGAGACATTTTTCGTAAAAAAAGTATAAGATTCTGAGATATTTTTTATAGACTGTAAGAAAAATTCTCAGATTCAGAGACATTATTCCTATAGAAAGTTCACAGATTCTAAAACATTTTTCATATAGAAAGCCTCAGATTCTAAGATTTTTTTTTATAGAAAAAATCTCAGATTTTGAGACATTTTTCAGATTCAGAGACATTATTCCAATGGAAAGTTCTCAGATTCTGAAACATTTTTTATATAGAAAATAATTTTTTATAGAAAAAGTCTCAGATTCTGAGACATTTTTCCTATAGAAAAAGTTTTAGATTCTGAGAAAAAGGACAATATTTTAAGACATTATTCCTATAGAAAAAGTCTTAAATTCTCAGACATTTTTCTTATCGAAAGTTTTAGATTCTGAGACATTTTTTTATGAAATAGTCTCGTTCTGACACATTTTTCTTAAAGACAAAGACGCATTTTAATATTTGGCTACAATTTACTTACAATTAGGTCCATTTTTTGTGTACATAAAGCTTCAGGTTCTAAGATATTCTATCAATAGAATCTTAAGTTGAAAAGTTTCAAATTCTAAGAAAAAAATTTTCAGATTTTGAGATTATTGTAACAGAAAAATTTTCAATTTCAAAACATTTTTCTTCCAAAAATTGTGGATTCTTGTTTTTCGAATTTTCTTAAGAAGTTTTTTAATATTGTACTTGTTATTTGATACCAAATCCTGAAATTTGTGAAATCATTTCGGGGGGGGCCCGGGCCCCCGCCCCCCCCCCCCCCTGTATACGCCACTGATGGGTACATATACGAGGATACATGACATATCACAAAATCTTTTTTAAATTTCAACTCTGTGAAACTGAAATAAATGTTAAAAAAAACCGTCAGTTTTTGGAATTTAGAAAAACTGTAAATGCAGTTGTGTAAACAAGACCTTGAACCATCACTGAGCAATATTTAAGGATTACCCCACTTTATCCGTAAAAGTAACAGAGGGTTAAAGTTGAAAAATCGATAAAAATTGCTTGAAATAATCCATAGTTTTTACCTTCTTTCGCTTTTTTTTAAGTTCTCCTTATATTTCAATCTTTTCCGGCATAACACAAAGTCAGTACATATAAGAGATTATTTTAATGTTGAAATTAAGAGTTTAATGAAATTAAGAGTTTTTAAATTTTCGAGGTCTTTCAATCAGGAATTTCGGCCCCCTCTATAAAATGAAAAAAGTTGAAATAGAGTTGGTAGCTGTTGTAATTCTCAACATTTTGGAATTAATCCCGTTAATGTGCCACGAATAGTTAAGGAGTTTCAGCAGATCAAAGTTCGAAAGAAAAAACGTAATTTTTTTAAAATACCAGTTTTTCGCGAGGCACATTCGCGGTTTCATTTGAAATTTGGTGGACTCTTGCGTAAACCGAGTTTTTTAGGAGTTTACATAAAAAAATCACTGGCGGGTTTATAAAAAATAAATTGCAAAAATTTTATGGCATTTTTGAAAATTGTGCGAAATTTGCAAATCTGTTTTCTGTTTTTTTTAGTAGCAATTAATGCATCATGTTCATTTTAATACACCAAAAGACGTGCCTTAACGAGTAGAACTGATTTGCTTTTTGACTTTTTACTTTAAGCCGTTCTGAGCGGAAAACGCGATGATTTTATCTAAACCTGTTTTGATCTGGCACATCCAAGGCTTTACATGAAATCGGATGAAATTTTTTTTAAATGAAAGCCCACTTGATGTGTCATCATAAAATCAGAGGCAGGTTAAAAAATTTTGATGATTATAGATTTTTTGGACCATATTAAATTTTCTTGTTATAAAGAAGCATCACAGTTTTTTTTAAACTACTGGTACAATGATACAATTTTCCGTGAATTTTTTCAGTAATACCAACGGGCATTGCCTAAATATGTTATTAAACATTGTGAAACTTTTCTTTTACCGCGAATTAATCGCGATTTTAGGTACTTATTTATTTTTTTTAAATCGTTTGGTCATTAAAGGGTTAAATCTATAGCATATATTTCAGAAGAAATGATATATCCTGGCATGTTTTAATAACGCATGCAACAAATGTGTAGAAAAACAATCTTTAAAATATTTTTAAGATTTTTAAAACCGCTAAATCTTAAAACCGCCATAACTTTTGACCCCCTTGCGCGAATTAATTGACGCGAACGAATTTCTTATTCTTAAACAGCTTCTAATATTTTTGCCAACTTTCATCGATGTGCCAACAAAACAAAAATCACATCTTTTTTACCTCAAAATTTAAGTCTTAGACGGAACTCCTCATATATTTCGAATTTTCCGTCGTTTATTAATATTGAATTGTAGCGATATTGGTCCAGTATTTCAGAAGGTATTATCAAAAAAGTCAGTTTTAGATGAGTTTCATTCGGTATTAACATTTTCAAAAAAGACACAAAACACGCTTTTAAAGACACTCTTATATCACAAAAATGTTTTTAAAAGTTATTCTGTCATTCGCCAAAAATGTTATACTCAAAAAAAAAAAAAATACAATACAATAAAAAATGTTACTCAAAAAAAAAAAATTGATCGTAGGGTTCACAAGTCAGATAAATACATTCATAAATATTGCTAACCCTTATGATCTCAGGAACATAGAAATGTCAAAAAATTATTTTGTCCCTTTGTTCTAGACGTGACAGTGTGCCAGTGAGGGATCTTTTTAATATGTGTTGGGTATAAAAATTCGAGTTTTGATAACGATTACCAATAATGCAATTACGATTTTGTTAATCTTCGTATGTTTTGATGCGTATAATTAATATTTATTTTTATTAATGAAATATTACTCATACGCAATGTTGTTTCAAGCAATTTCTTCTGTCTGTTAGGGTAACTTAAACAAATAAAAAACACAAGCCGTAAAATGTGGCGTCATGTAAACAAAAATCGGTTATTTGCTGCAAAGTTTTTATAACGGAAAACAACGTGATTTTTTGAGATCATGCTGCAGAATTGTTCGCCACATCATGCTTTATATTTTGTAAGAAAAGTGTTATAAAACTCTCTTAAACTCTTTAATAATATGTCATTATAACATTTTATAGTTTTCGGCCTTTTCTATAAAAACCCATTTGCAAGTACAAACTTTAAACCAGTTTTCTACAATATCAGTTTTATTTAACATGATAATGTTTTTTGGGTGGTGTCTAATTTTAAAAAAATTGCAGAACGCTACCTCAGTTTGACTATATAAGCTAACGATTAACAAAAAAGAAAATAAGAATTACTGTTTTCATTTTCCTAAAACCAAAAATTCTAACAACTTGGGTTTGAAACTTGGATAATAACTCACCTCGTGGTGAATAAAAAAAATATTCCTCAGCTGGTGAATAAACGAAACATAATTGGTTTGCATCAATATTTTTTTTAATCAATTTTTTTTTTAATCAATATTTTTTTTCATCCATATTTTTTTCATCACGTTTTTTTTGCATCAACATTTTTTTCTCATCACTACTTTTTTTTATCCATATTTTTTTATCAATATTTTTTTTGTCAATATTTTCCTATCAATATTTTTTTCATCAATATTTTTTTCATCTATATTCCTATTCATCAATATTTTTTTCATTTATATTTTTTTTTTCATCAGTAATTTTTTTCATATTTTTGTACCCTACAGCCACAGTATGGGGGTATACTCACTTTGTCATTCCGTGTGTAACGCATCGAAATATCGGTCTAGGACTCCATAAAGTATATATTTAATTGATCCGTGACCGATTCTAAGACATTCTAGCGATGTTCGTCCGTCTGTAGAGGGCACGATACAGTCCAAAATAAAAAAGCTAGACTTCCGAAGTTTGCCACGAATATGTATTATATTCCTAGGCAAGCTAAGTTTGGAAATGGACAAAATCTGACCAAGGCGAAAAAAGTTCCCCTTTGAAGAACTAAACCAACCTAAGTAAACCCTAATTTTTTGCAGAGTTTTTTGTACTGTTGCTAAGCAAATGCAACATTCTTATCTCAGAAGAAGTTCAAAATCGCAAGGGAAAGGTTCCCCCTAAAGTCTCCCACCAACCCCTCCCCCCTTCAAAAAAAGAAAGACGGCCGTGGATTTTTTTTATATTGTTTTTTTGGAGGGTATAAAAGATTCGGCACAGCCGAATGTAACACTCTCACTTCTTTTTTTTCATAAATTTTTTTAACTAAATTTTTATTTAGTTCGGTTTGAGTCCATATTAGTTAATTCTGAGAAATAATAATTGTTGTACAATGAGAAAATCTGAAAAAAATCAAGTAACAACACAGGCTAAGTGGAGATGTCGACAGCTTTCGGAAGATGCCACTCTTCTATCATCAGCACTCCTTTGATTGCCACACACTTAATGTGTGTCAGATTAAAATTAGCCATTTAAATGAAACTTTTGAACAAATTAAATATCGGAATTACTTCTCTTTGTGTTGAATAACCCGTATTCACCATCATTCGTCTTATATTCATTTGGCAGAAACTTAATCAATCAAATCTGTTAAAAGTTAAGATTAATAAGGTTTCTGCCAAATGAATACAACACGAATGATGGTGAATACGGGCTATTCAACACAAAGTGAAGTAATTCCGATATTTAATGATTTCAAAAGTTTCATTTAAATGGCTTATTTTAATCTGACACACATTAAATGTGTGGTAATCGAAGGAGTGCTGATGTTGGAAGGGTGGTATCTTCCGAAAACTGTCGACATCTCCACTTAGGCTGTGTTGTAACCAGACAAGGAAAAACAATAAAAATTAAAATTCGTTATTGATAAAATTCAATTTTGAATTTTTCAAAAAATTCAATTTTGAATTTTAAATAAAATTCTAAAGAATTTTATTTTAAATTCTTAAAAGAAATAAAATTCTAAAAAATTTTATTTAAAATTCTTAAAAGAATTTTATTAATAAAAAAAAAGAATTTTATTTTCATACAAATAAATAGATTTCAAACAAGTAAATATTTTAATAATGTTCGAGTATTTTTTATATATTAAGGTAACTTAATTATCTAAATACATCCTCATATGATAGTAAATTGCCACTATCTTCTAATTTAATGTAATTTAATAATTTACTTAGCTCAAACATATAATGCAATAGTATTTTTTTTAGCAATTTCCAAATTCTGATCCACTTATTTATAGAAAACCTCTTAAAAAATTCTCATATTTTAATGTAATTCTCTGATTCTGAAAGCTTTTTCGAACAGAAAATTTATAAAGAAATTGTGTACACTTTTCTAAAAATAGAATCTTTAATTTTATAGCAATTTTCTATAAAAAAAGTGTTTTCTGAGGTAGTTTTTCAGATTCTGAAACATTTTTCATATAGAAAATTATTAGGGTCTTAGGCATTTTTCTAAAGAAACATTTTAAGACACTATTTCAACAAAAAATTTGAAGATTTAGAGATAAATTTTCTATAGAAAATTCTTACAAAATTCTTGCAAACAGAAAAATGTTTAGATTCAGAGTAATTTTTTTCGTTCCAAAAAATCTCACATCTAATATAATTTTCTATAGAAAAGTTTTGATCAATGATTTTTATAAAATTTTCCTATATAAAAATTCTCAGATTCTAAACGATTAAAAAAAATCATATTCTTAAAAATATTTCCGTAACAAAAATTCTTAGATTTGAAAATATATTTCTCATAGAAAAGCTCAGATTCTAAAAAGTTTTTCCTATTGAAAATTTATTCGATACTGAGAAATCTTTTTTGCAGAAAGATTCTTGGGATACTGAAACAGTATTTTTTAGGAAAAATTCCCAGTTTCTGAGGGATTATTTTTTATAGATTTTTTTCTATAGAAGTTATAACCTTTAATATATTTTTCCAAGAGAAAAATTTTTAAAATTGTGGAAAATGTTTCAATAAAAAAAACTCTTTTATTCAGAGTCAAATAAGCATTTAAATATTTTGTAAAGATAATGTCTGGAATTCTGAGACATTTTTCTATGAAATATATTTGAGATATTTGTTTTCCCTTAGAAAATGATGAGAAAAGGTGTAAGATTCTGTTAGAAAATGTCCACGACTATAATGCCATTTAAGTTTTTTTATATGCAATTTTTTTAATTCTGAAATATTTTATCTTAAGGATGTAAAAAAATTGTTATGTAGAGACTATCATTTGCATTCTATCTATGTTAACATTCATTGTAATATGGATTTATTAACTTCTTTTTAATCAAAATTTACCATTAATTAACATACATAGTATTTAAATATTCTAGTTTAGTTTGAGTAATCACTTGTTTAATTTTTTAAGAAAAAATTTAGTAATTTTTTAATTGACGCAATTAAAAATTTACTCAAAAATTGAAAATAAAATTTGAGTAAATAATTTAATACAAATTTAATATTTTTTTTTATTTATTTTTTTTTCTCTTGGTGTTTTGAATTCTCATTTAGTTTATTGTTTTTTGTATATGTATATGAAAGTTTGAAATCATCTTTATAAAATTTTACTTTGTCTTGAAGACATAAGTATATTTGGTAAAGTTTGTAAAAGCAATTTTTTTGGAAAAAAAATTAGAAACTTTTTAAACTTTTTAAAAAAATAATTTGATACATTTTGAGTAAATTTTTACTTGACACAATTAAAATGTTACTTAAAAATATTAAAAAATTTTAAGTAAAGATTTAATTGTGTGAATTAATAATTTACTCAAATTTTTTATAAAGAATTTAATAATTTTTTATTAAAAGTTTACTCAATACTATTAAATCGTTTACTGGTGGAAAATTGAGTAATTTTTAACTCAATAGTATTAAAAATTTACTCAAAATTTTTTTTTATTTTTTTCTGTGCATTAGTATAAACTAACAGTTAATACTTTGTTTTATTATTATTTGTTTTACAAAATGAAATTCAAACCAAAAATAAAAATCTTTAATTTTTTTGAATTTTATTTATAGGAAAATAAAATTCTATTTTTTTGAGAATTTTATTTTTGGAAATAATAAAATTCAAATATATGGTTTTGAATTGAGAAAAGTGTGAAAGAAAAATTTTAATTTTTCTAAAAATTTAGACATCCTGGTTTGTTTCTTACTAGTTTCATATTATCCAGTTATAATAATCTTCAGAAAAACTTTTAATGTCAAGTTTATTTAGTTAATAGTCAATAAAACTCTATATGTGAAAATTATTTACAGATCGCAGCCGACAAGGATTGAACTCATCATCATCTGTAATACTTTGCTATTAACTGCTTGTAACGTACAATCACTCTAGACCGACACGCCAAGTAGGCTGTTAAGCAAGTATCAACTAAATCTGATTTTTTCAATTCAAGTGTCGTTGTTGCTGTTGTTTTTTTCTAACAGAAGAGTTTTTGTTATTGTAATTATATGTAAACAAACTTATTTTTAGTAATCATTATTCTTCTTCCTCTCCTTCATCAATTCTGATCTAAGTACTTATTTTTGCAAACATTGCCAGACATGGTCTATATTTTAGACACAAATGTTAGGTGCTGCCATTTTTCCAAAGATACTGATTGCCACTTAGGGCGACTTATAGTCGTTATTTTTAAATTATTATTTTCTGTAAAGACAGTCGAGCTCGGGCTCTAATTATAATTATGTATTATAATTTTTTTTTTTTTTTTTTTTTTTTGATTTGTTATATATGGTTTTGAATTGAGAAAAGTGTGAAAGAAAAATTTTAATGTTTTTGAGAAATTTATTTAAACAAAAATTTTATTTCAAATACCTTATGAATTTTAAATAAAATTCGAATTTTTCCCTTGTCTGGTTGTAACTTGATTTTTTTCAAATTTTCTCTTGAATCTCTAAGAAATCTTCACGGATAAATAATATATAAACATAATGGGGACCTCAATCGTTATGTTTTCTTGAAATATGTTGCTTTGAAAAGAACACCTACTTATACAGAAAAACATTATTATAATTTAATGGTTTGGGCAAGAGTACAAACTTTGCAGACATTTTTGGAGTTATATCTACGTTTTAGCAAATTAGCGATATATTCTGATCTTTTGATGGAGCAACTTAAGATAAAACCCCTATAGAGGGTATAAAATAGTTGTTTAATATTAGTATGCACAATAATAAAATTCTCATTTTCAATACAAAAACAAGCTAACGTTTATTTAAATTAAATGACCATACAAAATCCATTAACATTATAGCACCATCACCGCCTTCGTTAAACTCTAGAAAATCATTTAACAATGACAAACTATCATTTTGCAATTTAACACCATTTATTTGTATATTAAATTTTCCTGCTGAGTGAAAGTTAAATACAAGAAAAAAAAAATACCCCACTGACGTAAAACTATCTTTTTACCTTTCATTAATCTTAATCCAAAGATAATCTAAGCCAAACACAACAAAGTGTTAACTGAGTGCCTTCATTAGCAACTCAAAGTGAATGCCTACTGATTGAAAGAAATCACGTACTATTTTTTTTGTAACACTCTACATCAAAACACACACACACATTCGGAGTGAAAAAACAACCATAAAAAAAACAAAATTTCAAATGGTCAGGTGTTATAGGGAGAAGATATTAAAAAAACAAGAATGACTAAGGTGACTGACTGGCTAATGGGTTGATTGTTCTAACGGTAGGTGTCCTGACTAAGGGGACAGCAGAACACAAATGACCCTTTGTGAAAATGTAAAGTTTTCGTTTAGCTTTATCACGCTCTCTGTTTGTGTGCCTCTCTGCATGAATGACATACAATATGTTGACTAAATAGCAGGGCTTAACTGTTGACACACCTGAGACGTATAGTTTTAAGAATAAAAAAAATACCAAAAATAAGGGAGTCTTTTGTATGCCAATGCCATTATGAACAATTTTATGTGTTAAGACCATAAACGGTAAAATTTTTTTTTTGGGAAAACTTGACTTTTGTGTTAAGATTTTTATTTAAGTTAAAACTGAAAATAAAAACTTTAAGTTAAATACACCATTTCCAGGTGAGTTTAGGTTTACAACGGCTGCTAACATTTTACGTCAGCATACACAGACTCTGAGGCAAGTTATGACACAACCGTTAAGAATTGATGAAAAAAAAAATATTGATGAAAAAATATATTGATAAAAAAAATATTGATGAAAAAAAAAAAATATTGATGAAAAAAATTATTGATGAAAAAAAAATATTGATGGAAAAATATATTGATGAAAAAAAGATATTGATAAAAAAAAATATTGATGAAATAAAAAAATCCATGAAAATTTATGATGAAAAAAAAAATATTGATAAAAAAAAATATTGATAAAAAAAAATATTGATGAAAAAAATTTTGATAAAAAAAAAAATATTGACGAAATAAAAATATTGACGAAAAAAATATTGATAAAAATAAATATTGATGAAAAATAATACTGATGAAAAAAAAATATTGATGAAAAAAAATACTGATGAAACATCTATATTGATGAAAAACAATATTGATTGAAAAAGTATTCTTGAAAAAAAATATTGATATAAAAATATTGATTAAAAAAAATATTGATTAAAAAAAAATATTGATGAAAAATATTTATGTTACGTTTTATTCATCAGCTGGTGAATATTTTTTAATTCACCACGAGGTGAATTTTTATCCAATTTACAAACCCAAGTTTCTAAAATTTCTGGTTTTAAGAAAATGAAAACTGTAATTCTTATTTTCTTTTTTGTTAATCGTTAGCTTTAATATATAGGCAAACCGAGGTTACGTCCTGCACCATTTTTAAAATTAGACACAAGCCTAAAAACATTAATATTAAAAAATAATTAGTTTCACAATCAAAAAAATGTTCGTCAAAAAATTTTTGCTTTAATAAATTTTGACAGTAAAAAATAATTTACATGCTTAAAAATTTAACATCAAAAAAATATTTTTTTACAGCAAATAAAAATTGTTTGGTCAAAATGTTACAATTTTTTTAATTTAAAAAAAGTACTAGCACTTCAATGCTTTTTTCAGCATTGAATTCAAAAAATTTATGCATTTTGCAATTTAGTTAAAAAATTGTAATTCAGTATACACTTTTTTTGATTAGACTAAAATTCTGAAATTCTTATTGATCAAAAACAAAAAAAGGTTGTGTTGTTGGTGGTTGATAGCGCCCAGATTTAAAATTGTCCAATGCTACGTTCAAAATGGCATTTTGGTACTTTTTATCTCCTGAAATAATGGTTATAGAAATTTGAAATCCACCAGGAGAATATTCCGAAAAATAATTATTTGATTGAAATTGTAGTTTGTATGACCTTTATATTTCCTGAAATAATGGTCATAAAAACTTTAAATTTTAATGGTAGGATCTTTAAGCGAAAACAATACTTTTAAGAAATTCCGATTACGTGTTATCGAAATTTCGGTAAAAAAAAGATTAAGTTGAGGGTGGGTCTAAAAAAGTCAAGTCCATAGCGCTTAGACTAAAAATGGTTCATTGTACGCAAAATAAGATATATGGTACACACAGAAAAATAAATTGCCAACTGAATTTTTCAGTTGAAGCAACACCAAATTTGGTTGTTGCTACTTAAATATGCTGTGACTAACATATTTTATGATTGTTTCAACTAATAGTCAGTTATATAAACGATATTCAGTTGTGAGTACCGATATTCAATTGCGACAACCTATATGTGAGTGATTCAACCTAATTTTAGTTACATCAACTGATTTTCAGTTGGAAATTGGCAAATTTGTTTTCTGTGTGTAGTTTCTTATATCCTGACAAATGATCCTAGAAACTTAAAAAGTTTCTAGGATCATTTGTGCAAAAATGTATTAAAAACAAACCTTTGGTACTTTTTTGATCCGATGGAAATTTGGGTTCTAAGGTGGCGAAAAAGTTTACTAATACTTTTCCAATCTCCTGATATAATCGTTCTAGAAATTTGAAGTTTTCCTGTAGTATCAAAAAAGTACTTTTTAGAAATTGTAATTCTTAGGGGCCAAAAATGTTTAAAAATGTACTTAGGTACTTTTACTACCTCACATATCACGTGTAATTTTTGGCTGCATATATAGATTGTAAATAATGTAAATGTGTAAATTCACTACAATGGAATATTTTGTAAAATTTTCAAATGTATTGTGATAATTTTTTATTTTCCTTACCAATTTTAACGGAGCATATTTTTAACTATTTTTACCCGAACCTGTTAGAAAAAAGAAACAAAATTAAAGTTGTCCTTGTAAAAATTAGTGTTAAATGATTTTTCCCAGTCGGCAAAAAAAAAAAAAAAATCACCACTGACATACCGAACTTTTATTTAAAAGAACCTTTTGCATGTATTAAATAGACTTCGGTGATTTTCTTACCAATATCAACCCAGTTGGCAAAAAAAAATCAACGCTGACATACAGCTGACTCTCCCTTTATAAAATTGATGACATCTTCATACAATTTTTTAAAATTTCCCCGATGACTCGTTAGCAGTTAGTTAGCGGTTGTTTAAACAAATTGTTGGTGACCGTCGATACTGTTGGGCACTGCTGACCAAATGCTGACATGTTTGGGGACATTTGTAAAAATTTTATGAAGATGTCACCAATTTCATAAAGGGAGAGTCAGTAGTATGTCAGCGCTAATTTTATTTTGTCAACTGGGATGATATTGGTAAGAAAATCAATAACATCTATTTAATACATGCAAAAAGGTACTTTTAAATAAAAGTTCAAAAATTGATAATTTAACGGAAAAGTAGTATTTTAATACTTTAACCAAAACGAATTAAGTTGGCACTTTTTATCAAAAAGAGATTTTTTGGTAATTTTATGGCACATTTTTTTAAGTTCTATATTGATACTTTTTAAAGAGTACTATTTTTGTACTTTTATTAACCCTAGGAGGTTCAACCAGGTCTGAGCAGATCTTTTGCGTAACAAACTGTCTATAAATCTATTGTTTTTCGTTTTAGAGACGAATCCGTTTATGACTTCCTAGAAGCGGGTCTTGAGAACAAACTTAGCTCAACATCAGACTGCTTATATGTTTCTATGAGGTTTTATTCGTGTTTAGAAAAAAATAGTCATAAACGTACAAACTAGGTCTGTGCAGACCTATGAATTTTGAATGAATGGTAAGGCATGTTATTGAAATTAGTTTTGTCTTTTGTGCTCGTAAAATGTGTAAGGGACAGTACAAACACATTGACATTCAATTCTATGAAATTCGCGTACGTTTTCACTTACTTGGCTAGGTTCAAATTTTGGTCCAAAACCAAACAAAAATATAGGTCTGCGCAGACATAGTTTTCATGCTTGCCAAGGTCTAGTCAGACCTAAAAGTTATTTGAATGGTGTGGCATGCGATTGATTTTTTTTTTTGAGTTTTTTGTGCTAAGAATGTGAATGCAGAACGTACAAACATATTTACACACACTTTTAGGATTTCTGCTTATGTAAGCCCCTACAAATCAGAATAGGTCTGCGCAGACCTAGTTGTTACGTTTGTGACTTTTTTTTCCCTGAACATCCTAGGGTTAAAATCTAACTATTTTTGTACTTTTTTTATATAAAGTATTTATTGGTACTTTAACAAAAAATATTATTATTGTAATTTTATAAATAGTTCAATTCTTACACTTTTTATATATGAGGCATTCCACACCAAATGTTCAGCAAAAAAAAAAAGTTGTATCGTGTCAACATGAAATCATTTGCAAATTATTCGCTCTTAGGGAACTATTAAATAACAAAAATAAAATTTAAGTTTTTTCAAAAAGTGGGCCTTGTAGGCGTAGTCAAATATTGAAAATATCAAACTTTTTTGCCTGAGTATTTTTACTTCAATATTTATGCAAATTAAATGAAACACAGTAAAGTCTTTAAGAGAAAAGTTTTTTATAGACTTTTGTATGGGCTATCGATTAAAAAAATAAATATTGGAAAATTTTCAGAAAAAGTTCTGAATTTTTCCAATTTAAACTTAAACTTTATTTATCAAAAAAGGTGCAGCAATTTTATTTTTTTTTTAACTAAACAAAAAAGTTAAAGTGCTTTTCTATCTGTTCTGAAATTTTCAGAGATGGGTTTTGCTTTGTTTTCGAGAAATCAAATGTTAAAAATTGCAATACGCTAATTTAATACAATAATGGTGTATAAAACGTGTGCGTATGAGTAATAAAAACACTTAAACAATATTTAAAATAGAGATGGGATCGTAAGTGAGTTTTTAATAACGATTACGCACGCTCATGAAAGAAAAAATTTTAATGAGCGTGAGCAAAATAATTTAGTTATGTTGCTCACGCTCATTCACGCACACGTGAGTAGAAAAAAATAAGTCACGATGTTCACGTGGGCGTGAGTAAAATAAAATATCGTGCTTGAATAATTTTTTTTCTTTCATTAGCGTGGTTGATCGTAAATAAAAACTCACTCACGCTCCCATCGCCTCTTAAAATATTTTTTAAGTATTGATATTACTCATACGCACACGTTGTTTTATACACCATTATTGTATAAAATTAGCGTATTGCAATCTTTGACATTTGATTGCTCGAAAACAAGGCAAAACACATCTTTGAAAATTTCAGAACAGATAGAAAAGCACTTTAACTTTTTTTAAAAAATTAAAAAAAAAAAATAAATTGCGGCATGTTTTTTGATAAATTAAGTTTAAGTTTAAATTTGAAAAATTCAGAACTTCTTCTGAAAATTTTCAAATTTTTATTTTTTTAATCGATAGCCCATAAAAAAATTATAAAAAACTTTTGTCTTAAAGACTTTACTGTGTTTCATTTAATTTGCATAAATATTGAAGTAAAGATTCTCAGGCAAAAAAGTTTAATGTTTTCAATATTTGACCACGCCTACAAGGCCCTCTTTTTGAAAAAACTTAAATTATATTTTTGTTATTTAATAGTACCCTAAGAGCGAATATTTTGCAAATGATATCCCAATGAAACCACTATGGTTTTTCTGTAGTGGAACAGTTGGTGTGGAATGCCTCATATTTATAAGGACTTTATTTGTTCCTTTTTTCTACAAAAGAAACACTAATTGGCACTTTTTACTTACATATTCAAATTTGGTACTTTTTTAAAAATGTACTTTTAATGCACTTTTTTTATAAAAAAATACTATTTTATAAACTACTATTTAGATACTTTTAAAAAAGTATGTACTATTTTAGTACTTTTTTAAAGTACTATTTTGTTTCTTTTATAAATTCCTTATTTGGTACTATTTATAAAGAACTATTTTTTTTGCTTTTTATTAAATAATATTTTAATACTTTTTATTAAGTACTATTTAATAATTTTTATAAAGTACTATTTTGGTATTTTGTTATTAAGTATTACTTTGGAACGTTATATAAAGTAATATTTTGGTACCTTTTTATAAATAAGTACTATTTTAGTACTCTTTATAAAAAAGTACTATATTGGTACTTTGTATGAAAAAGTACTATATTGGTACTTTATATGAAAAAGACTATATTGGTACTTTTTATAAAAAGTACTATCTTGTTACTTTCTATAAAAAAAGCAATATTTTGGTAATTTTTTATAAAAAAAAGTTCTATTTTGGTTATAAATATTAAAAATAATTTTTATGGTTCGTTTAAAAAAAAATACTTTGCTAGTTTTAGCTAAAAAGTACTAATTTTGTATTTTTTTTATAAAAAGGTATGCTTTTTGGGGATTTTAATTACAACATAATATTTAAATACGTATTGTTCAAAAGTGCTATTTTGGTTCCTTTCGATAAAAGTGTAATTTTCATGTTTAGTTTTTAGGTACCAACCGAACAGTTCGGTCAAAAAATGGTATTAGTCAAAAATCAGTATCTGAGAGCATTTTAAACATCTTTTTCTGATGGCCGTTTGTTTGTTGGGGCGATAGAGGACTATTTAGAATTTCAAATTTAAAGATGTGCTCGAAGTTAAGCACCAACTAAGATGTTCGATAGTTTGGTTTTCGAGTATTGTAGCTTATCTTACAATTTTAATGCGTATTCTTAAATTTTGCACTCATTGTCAGAACCGTCTTCCATCGCCCCAACAATCATATTGCAAGTAAAAAAAAAAAATTAAAGTACTCCCAAATACCAAATTCTGATATAATGATGTTTTTTGGCCGAACAGTTCGGTCGGTCAAAAATAATTTTATCTGCATCCATGTGTTATTTCAATTTTTGTATTGAACCTTCGTGTTATTGAAAAAGTATTTTATTGGTATTTTTTATAAATAACTACTTTGGTACATTTTATAAAATCTTATTTTGGTACTTTTCATTAGAAAGTTCTATATCAGCACTACCTAAGACAAATAATTATATGTGCACTGTATTATATTGAGTTATAGGAAAGAAAACAATATATTTTTTCAAGTTTGATTCATATTTTGTTATGTTTTTAAGTAAGCTTTCATATCATAAAAACATTCATTTTAAACTTTATTTTTTAATACAGAAAATAAGGAATAAAATTATACTACATAGAAAATAATTATATGTGCAAAAAGGATAATTCAATATTTTCTTGTTGATATACGATATAATTTGGTTATATGAATATTTAATGAATATTTATACTTGTTTTAGACTACGAGGCATAAAATCAATCAAGTTTTTTAATGTGCCAATACCATTTTTCCCTCGTTTCGTCAATATCGCAAATTTAAGTCCTTAGCGCGTAGTGTACCGCTTTGACTTTGAAACGACCTTAGCAGAAAGGGTCCTAAGGAGGAATTAAATTAGGTTTGTGTCGGGACTAATGGCTGGCAATTTCATTATGGGTATGCTTGGCGCATTAAACAAGTTTTTTGTCAAACCAGTGACATGGATTGGAGCGTTGTCTTGGTGGAATGTCCAATTATATCCACACAGTTCGGTAGCAAAGTCTATTAAATGTTCCCGAACAAGTAAAATTATATTGTTACATTGTTTTTAGCATAGGCAAATTATATTCGGAACCGTCCTCCTGATCCAAATGCATCCCATACCAACCGCAACCGTCATTTTGCATTTAGCACGCTTGGCGCGGCTGTCTTAAATCTCTCCAATATTGGTGTTGACGATCATTGCCATCCAAACTAAACTTTTTTTAGCACTAAATATGACGAAAAAAAAGTTAAATTAAGACGGCGCTGATGATCACTACTTCTCTTGTACAGATTTAACGCATTTTCGCCAAACGTGCTATTTTCGAAAGCACAGTTTCGAATCCGTCATGGTATAAGATGCATTTGGATCATAAGGAAGGGTTTGAATATGATTTGTTTCCAATAAAAGTAATGCAAAAATATATTTTTACTTGTTGGGGACCATTTAATAGACTTTGCTACCGAACTGTATGGAGATAATTGGACATTCTCACAAGATAACGCTCTGATCCATGTCACTCGTTCGACGAAAAACTTTCTATATGCGCACAACATACCAGTATTGAAGTGACCAGCCATTAGTCCCGACCTACAACCAATTAAATTCGTCTTTAGGACCTTTTCTGCCAAAGTCATTTCAAAGTCAAAGCCGTACAAGACCATTAAAGGACTTTAACTTTAAATACTGACAAAACGGGGGACAAGGAGTATTGGTACATCAAAATCATTGGCGGGTTTTATGCCTCCTAGGCTTAAAAAAGTTTAAATACACAAGGCGAACACAAATTTTCACATAATACTTAATTATATTGCATATCAAAAAGAATATATATGAATTTTCTTTTATGCACATATAATTATTTTCTATAGAAAATATATGAAGTATTTCCTTTTTCATTATTTTCAGTTTTAAAAAATAAGGTATAAAATTTAAATTTTTATGATTTTAATGCTTATATATAAGCTTATATATATGCTGTGTTTTTCAATAAGTGGATTTATTTTCTGATTAATCTAATTTTGTTTAAAAAAAATATTTTAACATACTAAAACAAATTTGGAATATTTTTTTTCGTAATCTACGATAAATTTGCAACTATAATCCGAAAAAATAATAGAAAAAATTGGAAAACGAAAAAAGTTATAAATTAAAAAAAATTAATCCAAAATGGGCTTATTAAATCCTAAAATTTAGTTGGATTAATTTTGTTTAATTTATAACTTTTTTCGTTTTCCGGTTTTTTTTATTATTTTTTCGGATTATAATTGTTTATTTATCGTAGATTACGGAAAAAAATATTTCAAATTTGTTTTGGCATGTTAAAATATTTATTTTTAACTAAATAAGATTAATCCGAAAATAAATCCAATTATTGAAAAGCACAGCAATAATAAAATATTAACCAAACATAAAAAAATAATTTATTTTCTTTCCTATAACTCAATATAAAAAAATGCACATATAATTATTTGTCATAGGTATATTCCACTGCGGAACACTAAAAAATAAACAAGAGTTACGACCATCATTTCTATATATTTCGGACATGCTGATTCGAATGGCGTACTCTGTTTTTCAATGTATGGTACAGTTTTCTTGCAAAATGTCGTTAAAGATTTGCTGATTTCGAGCCAGTTTTTTAACAAAAAAATTTGCAAAGTAAATAGTTTATAAATTTTATGACATGGAAAACAAAGATATGACTTGTAGCAACATTTCTTATGCAAATTTGGTTTAAAGCTTTTCAATTTAAGCCCTTAAATTCGCGAATTTCTTCATTTTTTAAGGTTTTCGCGAAATTAACAGCCAAATTGGTCTTTGATAAAAAACTTGCTTTTAATGAATCAAAAATGCATCCCTAACAATACGAATAGTGGACAAAAAACACCTATGTTATATGGACCATCATGATGAAAATCGCGAAAAACCGTTTTTTTGTATATGCCAGCATCACTTTACGAGGTGATTTAAGGTTCCATCTTTTAGTATATAATGTGGGAACCTTAAACAACTAACTGACCAAAAATTCGGCCAAAAAAGTTTTCATTTGCAAAAGTTATCTTAACAAAAACCATTATTTCAGTGTTTGCGATACAATAATTATAGTTTTTGTTAAGATAACTTTTGCAAATGAAAACTTTTTTGGACAAATTTTGGGTCAGTTCATTGTTTAAGGTTCCCACATTATATACTAAAAGATGAAGCCTCAAATCATCTCCTAAAGTGATGCTGCCATATACAAAAAAACGGTTTTTCGCGATTTTCATCATGATGGTCCACATAACATAGATGTTTTTTGTCCACTATTCGTAGTGTCATGGACGCCTTTATGATCCACAAAATGCAAGTTTTTTATCGGAGACCAATTTAGCGGTTAATTTCGCGAAAACTTAAAAAAATGAAGAAATCCGCGAATTTAAGGACTTAAGATGAATAGCTTTAAACCAAATTTATATAAGAAATATTGTTACAAGATATATGTTTGTTTTCCATGCGATAAAATTTAAAAATCATTAGCTTTGGAGTTTATTTTGTTAAAAAAGCAGCTGAAAATCAGCCAATCTTTAATGACATTTTACAAGGAAACTGTACCATACATCGAAAAACGGAGTACGCCATTCGATTCAACATGTCCGAAGTATATTGAAATGATGGTCGTACCTCTTGTTTTCTAAAATAGTGGTTAGTTTTGTCACGCAGTGTACTTTAAAAAACTAACCTTGTAAACGGTGTTTTGTCTAATGAACAATAAAGTTTTTTTCATTCTATTGATACATCAGTCAGAAATAAAAAAAAAAAAAATGAAAAGAAATTCCCATACAAAAGACTGCTTTTGACTCTGACGATAATGGTGATGATGACATGTCTGACGTTTGTTGTTAATCGCATCAAATTAATTGTGTGAATTTTTATGTGGCCTACAATTTGAGTAAAACGAAATGAATGATAATGTTTCCTTATACATAGCATGCCATATTACACCATATACACCAAACATGCCCACTGCTATAATGGTTGATGGACAATGGATTAAAAAACCAGCACACAAATAGTGGTATTTTCTTATCACCCACCAATAATGATGGGCTTAACAAAAGCCTTCCTTTGCTTTTCGCTTTGCTATTGACTACACGTTTATTTTCTTTCTGATTTTTTTTTTTTGCTTTGTTTTGCTGATGGTTTGCTAAAGTTCCTTCCTATGCTTTTTCTTCTTTTTTTCGAAAATGCTTAGCTTTTTCATGTGGTAATTGAGCGATATCAAATGTCAAAGCTGTCAGTTAAAGCTAAAAATTCTTTTGTGCTGAAAATACAAAAAAAAATAAAAAACTTTTTTTCTTCCTACGTTTAAATTGTAGTTGAACAAGTAATTGATATATTCAGGGTTTTTGCAAGAAAATTCATGCAAACAAGAATAAAAAAGAAAAATAATCTACAAAAAACGATTGAAACACACATTAAACCTTCAGGGTAATTATTTAACAAAGAAGTAGAAGAAAAAGAAATTTAACTTAATTTGTTTGCAAAAAAAAAATAAAGTTTTTTACACCCTACCTTAGGTAGGAATTATACAATTTGTTATATGATAGAAATTCACTTTTTGGTGATTTAAGAAGATTTCAAAAGATACTTTAATTGAGTTTTTCTGAGGACTAAAAATCATACAAAAATTTTATTCTTAGTGAAAAAGAAATCGGTAAAAAAGTTCACTTAAGAACTTTAATTTAGTACATTTCTGAAATAATGGTCCTGAAAGAATCTGAGACATTATTTTTTGTAGAATAAGTCTCACACACATTGTTTTTATACTTAAAGTTGCAGATTCTAAAACAAGTTTTCGTAGAATAAATGTCAGATTTCGATACATATTTTTATATATCACATTTTTAAGAAAGTCTCAGATTCTAAGACACTTTTTCATAAACTCAAAATATTTTGTAGGCAAAATCAAATGAAAAACATATTTAAAACCAGTGAATAAACAATTGAAAACCATCCCAGAAATTATTCATTTGTTTTAACAAACATCAACATTTATTTTTTACTGTTGACAAAATTTTCTAAAATAAATAACATAAAACATTAAAAAATTACTTTTTTTTTCATTCTTTTTTACCAACAAATTCAAAAAAAAATAACCTACGAAAACGTTGAAAAATACTGATTTTGTAGGTTATTTTTTACAATTTTCTATTGAAATATTTTTTTAAAAATTAGGTAAAAAAAGGTAAAAACTAATGATATCTCATTAAAAAATACCAACAATTAAAACAAAAATTTCTTACAGAAATCATTAAAAATTTAAAGAATAGTCAGTAGTTTTACTTACAGAACAAAAATAAATGACTTTAAAAATTAAATGTTAATGAAAGTCTTTGTTTTTTAGTGTGTTATTTTTGAAACAAAGGACAGAAGTGGTCATTAATAAAAATTAAACAAATGTTTTTCTTTTAAAAACGACTAAACGTAAAATTTTTTAAATAAACTACAAGCAGTTAGTGACATAATTTTTTAAGTGTAGAAAAAAAACTTAAAATGACTGGGACTCGAACTTACAGTTAATTCAAATGTTCTAGAGATCACAAATCTGGTGTAAAAAACAAGTTTCCTTTCGATAACTATTTCATTTAAGATTTCATTTGAATTTGAAATTGAAAATTGAGATTTTTATTACTTTCTGAATACCATTACTTTTTTTTTTTTTTCTTTTTTTTTTTAAAGAAACAACACTCAGGCAATGCTGCCTATCAATTACTAATGTAACCGTGATGTTTCTTTCGGAAAGGGGATAGAAGAGAGATGAAAGATTTGAAAGATAGAAGGGCTTCAGTATGGCAACACTGTAATTGCGCGTGTTGATAATTTTGAGTACAGTTGTTGCATCGCCATCTGTTATTGATCTGGCGAATTATATTTGAAGCTGTGTTTAATAGCCATTATTTTATTATTTTACTTCGTTGACGTTTTAGTGCTATTTATCAAAGAAGGAGGGTGCTGCGATAGATATTAGTTATAAATAGATACTAATAGATATCTGAAAAAAATGTTGTTCTGCCTGAGCCGGGAATCGAACCCAGGCTTGCTGGCTAGTAGTCCAACGCGCTAACCACTTAGCCACAGCACCCTCAAAATATAAAATAAGGGAAAAAGGAAAGTGAAAAAGAAATAATCTGGGATTTTTTTTCTATAAAAAATGTCTAAGAATCTTATCCATTAGAGCCTTTAGAAAATATCAAACATATTTTTATATCCTCCACTTAGTGAGGAAGGGTATATATAAGTTTGTCATTCCGTTTGTAACTCATCCAAATATCGGTCTGAGACCCCATAAAGAGTATATATTATTGATCAATGATCGATTCTAAGACATTCTAGCGATGTCCGTCTGTCTGTCCGTCTGTGGAAATGGTGATCACGGCCAAAGTATTTAAACATATAAGACTAAGACTTAGCACATTTACTTTTTGTTGTCCTAAATTGTTTGGTATTGCATTTGAGCGAAATCGGTTCAGCGGTTTAGAAGTTATGAACGAAAATGTAAGAACACCTCGAAAATTCTAGTGCATTCTACATAACCTAAAAATGCAAAATGCTATAAATTGGCTGCTGGTTGGTATATTTGAACAGAATTGGACGCAGAGTGGTATTTTTACAAGAACAAACCTTTTTTTCCAAAAAAAAAAAAAAAAACGCGGATTTTTTTCACCAAAAAATTTTTCCCCGAATTTTTTATACTCTCTCTACAGTATGGGGGTATACTCACTTTGTCATTCCATTTGTAACGCATCGAAATATCGATCGGGGACCCCATAAAGTAAATATATTATTGATCTATGATCGATTCTAAGACTTTTCTAGAATGTCCGTATGTCCGTCCGTCTGTATAAGACACGATGCAGTCCAAAATAAAAGAGCTCGACTCGATAAGTTTGGTAGGAATATGTCTTTTGGTCCTAGGCAGTTTAAATTCATAAAAAAAAAAAAAAATTCCTGAAAATTTAATTTTTTCTTCAACAAAACGAATTTTTTAAATATTTTTTTTTTCATTAGTTGAACTTAAAAACTTTTGCCTCCGAAGAATCGAAATTTTTAAAATGTATTTATGTAATGTGTTACATAATTATTTTCCAGCAAACATTTTTTTCTTTAAATTTTTTTTTTATCAAGTTTGTTTCATAAAATTTTTCGAAAATAATTTTAATTTTTAATTTTTTCATTAAAAATATGAAATTTTTAAGTATTTTTTCAGTAGTTTTTTTTTTTTGTCAAACTTCTTTTTTCCAAAAAAAAAAAAATTGCCTCCGAAGAATCGAAATTTATAAAAATTATTTTTCTGGAATGTTTTTTCCTACCTTTCCAATTTAAGGTTTCTATGAACGATGTTTCATGAAATATAACAAGTGAGAGTATTAAATTCGGCTATGTCAAATCTTTTATACCCTCCAAAATGTAAAAAAAACATAAAAAAAATTTCAGAGACGTCTTCTTTTGGTGTGGGGTTTGAGGATTTGGAGAGGGACATTAGGGGACACTCTTCCCTTGCAATAGATGTTATCAAATGGATTTATTATGATTCTTGCAATTATTTAATCCAATTAATCATTATTACAATACATTTTTTATATCCACGCCCAAATAAGGGTCAAACATTTTTTTTATTCTCTGGGTCCACATGCAGGGTTTTGAGCTTCCTCTGACATAAAAATGTTTCATTTGCTTAAAAAAAGTACAAAAAACCCTGCAAAAAAATACCGTTTTTCAGAGGTTGGTTAAGTTCTCCATGGGGGAACTTTTTCCCTTGGCCCTATTTTGCCCATTTCCGAACTTAACCTACCTAGGAATATAAGATATATTCGTGCCAAACTTCGAAAGCTCTACTGACGGACAGACATACAGACAGACAGACGAACGAACGGACAGACAGACAGACGGACGGACGGACGGACATCGCTAGAATGTCTCTGAATAGATCACTGATCAGTCGTAGCTAGAAGCTCCATTTGGAGTAGTGTTCTTAAAAATTTTTGTAAGAAACGTTAACTAAAAAAAAAAATGGGGTCCTAGACCGATATTTCGATGCGTTACACACGGAATGACAGAGTGAGTATAATGTGGTTGGAGGGTATCAGAAGCAGGGTTCGAAAAAAGTTCTAATGTACGTAGTTTTAGGATCTATGTTATAATTATTTTTTTAGAAACCATTTAGAAATCAATAAATGATCTATTCTTACAAATCCAAACTGAATGAAGAGTACCTAAAATTTCATAAAACCGTCCAAAATTCATCTCAAAATTAAATTTTGTTACGAAATTTAAGTCATCAACATAGAAAAGTATAAATAAAGTTTTGAGCATACATATGCATGCAATATTCGTATACAAGTTTTTATTACGGAAGTCAAATACATTCGATTTAAACTGCAGCAGCAGTTTTTATTATTATCGTATCGTATGCATGGCATACGGAAAACATATACAAAAAAAAAAGAAAAACAAAAAAGAATTTGTTGCAATTGCTTCACAAAGTTGACTTTTTGTTATTGTTAGGTTACTGGAAACATAATAGAACGGGCCGGGATACTCATATACCATATAGTTGGCTGGCTTGTGTTGCTTTGGTTGTTTCTCCTTTTTTTTTTTTTTTTGCTGATGGTACTGATTTGTTGTCGCATCGTTGTCTAAATTGCTATTGTATCCCAACACAATACCCGGAATCATCATCGTCATCATCATCATATAATCACACATACATGCAATTTACCTTATATACAAATTTACATTTACCCAATTTATTCTCATTTTAGGTTTTTTTTTTTTTATTAAGATCACATCACCATTGCACAGCACATCAATGTGCAAAATGTTAAAATGTCAAGTGTTGCACGGACAAATCACAAACAGACAGACACCGAGGCTCAGTAGAGAAAGTTTAGGTTTGTCCATCCATGCATCCATCTATCTATTTTTGGAATTCAAATACTAACACAATGACAAAATAATATAAACATTTTTTTACTTATATTCCAACACGTTTACATTGAGCGGAGATTTGAATTTTTCTGTGTTTTTGGCACACAAAATGATGACCAACGGAATTTTATGTGTTTGTTCCCCGAAAAAACAGCAGCCCATGCAACAAACCACCTAGCCCATAAAATTGTAGTCTATAGACATTACAATTTACATTACATGTAAATTACACCATTTTAAGGCGATAACGATAAATAGATCGACTTTAAAAGGGGTCGACTAAAACGAAAAGGCGGTCAAAAACAAATCACCGCTGACATATTTTTTCATAATTTTTTTTTTTTCATCATATTTTTATACACTCCACTCTAGTGATAGAGGGTCTAGGACCCCATAAAGTATATAATTCATGATCCTCGATCGATTTTAAGTCGATCTAGCGATGTCCGTCAGTCCGTCCGTCCGTCTGTCTGTCAGGTTGGTATTGCAATCCAGCCAAATCGGTACAGTGGTTCAAAAGTTATGAGCAAAAGAGTAAATTTCGGCAAGGGTTTTTCGGCAATTTACGAGATTAAAAACACGCTAACTTTCGAAAGACAATAATTAGACTGCTGAAGCTTGGCATATATCTTTGACGTTCCCCTGGTCTACTTGGTATTGAATTTCAGCTAAATCGGACCAGTAGTTCAAAAGTTATAAGCAAAACCATGAATTTCAGATTGGTTTCAATTGCCACGTGATAAACAAGTTTTAAAAGCATTGGTGGTACCTTAACAATGCTTTTCAAACTCGTTTAGTTTTAAAGGAATGCTTTTTAAACTTGTTTAGTTTTAAAAACATTGGTAACTTAAAAATTACACTTGAAAAAAATTTTACACTCAAAAAAAATTCTACACTCAAAAAAAAATTTAGTTTTTCTTTAAAAAAATTACAATATTTTGTGTACATACGTACGTGCATTCACTTAGAAATATTTTTACAGAAAAAAAACATTACACTCAAAAAAAGTTTAACACTCAAAAAAAAAACATTTTTTTTTTTTTTTTGTTTTTTTATAACAAAAAAGAGTTTTTTACTCAAAATAAAATATTTCTAATCAATATTGTTAATTTTCTTCACGTTAAAAAATGTACCATCCTTTAAAAAAAGGCATTGTGGAGTGTATTCATAGATTCGTAAGAGTCGAATTTAATTTTTCTACTTGTTTTTAATATTTTTTTTTTTTATCCAATTCTTTACACATGAAGTTTTTTTTTATAATTTTTTTTTCATCAAATTTTTTTATCAAATTTTTTATTAAATACATTTTTTTTTTCAAAATTTTTTTTTCGTAATTTTTTTTTTATAATTTTTTTTTATCAATTTTTTTCAAAATTTTTTTTTTTATCAAAACTTTTGTTTTCGTAAAATATTTTATATCACAATTATGTTTTTCGTGAAAAAAAAATAATTTTTTTTTACCAAAACTACTTTTTTATCAAGTCTATACTTTCACATACATATATCCCATTTCTTTGACAAATGTACAAAATACAAGTGATAGTGTTAAATTCTTCGGTGCCGAATCTTTTATACTCTACAAAATGTAAAAATTGTTTTTTGCACCTAAGTAATACACTTGTTTACAAAATTTTCAGCTCTTTTGGTTTGAACTGCGTCTTGCTTTCCACAGACAGATGGACGGATCTAGGGCGTCTTTGAAATGGAGCAATAATATATAAACTCAATGGGGTCCTCGAGCGACATTTTAATTTAGGGAATGACAAAAAACAAATATAACATTATATTTAAAAAAAAAAAAACTTTGCTTTGGCAAGTACACCCAAATCATTAGCAAAACATGATCATGATTTAATGTTTTCGGCAAAAGTACAAAATTCGGAGGCATTTTTTTTTAAATGCTGTGCTCGAGCTCCTTAAAAATTCAAAACTTAAATTTTATAAGTTTTTTATTTTTGGAAATCGATAAAGTGCCAAAGTAAAGTTCTGAAATCTGAAATTCCTGAATGTTTTTTTCAGAATGTATTCCTATCGACAGAGGATCTTACATATCAAAAATCAGATTTTCAGGAACATTATTTAGGAAGATCGACAAAGTGCCAAAGTTCAATTTTTTACCCTTAACTTGAAGAATCGAAAATTTATAAGAACTACTTTTGTCAAAAGGGATGTTTCTACATTCAGATTTCTAAAACCATTATTTCAAGAGATAGAAAAAGCTCCAAACCACAACTTTTTTGTCTACCATTGAAATTGAAATTTCTAAAAGGAGCTTTTTCCGAATTTGTTTCTTGACTGAAAGATCCTACATTTCAAATTTAAAGGTATCATTGTTTTTGAGATAGAAAAAGTACCAAAGCGCACCTAAGAATCGGCAGTTCCAAAAAGTGCTTTTCAGAATGTTTTGTCCGGGTTGGGGGCTTCGGGAAAAAACGTTGGGGGACACCTTTCCTTTCACGATATATATTGACAAATGGTTTGAATATGATTTTTGCACTTAATGAGAACTATATTATCATTACTGTTTTAATATCCACGCCCACAAAATGAAGGCGGCATCAACAGGCCTTAGAGTCTATGTTAGAGATGGGCACGTGAGTGAATTTTGACTTAGACTCACTCACGCTCACGACAGGAATTTTTGAATCACGCACACTCACTAACGAGCATATTTTTTCTACTCACACTCACTCACAATCACGTGAGTAAATTAAATACAACTCACACTCATGTGCACTCACGCAAGCTTCACTCACACTCACGTTGACTCACACTCACGAAACTCTTATTTATACAAAAAAAAAAAAAGTTAAAAATCTAAAATTTATAAAATCTTTCAAAATTTTCAGCAAAATTTTAAGTTCAGCGAAATTTTGCTTTTTTTTTGCTTTTTTCGGACGAAATCTTAAATTAAGTCAAATATTTTAATTTTTTTGTTGCTTTTTTTGGTACGAAAGGAAATATGAAGAGAAAATAAATCACGCAAACTCACGCAAAAAAATCGACTCACGCACACCCACTCACGCAAAAATCTTACTCACTCACGCAATTTTTTTCTCCACTCACACTCACTCACAATCATGTGAGTAAAATTGAATTCAGTCAAACTCACGCGTGATCACGCGTGAATCACGCTATAATCTGCCCATGTGGCCATCTCTAGTCTATGTTTGCTAACATTAATCGTTGGGAAAATTTTGTTTTTCCAGGATCAGATTAGTTTTTCAGAGGGGAACATTTTTTCGCCCAAGGCTGATCATGGCGATTTTCCACAGAAGTTGGAGGGCGGAAAAATTAAATGATTTCTCATAAAGAAAAGAGAGATTTTTATGACAAAGTCGAGTATGCATGTTTTGAAATGTCAAGTTTTTCTTGTAATCTTAAGAAAATGGTGTACATGCCACAACATACATATGTATATTCAAATGCCTGGACATTTGTTGTTATTGATGTTTTATTGTTGCACGCGTTCCTATGTATGCATACATAGATTTATGTGTGAGAGTGTGTGTCTCATTGCATTCATGTCCCATCCGTTGTGCTCTAATGTTTACGATGCTGTTAATGCATGATGTTTGTTGTGGACTTTGATGATGCTGTTCTATTACTACTTCATGCGACATACAACACAACAGCACAACTACTATTGCTGCTGTTATTGCAATTTTAAATATTGTACTTCTATGATTGTTACATGCCTGCCATGATTGCTTAGCCCTACCCACCCATCCATCCATTCAATTTTGCCCAGCCCAAGTGAATGTATATTTGTAAACAAAGGCGTCGATTGTCGGTTGCAAAAATGTCACTCGTGAAAATTACTCAATTGTGATTTTAACAAATTATGGTGAAATGTACTGGAAATACCTAAAAGTATCATAAATTTAATGGTTTTTTTGGAATGGCCAAGGGTTAGGTGAATGTTAAACAAAAGTTTGTGGAAAATACAATTACACTGAAAGAGTTTTGGTTTGTAATATGAATGAAATTTATACACTAAAAATAAAAAGAAATAAAAAAATTCTTATTCCCAGACACATATTTTTACGTTTTGTTGTAAAGAATAACATTAAAAATAATTTTAGAATTACAAAAACTTTAACAAATTTTGAAAAAATTTTCATTAAAATCCCTAAAAAGTGTTTCGGGCTTTGTTCATACACAAAAAAAAAATATGGAGGAAACAAATTTGAGTAATCACTTGTTTAAATTTAAAAACAAAAATTGAGTAATTTTTTAATTGACGCAATTAAAAATTTACTTAAAAATTTTAAAAACAAATTAAGTAAACAATTTAATAGAAATTTAATATTTTTTTATTTTTTTTTTTAACTCTCATAGTTTTTTGAATTCTCGTTTAGTTTATAGTTTTTTGTGTAGGTATATGAAAGTTTTTAATCGTCTTTATAAAATATTCCTATGTTTTTGTGACATAAATATGTTTGGTAAAGTTTGAAAAAGCAAGTTTTTTTTTTTTTTTTTTTTTTTTGTAAAAAAATTTAAAACTTTTTTAAACTTGAAAAAAAATTAAATCGATAAATTTTGAGTAAATTTTTAATTGTGTCAATTAAAAATTAACTTATTATTCAAACATTTAATAAATTTTTATTAAAAATTTACTCAATACTATTAAATCGTTTACTGGTGCAAAATTGAGTAATTTTTTACTCAATAGTATTAAAAATTTACTCAAATATTTTTTTTTTTTCTGTGTAGTATTTATAGATTTTTCGGAGTCGAATTTAATTTTTTTTGTTTTCTTATAATGATGCATTATTCAGTTAAGAGTTGCTATGGATATTTTAAAATAATTTTAATAACATTATTTTTATTATAAAATCTATTAAATATTTAATACATTTTAAATCCCCCGCTTTTCTGCATAACGTTGTTTTCATTTTGGCCTCGTCTAAATACAAATTATTTTCATTATCTAGAATTTACTTATTTTAATACATATCGAAAAAAATTTTTGGTTGTCAGACGCTTATGTCAATACAATTACTTCCACTCAATAAATTTTTCTATTTACTTGTCAATAAATATTTATAAATTTAGCCTACAGTTATCAAGAGGTCTTTCTAAGAAAATTGATGAGTAGTAGGGAGGTGTTTATATTCGAGGGAATCAAGAAAAATATATTCGCTGCTTAAACGAAACCACCTATGTGTTTTCAAAATTTTCCATAGAGACCCTGAAAATCCGCTTAATTTAATTCATTCGGTTTACAAATTCTGCTGTTTTTATTCTATGAAGAAAAATTTTATTTTCTGAAACATTTTAATAATTTTTCGTTCCAGGAAAAAAATTTCAGATTCAGGAAAAAACATAAAATTGTTTTTGAAAAAAAATGACAACTGACTATTTCTGTAAAATGACAAAATAATCTGCAAAAAATTTGCAGAAAAATATTTTGATATTCACCAAACAGAATCAGTAAAATTGCAGACAATTTTTTGGTGTTTTCCTAAAATGAATGACAAAATATCGATTTCAGGTGAAAAATATGCTAAAAGTTTGCTAACTCAAATTGAAAAAACGTATTATTTAAAAGGGATAAAAAAATTTTAAAACTCAGGAAAAAATGTATGGGGCTAAAAAAAGTCTCTGTTGAGAATAAAATGTTTTTTTTTCGGAAAAAAATTATTTTTTTTTTTTTATATTTTGAGTAAAGTTTGAATTCAAATCGTTGCTGAATTATGATTTGGAGTAAAACGCCTCTCTAATAGGGTACACTCAAAAGAAAAACTCTCTCAAAAATATGTAAAATGACTTTAAATTTTATTTTAGTGTTCTTATCGGCGTTTGCCATTTTTGTTTGTTATTAAGGGTTTGTGATTGAAAAAGAAAACATTGTATTTCTAAAGACTTTTTTTAATGTGGATTTATTCCAGACCATGGATTCTGTAATTACCAAACTTTAAGCAAATTTTTCTGCTGAAATGTATATTTTAAATTGATTCTATGTCATTCAGTTTTAGAAAATAACAAAAAATCCATTTTGAGCCACATGAGAAATCTGCTGATTTTAGCAGACACGGTTTGCTAAAAATCTGTCATGATTATCTAGGTGAAATCAGCAGAGAAATCTGTTAAAACAGCAGATAAAACTGCTAATACATTTTCTAGAAAATTTTTGTTTTTAGAAAATATTTCATAAAAACTTTAGTAGTTTTTTTTTAACATGATAATGTTTTTAGGCTGGTGTCTAATTTTAAAAAAGTTGCAGGAGGCCACCTCAGTTTGACTATATAAGCTAACAATTAACGAAAAACAAAACAAGAATTACTATTTTAATTTTCTTAAAACCAAAAATTTTAATAACTTGGGTTTGTAACTTGTATAATAATTCACCTCGTGGTGAATAAAACCGTTTTTCACCAGCTGGTGAATAAAAAGTAACCTAATTAATTTTCACAAAAAAAAAAAAAAATTTTCATAAATTTTTTTTTTTTTCATTAATTTTTTTTCATCAATTTTTTTTTTTCATTATTTTTTTTTCGTCAATTTTTTTTTTTATTAAATTTTTTTTTTTTCATCAATTTTTTTTTCATCAATTTTTTTTCCATCAAATTTAATTTTCCACAAATTTTTTTTCCATCAAATTTTTTTTCATTATTTTTTTTTTTTCATCAAACTTTTTTTCTCAAATATTTTTTTTTTTTTTCTCAAACTTTTTTTTTCATCATTTTTTTTATCAATTTTTTTTATCAATTTTTTTTTATCAATTTTTTTTTCACGAAATTTTTTTTTTCATCAATTATTTTTTCTTCATCAAATTTTTTTTTTTTTTCATTAATTTTTTTTTTCATCATTTTTTTTTTTCATCAAAAATTTTTTTTTTCATCAACATTTTTTTTCATCAGTTTTTTGTTTTTTCAAAAAAATTTTTTGTTTTTTCATAATTTTTTTTTTTTTTTCATAATTTTTTTTTTCATTCATTTTTTTTTTATCAAATTTTTTTTACAAAATTTTTTTATCAAAATTTTTTTTTTATCATATTTTTTAATCAATTTTTATACCCTCCAACTACAGTATGGGGGTATACTCACTTTGTCATTCCGTGTGTAACGCATCGAAATATCGGTCTAGGACCCCATAAAGTATATATATTATTGATCAGTGATCGATTCCAAGACATTCTAGCGATGTCCGTCCGTCCGTCTGTCCGTCAGTCCGTCTGTGGAAGACACGATACAGTTCAAAATAAAAGTGCTAGACTCCTGAAGTTTGGCAGAAATATGTCTTATGTTCATAGGCTGGTTAAGTTCGGAGATGGGCAAAATCGGACCAGGGGGAAAAAAGTTCCCTCTTGAGGAACTAAACCAGCCTCTAAAAAACACCATATTTTTATATGATTTTTTGTGTTTTTGTTTAACAAATGCAACATTTTTATGCTTCAAGAAGCTCAAAGTTTTGCATTTAGACCCGGGGGATAAGAAAATATCGATTTTTTCGGCGCGCCCCCCTTTTGTGGGCGTGGATTAAAAAAAAATTGTAAAATAATGATAAACTTGTATTTCTTTAGTGCGAAAAGCATAAGAATGCATTTTTAAACATATATTTCGAGGGGAAATTTGTCCCCCCCCCCAAAAAAAAGAAAACGACACTGGATTTTTTTTTTTTGCATGTTGGAGGGTATAAAAGATTCGGCACAGCCGAATTTAACACTCTTACTTGTTTTTTTTAACTTTTTTTATCAAATTTTGTATTATCAATTTTTTCCTCACCAAAAATTTTTATACCCTCCATCCACAGTATGGGGGTATACTCACTTTGTCATTCCGTTTGTAACGCATCGAAATATCGAAATAAAACATTCTGTGAATGTCCGTCCGTCTGTCTGTAGATGGCACGATACAGTCCAAAATAAAAGAGCTAGGCTCCTTCAATTTGGCATGAATATGGCTTATGGTCCTAGGCAGGTTAAATTCGTAAATGGGCAAAATCGGCTAAGGCGGAAAAAAGTTCCCCTTTGAAGAACTGAACCAACCTCAGAAAAAATACACTTTTTTTACATGTTTTTTTTGTATTTTTGTTAAATAAATGAAACATTTGATATATTTATCGGGATGGGAAGGTTCTCTCAACGTCCCCCATTGACCCCCATCACCCCCCCCCCCCCAAAACAAACGAATTTAACACTCTCACTTGTTTTTTTTCATATTTTTTTTCATCAATTTTTTTTTACATTAAAAATTTTTCTTTTCATCAAAAAAAATCATCAAATTTTTTTTTCACCAAAAATTTTAGGTTCATAAAATTTTTTTTAACATAATTTTGTTTTTTGTAAAAAACAATTTTTTTTTTACCAAAACTACTTTTTCACCAAGTCTAATTGTAAGCTTTTCGCATAAAAATATTCCATTTGTTTATCAAATGTACATGAAACAAGTGAGAGTGTTATATTCTTTGTTGCCGAATCTTTTATACTCTCCAAAATGTAAAAACTCTTTTTTGCACTTATTTTTTTTAGTGGGGTCCTCGACAGATATTTCAATTCGTTGTGCATGGAATAGCAAACTAATACAGTCAAACTCGGTTATAACGAACTCGGTTATAACGAATTCTCGGGTATAACGAACTAATTCTAAAGTCCCGACGTTTTGGCATCAAATTTCACACAAAATACTTCTTTTATAACAAACTCGGTTATAACGAATCCTCGGTTAAAACGAACTGCTTATTATGGTCCCACGAACACAATTTCATGTGTATTTACCGGCGTACGGACATAGCGCCCAAGGTCTTATCGCCCAAAACCGTAAATGTCATATCGCCCAAGCTGCGACATATAGCCCAAAATAAAAGGTCTAAAAATGTTATTTCTCCCTAAACAAAATTGTCAAAAAATCCAAAATATTTTTTTTGGGCGAAATGTCGAAATTACGACTTCTATGATTTGTTTTTTTGTAATAAAGGTTTTCTGCGTAGCCTGCCTTCGGCCGGGCTTAGGGATTACATACTCCATGCATTAAACCAGTGGTCGGCACCCATTGCACGCTGGAGCCGAACACAATCGGTTATTCACATGTATACAACACGAATGTCAACAAAAAATCAACAAAGAGCATAAAAAGAACAAATATTTTATTCAGTAGCAAGCTTACTTTCTTCAAAGCAGGTTGATGTCGCTTTGTTGAAGAAATACACCAACACATGCATATTTTTATTAAAACACAAATACTTTCATATGCCTCTTTCTGCCGACCACTGCATTAAACCCACCCTCTCTGCAAACCAAAGCTATTTTGGTTATCAGGCCTTTTTGATGCATAACAAATTTGATAGTGTTAAGGCCTGCTACCCTAGAAAACTTTACTTTGCGGAGAGGGTGGGTTTAATGCAAGGATTTTGTAATCTCTAAGCCCGGCCGAAGGCCGGCTACTCATAAAACCTTTAAAACATTGTGTTAAAAAAACAATATTGGTGAGTTTTATGATTATTTTTTTGGGCGCTATGACATTTTATAAATTCAACATTTTGATAATTGGGTAATATGGGATTTTTGATAATTTATATTAATTTAAAGAAAATTGTTACAATACCCAAAAATAATGGCCATATCGTCCAAAAAATTTTGCAACAACAACTAACACACATTTTTTTTGGATGGAATGACTTTTTTAAATTGGGCGATATGCACTTGGGCGTTATGTCCGTACGCCGCACGTTGGGTTGAAATGGATCAAAAGTGGCGCTTTAATCAAAACTGAAAATTTTTTTTTTACAAATATTATTAATTTAGGGTTAAAGTATATAAAATTACACTAAAAAATCTGTCACAACTATTATTCTGAGTTGTTTACTTTTCTTGCAATCCGCCGTCAAAATCAAATAAATTTTTGTGTTTTTGAATATGGTGCTAAAAATTGAAAATCAACTTATTTCTAGAATTTTTTTTTGGTATTTATTCATTCAAAGGTAATTTTTTTATTATGGAACCATAAACTTCGGGCATTTTCAAATACATTTCTGTTTTTTGATTTTTGAAAATTGTTGTAAAAATATTTTTGAAATTTTTTTGTAAAATGTTCCAAAATTGGAGTATTTTTAATACTTGATGGAATATAAAAAAAAATATAAGAGGTTGTTATTGCTTATACATTGTGATAATAAAGCATATAGTATAAGCTTTAATTTAAAAGAAAAAAAACGTCCGCGTTTAATGCCGTTATTTTTTTATTTAGGATTTTATGAAAAAAAAAAAAATGGTGGCTTCAATAACACTGCATCACAAAAAAGCAAAAAAGTTTCTGACCCAGAAACAAGACCCACTTATCCTTATGTATTCCGCCATCAGAATTGAATTCTATAGTTGGGGTTTCCTGTGATTTACAAGGAAAGTCCGCAAAGTGAACCCACCTAATTTCCTTGTGAATTTGACAAGTTACAAAATTTTTTAATTTTATTTCTGTATGTAAGGTTTAAGTCTGATTTATTAAGTAGAAAATAAGAGTATTTTAAATAAAATCCGTAAAAAATTGCAGAAGTTACATGCATTTGAACAAAAACGCGTTATTTCAGTTTAATACAAAAACAGTTGTATTTATGTTGTGAATTAATGCATTTTTGTTGAAATGCAAGTAAATTCTGCAATTTTTGATGGATTTTATGAAAAAATCTCTTATTTTCTTCGTAATAAATCAGACTTAAACATTACATACCGAAATAAAATTTAAAAAAATGTTAACTTATTGTTGGTCAAATTTACAAGGAAATCAGGTCGGTTCACTTTTGCGGACTGTAAATTGCAGAAAACCCCAACGGTAGAATTTAATTCTGATAGCGGAATTGAATTTAGAAGGTAAAAATACATAAGTATTAGTGGGTCTTACACTTTTTTGTGG
Organism: Pegoplata infirma; assembly: GCA_963921195.1. NCBI lineage: Eukaryota > Metazoa > Arthropoda > Insecta > Diptera > Anthomyiidae > Pegoplata > Pegoplata infirma. Next base: position 20,218,472 of record OY992537.1, on the reverse strand, counting down.
GTCTTTGAAATATATATAAAAACAAGTAAGAGTTTAAAATTCGGCTGTGCCAAATCTTTGATACCCTCCAACAAGCAAAAAAATAACACAGGGACGGTTTTTGTGGGGAGTGGGAAGGGGGGCGGGGAAAGCAGATGTCTCTGGGTGGTATAATATAATATCTGACAAAAAACATGCATGATGTTAACTTTATTTATTACTAGCAGGCCCGCCCGGAACTTCGCCCCCGGTAATATTAAATACCTGATTAAAGAAAGATCAGGATTAGGGTCTCCATTTCTAAAATTCTCCCCTACAGAATTTTTATTTTATTAAAATTTTATCGTTGAAGTCTTTCATAAAAACTATTTAAAATAAACAATAAAATTAAAACAGCCCCGTTTAGCTTGGATACATGTTCGTTCGGTAAATAATGTTCTTGAAAATTTTCAAGCCCTTATATCGTAATTATTGAAACCATTTCATTCCCCGTTTCACTCCATTTCGTTCCCCGTTCTATTCCATTTCGTTCCCTTTTCAATTCATTTGGTCCCCTTTTTATTCCATTTTGTTCTGAATTCCAATTCATTTCGTTCCATGTAGGATGCATTCCTTAAAAAAAATAAAAGTACCACAATGCAATAATTTACCCTTATAACCCCATTAAGATCGAAATTTCCAGAAGGTACTTTTTCAGAATGATTTTTTGGGCTGGAGGATCCCACATTTCAATTTACTATGACCAACTTTTCAGGAGATAGAAAAAATTACAAAGTTCACTACTTTGCACGTATTTTCCCCAGTAAAATAGGAATTTCCAAAAAGGTAATTTTTCAGAATGTCTCAAATTAGATGAGTAGTTTCGGAGATTTTAAAATTTTATGTCTTTTGACCCAAATTGATCTATAAAATGGGTGTGGTCAATGAAACCAACCCTTACTCACCCTGAAGGAAAATTCTAAATATTAGTGAAAACATTTTGGAAATTCCATAATAAGTTTCGTATATTTACAAATTTTACTTAGATGAACCGTAGCCTATGTCGAACCATTCTTAATGCTGGAGAAAACATTTTTTAAATGAGTAGTTTCGGATATTTCGAAATTTTATGTTTTTGGTCTACCCTGAAGGACCATTCTTAATATATATTTGTGATAACATTTTTTAAATCGGATACGTAGTTTGATCATATTTAAATTTTACGTTTTTCTTGCCGAAGGTGGGCGTAGAAATAGGCGTGGTCAATTAAACCTAGAATATTTCCACTTGAAGGACCAAGTATTGGTTGAAAAAAATTGGAAATCAGATGAAAAATTTTGGAGATTTGAAAATTCTAGCTTTTTTTTGCCAAAAAGTGGGCGTATAAGTGGGCGTGGTTGATGAATCCTAGCATATGTCCACCATGACAGATCATTTCAAGTATGTATTGGTGAAAAAGTTTTTGAAATCGGTTCAGTAGATTTGAAGGTTTTTCAAGTTTACGTTTTTTGGCCAAAAGTGGGCGTAGAAGTGGGCGTGGTCGATAAAACCTAGCCTATGTCAACCCTGGAGGAACACTCTAAATATTGCTGAAAACTTTTTTGAAATCGGATGATTAGTTTCATAGATATTTAAATTTTAATTTTTTTACCAAAAGTGGGCGTAGATGTGGGCGTGGTCGATGAAACCCAGCATATGTCCACCATGAAGGACCATGTATTGGTGAAAAAATTTTTGAAATCGGTTCAGTAGTTGTGGAGATTTTGAAATTTTATGTTTTTTGGCTAAAAGTGGTCGTAGAAGTGGGCGTGGTCGATGAAACCTAACCTATGTCGACCCTGGAGGAACTCTCTAAATATTGCTGAAAACTTTTTTGAAATCGGATGAGTAGTTTCACAGATATTTAAAGTTTAAGTTTTTTACCAAAAGTGGGCGTAGATGTGGGCGTGGTCGATGAAAACCAGCATATGTCCACCATGAAGGATCATTTCAAGTATGTATTGGTAAAAAATTTTTTGAAATCGGTTCAGAAGTTTTGGAGATTTTTCAAGTTTACGTTTTTTGGCCAAAAGTGGGCGTAAAAGTGGGCGCGGTCAATAAAACCTATCCTATGTCAACCCTGGAGGAACACTCTAAATATTGCTGAAAACTTTTTTGAAATCGGATGAGTAGTTTCATAGATATTTAAATTTAAATTTTTTACCAAAAGTGGGCGTAGATGTGGGCGTGGTCGATGAAACCCAGCATATGTCCACCATGAAGGACCATTCCAAGTATATATTGGTGAAAAAAATTTTGAAATCGGTGCAGTAGTTTTGGAGATTTTTTAATTTTACGTTTTTTGGCCAAAAGTGGGCGTAGAAGTGGGCGTGGTCGATGAAACCTAGCCTATGTCCGTCCTGGAGGAACACTTAAAATATTGCTGAAAACATATTTGAAATCGGATAAGTAGTTCCGGAGATTACCCTCTACAAACAAACAAACAAACAAAAAAACAAACATACAAACATTACCTCTTTATAATATTAGTATAGATTAGTATAGAAGTATAGATGAATAACGCAGATGATATAATATTTTTTTTTCAATTTCCAAGACTTTAGTTAAAAAAGGTAAATTTAAACATTCAAGATTTTTTATGAAAAATTGGGTTTCTTAATAAATTTAGTACTTATATGAGAACATATAATTTTTGGTAAACGTTTATAATAGCACTTTACATAAACTTTAATTTGCTATTTGTTTCAAAATATTGTGTTTTTTAATTTCACAGATACAGTAAAAATTGTGAATTTAGTTTTTTTCCCGAAATAAAGCATAACCACGTGCCTAATATGTTAATTTTTTTCAAAAATGGTGGTATTTTACTTATTAATGATTAGAAGCCAATAAAAAAATTTAATAGTTCCAAATTACAACTTTCCTGACTTTTTTATGGAAAATTTAAAAAAATTTTAAATTTGGTGAAACACAAAAATCCGACTTTAAACAAATTTTATGCAAGTATTAACACATATTTATTTTTTATTGTTTTAAATTTTTATTATCGCATTAAAAATACTTTAATTTGCAACTCTATTCATTAAATTATCGCTTTTGGTTTAAAAGTTACAGCTTAAATTGTGAATCAAGTTCAATTTTCAAGAAACACTAAAAAAATTCTGACAGGTTAAAAAAAAAAATAAAAAACACATGTTTCTCTTTAAAAGGGTGCTTTCTAATGTATTATTCATTATTCATCAATCAAAAAATATTATATGTCAAAATTACTGCTGCCCTGAATAAAGCGCCACTTTGCCTCTCATTCAACCCAATGTGCGCCGTATTTACCTTTTTATAACGAACTCCCATAAATATATTTAAATGAGTGGCAATAATGTTAATCAAACTAACAAAAGGTTTTAATTTTTTGGTTTATATTATAATTTTGATAAAATATATTAATATTTTTAATGATTTCTTCTCAATAAGTAGTTTATTTACGGAAAAAACATCAAATAAAACAAAATTGGATCTATTTTTTTGAAAAAAAACTGGGTTGATAAAAAATATACCCCGCTTATAGCGAACTTCGCTTATAACGAACTATTTTTACTGGTCCCTCGGAGTTCGTTATAACCGGGTTCGACTGTATAACATTATTTTTTCTAAAAAAAACTTTGCTTTGGCAAGTACACCCAAATCTTCCGCAAAACATTATCATGATTTAATGTTTTTGGCAAGAGTACAAAATTCGCAGGCATTTTTATTATTTTAACTCAAAAAAAAGAGAAAAAAATGTTTCTGTAAAATTAGCAATATAATCTACTGATTTTTTTTTTAGTTTTGTCAATTATTAGTCTCAGTTGTTTTAATTGTATTAAAAACGAAAAAAATTAACACTTTGAAAAAAAAAAACAACTTAAAAAAGTTTTCTTGAAAAAAGGATAATAAGAATAAAACAATAATATGCTTTAAATATGTTCAAAAATATTTTGAAATTCAACAAACAGTATCAGTAAAAACGCAGTAAAATTTCTGTTATTTTGTAAAGCTGAATGACAGAGATTGTAGTAAAAATATAAATTTTAGCAGCAAAATCTGCTTAAAGTTTGCTAAATCAAATTGAAAGTCGTTTTACAGATTTTTTGGCAGAGTTTTTCTTTTGAATGTACTTAAAAATGATCTACTTTTATTACTAAACATAATATTTAAAAGAAGGACATGATTTAAATTGTTTAGGGCAAAACGAAGGAGACCTTCAAAATAAGTAGTACCCTACTAAATTTGTTTGTATTTACGACCTTAATGTAATGGTTTTTAAATACTACTACGTCTTAAAAAGAACTAAACTTCTTTTCGTATTTATTTTGATGCAGGCACGCTGGGAAATAATAACAAACAAAATTTTTTTAAATCGACTTAACCCTGCTGTTAGGTTAAGCCCATTTGGTCCAATTTTTGGATTGTTTCCTTTGTAACTTTTGAACGGTGATATATACTGGCTTAGATTTTTTGCTCATGGGGTCTTTTTATAAAACAATGTTATTTACATAAAATCTAGGTTCTGACTTAAACCAGGACTGAGAAAAATAAAAAGTTACGTATCTTAGGTTAAGGGACCATTTGGTCCATAGTATATTTTCTCCAGCGATTTCGATAGCCGGAGCCCATGAAACGCCGATTTTAGAAAATAGGATGCACGCATTCAAGGCGGGTATTCCGGCAAAACTTTTAAAATGGTGACGGCCATGTAATGCATTACCATGTAATGCATATAAAAAAAACAAAAATATGAATTTTTTCCCTATCGCTTACCATAGGAAAAACTTTTTTGTGTTTTTCACGCATTATGTAAAACTCATGCGCTACTTTGAGTCTTATCCCAAACAAAAATCATTAATCCTATCCCTATACTTGATTGATTCTTTTTGTTTGGGATGTCACTCAAAGTAATGCATGAGTTTTACATAATGCATGAAAAATTAATATAGTGAATGCCTATGGTAAGCGGTAGGTGAAAGTTAATGCACATTTTTTAATTTTTATTGGGCTATGCATTACATGGTAATGCATTACATAACCGTTACCATGTTTAAGGTTTTGCTGGGATATCAATTATGTTTGCAAATACAACGTTAGGCCATCGATTTCTTGCCCGTTTCCTGCTGTAGGAACCAACCATTTGATCAGCAATATCCACGCCACCTAAATGAGATGAATCATTAGAAATTATAGGAAAAAACAAAACTTACATACATATGTACCTTTTGTTGAATTGTAATACAAAACAATCTCTAAAGTAATGAATATGAAAAAAGGGAATCCCTCAACAAATGTTTACATTAGCTGTGTTGAGTAGAGATGGGTGCTGGTCACGTGATTTGCGTGCTTCTGGTGAATCACGCGTGACTCACGCTCGAGCGAAAGTCTTGTTAATTACGAGAATCATGCTTGAGTGAGTGTGATTCCAAAACTTTTATGTGTGAGTGTTTAGAAATCGAGCCTAATTTTAGCGTGAGTGCTATTTTTCTTGCGTGATTCAATATTATTTTTTTGAATTGTTTTCAGTTTTATTTATAGTTTTATTTTTATTTTTGTTTAGCAATCAGTTAAAATTCAAATTAACGGTCTGCTAATATATGAAATCTTTTTTTTTTATAATTTCCTTAAAATTGTGTATTTGTAAGTGAATGTTGCGTGAATTGGGGTGAGCGTAATTATGAATCACGTTAGTCACGCATGATCGTAACTTATTTTAGTTTTACTGACCTGAGTAGTAAGTGAGCGTGAGTAAAGAAAAAAATCGAGTGAATGATTCATGAGCGATTATAATATTTCTTGCGTGAGCGTGACCCAAAATTCACTCACGCACCCATCTCTAACGTTGAGTTAAGCTTAAAATAATCGTATTTAGGTAAGATATGATCCAAAATATATACAAATATAATATTAAATTGTTATTTTGTTTGAATATTACGTATGGACCAAATGGTCCACTAACCTAACATCCGTAAGTTTTTTCTAACCTAACAGCAGGGTTAAAACTGTCCTTGGTTACACTGTTGCTATTTACCTCTTAATATTTCTTAATGCTCCTTCAGTTGTACATTTTTCTTCTTTTTTTTCAAAATTACAATCAATTTTATCTAAGGAAAATTCTATATATTCGTTGGTATTTTTTTAAAAAGATATTTGCATATTTATTTAAATAATGTGTAGTTTGTGGGGGCATTCAAGGGTGGTTACTCATTTTCATTACTGCTTTTGGCTGCTGGTGGTTACTTTAAGTACTGCTGCTGCTGTTGCTTGTATTTCTTTTACAGTGTTTTGCATATAATTGCCCCTAAGGTCTTACCAAATACTGATGAGAGTTGATTATAATATTGTTATTGTTGCCCATTCTCTTGATGTTGCTATTGCTGCTGTTGCTCTTGATGTTGATTAAATGTTACATAAATTGATGATGTCGACTATGATGATGATGATGAAAGATGATTAAAAGATGCTGATGAATATAATGAAATAGTGATGGTTTTAAGATAATTGAAGTATAATATGGGAATATTACTAAAAAAAAAAACAAGTAAATTGAATTTGACTTGGACGAATACATGAATACCCAGTCGTCAAAAAAAAAATGCCTGCGAATTTTTACTCTTGCCCAAAACACTAAATCATGATAATGTTTTGCGGAAGATTTGGGTGTAGCAAAGTTTTTTTTAGAAAAAATAATGTTATATTACTTTGCTATTCCATGCAAAACGAATTGAAATATCAGTCGAGGACCCCATTAAAAAACCAAAAGAGCTGTATATTTCGTAAGTGAGAGCAAAAATAAGTGCAAACAAGTGTTTTTACAATTTAGAGAGTATAAAAGATTCGGCACCAAAGAATGTAACACTCTCACTTATTTTATGTACATTTGATAAACAAATAGAAAATTTTTATGCGAAAAGCTTAGACTTGGTGAAAAAGTAGTTTTGTTAAAAAAAAAAAGATTTTTTTTTTTCACGAAAAACAAAATTATGTTAAAAAAAAATTTAATGTACCCAAAATTTTTGGTGAAAAAAATATTGATGAAAAAAAGTTTTTGATGAATTTTTTTGATTAAAAGAAAAATTTTTTGATGTTAAAAAAAAATTATAAAAAAAAATATGAAAAAAAAAATTTTTGGGGAGAAAAAATTTGATGAAAAAAAATATGATAAAAAAAAAACTTTGATGCAAAAAAAAAAATTAATGAAAAAAATTTATTGAAAAAAAAAAAATTGAATCAAAAACAAAAAAATTTGATGAAAAAAACATTTTAATGAAAAAAAAAATAGATTAAAAAACAAAAAATGTGATGAAAAAAACATTTTAATGAAAAAAAAAAAAAATTTTTGATGAAAAAAAAAAAAAATTTAATGAAAAAACAAAATTAATGAAAAAAATTTGATAAGAAAAAAAATTGATGAAAAAAATTAATGAAAAAAAAATTTGACAAAAAAAAATAAATTGATAAAAAAAATGAAAAAAAAATTTTAATAAAAAAAATTGATGAAAAAAAAAGTTTGATGAAAAAAAAAAAATTTATAAAAAAAAAAATTGAAGAAAAAAGCCTAAAAACATTATCATGTTAAAAATCACCCCTGACATACTGCTGACTCTCCCTTTAAAAATTGCTGTTATCTTCATACAATTTTTCTAAATGTTTTCAAAGACATGTCAGCAGTTGTTTAAACGAATTATTGGTGGCAACCGATACTGGCGGGCATTGCTGACCAACTGCTGACATGTCATTGGGCACATTTGGACAAATTGTATGAAGATATCACCAATTTTGTAAAGGTGTAAAAATTTCAGAGAGATGTTTTCTTCGTATTGTTGAGCAATAAATATTTTAAGTTTGTTGTAGAGAAAAAAACACACTTTTATACTTGACCACCTTAGATTTTTACCAAATTTGGTATATATGGGTGAAATCAAAAAATGTCAGTGTTTTTGAGCCAAAATTGTACAAACAAAAAATTCTAATTTTTGGTAAATTTTTTTATTAAAATCGATATGTTACATCACTACTAATAAAACTATAAAAGATCTCTTCTACAAACTGTTTCAAACAAATTTTATCGACATTTTTATGATTTTTTTGGTGACGGAGTTTACATTCACCTTAGAAAAATACATCAAATTTTTTGAATTTTCTTTGAAAACATTTTATTGTAATTTAAAACACTTATTTATGTAATTGCTAACAATTTTTATACCCTCCACTTAGTGATAGAGGGTATATATAAGTTTGTCATTCCGTTTGTAACTCATCGAAATATCGGTCTGGGACCCCATAAAGTATATAAATTCATGATGCCCGATCGATTTTAAGACATTCTAGCGATGTCCGTCTGTCCGTCTGTCTGTCTGTCTGTGGAAAATGCTCTCGCGGACAAAATATTTCACAGAGATGACTCAAACTTAACATATATATTGGAAGTTCTCCCGAGAAGTTTGGTATTGCATTTGAGCGATATCGGTTCAGCGGTTCAAAAGTTATGAACGAAAATGTAAGCACACCTCAAAAATTTCAGTACATTCAACATAACCTAAAAATACAAAATGATTTAATTCGGCTTCTGGTTGATATATGTGAACACCAAATGGTATTTAAACAAGTACGAACATAATTTTTGACAAAAAAAGAAAAAAATCGCGGATTTTTTTTTTTTACCAAAATTTTTTTTGCGGAAATTTTTTTTCAATATTTTTTTTTTTCAAAAGTAATTTCCTTTTTAATAAAGTTGTTTGCAATAATCTTTTTGAAATTGTGGAGGGTATCACTACATTCGGCAAGGCCGAATTTAACTTTTTTACTTGTTGTAATTAGGATTTTTTTCTGGTTTTTGTTATTAAAGATTTTACAATTATTTTTTATTTTAATAGGATTTTTCTAAGGAAATGTAAAACAAATTTATTATTATTTCTGTTAAAATAAGTTTTTTTACTTTTTTGAATGACTAGTGTTAATATTTGCGTCGGTTTTAACAACTTCATAAGGTTTTTTAATGCAATCTGCAAAAAAAAAAAAAAGTTGACGGAGTTTACAGAGACGGAGTTTACATTTCGTCACTTTTTGCTCTTGTTTTTCGAAAACTATTTGTCGGAAATTGGTTTCCGAAAAAAAAATCATTAGATGTCAACTAGATACGTCAAAATATGACGATATTTCAGATGCACGCTAAGTAGTTTTGTTGTAAACGTGGAGACGGGGTTTACAGCATTTTTCGATTTTTCATTTATGATTTAGCTTTTCATACAGGGAAATTAATATGCAGGGAGCAAACTTGAAATCAATGATGCAAAATGATACTTTATAGCCTCGCGTTTAATAAATGGGGCAATAACCTATTATTTTTCTAAACACAATACGTCAAAAACAACATAATTGTCAGGTTCCATAATGTCGAAAAAAAGTGTCGAAAAATCGTTACACAATTGAAGCCGTGTTTGTATGGGTAAAAGAGATAGTTATGACTATACAAAAATATTTTTTAAGAACGTCAACATGCCCTCTTTAAAAATGTAGTCAATTATTAAGAGTTTGGGTTATTGGTTTTTAAGATATAGCCGGTTAAAGTTTAAAAATTGAAAATGTTACTGGCGACGGAGTTTACATTTGGCCTACAAAAATGAAAATAACTTGTTTAAAATAGCTTACTAGTATCCGGATTGTTGTTAGTTATGTAGAAAGCCAATCTATGCGACGTTGTACATTAAAAAATATGCGAATACTTTAACCCATGTATGAGATATTACACGATTACATGGTTTGGTTGACATTTTTTGATTTCACCCATATGTATATTCTCCAGACGATTGTAAACAAATTCTTTTTTTCTTTTTGCCAAATTAAAGATTTCGAGTTTTATCGCTTTTCAAAAGCGTTTAATATCAGGTTTACTGATCGACTTTCCATACAAAATTTGTTTTATAAACCACTTATTAGTCTCTTTTAACTTTTATGAATATGAAAATGTAGTAAAACTGCATTTACAGTTTTTCATTTCGTGATCCTGTTTTCTTTTAAATAAACTTTAATGTTTAAGTGGATTAAATTTAATAAAATATTTTCATAATATTTGTACTTGTCCTAGCATGCCACTATTGATAGCAAATGAAAGAGGAGGATCTCCCCACATTTTCCTATTTATCATTTTTACATATCTGGAAATAGGAGGCAAATTACGTCCATTCAAAAATGTGTCCTTCAATATCATTTAAAATTTTCAACAAAATATTTTGATGGAGTTTTCAAATGACTTTATTCACATCCTTTTATCCTGACATGGCAAAATTTAAAAATTGAAAAATTAGGAGAGATCCTCCTCTTTCATCCGCTGTCATCGGTGTCATTCTAGGACAATTAAAAATATTTAAAAAATATTTTTACAAAATGTATCCTTTAAAACTTTGAAGTCCTTTTAAAAGGAAACAGGATCACGTTATAATAAACCTTAAATGCAGTTGTACTCCATTTTATCTCTACATTCAGACGTATTTCATCCGGTTAATGTTTAACATTGGCTGTCGGACGGTGTAATAATAATTTTTTACCAAAAGAGACAAAAAAAAAGATAATTATAGGGCACCAAAAGGTCTCCGAGAACATTTGTCAACCGGTTGTAGGGAGGCAAAGATAGACTCCATTTTTTTTGGATTATTTTTCCATCACCAGCTCTCGAAAGAGCATCGTTTTTGCTATTACCTTTTATTATATTTTTTGGGACAGGCTACTCTGCATATTTTTATACCCTACACCACTCTGTGGTTCAGGGTATAATGGGTTTGTGCTGATATTTGTAACTACCCAAAATATTGGTCCTAGACCTACCTTAAAGTAGACCGATGGACTCGGAATTACTTTTTGTGTCGATTTTGCGATGTCCGTCCGTCCGTCCATCTATCGCTTAAAGTACGATACAGGTCGCAATTTTCAATCAATTGACTTGTAACTTTAAACTTAAGCATCTTTTTGCCCAAGGACCAAGCCTATTGCAAATATATCAACCGATTTAAACGCTTGGGGTATCAAAAGTTGCGTAATTCTCCTAGGCAGAAACTGATGTATTTTTGTAGGAAATCGGTTAAGTATTTTAAAAGATATGAGTGAAAATGTAAAGGTACCTCAAAAATAATGGTGAATTTTACACAAAAAAATGCTATAACTTGACACCTGTTGAATGAATGAGAACGAAACTTGGAATTTAATGTAATTTTATCATTCCTAACACTCACAAAAAATTTGGGCGGAATCGCACAATGGGGAGAGGCACCAGAAATTTAACCCAAAATTTTAAAATGATTTATCTTGGCTCATGGTTGACATATTCTAATAAAATTTTAAATGGGTTCATATTTTATTGTTCTCAATGTTTTTCTGGTTATTTTGGTACCAATTATGGCAAAATCGGTCAAGGGGTTAAGAAGCTATGAGCAATTGAGATGAGTTTCAACATCAACAACCTTTGTAGTTGTTGATATCAACAACCTTTGTAGTTGTTGATGCTTATTTGGTTTGTTAGTGTTTATTTGTATCAAAAGAAGTAAAAAATACGTAGTATGTGTCATACACGTGGTTGCTTTTATATAATTTTCATACATACTTATAAAATATTTTTTTTTTTTTTTAATATTTACATTGCACTATAGTTCTGGTCATCACTTTTCTTGGCCAAAATTACAAAACTGGAAAAATTTCTGGTTTGAAATAGGTTTTGTGTTAAAAATTGTTATAATTTTTTTGTTTTCCATGTAGAGTATTAGGTCAATTCGATTACCTTACTACAATCTACTAATTTTTACTCATTTTACTACAACTGGAATTTTTCAATACAAAAAGTAAACAAGACTTTCCAGTTGTAATAAAAAATAGTAAGAAATTTAGGTAATCGAATATACCTATTATAAGAAATTTTTTATATTTAAACTCAAAAAATAATTGAAAAAATTTAAAAAAATAAGTTTTTTTATTTTTATTTAAATTTGTTTTTGAACGGTAAATTAGTGTATACAAAAACAAAATATGTTTTCTGTTGTTTGTAAGTGTTTTTGATTTTCAATAAAATCAATTTTGGCCAAGAAAGGTCGTCTGCGTCTTGTGTAGAGTTTGCAAACGATTAAAATCGTAATCGTAATCGCGATTAATCGCACCAATTAATCGTAATCGTAATCGACAAAAAAAATCATGCGATTACGATTAATAATTTTCTATGAAATACACTGTTTTTATAACAAATTTAAATCAGTTTAAACCCATTTTGAAGTTTCTATTTAAAATTATTTAAAAAAAAAAATAAATTACTCTAAAAAACGATTACTTTCGGAACAATTTTAACCCTTTCACTACCGACTTTTTGTGGCTAGGAATTTATTGACCAAAATTTGTGAAAATGTAGATCTATGCAAATTAAAAACATTTTGTTGATTTCGTTGGTCTACCGCGCCCTCTAGCGGAGATATTTCCAACCAAACTTAAATCAGGTTTTAGCATTTTTTTTTTTAAAACGTAATTTTTTCATACTTTGACCGCTGGTTGCCGACTAATGACGCCTTGTAAAATGTTTTTAATACATTTTCTCGCAATTAGCTCCTTCACTAGCCACTGGCAGGTTTTTTGACACGACCCACAGAAGTTTTGATGAACTGGAAGCAGCTTTGGGAAAGGAATCACGAGCCAAAAGGATTATCCAAACCAGTCACAGTTTAGAGTACTCTTCAGTAGCACAGATAAAGAGCTATTAAGACGCAGTAAAATCATGTGTCTTTTCAGTGCTGATTGAAGCAATCTTTGCAGAGTTTATTTAAGCGCAAAAAGATGTAAGAAAATCTAGTATATTTCTCCAAAAATCTTTTTGATGTTGAAGATTTAAAAATTAAATTAAGTGTAAAATTGATATACTAAAAAATAGACTGTGGTTCCAAAATCTCGAATTGTTTTTACTGGGAAAGTTCGAATGTTTTTAATTTTATTTCTTAAAAATAATAATTTTTGTATTTGCGTTATTTCTAAAATGTAAACTTCAAAAGATTTTTTAAAAGCTATTGCAACTCAAATTATTTAAAAAATTCGATTAATCGTAATCGCGATTAACGGCAATTTTTTTAATCGTCATCGCGATTATGAGATATCTCGATTATTTGCAAACTCTAGTCTTGTGCATTGGTCAACATTGTGGAGGGTATTTAAAGATTCGGCACAGCCGAATATACATAGCTTTCTTACTTGTTTTTTGTTGACTTTTGTATATTTTTTTATTTCATAGCTAACCATTATAGTGAAAATATTTAAACTAATATAAATTCAATTTCATCCATTTGGACTTTGTTTATTTTACAGTTGCTTCCTTAATAACTCACATAAGTAATATGATCTATGTCATATGTAGCTCTGTGAAGTATCCACTACAATATTTTTATATTTCACATATAATTCAAACATATTTCTTTTTTTGCAAAATAAATATCATATGGAATATAAATGTTTTAATATTTACAGCTGTATGAAACCAAGCATATGCACATAGTTACATAAAAAATTTACAAATAAAAAATAAATAGCAAAAAGATGCTGAAATAATATATTTCTAGCTCGTAAATTCAATTTTCTCCTCAATTGAATGTCACACATTACAAATTGTATTTACTATAAGGAATCGTGTGTAAATATTATGCGAATGTCAAAATAGAGGAAGAGAAAAAAAACTAAGGAAACTAACAGAAAAAATTAAATTGAATGCTAAAGAAAAAAAAATTAAATTTATATACAGCAGTTTGAAGGAAAAACAAGAACATGAAGAAGCAAACATCATGTTGAAGATTCTTTTCGAAAAACATAAACCAAATAAAGACAATGACAAAAGTAAATGTATGTATGTCTCAACAAGAAGTACTACATCTTCTACGATAGACATACATGTTAGCATTAGGGGAGTCACTTTTAAAATTTTGCTTTTAAATATAAGGAATATTAGGAGGTCTGAAGATTCTCATACTCAAAATATTTTGAAGGCAAAAACAAATAAAAAACATATTTAAAACAAGTTATAAAACATTTGAAAACCATCCCAGTAATTATTCATTTGTTTAAACAAACATCAACATTTATTTTTTACTGTTAATAAAAGTTTCTAAAATAAATAACATTGAACATTAAAAAATAACTTCACTTTAATTTTTTTTAACCAACAAATTCGAAAAAACCTATGAAAACATTAAAAATTAATGATTTTTGCGTTATTTTTACCAACAAATTCAAAACAAAAAATAACCACGAAAACAACAAAAATTAATGACTTCGTAGGTAATTTTTAAATTTTTCTATTTAATTTTATTTTAAAAAATTTTTAACAACATTTTTGGGGAATCGATCGCGCAATTTACTACATTCTGACCAGACACTCTACCCATCGCACAGTGGGCCAAAGTACCATTCTGGTGTTTAAAAAATTATATCTCCTAAACTATTTGTCTGATTAATAAAAGTTCAATTGAGAAAACATAGTAGAGGATATAGGCTTTCAGAAAATTATAACTTGAACCACCCTGTTTCACAACAGGGTTACCAAAATGAGTGCCAAAGAGCAACGCCATATAGTCATATATAAAATCGTGTGTGCAATTGTTACTATGAGATCTATCCAACTAAGAATTACACCATAAATACGGTTCAAGCTTTTATGCTTTTTTATTTGCATTTGCTACCGGTAGATGGCGCTGGTATTAAGCTTTTAAACAAACTCTCATATTAAGTACGATTGGACAGCAGTTCAGATTATATGTATGTATAGTCAAAAAAAAATTATGAATGGACCCGATAGGTGGCGCTGGTGTGGAGTTATTTGAAATATTAATGTACATGATGCAAATTTATTCAAACTCAGAACCTAACATTAACTTAAAAAAAAAAACCAAAACAATATGTATTTTTTCAATCAATCTGGAAAAATTGATTTATTATTTTTTTTTTAATTGCCAAACAGAAAATTTTAGGCGTAGATATTAGGATATTTGAGGGTATGGACAAGAATAATGTTCTCTTTGCAATTAAATCGTAGGAGAGTATGTATATTTGTTTAATGTTTATTGTTGAAAACGCGCTGGTACTTTAACTAAAACAAAATTTTCTTTGAATTAAATCAGAGAAGGGCTTATATAGTTTATTATAGCTCTAAAAAAAATATTTACACTAGTAGAAACTTTCATTATTTTCAGTCATATACTTTCAATGTTTATTTCTCTTTCGTGTTTATTTATCTTTGGGTTTTACATTTTTCAAACTGTTTAATGATTCAATATTTACAAACTTTATACCGTAATATGTTATTTTTAGGGGCATTTAATTATTAATTTGTTGACTCCTTTCAAAGAATTCAAAAAAAAAAATACAAAAGTATCAAAAAAAGTACAAAAGTACCAAAAAAGGTACAAAAAAGTACCAAAAAAGTACCAGAAATAAAAGTCAAAAAATGGACCAAAAAATACATTTCCAACGGTGCCTCATATGTATATGTAGGATCATTTAAAAGTACCAAAATATTTAAAAATCATGTACAATTACAGCAACATGACATCGGCATATTTTATAAAAAAAATTGTGTAAGCCGCACGGGCAGACTAGGGCAGCCAATTTTTTATTTGCGGTTACTTTATTAGTTGTAGTTTAAAATAAATTTAGTTTTGAGGGTGACATTTGCTGAGCATTTTTCTAATCTCTTTGAATACCTATAGGTATGTGCTAAAATGAGGTTTATCCAACTTAACTGCCGGGGTGACCCATCAGAGGTAGGTAACATCAATGAATGGGTTTTTTTACAAACTTGGGTCCTCCCTTCGTCAAAAAAAATTAATAAGCTAAACCTATCGGCAATACTACTAAGTAATATAACGTGACAGCAAATTTGCAGCTTCAAAAAGATGCGTTTGCACATTTTTTTATTTCCAATGTTTGAAGCCCTGTATTTTTCTTAATAGTGTACCAATCCTAGAGCTATTAATGGACTTATATGCAGCCAATATCTAAGATTAATCGTGTTATGTTCAGTTTTTATTGTGATAGAGTTAATATTTTATTTTTTGGACGCTAGATTGGTGATTTATCCCACTGTGCATCGTGCCAAAGTCACTTGATACAAACATGTTTTTTATTTCTAAAAATAATAAAAAAAAATAACCAACACAAGTAGGTAAAAACTAATGACTTTTCTTTAAAAAATGACAAGACTTTAAAAAAAAATAACGTAAACAAATCATTAAAAATTAAAAAAGAATCACTTATGTTTACTTACAGAACAAAAATTAATGACTTTAAAAATTGAATCCTAATGAAAGTCTTTACTTTTTTATGTTGTTATTTTTGAAACAAAGAACAGAAATAGTCATTTAATAAAAATGAACACTGAACAAATGTTTTTCTTTAAAAACGACAAAACGTAAAACTTTTAAAATAAACTACAAATAGTTAATTACATATTTTTTTTAATGCATATAGTATAAAAAATACTTATGCGTATGATAAATTTGAAATATATGTAGGGTGACCATTTTTTTCTGAGCTGAAACCAGTACGCCCAAGTTTTTATGTTTTTTTTTTTTAACATCCCAGGTAAAAATGATCACATATGTACACATATGAACATGTATGGATTCACATGTGAACATATATGAATCACGTATGAGCACATATGAACACGTATGAACATGTTCGGTACATATGATAGCATGTATAGAATTATACATCCATGCGAGTGAATATATAGTATAGTTAGATGTCATATATAGAAATATTTGCAATTAATTCGCAAAAACTAATGGAAAATGTGGTATAAATGAATATAAATGTATTTTTTTAATAAATTATTTGTAAATGCACTTTTGGAATTGTATAATTTTTAAGACCTCATCGTGAATGTTTTCTTAGTTTCTTTTTAAATTTGTTTACATTTGATCAAGTTGAAAAAACCCAGCAAAGCCTTCAAAATAGAAAGGATTATGTAATACATTACCATAACCATGGCTATGCAATAATGTATAGCAAAAAACTACCAAAAATATTCATTTTTTTCTACGGCTTACCATATGCATTACTTTTTAGTATATTTCATGCATTCCGTTTTACGCACCCATTATTTTGAGTCTTTTCCCAAATGGTCTTCTATCTAATTAAAATTGATTATAATCAATTATAATTGAATATATACAGCATTGATTTTTTTTTGGATGAGACTTAAAATAATGGGTAAGTATTACGTAATGCATGAAAAATACAAAAAAAATAATGCATATAGTAAGCCGTAGTGACAAATAATGCATATTTTTGACTATGCATACTGTGGTAATGCATTTCATAACCATTACCATTTTTAAGGTTTTTCTGGGAATGCAATAGAAAACTTTTAATTTTCTCAAATTTCATTTCATATGCTTCGTTTTATTTGTTTTAGTTTTCAAAGTTTCTAAGTTATTTAATTCGATTCAAACTTCAAAACCAAAATGTCATAATTTTATTTTTCCTTTTTTGTACAATTTTTTTTGTTTAATTTAATCAAAAATATTTAAAAAAAACAACAATTCGTTCTGGAATATAAAATGTGATTTGTCAAAGTAGGTAAGAAAACATTTCCTTATATTAATATCGTTGTTAATTATGTCCTGTAATGTCTTCTTTCTTTTCCAGAAATATCAAAATCAAGTTTTTCTTAGAAGGTGGTGGGCAACAAAGAAGGTGCTTTATCAAAGAAATCAAGAAAAACCTCCTAAAGAAGAGTTTCGATGTTACATATGTAAGTCAGGAATTGCTGTTGAGAGCCGCATTTTGATAGACTGATTGATTCCCAGTGAAAGGAGGAAAATCTGAATTCCATTTCTAAGATTAGGTATCTTGACAGCGATTCAGTCCATATTTTATTTTCTTTTGGAATCGTCTACGATTTAAGCTGATTTCATCTGGATTTTTGTTGGGAGCCGCATTTTGATAGACCGATTGGTTCTCACTGAAAGGAGGAAAATCTGAATTCCATTTCTAAGATCAGGTATTTAAAAAAGCGTCACAATCAATCATGACGGCGACTCAGTCCACATTTTCTTTTCTTTTAGAATCCTCTACAATCTAAGCTGATTTCATTTGGATTTTGTATTAATTATCCATTCAGCAGTTTAACCTATGAGGATGTTTTCAAGATCTTGTAATAAAGTTCAAATTGGAAAAGTGTATGTTATTCAACATAGTATTTAATCATGTATATGAATGGGAACAATGGTGAGTTCATGTTAGTACTTTGTGCTTATTAGTTTAGGACAATAAATACCTGACACTTGGTTGATATATTTTATGGTTAACGGTGCGCTGAATATAATGATGACCTCAGAACTGCTCTCTTACATCAGGATTTCGAGCTATAAAGTCCTAAGAAATGCTTTTTATTTAATATTCTGGAAGTATTACTTTTTTCATTAGAAATGTTGCAGTTTTGTGAAAAATATATTTCGACGAAGCATTAAAATCGGAATATTTCGATAAAAACTACTTTTTTTCTATTATATAAACAGAAAGCCTGATGTTGTAGAGGAAATCGTATTAAACGCACCGCAAACCATTAGAATTGAAGAGCTTAGACTAATTGTCTGATATTTTTCGGTTCCAACACATAAATTCAAAGTGGTACTACCATGTATTCTCTATTGTTCTTCCTTATAATTTTTTTAAATAAAATATCAAGATTAGCAATAAAAAATTGTTTTTTAATGACAAGCAAATACGAATTACTGAAATGTATGAAAACATATGAATGAAAACATGTTATCAAATATGAACACGTATGATCATATATGTACATATTACCTCAATTTTCGTCCATGGACATGTATGGATGATCATATGTGTTCATATGTGTGCATATGTGACTATTTCTAACCGGGATGATAATGTTTATAGGCTGGTGTCCAATTTTAAAAAAGTTGCAGGACGCCACTTCAGTTTGATTATATAAGCTAACAATTAACGAAAAAGAAAACAAGAATTACTATTTTCATTTTCTTAAAACCAAAAATTTTAATAACTTGGGTTTGTAACTTGGATAATAATTCACCTTGTGGTGAATAAAACCGTTTTTCACCAGCTGGTGAATAAAAAGTAACATAATTATTTTTCAACAAAAAATTTTTTTTTTTTCATCAATTTTTTTTTCATAAATATTTTTTTTCATCAAATTTTTTTTTTTCATTAATTTTTTTTTTCCATCAAATTTTTTCTTTTCATCAATTTTTTTTTTTTTCATCAAACTTTTTATTCATCAATTTTTTTTTTCATGATTTTTTTTTTTTTTTTCATCAAACTTTTTTTTTTTTCATAAATTTTTTTTCATCAAACTTTTTTTTTCATAAATTTTTTTTTTATCATATTTTTTTCATCAAATTTTTTTATCAAATTTTTTATTATCAATTTTTTTCGCACAAAAAATTTTTTTTTTTTCATAATTTTTTTTTACTTTTTTTCTCTTTTTATCAAAAAATTCATCAAAAACTTTTTTCATCCAAATTTTTTTTCACCAAAAATTTTGGGTTCATTATATTTTTTTTAACATAATTTTGAACAAATGTTCACTAACAAGGGAAGTATCTCAACCCATATGAACCGATTTGCATGAAACGTAAAATATATATAAAAGGGACAATTCTCAGGTTGGGGTGTCTCGGCTTATCGGCCATATCTGGGATTTAAGGGATCAAAACATGGGTCAAAAAATGGCGAAAAAAACGTTTTTTAGATTTTTCAGCCATTTTTTTCTAAGCAACTATATGATGTTTACATATGAGAAGAAAGATTATTTTAATGCCTATTCAACGGTGGTATAACCTTGTATAAGTTCGGCTTTCTTAAATACTTTTTTCACGAAAATGTGTTAATTTTTGGGGGTATTTATATGAAGACATAGACCTACGATGTCCATATGAATGTGAAATAATCTTTATTCTTTTAAGTCGACACGTATTTTTGCCCTAGAGGATATTCCTATTAGTTCGGGAGTTATCGAAATTTTCCCGAAGGTCCACTTTGTTTCATAAGGGGACAACGAAATTTTAAAACTCTGATATGGCCGATAAGCCGAGACACCCCAACCTTAAAATCGTCTCTTTTATATATATCTTAAGTTTCAGGCAAATCGGTTCATAAGGGTTGAGATACCTCCCTTGTAAGTCTAAGCTTTTTGCATAAAAATTTCCCATTTGCTTATCAAATGTACATAAAACAAATGAGAGTGGTATATTCTTTCGTGCCGAATCTTTCATACTCTCCAAAATGTAAAAACACTTTTTTGCACTTATTTTTGCACTCACTTATGAAATGTACAGCTCTTTTGGTTTTTTAATGGGTCCTCGACCGATATTTCAATTCGTTTTGCATGGAATAGCAAAGTAATACAACATTATTTTTTCTAAAAACTTGGCTTTGGCAAGTACACCCAAATCTTCCGCAAAACATTATCATGATTTAATGTTTTGGGCAAGACTACAAAATTCGCAGGCATTTTCTAAATAACTCTCTATTTTTTTTATGGAAAAACACAAATGTTTTTTCAACACTCAAAAAATTTCGGATAAACCAACTTGACCCCAAGTATTTTGAATAAAAGCAGCTGTTAAAAACAACTGCAAAAAAATAACTGTTAAAAAACAACTGCAAAAAACTGATAAAATACAACGGTTGTCGTTATTTTGCATAAAATTCAGTTGAATTTAAACAACTCCATTGGAATGTTTTGATCGTTTCACTGCAGAAAATGTAACAAAATTCTACAGGTTTTGAGAATAAGAAAATCATCGGACAATTGAACTTTTCGTTACAGAAAGCCTCAAATATTTTGTGGGAATTTTATATAAATTTAGGAAGATCAAAATAAGCTAATGCTCAGATTCATTTTTGTGTTAAGGAACCTCTTGATTCACGAACTCTAATCTCCTAAGAATAAATTCATTATAAAGTATCTCATTGTCAGACTTATATTATAAAAACAGCTCTGACGACTTATATTATGGAAATTGAAGATTTTGTATAGAATATTCGGCTAAAATTATTTATTTTTGATCTTGAAATGTTCAAAAATCAGTACAATCAGTACATCTTTTAAAAAATTTGTACAAATCAGTACAACGTTTTTTGATCAGTTCAAAAATCAGTACATGTACTGATCAAATCAGTACGAATGGTCAGCCTAATTATATGTGATAAATAAAATATTACTTATACGCCTCTGTTTTTTTAAAGTGATTTAAAAAAGATTTTTTGTACGATGATTTAATTTTTTAAAAAAATGTAAAAAAGCAGAAATATTAATATGTGTCTCTTAAAAAAGAAAGTTATACACCTATTATCTTTACAAATCGGAATAAATTACAAATTTTCATACGCTTTTGGTACCAGACTGGCCTTTGAGAGTATAATATGAAGATGATGATGAAAAATCGAACAAGAGCTCATGCAATAAACATCTTGAGCAACTAATATTAAAAACAATAATATATGTACAAAGCAACAACAACAAAAAAACACGAATAAACAAACAACGACTACATGCATAACACATAAAAAAATGTCTGTATTTGTATTGACGGAAACGGAAATGCGTTACTGGTGTTAGTTAGGTTTGTTGGCTATAAGGTTCAATAACTGTGTACACATACACTCTATACATGTGAGTGTGCATAGTTTTGTTGTCTTAAACTTGGCTGTCAATATTTTGTTTGTGTATAGTATATCCGTTTCGTTGTTTTGTGTTGTTGCTTCAAATTCAATGTTATTATATTTTTCTTTGGCGTCTAAATTTATAACAAAACAAAACATGTTGTTTGAACATTCCAATACTCTGATGCCAATATTGTTTCTGCTGATGTTTTTTTTTTTTTTATTTTTCTTGTTGCTATTATTGCATTTTCGAAATAACGTTGTAGTAAGTGTTTGGCTATTATTTATTCTCAAAACCAATATAAACACAAAACAAAAAATAGATATTTGTACTTGGGATGTTTGGCAATTATTTAGACTAAAAATATTTTTTTGTAATTTTACAAATTTCCAAGAAAACTTTACAAAAAAGAATTTAGTAAATTAAAGAAAATTCCTTTTAGTTTTAAAAATTTTATTGGTTAAAAGATTGTAAAATTACAAAAAGCTCGTAGTTTTTACTAGGAATTCTCGTAAAATAGGAAGTAGCAAAAAATCTCGTAAAGAGAATTTCTTGTAAGATTTATCGCATTAAAAAAGTTTAAAATTTACAATTTCATTGGTAAAAAGCTTGTAAAATTACAAAGTTATTGGTAAAAAGTTTGTTAAGCAAAAAAAAAAGAACTAAAAAGCTTTTCTTGTCATTGTACAAGGTTTTTTTTTTAATCTAGACAATATAATCGATTTGGCAGAGCGGAAAATGCTTTTTTGGAGCTATGGGGGATTGGAAAAAGTATGCTTGAACGATTTGGTTGTAATTTCAGTAAGACTTTCTCAGTTGGTAAGAAAAAAATCGCCGCCGAAATACTGCTGACCCTCCCTTTATGAAGTTGCTGACATCTTCATTCAATTTTTTCAAATGTCTCCAAGGACAAGTCAGCAGTTGGTCAGCAGTGCCCTCCAGCATCGGTGGCCACCAACAATGTTTTAATACAACCGCTGACCAACTGCTGAATTTTTCTTGTGGACATTTGGAAATATTATATGAAGATGTCAGCAATTTCATAAAGGAAGGATCAGCTGTATGTCAGCTGACAACGGCTGACCAACTGCTGAATTTTCCTTGAGACTGGGCTTGTCTCAGAATATGAATATTTTTCCAAAGAAAACCCGTCTTGGAATCTTTGCCATTTTCTGTAAAAATTTGTCTCAGAATCTGAGACCTTCACACAGAAAAATAAATGTCTAACTAAATTTTTTAGTTGCATAAACTTAAATCACGGTTTCTGTTACTATATTAGGCTGTGACAACCAAATTTTATAGTTGTTTCAATTCAAAATCAGTTATCAGTTATCAATAGAAATAAGTCGTTACCACCGATATTCAATTGTGGCAAACTGTATGCGACTGCATCTAACGAATTTTGGTTGCCTCAACTGAATTTTGGTTGGAAATTAGCAAATTTGTTTTCTGTGTGTTTTCAGAGAAAAACTTCTGACAAGGTCTCAGTTTTATGTAGGAAAATATGCTAGAATCTGGGTTTTTTCTATACGAAAATATCATAGAACCTAAATCTATTTCTATTGCCGAAGTTGTCCTTCTCCTATAGTTAATATATTTTAGAGTCAAAGACGATTTTTTTTTATAAGAAAATCAGAATCTGAGACTTTTTGTATGGAAAAAATACTCTCAGATTCAGAGAATGTCGCTGTCCTATAGTCAAAATGTTTCAGAATCTGTTTCAAAATGTCTCAGAATTTCTAAGAATCTGAGATATTTTGTACAAGAAAAATTTCTAAGAGTCTGAAACTTTTTATATCGGAAAAAATTAAAAAATATTAAATTCTGCAATTTTTTTTTTATAAAAAAAAATTTCAGAGAATCTAAATCTTGTTCTATAAAAAAAAACCCTTATTGTTAGACGTTTTCTTTATAAAAAATGTCCGTAGAAAGTCTGAGACTTTTCTATAAAAAAATTCTAAGAAACTAATATGCCTCAGAAGCTGAGATTTTTTCTATAGGAAAAATGTCTCAAAAGCTGAGATCCTTTTGGTTTAAGCTAACAATAAGTACTCTGGTTTTTACGGTGAAAATTTCACTAAAACTTAAAACGCCCCAAATCGCAATAAAACATTTAAAAATCAAAAACTTTTGACAATTATAAGAAAGATACGATCATAACAAAACTGCAACGTCACTGCAATTAATTGTTTTGTATAATAAAAATGCGTGAAAACTTTTTTAACAATTTCCCTATAATACCTCGCGTTGCCAATTTTTTTTTTTTTTTATATGGAGTTTGACAGATTTTTTCCCGTGAACTCGAACAGAGTACTATGCTTTAGGGAGAACGTTTTGGAATCTGAGACCTTTTCTATGGAAAAACTCGAAGATATGTCTATTGAAAAAGGTTTAAGATTCAGTGAATTTTTATTTAAAAAAAAAATCCACGGCTCGGCCGAAACAAGTTGCGAACGCTGTAATTGTCTCTCTTGGTTCTTAATCTGGGGTGCAACACTACTATATTTCGACGAAAATCAAAATCTTCGCCAGAGCCGTTTTTAAATAAATCGCGGTCAAAAATTTTCCATTTTAAGCTTATCTCGAAAAAGATGAGCGATATGAAAAAATTACTAAAGTCAAAAATTATTCCTCCGAAAAAATGCAATATAAATGCAAATTTACATTTTTCAATCGCAATGTTTTTTTGCCAAATAAATTTGAGCCAAATAAGAACATTTTTACCAATGGCGCCCTTCAATTAAAGTTAAGAGTTTTCGGTAAAAATTGTCTAAACAGACGAAGCTTTCATCGAAGGGCGAAACGGGTTAAAATTACTGGGTTTAATTTTTTATATCAAGTTTATTTTAAATGAAAGTTTGACTCAATCTCTATAAAAGGGTCAAGGAAAATAAATTTTTATATTTTTATATGTATATTAATAAAGTTTCTTAAACGTGGTAAACAACCGTCATTTTTACAAATTTCAAAAAGCGATGTCTTGAAAAAGGTTCTACCTAATTTAAAATTGTTTGATATTCGTGTTCAGCACATCAAAATTAATAAATTTGATATGAAAACAAGACGTTTTTTTTTTAAATTTTTGTATTTTTATTTTTCAAAAATTCAACAATTTTGATCGCCGGCTCTACGGGCAAATTTAATCCACTTGACCCCAAATTTGTAATATATATATGTAGCTAGATGGTCAAGTAAAATACAAATTTGCTCGGACACTTGGATAAATCAAAAGTTGTGTAAAATATCACTCTATTAAGTGATGTCTGTAAATTCTGTCCATAAAAAGTTATCTTAAAAGAATAATTATTTCTGAAATTTGGTATACATACGATAGATATAATTGAAACAAATATATCATACGTGGATTTTTGATTTCTTATGATTTTTAAAATCTGTAAAAGGGTTAAAACTTGTCAAACTAACCACGCAGGTATGTTTAACATCATTTCAAACACAATGCAGTATGACTGCTGAAGTCTGCAATGTGGAAAGATTAATACGCTTCTCCTTAGTACTTTATGATAAAATTTGATTTCGAAAGTTTGTCATTTAAAAAACTGCTGGCAGTTAAAAAAATAAAAAATAAAAAATAAAAAATAAAAAATAAAAAATAAAAAATAAAAAATAAAAAATAAAAAATAAAACTTAAAATAAAATAAAATAAAATAAAATAAAATAAAATAAAATAAAAAAAAATAAAATAAAATAAAATAAAATAAAATAAAATACTTCTTCGTTTAACAAAATACTTCTTCGTTTAATCGGAAAATTCGTCTTTATTTGAATATTTGATAGATTTCGTGTTGTGTCCGGGATGTAAATAAGATACGAGGGCAATATAAATATCTATCGCTGTCCTGGCTGACTCTTTAAATCTTTATTTTCTCCACCAAGTTAAATTTGGTACACTGAAATGATGTGTTACAAACGTTTGGTTATCTAAAAATGTCCTTATCACATGTGTTGTAGGGTATGGGAAGATTTGTATTATAAGAATGTTCTTTTTCTTTTTTTGTTTTTTTCTCATAAAAATGTAGCATATTAAGCTTAAAATTGATGCACATTATTTAGCGTATTGAATTACATATTGGTTTTAAGATTCTATACAACTACTCACACATTTGATCGTAAATACACATTCCTTTAGATTTCTTTCCATATCCGTAGTATTCTAGTTTTTTTTAGCGTTTGTTAGTGTTAGTCAATATTTTTAATGTTGTTGTTGTGTTGTTGCTGTGTTGTTCCATTGCTCAAGTATGTATTGTACTCGTATATTTGTTGGGTAATTTATGCTTAAAGCTTCCATATAAATTTTATGTGAATGTATGTATGTGCACAAACAGCATTCACAAATACAATACAACAATGCTACTTGGGTTTGGTCCACATTTCGTTTTTATAGAGTATGTGGAGTGTTTTGTTATTTTTTTATTATTTCCAGAATTAATTTAATGGCAATTTTAGTTTTTCTTTTTTCTACTTTTTTCATTTTTTGCTTATTGATGTGTGTTATTGGTATTTTTTAGTATTTATAAGCGTAATAAAATTCTAAATTACAATACAATTTATATATTTTTTTTTTTTAGTTTCACGGAACGAAACGAATAGAATGATTTGTATTGTATTTAAAATTGAATTAAAAAATAAATAACAATATGTGGGCAAGGATTTGTTGAAAAAACATGTGAAAAAAGACATAACATTAAAAAAAAATTCCAAATGAAAATTTAGATTTTTTTAACTTTTTTAATATCACATGATTGTATTTATAACGAGTTTAATTCGGCTGTGCCAAATATATACTTCTCAAAATCTAAAAAAAAATCAGGGTATTTTTTGGGTAGGGGGTGTTTATGTGGGGAGGCATTGCGACACTTTTCCCTCGCGATGAATGTTTTATAAATAAATTTTTTATGATTTTTGCACTTAAGCAATTCAATTTTATTTTAAATTTTTTTTAAACATTTTTTTATATCCATGCCTACAAAAGGGGGCGGGGCAAAAAAATAAAAATTTTTAATACCCAAGGTCCAAGTGTAGGACTGTGAAGGTTTTCTGACATAGAAATGTTTTATTTATTTAACAAAATATGCAAAAAAGTCTGTAAAAATTTTTAGAGGTTGGTTTAGTTTTTCAAGGTGGAAATTTTTTCCCCTTATCCGATTTTACCCATTTGCGAACTAAACCAGCCTATGACAATAAAACATATTCTGGCCAGACATAAGGGGTGTAGCTCTTTTATTTTGTACTGCATAGTGCTTTCCATCTACGGACGAACAGATATTCATAGAATATTCATAGAATTCGAAACGGTCATGAATCAATAATTATGGGGCTCCTATCAATATTTTGATGCGTTTTACACGGAATGACAAAGTGGTTATAAAATATCAGATTTGAGAAAAGTTTCATACAGAAAGTTTTCTGGGAAATTGGCATAAAGAAAAATTTTAAGATTCTTAAGATTCTACTACCCATAGAAATCTTTTAGAATTTTTGAAATTCTTGCTATAGAAAAATTCTCAGATTCCAATACACTTCAATGTAAACAAATTCTCAGATACTGAGCAATTTTCCCTTACGAAAAATTCTTATATTTAGCAAATTTCGTCGTTTAGAAAAGTGGTTAAATTTAGAGGCACCATTAAAATATTCTGAAATATATCATGAAATCTTTTTTAAATTTCAACTCAGTGAAACTGAAATAAATGTTTAAAAAACGCGGCAGTTTTTGGAATTTAGAAAAACTGTAAATGCAGTTGTGTAAACAAGACCTTGAACCATCACTGAGCAATGTTTAAGGATTACCCCACTTTATCCGTAAAAGTTACAGAGGGTTAAAGTTGAAAAATCGATAAAAATGGCTTGAAATAATCCATAGTTTTTACCTTCTTTCGCTTTTTTTTTAAGTTCTGCTTATATTTCAATCTTTTCCGGCATAACACAAAGTCAGTACATATAAGAGATTATTTTAATGTTAGCTTGATAGATGCTTCATTGCTTGGTAAGAAGTTATAAGACGGTTAAGTTTTGAAACCAAAAATTAAGAGTTTTTAAATTTTCGAGGTTTTTTGATTAGGGATTTCGGCCCCCTCTATAAAATGAAAAAAGTTGAACTAGAGTTGGTAGCTGTTGAAATTCTTAACATTTTGGAATTAATCCCGTTAATGTGCCACGAATAGTTAAGGAGTTTCAGCAGATCAAAGTTCGAAAGAAAAAACGTAATTTTTTTAAAATACCAGTTTTTCGCGAGGCACATTCGCGGTTTCATTCGAAATTTGGTGGACTCTTGCGTAAATCGAGTTTTTTAGGAGTTTACATAAGAAAATCACTGGCGGGTTTATAAAAAATAAATTGCAAAAATTTTATGGCATTTTTGAAAATTGAGCGAAATTTGCAAATCTGTTTCCAATTTTTTTTAGTAGCAATTAATGCATCATGTTCATTTTAATACACCAAAAGACGTGCCTTAACGAGTAGAACTGATTTGCTTTTTGACTTTTTACTTTAAGCCAATCTGAGCGGAAAGCACGATGATTTTATCTAAACCTGTTTTGATCTGGCACATCCAAGGCTTTACACGAAATCGGATGAAATTTTTTTTAAATGAAAGCCCACTTGATGTGTCATCATAAAATCAGAGGCGGGTTAAAAAATTTTGATGATTATAGATTTTTTAGACCATATTAAATTTTCTTGTTATAAAAAAAGCATCACCGATTTTTTTAAACACTGGTACAATGAAACGATTTTCCGTGATTTTTTTTTCAGTAATACCAACGCGCATTGCCTAAATATGTTATAAAAAATTGTGAAACTTTTCTTTTATCGCGAATTAATCGTGATTTTAGGTACTTAGATATTTTTTTTTTAATCGTTTGGTCATTAAAGGGTTAAATTTATATCATATATTTTAGAAGAAATGATATATCCTGGCATGTTTTAATAACGCATGCAACAAATGTGTAGACAAAAAAACATTCAAAATATTTTTAAGATTTTTTAAAACCGCTAAATCTTAAAACCGCTATAACTTTTGACCCCCTTGCGCGATTTAATTGACGCGAACGAATTTCTTATTCTTAAATAGCTTCTAATATTTATGCCAACTTTCATCGATGTGCCATCAAAACAAAAATCACATCTTTTTTACCTCAAAATTTAAGTCTTAGCCGGAACTCCTCATATTTTTCTATTGAAAAATTCGCACAAACTTAAAGCTTTTTCCTTAAAAAAATACTTGTATTCTGACAAGGGAAGTATTTCAACAATTATGAACCGATTGGCCTGAAACTTAAAATATGGTAAATGGGGTTGTCGACTTAAATTTAATAAATATTATTTCGAATTCATATGGATATCGTAAATCTATTTCTTCACATAAATGCCCCCAAAATTTACAAATTTTCATGAAAAAATATTTAACGAAGCCGAATATTTAAAAGTTTATGCTACCGTTGGTTAGACATTAAAAAACCCTTCTTCTCATATGGAAACAATCAAATAGTTTCTTCGAAAGATGTGGCTGAAAAATCCAAAAAACTATTTTTTGCCAAACTCAGTTTTTAAACCCCCAAATCCCCCATATGGCCGATAAGCCGAGACACCCCGACCTAAGAATTGTCTCTTTTATATTTATTTTAAGTTTTATCCGGTTCATAAGGATTGAGATACTTCCATTGTGTGACATTTTTTCTGCGGAAAAAGTCTGAAATTCCGAAACTTGTAGGTGTAGGAACCATAACATTTTCTAAAGAGATCTATTTGACGTTTTTCCCATAAGTAGAAAAATTATCTTATGCTAAGGCATTTTTCATGTAGAAAAATTCTCAGATTCCGAATATTTTTTTCTAAGAAGTCTTTGATTCTGATACATTTTTTCTAAAGAAAAAGTCGCAGATAATTATACATATATTATATAATTCAAATTTTTCTTGAGGCAAATTCTCAGATTTTTGCTGTAGAAAAATTCACATACTTTTCGTATGGAAAAAGTATCTTTTTCTGAATAATATTTTTTATGTATTGAATCATTTTTTTTTTACGATTTTCTCAAATTTTTCTTGAAGAAAATTTTAGGAATTTTCCTATAGACAAAATCCGATAGAAAAATTCTCAAACTTTTCCTATAGAAAGATTCATGAGTTTTTCTTACAGAAAAAAGTTCCCAGACATTTCCTTCAGAGAAATTATTTTTTTCATTTGGAAAATTATAAAATTCCTTGAAATTGTTTATAGAAAAAATGTTGTGCACATCATGATTCGTGGGCATTTTTTTAGAAAAAAAAAATCTCAGATCATTTTCTAATCTTTTTCTCTTTTCCGCCTCTTCACTCCTTCTTAGATTTAGCTGGAGAAACATTCTTAGATTTTCCTAAAGCACAATTTTCCGAATTTTTCTATAGAAAAATTTCTATGAAAAAAAAATTAAAAATGATGTGTCGCCAGACATATTTTTTTTATTTTTTTAATTTCCCAAGATCCAAAACTTTGATCGCCTGCCGCCATGGGTTAATTTAATCGGATCGTCCTTAAATTTTTACCACATAAGTTTTAAGCATAGGAAAATAATAATTTGACCTGGCGTTCAAAAGCGGAAGAAAAATATTGTTGCCATACAAAAAATTATCAGTCCTATGGATATATGGTGTTTCAAGTACGTATATGGGCAAAATCGGACCAGGCGAAAAAATTTTCTTCTTGAAGAACTTAAACCACCACAGAAGAACACAATTTTTTACAGGTTTTTTGGTTGAAATATTTTGTTCAATAAATGAAACATTTTTATGCAATTTAAAATCCTTTGAGCTTTTTTTCTCAACCGCCAAATCTCCCCCCCCCCCAAACAAAAAAAAAGGAACGTCCCTTTAAAATTTTTTGTTAGGAGGGTATTAAAGACACTATTTGACACTCTCACTTATTTTTCTTAATTTTTTCTTGAAAATATTTTTTTGCAATAAAAAAAATTTTAGTTTTTATTAAATATTCGTTTACATAAGTTTTACTTTTTTTTATAAATTTTTACAGAAATTTCCGTTTTTTCAAATAGTTGTCTTTTATAGTTGTCTTTTACCCAGTCGGCAAAAAAAATCCTACCTGACATACTGCGGATTCTCTTTTTTAATAAAATGGCTGACATCTTCATACAATTTATCTAAATGTCCCCAATGATATATCAGCTGTTGATTAACGGCTGTTTTAACAAACTGTTGGTGGCCACCGATACTGGTGGGCACTGCTGACCAACTGCTGTCATGTCATTGGGGACATTTGGAAAAATTGTATGAAGAAGTCACTGATTTCATAAAGGCAGAGTCAGGAATTTGTCAGCGGTGGTTTTATTTTGCCAACTGGGTAGTGTCAATATTGACACAAAAAAATATTGGACCTGTGGGGATCGCTTGTTGACTTGAAATTTAGAAAGTTCTGAACAAAGTGAAAACATTTTTTTTAATTTTTTTAGCTTAAATTACACCGCTCAACAAATCGTAGGAAGTTTTATATAAAATTTTAAAAGATTTTGACTCGCTGATTCCAAATCTGTGTTCCAAATTGTTCCATCACGTCTAGAATTTTAATTATTCGCGGTTGAAAATCTGATAGAAGGCATAAGAGTATAATTGAACTATGATCTCAAATATATGATTAAAAAAAATTGAAGTTGTTGCACTATCATTGGCCAAACATGTATTTAAAAAAAAACACTGTGAAAAAAAAAAATAGAAAAAGCACCATTTTTAAAAGGCTCTAAAACAATACCAGATGATCAATCTTTACTGTGATGAGCTCAAAATTTAGGCAAAAGATCATTCTTTCTTATAGACTTGTAAACCTATTAATGATATCTTCCGGTTTATACGAAGAATAACACAGAAGACTTAAATTTGTAAAATATTTTTTTTTTTTTTAGTTTTTTTTTGAAAACAAAAATGATACCTTACCTTTTTAACAAAAATGATAATTTTTACAGTATCATTTTAAAACGCAAGTGTAACCCAACCAAACGCAATAATTAGAAAACAATTGTTTTCTATGTTGGAGACCATAGACAAATTATACTTTTGCGCTTTATACCAGATTTGTATTCTACTAAATGGCTGCTGTGCAGGCTTTCAAATAATGCAAAAATCGTAAATTTTCGCATTTCAACCGTGAATTACTAAAAATCAGGACAGATTTGGAATCAGGAGATCGAAGTCTACTAAAATTTATCACCAGAATACAAACCGGAAAATGAGTGTTGAGCGGGGTTATTTGTATTATGGTGAATTTTTTTTTTGATCCTAAAATGCAACTATTTCAACCCAAAAGATTTTAAAATTCTAAAAAAGGAAACTTTTTTCCACCCTAGTGTACATTGTATAGGGTACTTCCTTTATTTTTGAATTTTTTTAATATTTTCATTTAAAATTATTTTCCCTGTTGTCTTAACCTCACTATAAATTGTTTGTCCATTGTAAATTTAAGCAGGTACTTGACTAAGGACATTGTTTATTGTAGTTTGTGATAATTAAAATCATAAAATATTTTATGAAAACACTTTTATTGTATACCAAAGTAAGTATTTGCTAGGGAAAATACACAATACAATAGTACAACTCTACAAAATGATATCTCATTACAAACACAAAGGACAATTTAATTTATTTATTTTTAAGTTTTTTTTTTTTTGGTTTTTGCTGACTTTATATTCTCATTTGGTGCTTATTATTTTGCTTAATAAATGAAAAAACATAAAGAAAATTTACAAAAAAAAAAAAAACACAAATAAGATGCAAAGAAACATAGCGATACAAACAAAATGAAAACGACAGAAAAATATGATAAACAAAAAAAAAAAAACCTTGGAATTACAAAGATAATAATCGCTGAAATGTAATTTCTGCAGGTATTATTACAATTTTTTTTTTGTTGCTATTGCTGTTGATGTTGCTGACTGAACAAATAACCAATGACAAAAAAATATAACAAAATATTCTATGAACAACTGTTGTTAGCAAAAAGCAACTAACTATCAGAGTCAGCAGGAAGAGCAAATGAGGAGACTGTATTTTTTTTTGCTAATGGAGGGAAGTAAATGAGTGTGTTTGAGAAGTGGTAATCTAGCAGGACAATCTTTTGATTAACATTTTTATATTGTGTGTTGTCATACCACCACCTATACTACCAAAACATCTACTTATACATATAAACAAATACAAAAACACAATATGTATTTTTAGATATACAGTATGACACATATCCCTTGATACACTAATATTTGAATTTTGGTCCAGGAATTATATTTCGGGTAGTAACAAACATGAGCACAAATTCATTATAACCTTAATACTGAGTGGTGTGCACTCGAAAAAAATCTTTGTGAAATTGCTAGGAAAAGTCTCGTTTTTCCATTTTACCAATATTTGACAGTTTTCCTTGTTTTTGAACAAACAAATTTGGATCGAAATTTATATATTTTTTTTGTTATTTAACAATTTTTTTTTGTAATTTTACAAATTTCAAATATAATTTTACAAAAAAAAAAATCTAGTAAAATCACGAGGATTTCTTGTAATTTTAATTGCGCAAAAAAAACTGTAAATATACAAATTTATTGGTAAAAATCTTGTAAAATTACAAAATTATTGGTAAAAGGCTATTAAAATTACTAAGAAATTTTGTCAAATAGGACGTAGCAAAGAAAAAAAAGCTACAAGTTTTTCTTGTAATTTTACAAGGTTTTTTTTTTTTGAGCGTGGGGTAAAATAATGCCACACCGTCTGATATGCTCCTATCAGAGCCCGGTGAAAAATGTTCATATATGCACATTAGAGCCGATATTTTTTTTTAAATTTTGATTTTCCCAAGCGTGTGAAAAATGTTTATTCTCCTATGCCCAAAACTTATGTAGTACAAATTTGAGGCCAATCAGATTAAATAAAACCATAACGCCCGCCAGTCAAATTAAAAAATAAAAAAAACTATGTATCGAATATAAAAACATTTTTAAAATCTGTTCAACGATTTTCGAAAGATCGTTTTTTGAAATTTGCAAATGATGGCGGTTTTCTCTAGAGTCAAGAAATTAAAAAAAAATTAATTTCAAATCATTTTTCTTGACCCTGTCGTAGAGCTTTTGACACATTTTGAATTAAAATGAATGTGATCTAAATTCGATCAATTTAACCAAATTTTGGTATTTTAGAAAATGCTCACTGAAAACTTTAAACATTGATCGAAGGTCGCCATCAAATAAAATCGTGCGATTTATCGCAAATTAAGTTTAAAGCCTGTATCAAGTTCAATGAAATAGTCAGTCGAAAAAAATTTTCAGATTTTTTTTGTTTTTAATTTCTTGAAGTTGAACAAGCAAAAAAGTTAAATTTGGCCTTGCCGAATGAAGATACCCTACACAATCTAGAAAAAGATTTTTTGCGAAAAAAAATTCTTTAAAAAAAAAAAAAAAATCGCGGAAAAAATTTGTTGGTGAAAAAAATTCCGCGAACTTTTTTTTCAAAAATAGGTGTTGTAAAATTTCAACTCTGTGTCCAATTCTATTCACATATGACAACTAGCAGCCAATTTAAAGCATTTTGTAGTTTTAGGTTATGTAGAATGTACTAAAATGTTCGAGTTGTTATTACCTTTTCGTTCATAACTTCTGAACCGCTGAACCGATTTCGCTCAAATGCGCTCAAACAAGTAAATGTTCTAACAATAAGTCTCAGTCATATAAATTTGGCCGTGATCACCATTTCCACAGACGGACAGACGGACAGACAGCCTGACATCGCTAGAATGTCTTAGAATCGATCACTGATCAATATTATATATACTTTATGGGGTCTCAGACCGATATTTCAATGAGTTACAAACGAAATGACAAACTTAAATATGAGGCATTCTACACCATAATGTCCCGCTACAGAAAAACATGTGTCCCGTAAATTTCTGAATAGGTTGTTTGGATAGCCCTATATGAAACTAAGAAAATTGCGTTTTTGGTTTTTCAAATTTGCAAAAACGGGCTTAGGAGGCGTGGGCAAATTTTGGAAAAATTGTAAAATTTGTGACGAGTTGCCTTGATTAAATATTTATCACATTAAAATGTAATGCACCACAATCTCAAAAATTTACATTCTTATATAGTTTTGTATGGGCTATCGACTAAATTTTTTTTTTTTGGAAAATTTTCAGAACCCCTTCTGAAATTTTCCATTTTTTAAAAAAGTCAATTTGTCAAAAATCCGGCCTCTTTTTTTTAAATTTTTTTTTTTAAAGTTTAGATGTTTGTCCATCCACACAAAAAAAAATCAGAAACATGTTCGTCGTTTTTTTCGAGAAAATCGAATTTGAATTTTAAATTTCATAACAGTTTTGTAATTTGCTTGTATTTTTTTGTTATAACGTTGCGAATGAGTATTATCAATTGCATAAATATTACTCATACGATCTGTTGAAACAAGAAAATACAAGCAAATTACAAAATTGTTATGAAATTTAAAATTCAAATGCGATTTTCTTGAAAAAAAAAAAGACGAACGTGTTTCTGATTTTTTTTTGTGTGGATGGACAAACATCTAAACTTAAAAAAAAAATAAAAAAAAAAAAAATGGCCGGATTTTTGACAAATTTACTATTTTAAAAAATGAATAATTTCAGAACGGGTTCTGAGAATTTTCGAAAATAAAATTTTTTTCGATAGCCCATACAAAACTATATAAGAATGTAAATTTTTGAGATTTTGGTGCATTCCGTTTTAATGAGATAAATATTTAATCAAGGCAACTTGCCACAAATTTTGCCATTTTTCCAATATTTGACCACGCCTCCTAAGCCCAGTTTTTGAAAAATTTAAAAACCAAAAACGCAATTTTCTAAGTTCCATATTGGGCTATCCATACAACCTATTCAGAAGTTTACGGTACACATGTTTTTTTTCGCTGGACATTTGGTGTAGAATGCCTCAAGTAGCCTCTATCACTAAGTGGAGGGTATAAAAACAGTAATTTTTGAAAATTTTTTGACGAATTTTAAATGGTGATAAAAATTCAAAATTTAGGTGGAAATTTTCAAAGAAATACAAAACTTTGATCGAAGGGCGCCACAGGGGAAAATGATGAAATTTAGCTGAAATTAAGTTTCAAAAATGAAAAATTGTCTTAAGATCAATGAAAAAGTCAAGGGAAAGAAGTTTTTAACTTTTTATACCCTCCAACCACAGTATGGGGGTATACGCACTTTGTCATTCCGTTTGTAACGTATCGAAATATAGGTCGGGGACCCCATAAAGTCTTTCCGTCTGTAAAGTAAATTTCGGCAATTGGTTTTCGCGAATTTACGAGATAAAAAACTCGATAACTTTCGAAATACAATAATGAGACTACTAAAACCTGGCATGTACCGTTGAATTCCAGTATTGAATTTCAGCTCAATTGGTGTAGTGGTTCAAAAGTTATAAGCAAAACCCTGAATTTGAGATTGGTTTCATCTTAAATGCTACAAGTTTGAAAAGCATCGGTGGTAACTTTACAATGTTTTTTAAACTTGTTTAGTTTTGAAGCAATGCTTTTTAAACTTGTTTAGTTTTAAAAGCATTGGAAATTTAAAAATTACACTCGAAAAAAATTTTACATTCAAAAAAAATTTTACACTCAAAAAAAATTATTTTTTTTTTACAAAAATTACAATATTTTGTGTACATAAGTACGTGCATTCACTCAGAAATATTTTTGCAGTAAAAAAAACGTTACATTTGAATAAAGTTTAACACTCAAAAAAAAATAGTAATTTTTCTTTTTTTTTAAATTACAAAAAAGAGTTTTTTACTCAAAATAAAATATTTCTAATCAAAGTTGTTCATTTTTTTCACGTTAAAAAATGTACTATCCTTTAAAAAAGGCATTGTGGAGAGTATTCATAGATTCGGCAAAGTCGAATTTAACTTTCCTACTTGTTTTTTTTTTATTTCATAAACGTGTTATTGGAACGACAGCCTGACCTTGTTTTGGGGAGTTAAGACACATTAAAAACAGAAGTCAATTGGTTCTTAACCTCAATTTTTTAACCGTATGTTTTAATCGAGGCATCAGTGTATAAAGAGACGACATCGAATGAAAAGTCAAGCCTGAAAATGAGCTTTTATGATTACGACTTGCCATGGCCGTATAATTATACCCTCCAACTACAGTATGGGGGTATACTCACTTTGTCATTCCGTGTGTAACGCATCGAAATATCGGTCGGGGACCCCATAAAGTATATATATTATTGATCAGTGATCGATTCTAAGACATTCTAGCGATGTCCGTCCGTCCGTCTGTAGTTAACACGATGCAGTCCAAAATAAAAGAGCTAGGAACCTCAAGTTTGGCACAAATATGTCTTATATTCCTAGGCAGGTTAAGTTCGGAAATTGGCCAAATCGGACAAGGGGAAAAAAGTTCCCCCTTGAAGAACTAAACCAACCTCTAAAAAATACACGTTTTTACATGTTTTTTTGTATTTTTGTTAAATAAATGAAACATTTGGTATATTTATCGCGATGGGAAGGATTTCTCAACGTGCCCCACTGATCCTATCAACTCCCCCCCCCCCCCCCCCAAAAAAAAACGCCCCTGTCAATTTTTTTTTTTTTTTGTTTACATTTTGGAGGGCATAAAAGATTCGGCACAGCCGAATTTAACACTCTCACTTGTTTTTTTTTTAATTTTTTCCTTTCATACTGTTGTTTGTTATTTGTTGGTGATATTAGATGTTCCTGTTTTACTGTTTAACTCGATATTATAGCAAACGTACAAAATAAGCAGGCAGGTATATTTTCATTATGTTTTGTTTTCAAATTGCTAATATTAGCATGTTTAAGAGTTAACCCACAACCCACTTTTTTTAATATGTACTGGATTTTCTTTTTTTTTTAATTTTACATAGATTCTGAACAAATTCAGTATTTTGTTGTTTTTGTTGAAAACCAAGAGCTTAATTAATGTTGATAATCTTTGCCCTACATAAGAGATGCAGGTTAGTTTATTGTAGCCAAAGGGAAATTAAGATTTTAATTTGAAGATCAATTAATTGGAGTTTTTTTCTATGTTTAATATGAAATATGCAATTTTTGGTTATTTCAGTTAAACATTTTTGGATCAGTAAAATATTTTCGAACAAAATACTTCCGGTGTAACAGTTTCAGGTTTCGCAATGCTTATGATCAACATTTTGAGTGATCATAAAACCGGCATTCTTTAATGAAAACATTTTTTTTTTTATTTTCAAAGTCCAGCAAAATTTTTATATTATTTGGCACGAAGTTTGTGTGGCTCAAATTTAAGGCCAATCCGATTAACCTCTGGCGCCTGATGATAAAAGTTTTAAATCTCGCTTACATTAACTATTTTTGAGGCGCTGAACATAAATATCAAAAAAAAATAATAGATAGTTTTGAAATATTGCTGAGAGATATATCTCTTTGAAATTTGAAAAAAAAAAAAAAAAATCTAAAAATTTCTTCGCCTGGACCTTTTCATACAATTAAAAACAAAAGTTTATCTAAACTTAGTTTAAGCCAAATCAGATCATTTTAACCCGTGGTGATATTAGATTTTTTAGAAAATATCCACAAAAAATTTGGATTATTGAAAAAATTTTAGAAAACTATGTCTTACAAGGAACGTCTTTTAGAGGGCACCCAACGATTGTCCTGAAACTTAAATATTGTAATGGGTGCAGAAAATAAGAGTTGCCTGTTTTGTTTACTTGCCCAATCTCAAATTAAAAAAAAAAAAAATTGCCACCTTATGAAAATATAAGGGCTTCCCGGAAAATTCGAATGAAATCAGAACTAACAGGAATTTCGTCAAACGCAAAAATACTGGTCAGCTTAATTTTAATAGAGATTATTATATATGATTTTGGCGGCAGTACATATATACGTCTTCATATAAACTAGCCGAACGTTTTTACATTTCTGACAATAACGTACCTAATGCCGACTTCGGCACGACCGATATACCATTGAATAGGCCTTCAAAAAACCTTTCGAAGGTTTCGAAGAATATTTACGAAGAAATGTGAAAAATCCCCAAAAAACTAAAAAAATCCCCCTTCTCTTTGTCGCTAAATGTTAGATTGGACAGCTACCGCTAAATGTGACATTGGGCAGGTTACACTTTCGAGATATCGCCATTTGAAGTGTTGAAAAATTAACAAAATATTGAGGTT
This sequence comes from Pegoplata infirma, assembly GCA_963921195.1. Classification (NCBI taxonomy): domain Eukaryota; kingdom Metazoa; phylum Arthropoda; class Insecta; order Diptera; family Anthomyiidae; genus Pegoplata; species Pegoplata infirma. The sequence continues at coordinate 20,179,621 of OY992537.1, read as the reverse complement.
TTTTCGTTCAAGAAATAAAAAAACATAACAACTTTGGTTTAAACTAATTTCAGCCAAATAATATCACTTTTAACCGAAGTGCCCTTTGCACAAAATTTGGAATTTTTAAAAAAATTTCCAAAACGTAAAAAAAACACAATTTTTTTAAATTTTATTAAAAAATGGCGGGATTTTTCGTGCGTTCGACTTTTTTTTTATCAAAAATAATATTTTTCCTTCGACAAACTTTTATTTATATTTAATTTGAGGCAAATTCGATCATTTCAATCCGTAGCGCCGTTCAATCAAAGTTTTTGTTTTCGGCAAATTTCCACCAAAAATTTAAAATTTTTATCAAACGACGCCACGTTATCGAAACGCTCGGATGTATCTCAAATTAAAGGGAAAAAAAAATATTTTAGATTTTTTTCAAAATTTTATTTTTTCAAAAATTCAAAAATCCATAACTTTGATCTGCGTACGCCACGGGTTAATTTAATCCGTTTTGCCTTAAAAATGTACCACATAGTTTTAAAGGCTAGAAGAAAAAAATTCTCGGACAATCAAAAACGAAAAAAAATGATGTCATACAAAAAATGACGGTCTAATGAGCTGTTCAGTATCATACTGTACGTATGAGTAATATTTTATGAAACATGATCATACAATATGCATCAACAGAGTGACATTAGGAGGGGCGGTCGGCGAGAGGCATTGTGGGCACATTTTAACTACTTCCGACACAAAAATAGTTAAGTTGTTTAAACAAATGTACTAAAACCCGTAAAAATTGATTTTTTTAGAGGCAGGTTTAGTTTCTCAATGAGGAACTTTTTTGCCCCTGATCCGATTTTTGCCATTTCCAAACTTAACCAGCCTATGGCCGTAAGATATATTCGTGACGCGGATTAATATTATACATACTATCTGCAGGGTTGTCAGATTTTTTTTACGCTCATCGCCAAATCGGATGTAAAAATCGCCAGAAATCGACAAAATTCAAATTTTTTCAGTTTTTGTTAAAAATAATAATTATTTTTATTTAAAAAAAATATATCGAGGGCCTATATTCAAAACCCTCTATCTTCCATTTTCACGAAAATGACTTTTTGATGGCAAAATATTCAGAAAAACGGCCCTCGTCTATGGTGTAAAATTCAGAACAAAAATATTTTTTTTTGCTATTTTATTTGCATTTTTGGTTTTCTCTATCTCTTACACAATTAATTTTTCTGAATGCAAAACCCTCTATCTTTTCAAATAATTAATTTACAAATATTTGTTTTGAATAATTTTATCATGCATTACATGTTTTCATACTAATTTTTGCATGCTGCACATGAATTTATCAACAAAATTCCAGAACCACGATTTTGGTCCACTGATGCTAATTTTTTCTGAAAATTCTTGTTTGACTTTTTTAAAAAATATGTCTCAAACTTTGGATGTCTTGTGTACATTGTGAAACAAAAATTTTTATCTTAAAAATCCCGATGCTGATCAGCATCTGTGGACCAAAATCCCGTTTTTATTTTTTTTACTATTTCTTACATAACATACTCAACAGTTTGTCAACTTTTGAGACGAATTCGGTAAAAAAAATAATTTTGTCTTAACAATCCGCACCTGTGGACCAAAAGCGCGATTTCGAAATTATTTATAAGCCGTTATCATTAATAAATTACGTTAAAAATTAACCGATGTCATAAATGAAATCATAATAATTCATTTTTATTTAAATGCAAAACCCTCTATCTGATCATTTTCATTCCTGTACTTAATATTTTTGAGAAACAAAACCCTCTATCTATCCTCTAAAATCCCCAATAGTGCAAAATTTCAAAAACTAATTATATGTCAGATTCAGTAGTTGATTTAAAAAAATATTGTAGAATATCGAATTTTAATTACTCTAACAATTCGCGAAATAAACAGTTTTTTGGCTCTCCTGAAAAGTTGTGTTTTTTTAGATAGAGGGTTTTGAATATAGGCCCTCGATATTTTGTTTTCTTAATAATAGCCCAAAAACAATAATATTCAAAAATCGCCAAAAACCTAGAAAAATACATAAAAATCGCCAAAAGTTATTTTTTTTTAGTTTGTGTAATTTTTACTTCAATTGGTAATTTATAAAATACTCCATATAAAAATTTGCTAATTATTTCTAAAATCTGTCTATAGGCAATAAATTTCATTCAAATTTCATTTATTCTTGTTTTCTGTACTAATGCAAAAAACCCAAGCGATCCATAATAATCGGTCTTGAATTTTTCTTACTCGCTATTTTGACTCAACAACAGTTTACAACAGTGTAAAATTTAATAAAAAAAGGATTAATTATTTTTTTTTTATGATTCGGAAATTTCATGTGGCCACGAGATCCTATAATTAGCTCCCCTGGACACTTGAAATTTCCCAAATTGTTTTTTTTTTTTTTTGTTTAAATTCATAAAGAGCCGCATTGACGAGCAGTCTTGTAGAAAGCCTGTCAAAAACGTTAAACAAATTTTACTGTCTAAGCGCAGCAAAAGTAAATAAAATTTGATAATTTGACATACGGATGGCTCTACTCATCTTTAGAAATTATTAAAAAAATTATTTTACTAAATCGCCTTTCATATTATAAATCGCCAAAACTCGTCGCCAAACACATTTCAAAATCGCCACGTTTGGCGAGAAATCGCCATTTCTGACAGCCCTGACTATCTGGAGTTCTCGACCGATATTTCGATGCGTTGCACACAATATTACTTTTGAGATTTTTTTGAAACTAGAAGTGGCGACATCACGAAAATTAAGCCAGATAGAGCAAAACGGAGCGCATTTTTTAGTTCTTTAAATCTGCATAGTATCGCTGGCCCTCTTCACATTTGTGGACCCCTATGGGTCCTTACTTTGAATCTTAAAGAGTTAGCATATCTGAAAATATAAAAATGCACATTAAGGTTATAAGTGTTTTGCATTTTTTGTAAATATCTTTATATTATTATTATTATTCAAGGGGTGATCTAGCCCTAACGGCCGGCACTGCGACCCTTATGGGTCTTTTGTGCCAAGATCCATTAATCTAATTCAAACTCTGTTCAATGTTCCTAATGAACATTATAACAGAGGATGGAGAAGCTAGCTTTATATCCGCAGAATTAAGCAATTCTTTGTCTAAAAACCGTTTTCTGATCCTACATATTGCGACGCACTCACATAATATGTGTTGCGTTGTTTCTACTTCCTCAAGACAAAGTCGACACAAAGACGATGCACAAAGGTTTAAATTATGCAAGTGATAATTTACCTTATAATGCCCGGTGAGAAAACCTGTCAGTAACCTAATGTCACCTTTGGTGTGATTAAGTATACTTCCATATGATAATGGCGCGATTAGTGCTTTGGATTGGCGTAGACCTCCTGAATTTTCCCACAAGTTTAAGAAGTCGGTTCTTTCCAAACCCTTAATCATGTTCGAGAAGGTGGACCAGTTTACCCCACAATAGGGTTCGGGTCCGGTCATAGGAGTAGCGGAGGCATTTCTAGCAAGCTCATCCGCTATCTCATTACCCTCAAAACCTCTATGACCAGGGATCCAAAATAGAGTAATTTTGTTTCTCCCGGCCAGCTGTTGAAGGGTATCAAAACATTCCAGTGTCAATTTGGATTTAAATTCCCAAGAAGACAACGCCTGAAGTGCTGCCTGGCTATCAGAGAAGATTGAAATATGAGTACCCTTCATACCCTTTGCAATATTAACTCTAGCGCATATTGCAATAGCCTGAATTTCAGCCTGAAAAACTGTAGGCCACCTACCCATTGGTTCGGAGATCCGCGTGTTTGGACCGTAGACACCAGCGCCCACTCCAGAGGACATTTTGGATCCGTCAGTATACCAGTTTAGGCTTCTAGTATCCACATATGGACCACCTTCATCCCACTCTGGTCTACTCGGTATCACGATCTCAAATTTCCTTCCAAAGCGAAGCACAGTGTTTATTCTATCCGTCGGCATATCTAGATTTTCCCTAATTCCTATTGAAGAAAGAATATTGGAGTGGCCGTTCGAGTTGCGAGGGTCAGAGTAATCGATATTCATTCTACGCGCAGCCATAGCTGCCGTAGATCTAATAAAGATGTCGAGAGGTGTGAGACCCAAGATGGCTTCTTGGGCCAAAGTTGGGCAGGTTTTCATAGCACCCGTGATTAGAGTACAAGCCAGACGCTGTACCTTGCCTAGCCTTACGGTGGCATCCCTCTGCATAGTCTTCGGCCACCATACTACTGCAGCGTACGTCATGATCGGTCTTACAATCATCTTGTAGATCCACATGACCATTTTGGGGCTCAATCCCCAGGTCCTACCAACAATCCTATTCGCTGCCCATAATGCCGCAATAGCCTTTTTGATAGTGCCGTCTAAATGTGAATTCCAAGTAAGTTTCGTATCTAAGATAACTCCTAAATATTTAACCTCCTTAGAGAGTTGGATAATAGTATTCCCTACGGAAATTATACCTAAATTGAGATTTCTTCTCCTAGTAAACGGGACTATAATAGTCTTGTTAGGGTTAATGGAAAGACCCTGTTCAGTGCACCAGCCCATTATCAAACGTAGAGCGTTGCACATAATATCCGAGATGATATTGTCGAATTTACCAGTTACTATAACTACTAAATCGTCCGCGTAACCGATTGCTTGATAACCCATATTATCTAGCCTCTGAAGCAAGTCATCTATCACCAGGGACCATAGTAGTGGAGATAGGACGCCGCCCTGAGGACAGCCTTTAACGGCATTCACTGTGACTCGAGTGCAACCCATAGATGCGGTTATTTCCCTGCTCTCTAGCATGTTCTTAATCCATCTACATGTACCCTGATCTACACCTCTACACCGAAGTGCAGATTCAATGGAGTCATAACCAGTATTATCAAAGGCTCCCTCAATATCCAAAAAGGCACAAAGAGCTATTTCCTTGTCCTTATGGGCTTTTTCTATAACTGTCACCAGATGATGTAAAGCCGAATCAGTAGATTTGCCTTTTGCATATGCATACTGATTCCTGTGTAAAGGATATTGGTCCAAGTACGTAGATCTTAAGTGAAGATCCAGTAATCTTTCCATAGTCTTCAGTAGGAAGGATGTAAGACTTATGGGTCTATACGATTTTGGCAATTCAGCCGGTCTATTTCCAGCCTTAGGTATAAATACAACATTTACCTTCCTCCAAAGAGAAGGGATGTGTCCAAATATAAAGCTAGATCTAAAAACAGATACTAATGTATCCAAAAGAAAGTCTAACCCATTCTGCAAAAGAGCGGGGAAGATTTCGTCCCCCCCAGGGGACTTAAACGGATCAAAGGACTTAATGGCCCATCTAACCTTATCCGGGTCGAAGATGACGCCTGAAAGATTAGATGTTCTCCTACAAAATCTTATGGGGTCGTATTATTTCCTGAAGGATCACAAATGATCGAATCAGGAAAGTGAATTTGTAATAACAACTCCAAAGTCTCCTTTCGGTCCTTGGTATAGATACCGTTATTTCCCCTTAAGAGACCCATCTCGTTGGTAGAGGATTTCACTAACGAAATATATTTGTATATATCTTACCTCCCAAGATTAAATCGTCGTTTGGGGCATGGAAAAATATTAAGAATTGCGTTTTTAGATTTTTGCAATCGCATTGAAGTTTTAACAACACTAACAATAAGTTAAAAAAAAAAACATTTTTTGTTAATTAAGGCATGCAAATTTCAATGGTGAAGACAGTTTTTGAATCAGTGGAAATGAAAAAAGATGTTATTAAAAAATATTTTTTTAATGCATTTTAGAAGTCGCCTTCCGTGTGTGAGGTTTTTTTCTATAGAAAAAAATGTCTCAGAATCTGAGAATTTTTTTATAGAAAAAAATTCTCGGAATCTGAGAATTTATCTATAGAAAAAATGTCTCAGAATCTGAGAATTTTTCTATAGAAAACATGTCTCGGAATCTGAGAATTTGTCTATAGAAAAATGTCGCAGAATCTAAAAATTTTTCTATAGGAAAAATGTCTATAGAAAAAATGTCTCTGAATCTGAGAATTTTTTTATAGAAAAAATGTCTCAGAATCTGAGAATTTTTGTGAAGAGAAAATATCTCAGAATCTGAGAATTTCTTTACACAAAAAGTGTCACAGAATCTAAAAATTTTTCTACAGAAACATCTCTCAGTATCTAAGAATTTTTCTATAGAAAAAATTATCCCATAACATAGACCCTTGGAAGATTACTGTTTGTTAGTTTTTTTTTCGAACACTGGTTCTGTATCATACTGTACGTATGAGTAATATTTAATTAAAATGTTGCGTATACGCACTGTTGCCAGCTTTGACGATTTCTCTGCATTTTGACGATTTTTACTTACCAAAATAGCAAAATGATGATACATATGACGATTTTTGCCAAAAAAAAATTACGATTTTTTAAAATAACAAAAAACCTGACAATTTTGTCTACTTTTTAAACATTTTTTAAAAGTACTATAGTATTCAATGAATATTTTTTTGCTTATTCTTATTATTAAATTGTTATTATTTAAAAAAAAATATCCACCAATATTTTTGTACAAAAAGGGACAAACAAAACAGTTGAGAGTGTTACATTCTCTTTTTCCTACCAAAATGTAAAAAATTGATAGGGAGCTTTTTGGCGAAGGAGCTTTCTTTTCGTGTAAATGTTTACAAATTGATTTATTATGATATTTATGCAATTTTATCATTATTTTTTTATAAAAGTGTCCACAAAAAAGGGTGGACAGAAAAAAATACATTTTCCAATTAACTTGACCTAACTGCATGACCTTTTCTTTCATAAAAATAATTTATATGATAAAAAATATAACAAAAAATGTAAAAAAAAAATTCAGAGCCTGATTTTGTCAATTTTCGAACTGAATCATCCAATGGCCATAAGATTATTTGTGCCAAGCTGCATGGATTTAGCTCTTTTGGAATTGGACTGCATCATGTCTTCAACAGATTTCCGTCTGTCTTCAACAGACGGAAATTGCTTGAATGTCTTAGAATAAATCTTTAATCAAGGATAAATATACCTTTTTATTTAGAAGATTTTTTAACGATTTTTACAAATGGGATGACGATTTTAACGATTTTTTTTTATAAAAATCGTATATTTTTGACGATTTTGTACCCAACAATTGAGAAATGATCATACATTTTAAATGTAATATAAAGGGCTGCGACTTTCATGCGAAAGAACAAGAAACTTCTTTAAAAACAAAACATGACACATAGTGTTAATGTCAAGATTTAAATTGCTACAAATCATTAAGCTTAGGATTTTTAAAAAATTAACGTAATTTATAAACAAACAAAAAATTGAAAAAAAGAAAACCTTCGGATATTAAAAAAAAAAAAACAGTTTTTTAAGTTAACAAAAAAAGTTTAAAACAATTTGTCAAAACACGCAAAATCTGCATAAAAGTGTGAGACATATAAAATATGCATTTAAAACCTTAATATGCAAATATATGAATTTTCCCCAGAAATATGCAAATATATGCAAAAATTAATCTATGCCTTATTAATGCAAATTTATTGATTCAAAAAGATAATTGGTCGATATCAATTTCAGACTTCGAAAAAATGCATTTATAATGCATTCTTAGGTAAGGTTACCTTCGATTCGTTATTGTCTTACCAAAACCGTAGACAACATTATTTTGCTCTAATATTGTAGCAATGTTGGTTATTTTAATGGACTTTTCTCATTTCAAATGCTAATTGTGTTTACAAGCCCAAAAAAGATCTTATTAACTTTAATAACAATTCTTGGCTGCTACAATAAAACTGAAAGAAAGAAAAATGTAGAACATAATAACAACAATTTTGGTAACCAAAGCAGTGGTATTAATTTTATTTCAAAGTTGTTAGCTTAATACGAAAGCATTTATTTATTTTTTCTCTTGTTTTTCTACAACCAAAAAACATATTAAGCTCAGTCGTAAATTCATTTAAACTTTACGTTTGATGTGCTTTATTAAACAAAATTACACAAAAATGTAAAAAAAGCGAAACAACATTATATACATTAGACTGGCATTTTTGTGCGATTTTGATCGCCCGGGTAGGGTAGAGTGTAAAAACAAAAAAAAAAAAAAAACGATTTAACCGGTTTTTTTTGCCAAAACCGAAATCGAAAACCGCTTTTTTAATTAAGCATTTTCGTATAAAACGAAAACCGGTTTTTGAAAATGACCGTTTTTTTTTAATTATTTAGTCAAATAATATAGTCAAGTTCTTGTGTTTTTTCCCCTTGTTGTGCAGTGATATAAACAGGTCCAGATTGCAGCTGATATCTATCTATAAGATTTGCTCAGATTTCAAAATTGGGGGAAAAAATTAAGATCTGATCAAATACAATAGTAAATAAGTTTATATGAGCATATCCAACCATGTAGGATTCGATCAGACTCTATAAAAAATCCGTCATCATGTAAAAAGATTTTATGTAACGAAAATTTAAATCTACCGACTTCTAAGTTCCCTTAAATTTAAATACCACCCTAATCTAACTTATTTTTTTTTATGCAAAGACATTAAGCAGAAAATTGTTGAATTAATGTTTATATTTTTCTACATATTTATATTAAGCAAAAGAAATTTTCTTTTAATTTAAGTAATAAGAGAAACAATTTATTTTGTAATTATATGTATGTATGACTAAGGCAACAAACATCAAAGCAATTTATATTTTTTAATCTAATTTTAATTTTTTACAAGACAAAAAATAAAAAAAAAATATTATGCATATAAATAAATAATAACCTTGAAACTGTTTTTCTACATATATTACGTTCTTATTTTTATTTATATAGGAAAATATATGACATGTTTTCATAAAATGAAAAATAAAAACCAAATTTCAAATGAATATTAATTAACCCTTATGTGTGTGGAAAAAAAAACACCTTCTATAGGGTGGATAGGTACCTGGGTACCTTCATGCAAATTGTATAAGAAATCTAATTTTTTGTCTTGTATTGTACAAAAAATCAATGGTTAATGATATAATATTAGAATTTTACTCTGGTTTTCCCCTTTTCATATATTTTTTAAAATCCTACAACCAAAAAACAAAAATTGTAATATCAGCAACTTTTTTGCTGGGAGTCAAATAATTTAGATTATCACACGTTAGTAAAGCAACTAATTAATTTTTTTCATGTGCCTCCATATAAAACGTATACAGGTACCCAGGTACCTATTCACCCTATTAAGGGTGTAAAAAGCTAATTGATATGCCACGCCTCCCCCAACTGATATTTTATATAAACACCTATGAAAATATAATAATAACAAAAAGTTAGGAGTTCTCATGAAATTGTAGAATTGTAGACTAAAATCTTATATAAAAAATTTCGATTTGAAAACGCAATAGGTACACAGGTACCTGTCCACACACATAAGGGTTAAGATAATGTAACATTATATGGTTACAATTTAAAGGAGATTCAGATGAATTTTAATTAAAATAATGCCAATTAACTACATGAATTCTATGTATCAGCTACTGCAATATTTAAAATATCCTGGAAACAGATTTTTAATACACTATGAGAGTATGAGGCATCAAATGTCCCGCGCTACAGAAAACCATGTGTGCCATTAATATCTGAATAGGTGGTGTAGATAGCCATATAAGGAACTAAGAAAATTGGGTTTTTGGGTATTAAATTTTTTAAAAACTGGGCAAGGGACCCAGCAAACACTAAGTAATGAGTACCCATTGCCAATTGGATTACCTGGTAATGAGTACTAATTACCCTATGCGTTACTTTATACCCCAAAAAAAAGGCCTTTCTTTTAACTTACATCGTAAATGATTTGCAATCTGAATTTTAAAAACCAGTTAAGTTTCATAAAAATATATAAAAAACAATTTTACTCTTAATTTATTTTCTCTCATTTAATAAGAGCAACTAAACAAACAATGCAGTCACCTTTTCAACTTTTTGTAAGCGAGCTAGGAATGGGCTTTTATTTTTTAGCATTTTCGTAAGCGAACAAAGAAGGCCTTGCCTCCAATGACATCGCCTTGTTAAAGTAATTAAGAATGAAATTGGGACGTAACTAGTTACTTATTTTCGTTATAAACCCCAAAGTTAATTACTTGGTAATGGAAGTTTTTGCTGGGGAGTAGTAGAAGTATGGGAAAAATGGTATAATTTTTGTCGAGTTCCCTTGATAAAATATTTATCAAATTATAACGGAATGCACCACAATTTAAAAAACGTACATTCGTGCATATTTTTTATGGGTAATCGATTAAAAAATTTTATTTTTAAAAATTTTTAGAATCTGTTCGGAAATTTTTTAAAAAAATCAATTATCTATAGTCCGACCACATTTTTTTTCTTTTAGTTTTTTGTTCAAAAGTTAACAAAAAAATTCAGTAGGATATTTTTAGTATATTTCGAGAAAATCGCATTTGAATAATGGATTTCATGAAAGTTCTGTGATTCTCTTGTACCCAGCAAAACTTTGGTAATGGGTAGTGATTATATAACACATTACCAGGTAATGTATATAACTTATTTGTAGCATTATTTTATGATGTCTTACCAAACATTTGTTCCACAACGTATTATTTTCAAGTGAAAAATAATGCATTACTAATAATTTGCTACGTAATGCATGATTATTGGAAAAAATATATTTCATATTTATTATTTCTAAACATTAAATCATGGATGACCTATATTTGGTTACATTATGTATTATTTGAAAGTTTAAAAAAATGTATTATTTATAATTGGATGCATAATGCATTACAATAACATAAAAAATAATTATTTTATAAAAAAATGCATAAGTTTGAACAAGAGATAGGCTCACGACAGGAAATTTCTAACGACACACACTCACGAGCATATTTTATCTACTTACACTCACTTACAATCACGTGAGTAAATTTAATACAAAATTACTTTTTCACTACTCGTAACCTATAAAATATCATATATTTTACACCTTACTCGTATTCTTCGTTATAAATTTATGACTTATTTTATACCTTACTGGTATTCTTTGTGATAATGTGGATGCATTACTTTAAGTCTCATCGCCTGTTAAAATCATCAATACTGCAATGTATAAAATAAGAGATCCTATAACTTATTTTATACCTTATTTGGTAATCTAAGTTTTGCTGGGTATTTTAATGTATCAACACCGCGTATGAGTAACGAATAATTGCAAAACCAACGAATTTTTTTTTACTCGTATGCGGTGTTGTAGTAACTTATGCAGAAATCTCCTGGAAAAGACAAAAATCAACAATTTAAAAATAGTTTTTATACTTTGAAGAACTGTTTAACTAATGCCCTTTTTATACCCTCCACTTAGTGATAGAGGGTGTATATAAGTTTGTCATTCCGTTTGTAACGCATCGAAATATCGATCTGGGACCCCATAAAGTATATATATTCATGATGCCCGATCGATTTTAAGACATTCTAGCGATGTCCGTCTGTCCGTCTGTCTGTCTGTGGAAAATGCTGTCGCGGACAAAATATTGCACAGAGATGACTGAAACATATTTATTGGAAGTTCTCCCGAGAAGTTTGGTATTGCATTTGAGCGATATCGGTTCAGCGGTTCAAAAGTTATGAACGAAAATGTAGCACACCTCAAAAATTTCGGTACATTCAACATAACCTAAAAATACAAAATGCTTTAATTCGGCTTCTGGTTGACATATGTAAAAACAATTGAACACGAAATGGTATTTAAACAGGTACGAACATATTTTTTGACATAAAAAAAAAAATCGCGGATTTTTTTTACCAAAATTTTTTTCGCGGAAATTTTTTTTTTTCAAAAAAAAAATTTTTTTTCAAAAAAATTTTTTTTTTTCAAAAGTAATTTCCTTTTAAATAAAGTTTTTTGCAATAATCTTTTTGAAATTGTGGAGGGTAGCACTACATTCGGCAAGGCCGAACTTAACTTTTTTACTTGTTCGTCTTCTAATTTATAAAAATACTGGAATGTGTAAAATTGAAAAAAAATGGATCAAAAATTTACGCCATGTAATGGAAGTCCTCAATTTAAGACAAAAAAGGTGATATTATAAATTTATGATAAGATAAATTTGTATTTTCTGTTAAAAATTTGTTATGTTCTCAAAAATTAGGATATTTGCTATAGAAACATTTCTTCAAACCTGAAAATTTTCCTATATAAAAAATTTCTGAGACTTTTTCTATAGAAAACATTATTCAAAATCTGAGATTTTTTGGAAAATTTTCAGAATCTGTGACTTATTTTATAGAAAAAATTTCTACAAATCTGAGACTTTTTCTATAGAAAAAATATCTAAAAATCTGAAACATTTTGTATAGAAAAAATATCTCATAGTATAAGACCTTTTCTATAGAAAAAAATTCTCCGAATCTGATACCTTTTCTATAAAAAAATTCTCAGAATCTGAGACTTTTTTTAAAAAAAATCTTATAATCTGATTTTTTTTTAAATCTCAGAATCTGAGACTTTTTCTATAGAAATAATTTCTCAGAAAACGATTTCAATAGAAAAAATGTTCCCAAATCAAAAACTTTTTCTATTAAAAACAAAGTTCTCCGAATCCGACACTTTTTCTATAGAAAAAATTTTGAGAATCTGAGACTTTTTCTATCTGAGATTTTTTCTATAGAAAAAAAAAATTTAGAATTTACGACTTTTTCTATAGAAAAAATTGCTCTAAATCTGTGACTTTTCAGATTTTGAGACATTTTTTCTATCGAAAAAATTTCTCCGAGTCTGAGACTTTATCTATAGAAAATAGTCTCAGAATCAGAGGTTTTTTCTATAAAAAAATTCTGCGGGTCTGAGACTTTTTCTATAAAAAAAATCAGAATCTGTGATTTTTCTATAGAAAAAAAGTCTCAGAATTTTTCTACAGATAAAAACAATTGAGAGTGTTTAATTCGGATCTGCCAAATACCCTCCAAAATTTAAAAAAATTAAAAAAAAAAAAACAAGTGAGAGTGGTAAATTCGGCTGTGCCGAATATTTAATACCCTCCAAAATGTAAAAAAAATTGGCAGTTTTTTTTTTTTTTGGGTGGGTGATGGGGGTCAGTGGAAGACGTTGGGAACACGTTTCCATTGCGATAAATATACCAAATGTTTTATTTATTTAACAGAAATACAAGAAACGTGTAATTAAGTATATTTTTTCAGAGGTTGGTTCAGTTCTTCCAGGGGAAACATTTTCCCCTCTGGAACGATCTTGCCCATTCATGAACTTAACCTGCCTATAAACATGACCCATATTTGTGGTAAACATCAGGTGTCTAGCTGTTTTATTTTGGACTGCTTCGTGCTATCTACAGATAGACGGACGGACAGACGGACATTCATAGAATGTCTTAGAATCGATCATGCATCAATAATATATATCATGAAATCTTTTTTAAATTTCAACTCAGTGAAACTGAAATAAATGTTTAAAAAAACCGTCAGTTTTTGAAATTTAGAAAAACTGTAAATGCAGTTGTGTAAACAAGACCTTGAACCATCACTGAACAATGTTTAAGGATTATCCCACTTTATCCGTAAAAGTTATAGAGGGTTAAAGTTGAAAAATCGATAAAAATGGCTTGAAATAATCCATAGTTTTTACCTTCTTTCGCATTTTTTTTTAAGTTCTCCTTATATTTCAATCTTTTCCGGCATAACACAAAGTCAGTACATATAAAAGATTATTTTAATGTTGGCTTGATAGATGCTTCATCGCTTGGTAAGAAGTTATAAGACGGTTAAGTTTTGAAACCAAAAATTAAGAGTTTTTAAATTTTCGAGGTTTTTTGATCAGGGATTTCGGCCCCCTCTATAAAATGAAAAAAGTTGAACTAGAGTTGGTAGCTGTTGTAACTCTTAACATTTTGGAATTAATCCCGTTAATGTGCCACGAATAGTTAAGGAGTTTCAGCAGATCAAAGTTCGAAAGAAAAAACGTAATTTTTTTAAAATACCAGTTTTTTGGGAGGCACATTCGCGGTTTCATTCGAAATTTGGTGGACTCTTGCATTAACCGAGTTTTTTAGGAGTTTACATAAAAAAATCACTGGCGGGTTTATAAAAAATAAATTGCAAAAATTTTATATAATTTTTGAAAATTGAGCGAAATCTGCAAATCTGTTTCCAATTTTTTTTAGTAGCAATTAATGCATCACGTTCATTTTAATACACCAAAAGACGTGCCTTAACGAGTAGAACTGATTTGCTTTTTGACTTTTTACTTTAAGCCATTCTGAGCGGAAAGCGCGATGATTTTATCTAAACCTGTTTTGATCTGGCACATCCAAGGCTTGACACGAAATCGGATGAATTTTTTTTTAAATGAAAGCCCACTTGATGTGTCATCATAAAATCAGAGGCGGGTTAAAAAATTTTGATGATTATAGATATTTTGGACCATATTAAATTTTCTTCTTATCAAAAAGCATCACCGATTTTTTTAAACACTGGTACAATGATACGATTTTCCGTGATTTTTTTTTCAGTAAAACCAACGCGCATTGCCTAAATATGTTATAAAAAATTGTGAAACTTTTCTTTTACCGCGAATTAATCGCGATTTTAGGTACTTAGATATTTTTTTTTTTAAATCGTTTGGTCATTAAAGGGTTAAATTTATATAATATATTTTAGAAGAAATGATATATCCTGGCATGTTTTAATAACGCGTGCAACAAATGTGTAGAAAAAAAATATTTAAAATATTTTCAAGATTTTTTAAAACCGCTAAATCTTAAAACCGCCATAACTTTTGACCCCCTTGCGCGATTTAATTGACGCGAACGAATTTCTTATTCTTAAATAGCTTCTAATATTTATGCCAACTTTCATCGATGTGCCATCAAAACAAAAATCACATATTTTTTACCTCAAAATTTAAGTCTTAGCCGGAACTCCTCATATACTTTATGGGGTCCCCGATCGATATATCGATGCGTTACAAACGTGATGACAAAGTGAGTATACCCCCCATACTGTGGTTGGTTATACAAAATTTCAAAATTTGAGGCTTTTTCTATAGGAAAAAAATTTTAAAACCCGAGACTTTTTCTATATAAAAATATCCCCGAATCTGAGAAATTTTTATAGTTAAAAATTTTCAGAAACTGAGAATTTTTCAATAGAAAAAAGATCTCAGAACCTGAGACTTTTTTTTTAAGAAAAATGTCTCAGAATCTGAAACTTTTTCTGTAAGAAAAATTTCTTAGATTCTAAAACTTTTTTCGTGGGAAAAATGTTTCAGAATCTCATACTATTTCTATAGGAAAAATATCTTAGAATCTGAGACCTTTTCTGTGGGAAAAATGTTTCAGAATCTGAGAGTTTTTCTTTAAGACAAATGTCTTAGAAACTGAGACTTTTTGTATAGGAAAATTTCTTAGAGTCTGAGAGTTTTTCTATAGAAAAATATCTCAGAATCTGACACTTTCTGACACAATCCACGAAGGAAAAAATTTATTCACGCACGATCTTTGTTTTGTACATGTCATGCTCACGTGAGTATCGTACCCGTGATTACATTTTTTTCTACTCACGTGAGCGTGCATTGGCGTAAGGAAAATAAAAAATCGTGCGTGATAAAAATTTTTCCGTTGTGAACGTGCGTGATCGGTAAAAAAATCCAACTCACGTTACCATCTTTATTTTTAATGTTTTTTAAGAGTTTTTATTACTTATACGCATACGTTATATTCCCCATTATTGTAAAATATAAGCATAGAGCAATGTTTAACACATTTTTTTCTCGAAAACAGGTCAAAAATATCTCTGAAAATTTCAGAACAGATAGATACACGCATTATCTATTTTTTAAACATGAAAAAAATAATATTGTGGCAGGTTTTTTGAAAAAATAGTTTAAGATTAAATTTGAAAAATTCAGAACTTCCCAGCAAAACTTTGGTAATGGGTAGTGATTATATAACACATTACTAGGTAATGTATATACCTTATTTGTAGCATTATTTTAGGATGTCTTACCAAACATTTGTCCCACAACGTATTATTTTAAAGCAGTGTTGGCTACCGTTACCCTTTCAATACCGTTACCGATTAAAAACCCTTTAATATTGACTACCGTTACCGTTACCAATACCGAAATAAAAAATTTTAAATACCGTTACCGATTAAAAACCAATACCTTTATTCGGATTTTTACCGGTATTATAACGGTATTGTTTCGGTTGTCTTAATATTACTTATTTTATTTTTTTTTTGCTGATAAAATACAAAGTAAAATATTTTTAATGTACATACGTAAAATTAAAAAATAAATTTTTGTTCATTGGATATCGGATTGTTATTTGGGCAAAAACAATGAAAAAATCTGTCCAACCAATGATCACATTCGCAATTTACCTAAAAATTTCTGAAGAGAAAAGTGATTGCCACGTAATGTAAGCATTTTTCAGTTGGAATATAAAAGAAGATACAAAACTGAATCGCTCAAGTGTTGCTGGCGTTGTCATCCATGCATGGAAGCGTAGAGAGGTTGTTCTCAGGAGTTAAATACATAGTGAGCCCAAGTCGTACAGTCTGAAGAAAAACTCTATTGAAAAATCTGTAAAACAACTTTCAGTTTGAATTAGAAAAATTTTACCAGATTTTTCTGCTAAAATAACTTCTTTAACTTATTATTTTTTAAAAAGTAACAGAAATTTTTCTGTATGTTTATTGACTCTGTTTGCTGATTTAATTTTTTTTTTTCAAATTTTAGTAGATTATTTTGTAATTTTACAAACAAAATTTGTTGACATTTTTTAATATTTGTCAATTTTAAACAACTAAAACTAAAAATTGTCCAAATGAGAACAATCAGATGAATAATTAATTTTACAGAAACTATCCTATTTTCTTTAAAAAATTTAAAAGTTTATTGAAAAACTTCTCTTCTTTTATAACAGTTTTTAACAAAAAAAAAAAGTATTTTTTACTTAAATAAAAAACAATTTCGATCTTCAGGCTGTTTATCTTAAATCAGAAGATTTTTTAACAGAAATCAGCAGATTTACCTGCGGTCTTGACAGATTTTTCTGCAGACTACCTTGTTATCCAGACAAAAATTTAGCAAACCGCGTCAGTTAAAATCAGCAGATTTCTTAAATGGCTCAAAATGCAGATATTTCTGCTAATTGGACAGAGACATCTTATAAACACGTAAAAAATCAGTAATTTATTTGTTGAATTACAATATAGCATGAATATTTTAAATTCTTAGTTAATTGATAGTATTAAATTCTTCTATATAATTATATGTTAAAAATGCACTATATTTATATGTTTTTTTTTAATTTTATTAAATAAATTTTTGATTTTTTACGTGTTTTTAACAAAATTTGTGACTTTTTAACATGTTTTGTAAATTTTTTTCATAATACCGGTACGTACCGGTATCGTTGTTTCGGTAACGGTTAACCGTTACCTAAATAATCGAAAAGACCATTACCTTTATCGTTACCGATATAAAAAATATGTAATACCAATACCGTTACCAATACCGTTATTCGTTTCGGTTGCCAACCCTGTTTTAAAGTGAAAAATAATGCATTGCTAATAATTTGCGTAATGCATGATTATTGGAAAAATGTATTTCATATTTATTATTTCTAAACATAAAATCATGGATGACTTATATTTGGTTACATTATGTATTATTTGAAAGTTTGAAATAATGCATTATTTATAATTGGATACATAATGCATTACAATAACATAAAAAATAATTATTTTATAAAAAATGCATAAGTTTAAACTAGAGATGGGCTCACGACAGGAAATTTCTAACGACACACACTCACGAGCATATTTTATCTACTTTCACTCACTTACAATCACGTGAGTAAATTTAATACAAAATTACTTATTCACTACTCGTAACACCTTATATATTATCTTCTGGTATGCTATATTATTTAATTTCTCGTAACCTATAAAATATCATATATTTTACACCTTACTCGTATTTTTCGTTATAAATTTATGACTTATTTTTTACCTTACTGTTATTGTTTGTGATAATGTGGATGCATCACTTTGAGTCTCATCGCCTGTTAAAATCATCAATGCTGCAATGTATAAAATAAGAGATCTTTTACCTTATTTGATACCTTATTTGGTAATTTAAGTTTTGCTGGGTTCTTCTGTAAATTTTACAGATTTTATTTTTTTAATCGATATTCACTCGCATTGAACTAATAGTTCTCTTGCAAATTTTTACATACATTCCCAGCAAATCTTTTCATTACTAGTAATGGGTTTTGTAATCAGAAAAAATATTGGTAAGTAATTACATTTTGGAGAATAACCAATTATTTTAACAAGGGGGTGAGACAAAAATAAATAGTTACAAGTAAGGGATAAATAAGTAGTTACTTTCTCGGCTTACGAGTAGGGAGTTGATATTTTAAATAAGTACTTATATGATATATTATAATTCACGAGTAGCATTTGTGCTTTAAATAATTATAGTGGTAATGGGTACTCATTATATATAATGCATAAAGAAATGATTACTTTTCACAACTTATTACCAAGTTTTTGCTGGGTTTATTTCAAATTCTCATTTGGGAAATGAACAATTTTTTTTCTCATTTATTTTAATTTAATTTACACTAAATTTTTTTTTTGGGGGATTTCTATGTACTATAGTTTATTTTTAGTATTCAATTACAATACCAAATTCGTGTTAATACATGTGTGGTAAAAGTATAATTTACTATGATAATTAGGGTGCCTCAAAAAATGTTATGACCTCCGATTTTTTTTTAAGACTCCTAAATATTACAGCTCTAACGGCAATCAACTTAAGCTGGACACATTTAAGTATAATAGTGGGGCGGCTGATTCCTGGTTCAAGTCACTACTTTTTGGTTCCATAAAAATCAAGTTACCCTAATTTCCATATTTATTAAATTTGATATTATCTTTTAAATATATGTTTGCTGTAGTATTTTTTTATCAAAGTTTATGATTTAAATTTGTTGTGGTTGTTAATATTTTTATTTTTGCTGTTGTAACATTATTTTTTGTCCTAAACAAGCAATATTTCTGTGTTTTGTATACGATATTGATCTAATTTATGAATATTTTTAGTTAATAACAGTAAATTATTTATTTCATAATATTAAGGGTGAAATTCTAATTCTTTCGACTGTAGGTTATATTTGGTTGATTGCAATATTAATCAAGATTTACGTCGAAATTTGTGTAGATATTTTTATATTTTGAATCACACAACATTTTATGAGCTTTTATTGCGTTTTAACATATTTGAACATACAAAGAATGCCCTTACATGGGCGCCAAACAGACATTCATAAATCGTCCATTCCACCAGACATTTGGTATTCTAAGGCATTTTTTGACCAAGGGTCTTCCGATTTTTGTTATTTTTTTCATACAGATTCTCTATGGAGCCAATTTCAAATTTCATCCATCAGATCGAAAATATTCGAAAAACTCGCGATTTTATTCACGATTTTCGTTTTTAAAAAAGTAAAAAAAATGCAAAATCTTTGTTATTTTGAGCTGCTGTATTTCCTAAACTACTTATCGCATTTTAACAATCTATAGCGCATACGAATGGTATGTAAGTCTATTTTAATATCTTATAAACTGAAAAAATATCGGTGGTTTAAAAGTGCATTTTATATGCAAATGCAGTTTTGAAGTGCATTTTGCGAAACTTTTACCCCTTTTAATTTTTTTTAATTAGCTTATTTGGAAAATTTAGAATTTTTGCTACAAAAAAATGTTTTCATTACAATGGACCGAGAATGTATGCTATTTTTAATATTTTTTTTTTTAAATACATCCTTAAGTTTCCCTTATAAAAATTTTATTTTTTAAATTATACCAAAATCATGTAAAAATACATGTTTTTAAACCGTTATATTTTCAAAAGTACGAATCGTATCGTACTGTTTTTATGCACATTAGAAAGGTATTTTAGTCCATTTCTTGCATATAATGACCCTAAAAATGTTGGTGTTTCACAAATGCATTTTAAATGCAAATGCAGTTTTGAAGTGCATTTTTCAAAACTTTTTCCCCCTTGAATTTTTTTTAATTATCATATTCGAAAAGTTCACAATTTTTACTACAAAATAGTGTCCTCCTAATAATGGACCCACTGTGTGTGCTATTTTTAAAGAAATTTTAAAAATTTCCTGAAAACAAATTTTAATATTTTAAATTAAACCAAAAAAATCTGAAATTACATGAGTGGGTCCATTATTAGGAGGACATTATTTTGAAGTAAAAATTGTAAACTTTTCGAATATGATAATAAAAAAAAATTCAAAGGGGTAAAAGTGTTGAAAAATGCACTTCAAAACTGCATTTGCATTTAAAATGTATTTTTGAAACACCAACATTTTTGGGGTTATTATATGCAAGAAATGGACAAAAATACCTTTCTATTGTGCATAAAAACAATAAGATACGATTCGTACTTTTAAAAATATAACGGTTTAAAAACATGTCTTTTTACATGATTTTGGAATATTTAAATAAATAAAAAAGTTTATAAGGGAAACTCAAGGAAGTATTTTTAAAAAAAAAATATTAAAAATTGCATACATTCTCGGTCCATTGTAATGAAAACATTGTTTTGTAGCAAAAATTCTAAATTTTCCAAATATGCTAATTAAAAAAAAATTGAAAGGGGTAAAAGTTTCGCAAAAAGCAATTCAAAACTGCATTTGCATATAAAATGCACTTTTAAACCACCGATATTTTTTCAGTTTATAAGATATTAAAAAAGACTTACATAACATTCGTATGCGCTATAGATTGTTAAAATGCGATAAGTAGTTTAGGAAATACAGCAGCTCAAAGTAAAACAGATTTTGCATTTTTTTGACTATTTTAAAAACGAAAATCGTGAATAAAATCGCGAGTTTTTCGATTATTTTCGATCTGATGGATGAAATTTGAAATTGGCTCCATAGAGAATCTGTATGAAAAATATAACGAAAATCGGAAGACCCTTGGTCAGATTTTTTAAAATGTCTCATGGAATGGACGAAATATTAACGTGTCCCGAAATCAGGAAATTTTAAGATTTCCTTATGGCATACTCCTAGAACGATGCTAAAAATTTTGCATAAAAACCGTTTTATACCAAAATTTAATACCGCATAAAATTTTCCCGCCACATGCACTGCGAATAATGCTTGAAACAAATCTAATCATTTTTTAAAAAAATCTAAAATATCTGGCAAATAAAATGAGTTGGTAAAAAAATGTGGGCCGATTATATGCATATTTGCGAATCGTTAATAGCAAAAAGTCGGTGCGCACTTTCGAGCTGATAAAGCGGTTCAAGCTCGTGGTTTTTGAAAAAAAATTTTAAGAGAAAATTTAGAAAAGTGTTCTGTAAATTGGAAAATTGAAGAAAAATAAAGTGTTTTTGGGGATTTTTACAAACGATAGATATCCATTAGCCTTTTTTTGATTTGTTCGTTAGCGTACTGAACTCGTACAGTTTGCAAAAATCATAATTACGAAATTCCAGATGAAGAAAATGACTGTTTGTTACAAATATCAGAACATAAATGTATAATCTAGATGTTTCGTTAAATCCATCAAAAAAATCTATAATTCTAATAACAAATACAACCAAATTTATTTAAATTTGGACAGGACAACGTCTGTTGGGTTTAGCTAGTTATTTAATATAACCAGTAACAAAGTTCGTATATAATTTTAATTAAAAATTTTAAAATTACAATTTTAATTAAAAGTTTTAAAATTATAAAACTGAATTACTTTCTAGTTAGATTCTTTGAATTTTGCCAATTTTACTTTATATCCTTTTTCTCTTTTTTTTACATTTTATTTAAAATACAATCTACCACAAATGATTTACAAATTCTGTTGAAAACTAACATAATCTAGATTTGTTTAATCTATCTATTCTATACCATCATCAGCAAACTCTCAAAAAAGTGATTAATTATATTTTGTATTGCAAACATTTCAACGATTTGTTTTTCAATGCATTTTCGTTTCCTCCTCTGTTTTTTTTGTGTGTGCTATAATTTTCCAAAGGAATTCAATTTTCGCTATTTCTTTCTATACCCTCTACTATAGTGATAGAGGGTATATATAAGTTTGTCATTCCTTTTGTAACACTTTGAAATATTGGTTTAGGATCCCATAAAGTATATAAATTCATGATACTCGATCGATTTTAAGACGATCTAGCGATATCCGTCCGTCTCACTATGGTACCAAATCCATTTTTTGTGGCAGGAATTAAAAAAAAATTTAACAATTTTTCAATAGCTTATACATTTCCTCAATGGCAACACTATAAGCTATCAAGAAAGTATAATGAAAAAAAATTTGGTGCCAATACTGTCAGTTTGCTAGGCTTTCAAAGTTGAAGGTTTTAAGACGTATAATAAAACCGGAGTAAAATCAATATTAAAATTATACAAACGGCAAATGGGAAAAAATTAAATTATAAAGAGGTTAGAGAGATAAATTGAAACCTAAGGATATTAGTTTTTGTTAAAAATTCCTATTTACAGTTAATGCATCCTTGGCGTTATTCTTGGGAGTTTTGATTATGAGGATTTTGGAGCCAAAATAGCCTATATCTTTCGTGGACAAAAAGTTGTGTTTGGGCACGAACTTGCATGAGTCTTTAAACGTAAAAATGTTTTCAATATTGTATATTTAATACTAAAATTTACGTCTTGCCAGCATTTTTTTGGCAAACTCCCACAATTTCCATTTTAGTTTAGCACAAATTCTGCCAAATTTGTTGTTTTTTGCGTGACACGTTTTCAAATTATTTTTTTTTTAATTTTTTTACCTTCCGTAAAGCTTATTAATTAAAAAAAAAATATTTTTTTCAAAAAAAAATTTTTTTTTTCCAAAAAAAAAAATTGAAAAAATTTTTTTTTAAAAAAAATTTTTTTTAAAAAAAAAAAAAAAAATTTTTGACAATCGATTTTTGATTGCGCTAAGAGATAAAAATCATCCCAGAATTAATCCAAGTGACCTTGCTTCATTTTTTGAATTTATGCCAAAAAAAAAAAGCATTTGGAACCATAGTGCGTCTGTCTGTTTAAAACAAGCCAACTTTTGAAAGACTTTACTGAGGTAAGGTTAGTGTTGCAATTCATCGAAATCGTTTCAGTGGTTCAAAAGTTAAAAGCAAAAAAGTGAGTTTCGGCAATTCTTTTTCGCGAATTTACGAGATAAAAAACACGATAACTTTCGAAAAACAATTCAGAGGCTGCTAAAGCCTGGCACATATACTTTTCGCTCTCCTGGTCTGGTTGGTATTGAATTTCAGCAAAATCGGTCAAATTTCAGATTGTTTTCAATATTTGTAAGTTATACAAATATTTTACAACTTATTTTTGACACTAAAAAATATTTTTACACTAAAAAAAAAAATTACACACAAAAAAAAAAAAAAAAAATTTTTTCTTAATTTTTGTTTTTATTCCTGCCAGTTGATCAGTGGTGGGTACAGCTTTTGGGTTTGGGGGGGGGGAAGTTTTTTTTTACTTCGAATAAAAAAAAAAAAAACATAATGCTTTGTAGGACGATCAAAAACAGGGATACGTTTCCTTTGCAAAAAAGGGATGGAAAAGCTATATAATCATCAAGCTTATTATTTTTTGCCGAGGGAGGTTTGGTTTTCATGATCATATGTATTTCGTTTCGATAATTTTTATTTTTTAATTTTTCTAAACCTGAGAATTTTTTTATAGAAGAAATTCTTCCTACATTCTTATTAAAATGATTTCAGTTTCCTACTATAAATTGGGTAAATTTACACAAAATGTGTAGTTGTACCAAAAAATTATTGGAAATTTACACATTTATAGTAGTTTATTATTTGAATTTGTTGAAATTTACCCAATTTATAGTAGGAAACTGGACTCATTTTTTTAGAGTGTACATAGAAAATATCAGATGATGAAAAAATTATACATATTCTAAGACGTCTTCCTTACGAACATTTTTTTAGAATCTGAGACTTTTTTCGTATAGAAAGCTTTTTAGATTCTAAGAACTTTTTTCCACAGAAAGTTTTTGATTTTTAAACCTTTTACTATAGAAAAAGTCTCATATTTTAAAGCATTTTTGAGATATTTTACCTATTAAAAAGATCTCAGATTATTGGATTTGTTCGTACTAGAAAAAGTTTAGATTCCGATACCTTTTTTCTATAGAAAAAGTCTTATTTTCTGAGACATTTTTCTTATTAAAAAAAGTCATACATTCTGGTACTTTTTTGCCTAAAAAAATTGTAACAGATTCTGAGAAATTTATTCTTTAAAATAGGTCTCAGATTGTGAGACCGTTTTCCTTCAGAAAAATTATAAGATTCTGATTCAAATACCGTTTTCCTATAGAAAAAGTCTAAGATTCTGAGACCCTTTCCAAAAGAAAAAAAGTCACAGATTCTAAACGTTTTTCCTATAGAAAAAGTCTTAGATTCTGAAACCTTTTTCATATAAAAAAAATACTACAATTCTTACACTTTTTTTATAAAGAAAACGTTTCAGATTTTGAGACATTTTTTCTATAGAAAAAGTTACAGATTCCGAGACCTGTTTCCCAAAGAAAAAGTCTCAGATTCTGAGATATTTTTCCTATCGAAAAAGTATCAAATATATAAAAAAAGTCTTAGATTCTGCGACCTTCTTCCAATTGAGTTTCAACTTCTGAGCCTTTTTTTTAACAATAAAAAGTCTGAGACTTTGAGATCTTGTTCTTTTTAAAAAAGATTCAGATTTTGAGATTTTTCCTTAAAAAAAAAGTTTCAGATTCTTAGACTTTTAGAATTCGGGAATTCTTCTACAAAAATCCGAAAAAGAAAATGTTTGAGAATGCAGGCGCGGAACTAGGTCTTTGGTTTGGTGGGGGGGGGGATTTTTTTTTGCCCAATTTTTTTTTTTTTTGCAGGAAACTTCAGGTCGAATTTGAATCATTAGTTAAGGTTTTGTAATGTCCAACTCTTGTTTATTATGATTTTTTCTATACCCGGGTGAAAATGACCATGTATGTTCATATATGATGCATATATGGATGTCCATACAAGTGCATATCCGTAATTTGAGCGTACATGTACATTAATGATCATACATTGTCATACATGAATTTGTATGTAAATTTTTTTTTTTTACTTTTTTCCATAAAACGTCTATTAATTGAAATTTTTTCAAATATAAATAATTTGTACTAATTTATGACACTGATTTTTTAATAAAAACTAACGAACATTTTAAAAATATACTTTGGACTTTATGACACTTTTGGCTAATCAAAGCTTCGAAGAATTAACCACTTTTCGAATGAATTCACAAATAAAATACATTCGATTTTTATAGTCACTGAATACAATTATCTTTAAATATCAATATTTCTTGGAATGGATTCGATTTTTACTATTAAATCGAATTCTTGTTTATGAGAATTTTAAAAATCGAATTTATAAAAACTTACGCATTCAATTTCAAAGTCGAATGAAAAAGAAACCGAATTCATTCTATATTTTAAAATCAAATGTAAATTCATTCGATAAATTGTGATTGGGGAATGCAATCATTAAAGTTTAATTCAGAGCACCAAATCTTATTAAGGGATGAAATCCTTCGCAGCTCTGACAGTAATACCGTCAGAGTGTTTGAATTTTCTTCTAAATTTGGTTGTTTACGTTAGTGCTGTTCATATTCGCCTATAGAATACAAAAATTATAATCAATCTTGATGATGTATGATCATTATTGTCCAACCGAACGACTTTTTCAGACTGAACCCATACATGAACTTCGTCCAATTTTGCAAAGTTCTGCCGAACCCAACCTTTAAAAAAATTGTTTTTAAGACATGTATGCTATGCAGATGCATAGCATATACGAAGGAGTATGACATATACCTCTCCACACATAGTTGCATACATTTACATATATGGAATATTACATTACTTGTGTATGTTCATATATGCTCCCATATATGTGTGCAATTACAATTCTGGCGTTGGCTTTGAATTTTGCTTGTTTCCATACGTTTGATATGTAGAGCAAAAAACGCCAGCGTTGGCTTTGAATTTTGCTCTACACACAAAATGTATTGAAACAAGCAAAATTCAAAGCCAACGCCAGAATTGTAGTTGCACACTATGACATACATTTCCATATATTGTTCATATACTATCATACATGAAATCATATATGAGCATGTATGAACATGTATGAACATACATGGTCATTTTCACCCGGGTAGAAACATTTTTAAATTTTAAAAATTTATCCCGAGTCATTTGCTTAAAGAGAAATTTATGATTCTGAGACGTTATCCAATAGACAAATTCTAAGGTTCTGAGGCATTTTGATACGAAAAGCTTTTAAAATTTATACAAAAATATTTTGAGTAGCTTTATTCTAGTTCGGGGTCATTATTTTCCTTACTTATTAAAGCTATGATTTTCTCATAGAAAAATTTTCTAAAAATTATTCTATGAGAATATCAAAATCTAAAGAAGTAAAGGAAATAATGACCTCGAGCTAGAGTAAACCTACTAAAAATATAATATTTTAAAGGTCGAATACAACGATTTTTATTTTTTAATAAAAATTAATCGGAATTTATACAAAAATTCTAAAATTCTGATACACTTCATATAGAAAATTCTCAGAACATTATGCTATTCTTACATCAAAAACTTCTATATTTAGAATTCTCAGATTTAGTGAGTTTTTTCCTATTAAAAACTTCTTAGGTTCTGAAATATTAAAAAAAAATTTCTATTCTATTTTTCTACAGAAACAATCTTTCTACACCAAAATTTTTAGGGTTTGAAAAAATATTCTGTAGAAAGTACCTGAGATAAGAAAAATTTAAGACTTTAATGCTTTTTAAAAATTTTAGAGGCAATT
The DNA here is from genome assembly GCA_963921195.1 of Pegoplata infirma. NCBI lineage: Eukaryota > Metazoa > Arthropoda > Insecta > Diptera > Anthomyiidae > Pegoplata > Pegoplata infirma. Next base: position 20,152,664 of record OY992537.1, on the reverse strand, counting down.
TTCTAGACTCTACAACATTTTTCTATTAAAAAAGTTTTGTTTAATAGAAATATTAGATCAAGCATTTTCTGAGAAATATTAGAGTAAATAAGAGAGTCTAAGAAATTTTTTTCTAAAAAAAATGTTTTAGTTTCTTAGTGATTATTCAAAATAAAATATTTTTATTTAAAATTGTTAACTTTTTTTCACGTTTGAAAAGTGTCTTTCGCTTAAAATGGCCATTGTGGAGGGTATTCAAAAATTCGACCAAGTCGAATCTAAATTTTCTACTTGTTTTATTTTGGTAGAATTGGTTAGTTAACGATTTGTTTGGTTTATATCATTCATTTTGTTGTTTTTTCTTTATTTTGCACAAGTATTTCGTTGGTAAATATTTGTTTCAATTTTCTAATCTGAAATTAAAATCTTTGACCGAAAATTTGATTAAATTTTCACTTGTTTGTTTTAACTCTTATTTTGAAATTTTTTAATGTATTTTTATTTAAATTTACAAATTTATTTTTTTGCGTATATTTTATACCATAAAAGTTTTTTTTTTTGTATTTTACCATTTTTTTTCCAAGTTTTATTTTTATTTTATATTGTGTCAATGTGTCATTTTCTGGTTGCCATAAATATTGTCAGTGTTTGTTTGTTTGGCGTGGTCACAAATTGAGTTCAATATGGCTCCCATGAGATGCATTTTCATACGAATTTATTGACTTGCTATTGTTTTATATGCAAACGTAGAGATATTTTTTTACAAAAAAATATAAATAAAAAAAGTATAAATGAAGTATAAAAAATTCAGAAAGTTAAAATGAAAAAAATTGTGTACGATATGCTAAAAGCATTTTTAACATGTCAAATGGGTTAATATGGGTAACATTAATGTTTCCAGCACTTTTGTGTCATCTTAATGGTTTATATTCTTCATAAAGTGTTTTTATATTTTTAACTTTTCCAAAAAAAAAAATAATTTTAAAAGTCATTTTCTTTAACAATTTTAATGGTTTGAAAAAATTTGCAAAACTTTAAACAATATTTTTTTGAACAATTGTAATTCTTTTGTTTTAATTTGTTGGCAAATATTTTCTATTGTTCTTTGCGAAATAACATCAAAATTAATGTTAACTAGTTAAATAACAAACAATTTTTATTTTTCCATTTGTTTTACCACTTACAGGGGAAGTGCACTTGTGGTCACACTTCGAATTAAAAACAAGTAAGAAAGTTATAGTCGGTCAAGACCGACCATATGATAAACTACACCAGTGTTTTTTATTTAGTGTAGAAAACACACACAGATCAAATATTAGTGAAATTGGTTTATTTGTTTGCCAATAGACCGATTTAACTGAATATCGGTCGAAATTTTTATATGGGGGACTTAATCCAAAAAACGTTCCAAATGTATTCCGATTTGAAGAGGTTACCAAAGTACACGTTTACCACATACAAATAAAATTTTTATCAAATATTTTAATTTTGATGAATTTTGAGGGAATTATGTGAATATCGGGTGGGTGGTTTGTATGGGGACTACCAGAAGGACTGAACCGATTCCTTTGAAATTTGGTACGATGGTTTGTGCATATAAAATATTATTACCTGTCAAATTTCAAAACGATATCTGTTATAATATGGTTTTCAGAGGCATTCAAGCGGAATTACAAGGGGGCGTTTGTAAGGGGGCTAGGTCTTAACATGGAACAATTTTTTTTTAATTCCAAATTGGCCTTGGGCCAAAAGAAGCTTAAGTTTCAAATTTCACGTCAATGGATTGAAAATTGCGACCTGCATCGTGCTTAAACCGATAGATGGACAGACGGACATCGCTAAATCGATTCAAAAAGTAATTCTGAGTCGATCGGTATACTTGAAGGTAGGTCTAGGACCAATATTTCGGGTAGTTACAAACATCAGCACAAACTCATTATACCCTGTACCACAGAATGGTGTAGGGTATAAATAAAATTTTTATTTGTTGATCAGAAGGGATATGTGTATTTTTTAAGATTATTATTATTACTAGCTGGCCCGGTCCGCGTTGCTGGCCCAAATATAAGATCAGTGTTATATTTCGTATCGCTTAAAATATATAGCCCTTAAAAAAAGGGTAATGAATTTCTTGGCTTAGAAAAAATTGTAGGCGTGGTTTTAAAGACCCGATTAGCTAGATAATCATCTTCAAATTATATTTTAGGAAATAAAAAAAAAAGTAACCATGTCTTCGACTTTGCGTACTGTACAAATTCAAAATTTCTTTAGTATCATTACGAACAACACAAAAATAAATTACGCATATTCCCCGTTCTTATCGTGAGCTATTGTCTTGAGTTCAAACAAACCTTTATAGTTTTCCCGAATTTTTCATTTTTTAGGGACACATTTCTCATTTAAATTTCCTTAAATTAAAACTATAATCAATATAAAAAAACAGTCCGGTCATTAGTAGTCGACATATTTAGACAAAAGTGGGCGTTAAATTTGTGTGGTAAGTTAAAATTGTACATATGGTAAAAATGCCAAAGTATTTAAAATCATTTTTATCAAGTTTAAGCGGAATATATTAAAAAATATTTTTTTTAATAGATCGAATTAGAGTAAAAACGAATTGTAGATATATCGAAAAAAGTGACTGAGGACAATTTTTCTTTCCAAACAATTATATGGAACATTGCAAACATTTAAAGCAATTAGCCACATCGGCCCAGGCGTTCTCAGGTGTTGCAAATTTTGAAGATGTTGAAAAATGTGGGCTTTTAAGTGGGGGAGGCCAATAATTATTTCAAAATCCTTACTTGGACTATAATGATCATTAAAGAAAAAATTTAACAAATCAGGCCAGTCTTTCTTCGATGTGGGAGTGGACAATTTATCTTTCCGTAAAAACCTTAGTTGTACTATCACGAACGTCAACAAATACTACTAATAGCCAAATCGGCCATGCCGTTCTTCTATTTTAGATATATCGAAATAAAAGTGGCGTGAACAAATATTATTTTCGTTTTAACCTAAATTGGACTATGACGAAAATTAAAAAAAAAATTAAGTCCAGCGGTTCTCCGATTTCTGATATATTGAAAAAAGGAGGCGTGATTAATTTGTTTTTTTCAAAAAAAAACAAAGAAAAACATTAAAAAAAATAAGCCGAACTTACAGAAAAATATTATCCAAATCGGTCAGTTCTCAAGTGATGCGTTTACCAACGAACTACATATGATTTTTATTTATATTTTATTATTCTATTTTATTTTTCTATGGAGTAAATTTTATATATATCGAAAAAAAGGAGAGGGTGGACAACTTATCTTACCGTAAAACCTTATTTGAATTTAACTAACTCGGTCCATCCATTCAAAAGTGGGCATAGAAGTGGAAAATTATTCTTTCCGAAAAATTTTTGCTGGACTATGACGAACATTAAAAACAAAATTAGATAAATTGATCCACCCATTCAATGATATATATCGGAAAAAGTAAGCGGTGTGCACAATTTTTCTTTTCTTAAAAATTTTTTGTGGACTATAACCAAATCGGTCTAGCCGTCTTAGTTCTTTCGATACATAGCAAAAAGTGGGCGTGGGAAATTCTACTACCCATAAAAACCTTATTTGAATTATGCCGAACATTTTCAACAAAAATTAGCCAAAGTGGGAGTAGTAAATTTTTTTTTTTCGTAAAAATCAAAGTTGGAATATGATGAAAATGCATTTTAAAAAAAATTGTCAAATTGGTCCAGCCATTCTCAGATTTTAGATAAATTGAAAAAGTGGGCGTAAAAGTGGGCATGGTCGATTTTCCTTTCAGTACAAACATAAATTGGATTATTACGAACATTTAAATAAAAAATTACCCAAATCGATACAGCCGTTTTCCGATTTTAGATAAACCGAAAAAGTGGGCGTAAAAGTGGGCGTGGTCAATTTTTCTTTACGTAAAAACCTAAGTTGGGCTATGACGAACATTTCAAAAAAAAAATTGTCCAAATCGGTCCAGCCGTTCTCAACTGATGCTGTTACCAACGAACGACAATTGATTTTTATTTATATAGATAGATTATTATTATTATTATTATTATTATTATTATTATTATTATTATTATTATTATTATTATTATTATTATTATTATTATTATTATTATTATTATTATTATTATTATTATTATTATTATTATTATTAGTTCCTGTTGTTCCTATGAGGAACATAGGGCCGTAACAAGATTTTTCCATTCGGATCTATTAAGAGCTATAGCTTTTGCTTCTCTCCAGCTTAGTCGGACTTTTCTTAATTCTTCTTGGATTTGGCGTTTCCATGTGTGAGCAGGACGACCTCTACGCCTACTTCCCTGCGGATTCCATTGAAGTGCCTGCTTGGCAACATCGTTATCGTTTTTACGGAGAGTATGCCCAATCCACTTCCATTTACGCATGCATATCTCGCTTTGAATTGGAATCTGCTTTGTTATTTCCCACAGACGAGCGTTAGAAATTGTATCGGGCCAGAATATTTTTAGTAGCCTTCGAAGGCAGTTGTTGATGAATACTTGAATCACATTGATATCAGAATTGGCCGCATTCCACGTTTCACAGCCGTAGAGGAGAACAGACTTAACGTTTGAATTAAAGATATTCAGTTTTGTCCTTATTGAAAGGATTGATGACTTCCAAACTTTGTTAAGTCTTCCGAACGCCTGTCGTCCTTTCTTTACACGATCTAAAATATCAGTACTAGATCCACCCTGCTTATCAATAATACTTCCAAGGTAGCAGAATGATTCTACTTCTTCGAGTTGGACTCCATTGATGTAAATAGGTGTATTGTTCGAGGTATGAATACGTAATACTTTTGTTTTTGGGATGTTGATTTTTAGACCAGCATTTAAAGCATGCTCAACTATAGCGCGGAGATTGTTTGCCATATCCACATGAGTGTGTGCAAGAAGACATATATCGTCCGCATAATCAAGGTCTTTTAGTCTTTCTTGAAGTCCCCATGATATCCCATTTCTTTGTGTTGTGGCCTGATTCATAATGACGTCCAACACTGCGTTAAAAAGAAATGGCGATAGCACGCAGCCTTGGCGAACTCCTTTTTTTATGTTTATTTTAACGGATAAATCATTCTCATGAAGAATTCTGCATGTTGCGTTAGCGTACATGGCCTTTATAAGAGCGACCATCTTTGGGGGAACTCCCTTGCACTCTAATGCTCTCCAGATAGCGGTGTGATTCAGCGTATCAAATGCCTTCTCAAAATCGATGAACACGAGGTAAAGTGGGGATCTCCATTCTACGGATTGTTCAACTATTATTCTTAGACTATTGACATGATCAACACAAGATTTTCCTTGGCGAAAACCAGCCTGTTCTCTTCGTAGATATGGGGAAATGACATCAGAAAGCCTTTTCTTAATGATGTGGGCTATTACTTTGAGTAGCATATTCAACAGCGTAATACCCCTCCAATTACTACGCTCGGATAGATCCCCCTTTTTCGGGATTTTAACTATGACACCTTCAAGTAATTCGTTTGGGAGTTGGTTGGAAGACCAAAATTTTTCAATAAGTGGATGTAAAAGTTTTGAGCTGATCATTGGATCGATCAGTAGTAGCTTGGGAGGAATGTTATCTAATCCTGCAGACTTATTATGTTTAAGTGCTTTGATTGCCTCATTAATTTCAAGAATAGAGGGACATTCCGTTCTAATAGCCTGGTTTACCTCATGTGATTCGCATCTACAAAGTGGTTGTGTTTGGGTGTTGGATGTTTCAGACAACATTTCCTTGTAGAAGTTAGTCCATAGCTGCATCTGTTTATCCTTGGATGTTGTGAGTTCACCGTTATCATCTTTCATGGGTCTTCCACTAAGTACTGGAACTTTTGTTAGCCGTTTTATAGCACCATACATGTCTCGGCTACGATTGGTTTCCGCCGCCGTTTGTGCTTCTTTGGCAATATTATCTGCCCATCTTCTTTTGTCTCTTCGTGCACTTTTCTTGACTTCACGGTCTAATCTTGAGAATTCTATCTGACTGGAACTCTTAGCAGTGCGAGTTTTGGCTATGTTAATGGCGTTCTTTGTTGCTTTTCTTTCTGCTATAAGCTTCCAGGTTTCATCTGACATCCAATCTCTTCGATTTTTTTCTTTATGGCCAATATGTCGGACGGCAGAATCGACAAGCAATTTTTCTAAGGATGTCCAGCTGTAGTTAGGAGAGTTGACATGGTTTGACAGAGCACCTTCCAATTCCTGGGTGTAGTTCCTGGCAATATTGGGATTTTTTAATTTGTTTACATCGAGTTTTATTCTGGATGATGTCTTTGTTTTTCTGATTGCAGCGATTTTCATGCGGAGAGTAGCAACCACTAGATGATGGTCACTAGCGATGTCTGCTCCTCTTTTGTTGCGTACATCTAATAGAGATCCACGCCATTTCTTACTGATCGTAATGTGATCTATTTGGTTTTCGGTCACATGGTCTGGTGAAAGCCATGTTACCTTATGCACTCTTTTATGTGGAAAAATGGTACCACCAATAACAAGAGAATTTGTTGCACACATCTCAACAAAAAATTCACCGTTCTCCGTCCTTCTGCCCAATCCATGTTTACCCATTGTGCTTTCCATGCTAGTATTATCATGGCCAACTTGGGCATTGAAGTCACCCATGACCACTAAAATATCACCACGATTTACTGATGCTAACACTCTGTCTAATTGACTATAAAACACCTCCTTTGTTGCTCTTTCGGTGGTTTCGGTTGGCGCATAGCATTGGATGCAGGTCAATTTTCTAGATCGAGTTTCAAACGTAGCCGAAATGATACGGTCAGAATAAGGCTTCCAATTTACAAGTGCTCGCCTTGTTTCTTTTGACAAAAGAAAACCTACACCACTGGCGCTAACTTCATCTGTTTTTCTGCCAGAGTATAAAAGTGTTAGACCATCAATAGTCAGATGTTCGCCAGAGTCCGGCCATCGCATCTCACTTATACCTAATAAGGCTAGATTGTAGTCTTTAAACTCTTTGCAAAGTTTTTCTAATCGAGATGGTTTCATTAGTGTCCTTACGTTCCATATTCCTATTCGTGTCCTTTTCTTCATGCCAAAGTTCGTCAACATATCCGGATTTATTCTTCTTGTTTCGGTTTCATTAATAAGTGTTTGTTTAGGATGAGTAGCTTATTAGGCTAAAGCATCCGAGACTGGTGCTAGGGCTGCTAGCTAAGCCTACCAGACAGGCGAGAGATGATCACATTTATATAGCGAGCCGCTTGATGCAAGGACAGACGCCCGCTCGCGGAGACACCAAACTGATGAAAAAACCGCAGAAGCCATTGGTTATTTAATGGCGCCAATCACTCGCCATGTCATTTCGAGTATCATTGACACTCAGAACTTAAATGGAAACCGGCGCAACCCGGAAACCTTCTGAGACTCTACTCTCGAAACCGCTGATTGTCCGCGACTGCATATAGCAGCTACCTCACATATCTGAAAGGCGTATCACTATCCGCAACCTGTGACGCGTCCGTTAGCATTCAGCTGTGCTTCCCACGTGCAATAACAATTCGTACAGCTTCACATAAATGTGATATTGTATGACTTGTTATCAGCAGTTGGGCGGACAACTGCTGATAACAAGTCATACAAATTATTTGTCCCGGGACAAATTATTTGTCCCGGCTGGATTTAGAGCCAACTGAATAGTTTGATTGCTACAAGCAAAATTTTTGGTTGAGGTTACCGAAATTTATGTGAGCCAACAGATGATAAGTTGTTACAAACAAAATTTAGCAATAGCAACCGAAAATTTCGGTTGTTGCAATCGAACCATTTAACAGCACTGCGAAAGTACGACTTTCCACGGGTCTTTCGCGTTTTACCAAACCTGGTAACAAAAAATTTTTTTTTTTTCAAAATGTCGGTTTATTTGTAAGCCGTTTACCAGTAATTTAAAAGTTCCGGTGCACCGAAAACATGCTACTTCTTTCGGTTAACCGTTTTTATACCCTCCACTCTAGTGATAGAAGGTATATAGTCACTTAAAATGCAAAAGGCCCTAACTAACATTTTATTAATTTTACAGGAGAAGCAAAAAACAGTAAAGAGTAACATTTTTAGTTTGTTAATAACTTTGTTGGTTTTGATTGGATTGAGCTAAAATTTTGTGAGAACGTACGTTATGTGAATATGTATCAATATTAATCACAAAATGATTAAAAAATGTATTTCTAGTTGCGTTCATTGGCGATTTCGCAATTCACGTGTTTTTAATTTTTGACTATAAAATCGCTAATTTTTATTATGTGACCATAATTTTTTGTAGGGACGTGTAGGTTAAAAAAATACACCAGAATCTATCAAAATACCGATTTTAAATTTTTTGTTAGTTAGGGCGTTTTGCATTGTAGGTGACGATATATAAGTTTGTCATTCCGTTTGTAACACCTCGAAATATTGGTCTAGGACCCCATAAAGTGTATATATTCATGATCCTCGATCGATTTTAAGACGACCTAGCGATATCCGTCCGTCCATCAGTCTGTCCGTCTGTCTGTCTGTATATCTGTTAAAAACATGCTAACTTTTGAACGACTTTACAGAGGCTCCCAAAGTTCGGCTTATATGTTGGGTATTTACCTTGTCAAGTTGTTATTACAATCCAGCGAAATCGGTCTAGTTGTTCAAAAGTAATAATCAAATGACTGAATTTCGGAATGGTTTTTCGTGAATTTACGAGATAAAAAACACGCTAACTTTCGAAAGACAGTTCTGAGGATGCTAAAGCTTGGCACATATTTTTGTCGTTCCCCTGGCCTATTTCGTGTTGAACTTCAGCCAAAGCGGTTAAGTGGTTCAAAAGTTATTAGCAAAACCATGAATTTCAGATTAGTTTCACCTTAAATTCACGTGTTGAAAACCCATGTTTTAAAAACATTGGTAAGTCACAAAAATAATGTACAACGTATTTTTAGCACACAAAAATATTTTAATACTAAAATGGAAGAAGAATACACTCGAAAAAAATTTTACACTAAAAAAAAATTTAGTAAATATATTTTTTTTTTTCAAAAATTACTAAAAAAAAGTTTTTTTACACAAAATAAAATATTTCTAATCAAAAATGTTGTTTCTTCACATTAGAAAATATACTATCACTTAAAAAGGGCATTTTAGAGGGTATTCATAGATTCGGCCAAGTCGAATTTAACTTTTCTACTTGTTTTTTCTTTTTTTATTCAAATTCGGCTTTGGGGTGGGGAAGGTAGTTTCCTATTTCCACCACACCTCCTCGATCCTCGCCTTCTTATATGTAATACTAAAGAACATACTAAAAATTATGTTAATGTTGAAAATGTCGATAAATGAACATCCAAACGAAATGTACCGAAATGCGATTTTTAAAATAAAAAAAAAAAATAACAAGTAAGAGTGTTAAATTCGGCTCTGCCGAATCTTCTATACCTTCCAGCATGGTAAAAAAAAGTTGCAGTTGCGTTTTTTTTTTTTGTTCACTTAAGATGTGGTTGGCGGAGGTGGTGGGAAATATCTTCCCTTCGCGATAAATGTTTAAAAATTCATAACAAATGAATTTTTAAACTTACAAAATGCAATTCCCGGGTAAAAATGAAATATATATGATCATATATGAAGATATATGGATCATATATGAATTTATATAACCATATATTATCATATATGCCTCCATATATGTTTATATATGATCGGATCCGTAAATTGTCCGTATGATCATTAGACTGGCCATAGCGTTATATAGAAAAATTAAAAAATGTTAAATCCATAAGTGTTCGCACTGAAAAATGTGAGGTTGGGAATAAAAATAATTATGCATATTTAAAAAAAATTTTTTTTTTGTTCCGAGTACCTCCGGGTTGAGCCTAAAGTTTGAAAAACGGATTACAAGGGAAAAATATGACTTTTTTTTCATTTTCTCAATTTTTTTGATATTTTAAGTACAGTTTGAATTCAAATGGTCACTGAATTTTGATTAAGAGTTAATTGTCTATCAAATAAGGTGTTAAAAATTAAAATCGGTTGAAAATTAGCCGAGTTATGACAACTTCCCCCGGCAACTAACGTGTGGCAAACCACCTGATCAAGGAATTCGAGCCCCATTTTTGAAATTTATTGAAATTATCTACTGTAATTAATTTTTTTTATTCCTCAAGTTCCAATGTACTAAGAAGATACATATTTTTCATATTGCGTTTTGCTAACTTGTTTTAAATAAATGCTAAAGTGGTCTGAATTTTTCAACACTATTTTCAAATCTCCAATTTTAAATTTTTATTTTTTTTGTTAAAGAAATTTTAAAAAATCGGCTATTGGAGTTTAGGGATTTGTTAAGCACATATAAAGGAATAAAAACCCCAAAAATTGTAGGGTTTGCTGTTTTCATTTGGCTATTACAGTGATGTAATTTCGGCGGATTTCGGGAAAGTAGTGATTTTTGGCCCTTTTTTAGCTTTTATTTATTTTTTTTTTGGTTTTTTTTACAAACTTGATATGTTTTGGACTGAATTATATCAACACGAGATAGAATACTTCAATTTGCAAAATTAGGGCGAAATTGACATATAAAAAATTGCCCCTGTTAAGGGTCAAAGGTCAAATTTTAGAAAATTTTTAATTTTTAAACATTAACAGATTTGCTGGGCGGATTTTGCTGAATCTACTCGATGTTATTTTAATTGGTCTAAACTATATGGCAAATAATTAAAATTTAATAATTTAACCCTTAAGTGCTGTTGGGGCCTATAATTTTTTTAATTTAATGGAGATAATGTAAGTGTATTTTGTTCAAATGGTCGAATAGGCCCCACCATCACTAAAGGGTTAATATTCTGAATTTAAATAAAAAGACATATGTTAAGACCTTTTATAATGACATCAAGTAGTTTCATATATTTCCACTCAGAAAATCTGTTAATGTTTAAAAATTCAAAATCTTCTAAAATTTGACCTTTAGGTGGGGCAATTTTTAATTTCTCAATTTTGCCCTAAATTTGCGAATTGAATTATTCTATCTCTTGTTGATATAAGACGGTCCAAAACATATCAAGTTTGTAAAAAAAACAAAAAAAAAATAAATAAAAGCTAAAAAAGGGCCAAAAATCACTACTTTCCCGAAATCCGCCGAAATTACATCACTGTAATAGCCAAATGAAAACAGCAAACCCTACAATTTTTGGGGTTTTTATTCCTTAATATGTGCTTAACAAATCCCTAAACTCCAATAGCCGATTTTTTAAAATTTCTTTAACAAAAAAAATAAAAATTTAAAATTGGAGATTTGAAAATAGTGTTGAAAAATTCAGACCACTTTAGCATTTATTTAAAACAAGTTAGCAAAACGCAATATGAAAAATATGTATCTTCTTAGTACATTGGAACTTGAGGAATAAAAAAAATTAATTACAGTAGATAATTTAAAAAAATTTAAAAAATGGGGCTCGTATTCCTTGATCAGGTGGTTTGCCACACGTTAGTTGCCGGGGGAAGTTGTCATAACTCGGCTAATTTTCAACCGATTTTAATTTTTAACACCTTATTTGATAGACAATTAACTCTTAATCAAAATTCAGTGACCATTTGAATTCAAACTGTACTTAAAATATCAAAAAAATTTAGAAAATGAAAAAAAAGTCATATTTTTCCCTTGTAATCCGTTTTTTAAACTTTAGGCTCAACCCGGAGGTACTCGGAACAAAAAAAAAATTTTTTTAAATATACATAATTATTTTTATCCCCAACCTCACATTTTTCAGTGCGAAAAATTTAACTTTTCAAAAAAATTTCTACTATGGCCACTCTAATGATCATATATATTTCATTTTTACCCGGGTTGTTTAAAAAAATTAAATTAATTCTTTATATTCACTCCCACAAAAGGGGGCAGGAAGAAAAAATGGCATATTCCTATTCCTTGGGTCAAAGCGCAGTACTTTCAACTTCTTCTGATATAAAAATATTTCATTTGTTTAACAAAAATAGGAAAAAGCCTGTAATAGAGGCATTTTAGTGGTTGGTTTAGTTCTTCAAGGGGAAATTTTTAAATCACCAAAAATTTACGCAAGAAATTTACTTACGCACGAACTTTTTTGTATGCTCACGCTCATGCACGCTCACGTGAGCATAAAAACTATAACTCACAATTTATGGGAATCACGCCTGGTTATCATGTTTTCGGTGCGCACCTCTAGTTTTAACCCAATTTTTTAAATTTCTATATTGTAGATTTCCGTCATTTTTGGAAATTAAAAGAAATCGTAAAATAATTTTTCAGAAATTTTTAGATATGCGTATTCAGCATGCTAAAATTGGTAAAATATCAAAAAAATTTTTAAACTCAAAACTTTTTTTGTGCAAAAATTTCCAAAAAAAAGTTTTTACTTAAAATAAAAATGTATTAGTCAGAATTTACAAATAAGGTTGTTTTTACGTTTATAATATTAAATCACTTTAAAACTGTTTTGGGCATTGTGTAGGTTATGTATTGTTATTTTTTCTTTCCGCAACAAATTTTAACATTTCATGAAAATCAATATATAGCCACAAGGTAACCTTCCTTGTTTGTTACAGCCCATAATAATGGAAAAAAATTGAAATTGTTGTAAATGTTTGTAAAACTCATTACACATGTTATTTGAAAATTTTACAATTATTTTTAGTACATAATTGTAATTTTATTTCTCATGCCTCTTACTCAAAATCAGTTGCTTTTGGCAATGTTAATAGAAAACAAAAGAGAATATTTTAGAATAATCAATTAATATGGAATATATTTAATTTGAAAAGAGACAGAAAATAAAGAACAGATCAAATGATTTACCAAGAATTGAGGTTCAAATGTTTCCAAATAATTTGTTAAAAACTAAAAGTAGTTTTGAAGACTATTTAGTAGAGTTATTCTTAATATTGTATTGATTATTTACAGGTCAAATTTCAGAAGAAAGCTCTCACAGTGAATGAGAGCCCAGTCACAATTGGCACCACCGACGACGAAGCACTGCGAAAGAGAGAGCGACACATTAAAATTAAGCGACAGACGACCGGACACATTTTATAAAGAAAACGACGCTCATATCAGTCACACATCTATTTTTTTTCTTTTGTTATCCTATAAAAGCAGGTATACAACGTTTCTTGTGTGCAACACACACACGATATATTAACTCCAATTGGAAAAATTAGCATATTTTGTTGAACATATGGCAACGCTACTTGATACAAATTTGAGAAAAATGAGAGGGTGGTGAGAGAGCACTACAAAAATAGAATAGGATCTATTCTGGCGGCAGTGTGGTCGACCATAAAGCGATTTTTTGCTTTTCATACAAAATGTATGAAAACATTTTGTGGTTACCGAATGTGGTGCCAATTGTGACTCGGCTCTGATCCATTATTGATTCTTTTGTAGTTTTTCTCTTTGAAAAGTCACAGATTATGATGCCTTTTGGTTTAAGAAACTTTTGAATATTAAAAAAAAATAATGTTAAAAAGACAGAAAATAAAAAATGTATAAGTTATCGTTTGGTATGTTTTAACATGGCATATCTGCCATATTAAATTTTAATTCATAAAATTTTTCTAATTTCATTTTTCTACATGCATGCTATAAAAAATTTAAAATCCAATTAGAAATTTTACTTAAAATGTGGCAAAACTTTTATATATGAACATTTTATAGGTCTTTAGGAACAGAAATTTGAAGATATACAAAAAATGCAATTATAAGAAGAATTTCTTTGGTAATTGAGTTTTTGCGGTTTTAAGCCACATACAGTCATAACTAATAAGGTGGAACATATTTGAAAGTAAAAATTATTTTTTTTTTTTTGACTTCACACAATTTCTTAATTGTTGTTGTATTGGCCCTCGGAAATGGTATGGCTGGAATGGCCATGCCGAAAGTAGTTATAAAAGTTGAAGTCCCCAGCGACGACTACTTCAGCGCTCGGAAAACAACTTATGTGTCAGATTTTGTTGATAAAAAGAAGTTTTCGATGAAAAAAGTTTTTAATGAAAAAAGATTAATGATAAAAAAAATATTTGACGAAAAAAAAGATGTTGGTAAGAACATTTTTGATGACAACAAAAAAAAAAACCTGACTGGACAAAATATGTACAAAAAAAATATTGATAAAAAAAAATAAATTGACATAAAAAAAATATATTGACGAAAAAAAAAATACTGACGCAAAAAATATTGACGAAAAAAATTATTAATAAAAAACTAGTAGAAAAGTTAAATTCGACTTGGCCGAATATATGAATACCCTCCACAATGCCCTTTTAAAGTTATATTAAATTTTCTAAAGTGAAAAAATAACATGTTTGATTAGGAATATTTTATTTTGTGTAAAAAAACTTTTTTTTTTAAACTAATTTTTGAAAAACAAAAAAAATACTTTACTAAATTTTTTTTGAGTGTAAAATTTTTTTCGAGTGTTTTTTTTTTCTTTTAGTGTAAAAATATTTCTGGCTCACAAAAATGCATTGTAAAATATTCTTGTGACTTACCAATATTTTTAAAATATGTTTAACGGGTTTTTTAACACGTGAATTTAAGGTGAGGCGAATCTGAAATTTACGGTTTTGCTAATAACTTTGAACCTCTCGCCGATTTGGCAGAAATTCAATACAAACCATCCCAGGGAAACGACAAATATATATGCTAAGCTTTAGAATCCTCAGAGTTGTCTTTAGAAAGTTATCGTGTTGTTTATCTCGTAAATTCGTGAAAAACCCTTGCCTAAATTCACTCTTTTGCTCATAACTTTTGAACCACTGGCCCGATTTCGCTGGATTGTAATACCAACCTGGCTAGGTAAAAGCCCAACATATATACAACATATATATATTAGGAGCTTCTGTAAAGTCTTTCAAAAGTTAGCGTGTTTTCAACAGACAGGCGGACGGACGGATCGCTAGATCGTCTTAAAATCGATCGAGGATCATGAATATATATACTTTATGGGGTCTTAGACCAATATTTCGAGGTGTTACACACGGAAAGACAAACTTATATGGTCCCTCTATCACTAGTGTGGAAGGTATAAAAAGTAATATATTTTGAGAAAAAAAATATTGGCAAAAAAAATATTGACGAAAAAAATATTATAAAAAAAAAAATATTGATGAAATAACAAGTAGTGATGAAAAGAATATTGATGAAGCAAAATACTGTCAAAAAAAAATATTGATGAAAAAAATTTTTATGAGAAAAAAATGTTGATTAAGGAAATATTAAAAAAAAAAAAAAAATGATGAAAAAAAAATTTATGAAAAAAAATATTGATGAAAAAAATATTGATAAAAACAAAATATTGATAAAAAAAAATATTGATGAAAAAAAAATATTGACGAAAAAAAAAAATATTAACGAAAAAATAATATTGATGAAAAAAAATATTGATGAAAAAACAAATAGTGAAGAAAAAAATATTGATGAAACAAAATATTGTTGAAAAAAAGTATTGATGAAAAAAATATAGATAAGAAAAACATTTTGATAAAGAAAATTTGAATAAAAAAATATTGATGAAAAATTTTTTTTTGTTAAATACTTTATTATCTGGATTATTGAATCTGCCTATTTTTGGCCTAACAATAAGTGTATAAATCATGCAAAACTAACTTAAATACTAGTTACTCCCTAGGAGCCATTTTGAAGAACGGGCCTCTAAATTAAATGGGCGGTAAATCAGCATGTTGCAGTCTGGTGTGCGGTTGGGTTCGAGTAAGGGCTCTCGCCAATGTATTTGGGTGGTTCCTGAGCTTTTCAACGTATTTGGTTCTGATGTCCATAAACTCTTCTCTTACAAACGGAATATTTATGTCCTGGTGAATGATGATATTTCTGACGTACCAGGGAGCTCCCGTAATGATCCTCAGAATTTTGGATTGTGCCCTCTGTATAAGCTCAATATTAGACTGTACCCCACAGTTGGATACCATAAGTCCATATTGGTTTTATAATACAATTATACAGGATGACTTTAGAGTCAAGGCTTAGCTTTGAATGCTTATTAATTAGCCAATGTAGTTGGCAGGCTTTTAGCTTCATATGAAGCCTCTTGGCTTCTAAGTGTTTTCGACATGTGAGACGTCTGTCCAAGTGAATACCAAGGTATGTAACACTCTCAGACTGTGGGATAACACCATTTAATGAGACAGGGGAACAAGACCTCATTCTAAGTGTAAACGTAACGTGCTGGCTCTTTAGTTCATTTACTTTAATTCGCTAGTTCTTGAACCACATCTCCACAGCTGTAAGATGGTTGTTAAGTCTCAAGGAGGCAACATATGGGTCTGAGTGAGTGCTTATTAAAGCAGTGTCATCCGCAAATGTTGATGTTGTAATATGTTCAGATGTCGGCAAGTCTGACGTAAATATGAGATAAAGAACAGGGCCGAGAACACTTCCTTGAGGAACACCTACATTCATTTTATAACCAGAAGTTGTAGTTTCCTGATATTTCACCCTGAAGTAGCGATTAAGAAGGTAAGACTCTATAAGTTTTGTGTAATACTTAGTTGGTAGGTGATATTTTATTTTATATAAAAGACCCTCGTGCCATACTTTATCGAAAGCCTGAGCGACATCCAGAAAAACGGCAGAACAATATTTTTTTTTCTTCAAAGGCTTTCCTAATCTCGCAAGTTATGCGGTTCATTTGCTCTATGGTTCCATGTTTTTCACGAAAGCCGAACTGATGAGCTGGAATACTGTTTGAACTTTCGATAATTGGAAGAATCTTTTGAAGAAAAACCTTCTCAAACAGCTTTGATAGGCACGGAAGTAAACTTATAGGTCTGTATGACGAAGTCAAAGTTCTTTTCCAGGCTTGGGAATCATTTTGATTTGAGAAATTTTCCATATGTCCGGAAAGTAACCTACTTGCAAGATCGCATTAAATATTTTCGTTAGAACTTCAACCGCTATAAATGGTAGGTTTTTTTATTTGGGCTGAGCTGCGTACGTATAATTGTCTCAACATCTTGGGCGTCAAATTACCTAAGTTGTGATCCAAACGCAGAGGCGGATCTGGGAGTGTAAAATCATTTTCTGCCAAGTTTGGCTCAAATACAGTTCTTAAATGTTCTGCAAATGAGTATGCTTTTTCCTCTTCACTGCGTGCCCAATTGCCACATTGCTTTCTTAGCGGTGGTTCGCCCTCTACCGGTGCTTTAATTTTAGTAGCTTTCCAAAGTGAATAGTTAGTTCCCTGAACTTTTATGCGATATACTTTCTACATATACGCTATTTATGCGATCCTCTTCCAAATGAAGGGCTTTTCTAAGGTTTCTAGTAGCTTCAGACAGCCTCTGCTTTGCAGCAGGGGATCTACTGTTTTGCCATTCTTTTGATGGCCAGTAGTTGCTCGATTTCAGAGTTAGAAACATAAAAACTGCGATTAGAGGAAGCAACGGTAACGGAAGACGAAGAGTGCTCTGCTGCTGATCTCAGAACGGACGTAAAGTGCTGGACACATTCACCTATATCCCCCTCACATTCCAAAGATGGATTAATGTGGATGTGGCTACTAATGTACTTTCTATATTTTAACCAATTCGTCTTTGACGAAGTGAGTCCACAGGGTGTCTTAACCGAAATTGGTTCATCGTAATACGTTAATATTACTGGAGAATGGTTTGAATTAAGATCAAATGATGTTTCAGCAGATAACTTACTTCTCTCGATATGTTTCATTATCCCAAAATCGATAAGATCGGGAATTTTTCTTGGATCTGAAGGCCAATAGGTCGGCTGTCCAGGCGATATAACGTCCAGACTATTTCTCCGATCAATAAGAGCACAGTAAAGCTGTCTTCCCCTAGGGTTTGTTAGACGTGAACCCCAATAGGTGTGTTTCGCATTGTAGTCTCCACAAGCTAGGAAGCGATTACCAAGAGTCTTGAAAAAACTTTCAAATTGTATCTTAGATACTGAAAATCGCGGAGGACAGTAAACTGATGTCAGAGTTAGTCCTCCTCCTACACAATCAAGATGTATTGAGGTGGCTTGAAGGTAGATTGTAGAATAAGTTTCCATAGCATGGTGCTTAATTCTACTTTTCACCAAAACAGCTGTACCACCGTAAGCCTTACCGTCAGGATGATTTGTTTTGTGGAATGTATAACCTGGGATTTGAAAATTATATCTATTCGTGAGGTGGGTTTCTGATAACAATAACACATCGATGTTATTGTTGTGCAAAAAATTAGATATCTCAGCCTTATGCTGGTTTACACCGTTTGCATTCCAAAAACATATTTTAAACAAACGCATTATTTTTTTGATAGGAGAGCCTGCAAAGTGTTATTTTGCGCTTTTAGCTCCTCTATTGTACCTTGCACGGATGTCATAAAAGCATTCATTGTGCTTTGCATTGCACATAGGGGCAAAATGGTATGTTTTATGGCATCAATTAAACCGCTGGATTTTTGTAGTCGATATGCCCACCGTTTTAAAGAGCGCAGCTTTTCGATTAAATTTATGTAAAAACATGTAAGACTTTCTTTGCAAAATTGCGAAAAAATGCGCAAAAACGAAAAAAAAAATAGTTTGTTTGAAGCATAAAATTTTGTAAATTTTTATGTTAATATATAGACATAGCTATCGCTTAAATAAGTAAGTATTAGAATTACATACATATGAAGTATTCCACACCAAAAGTTCCACCAAAAATAGTTATATCGTATAAATTTAAAATTTGAAAAAAAACTATTATCAATTTATTTTTGGAAGTTGGGATTAAAATCGGTCATGGGGACGTTGATAGAAGTGTCTGGGGATACCTTCTTCTTTGCAATAGGTATTTACAAATTGATTAAGTATGATATCTATGCTAAAATAGTACAATTTTATCAAATTTATATATTATTTTCATAGCCACGCCCCCAAAAGTGGGCTGGATAATATAAATGGCATATGCTACTCCACTTATTTATTTGGTAGGTCAAGGAACTTCTTGTCATAAAAATTTTTGATGTGTTGAACAAATGTAAGAAAACCCTCTAAAAATCGTGTTTCCCAAGATTTTTTTTTAATTCCTTAATGGGAAGCTTTTTTCACCTGGTCCGATTTTGCCCATTTTGGAGCTTAATCCGCCTATGACCAATAGATATATTCGTGCCAAGTTTAAGGGGTCTAGCATTTTTGGTTTGGACTGCATGTGGTTTATTAGTAAAAAAAGTCATATTTTTAAAGTGCAGTTTCACAAAGCGGGCGCTTTTCGTGCAAGTTTCTATGACTGATTCTAGTAAAGAATTATACCACTTACCACCATATAAAAATATCTAAGGATAATGTAGGATAAGTCTTGACTTTTTGACCTTTAAACTTATGTTTTAAAAATCGTCATAAAAAGGATGTTTTTAGAACGGCTATAACTTCTCTAATATTCAATGCAATTTGGTCAGAATGAATGAAAATAATTTGTGCTAAAATTACCTTTTAATTTATGTGTATAGTTCCAACATTTTTTATTTGTTTACCTTTCATTTTGAGTTTTCAACTTAAGACTATTTAAAATATTTTTTTTGTTTTTTTTAACTTTTACTAAATTTAACACAGTGCCAAGAAACGGAAAATGGATCAATCAAAAAAGTAAAAATACAGTCAAGCGTAGAAAAGTATAGGCTTTCGATATAAAATAACAATGTTAGCAAAATCGCTTTTTTTAAAAAATGAATTGTTGCCAAGAAGCCCCATATAGCTGCCCCTATGTGCATTGTAGACATGAAATAAGTCATCGACTGCATAAGCGTGAAAAACATTGATTCCACCCCTCCCGTATTAGGGGGATTGCAGGGCTGCTGAGAGCCCGTAATTAACGCAAAAAAAATTGAATAAAAAGTATTGATGAGAAAATAATATTGATGAACAAAAAAATATTTATGAAAAAAAAAAAAAAATTAAGAAAAATAATTATACCAGCTGGTGAATATTTTTTTATTCACCACGAGGTGAATTTTTATCCAAGTTATAAACCCAATTTACTAAAATTTTTGGTTTTAAAGAAAATAGTAATTCTTATTTTCTTTTTTGTTAATCGATAGCTTATGTAGTCAAACTGAGGTGAAATCCTGCAACTTTTTTAAAATAAGACACCAACCTAAAACATTATCATGTTAAAAACGGATGAACGTGTCTAACTCATAGACCTCTTGGTCCAAAGCGATACCACAAAACAAGTTAAAACATTCAGAATCTTTAAGATTTTTTCGATATTTAAGCCACATTCGCGTTATAATCTCCAAAGTACTGAAGCTTATCTGACCGGTAATGGATCGGCGACTCCTTTCCACGGTTGGGCATTTTTAATCAGACGTGACATTTGCTTCCCCATTATTCCACAATTTTTAATTTAAAAGCTAAGTCTGGCCTTACTAAAACTCCATTTTCCAAAGACATTTAATTTTATGGCAGTTTTGTTTAACAAAATTAAGAAATTTTTCCCATTTAATTTAAAAAAATTCTTATTCATTACAATTAATTTTAGTGAAAATTGAAAAAAAAAAAAATAAAAAAAATAAAAAAACTGTAGTAAAATAACAAGAAAAAACCTAAAACTTATGCTTACAAGTCACGCTTTAAGTTAATTGTTCTTGCTAACAATAAATATTTATGTGTGCATGGCTGAATGTCTGAGTGAATTGTTGTATGAAAGGCTAAAATAACCCAATAAACAATTTTAAGTTAAAAAAGTAAAAAAAATTGCAAATTTTTTTTATTGAATTGAATTTTATGGTGGCGTTGCGTTGTATGTAGTTTGGCTTTAAACTCGCACTTCTACAAATAAATTAAATTTCTCTTAAAATTATTTCTTGGGTTATTCAATAATACAACAAAAATACATCACTATGACGTCTCTCTGTCGGTTGGTATAAGAACAGCCTTTTGCTTTTAACATTTTGTTTTTGTTATATTTTCCTTAACATTTCCTTTTATTTTGATTTTTTTTTTTCTTTTTCTTAGTAAGATGTTGTAAATGTTTCTTCATGCTGACTGACGTTGAAAATTTCTTTCAATTTTTTTTCTCATCTTCTACGTTTCTTAATTAGCGCTTCATTATCAAGTACAAGTTAGAAAAAAAACGGAATGAGATTATGTACGTGGTTTATGTTACAATATTCTTTCATTTCAATTTTCACTTCATTTTTATTTATTCTTAGAAATAGAAGTCACTGACTTTTGATATCACAAGAAGGATTTAATTTTTAAAGAAAAATGTAAATACTTTAAAGCAATTTAAGTATTTTTTATAATGTTTTATTAAACATATTTTGAATAAACATTATCTAATTTCATCTTGCTAAGTAGTAGCTAATTTTTTGCAATTCTAGTAATCAACTATGTAACCAAAAAAAATCTTATTTTTGTGGCTCTCCAATTTCCAATACCAACTAAATCAATAGATTTCCGTTGAAACTCTGAATGTTATTAAAATTTTGTTCCATTATTACATTTTCTTGCGAAATTTGTTCAAAACTGTTAAAAAAATCATTGGTAAATTTTCGAAGTTCCGAAAAAAGTTTTGAAAACTTTCTAAGTCCCGTACTAAAAAAAATTATGCAATAAATTCAGCAGGAAATACGTTTCGAACAATTGAAACTTTTTTAAAAAACCTTTGCGCTTAATTTTCATTTGAAACAAAATAAATAAATTTTTTTTTAAGTGTTAACCATTAACTGTTAAAGTTCTGTAAAAAAACAACTTTAAAAATATGTATTCATAAATGAGTTAAGATGCTCGGATTTGGCTGAAATTAATTTTAAATGAAATCTTGTCTCAAGCTCTATGGAAGGGTCAACGGAAAGAAATTTAGAATTTTAATTTTTTAAATTTCTTGAACTGCTATTTTTTGCAAATTTTAAATAGCGACATCTCGAAAACCGTTTGACCGATTTTTACTTGTTTTGATATTCGTATTCTGCACATCAAAATTAATATATCCCGAGTAAAAAAAAACTTTTTAATATCTAATTTGATCTCAAAATTGGCTGTATCAAGTTGTATCAAATAATTATCTAATTGTATTATTTTAGATACATAAATATAAAAAATGATACAATTAGATCCGAATTTTGGTCACATCCAAATAAATCCAGTTGATCTTATTTTATAAAAATAAATGTAGATTTATATAATTATATGTAGCCATATATATTTATGTATAACCTCAGATATGAAAATGGAGCCATATTAAATCGTTCATATAATTATATCTGAACATATACAAACTCATATATATTTTAATATGATTGTATCAAATTATGTATTATTATATCAAAACTTTTTTACTAGGGATATGATGCGTCGCAAGACACATTTTTAATTTTTTTTTTTTAATTTTCAAAAATCCAAAACTTTGATCGCCGTGCTTCACGGGATAATATAATCCGATCGGCCTTATATTTTTTTTTTTTTTTCTTCTAATTTTTATTTTCAAAATTATTTTAACATTTCATCTTAACTAACCCTGCGAAGCCAGGTGGCTTATCTTATTGTAACACACATCTTTTAGGTCTAGTAGAATAAAAAATTTTCCGGACACTCCGGAACTCCCATCTGTGACATTTTAATCGTGTTCTGAAATTTGTCCCGAAATAGCGTTGTTACACATTTTTCAAATTTTAGAAGATATCCTCCCGAAAAATTGTTTTTATACCCTCCACTCTAGTGATAGAGGGTATATATAAGTTTGTCATTCCGTTTGTAACACATCGAAATATAGGTCTAGAACCCCATAAAGTATATATATTCATGATCCTCGATCGATTTAAGTCGATCTAGCGATGCCCGATGCAAAAGAGTAAATTTCGGCAAGGGTTTTTTGCTAATTTACGAGTTAAAAAACGCTCTAACTTCCGAAAGATAACTCAGAGGGTTCTGGAGCATGGCAAATACATTTTTCGTTCCCCTGTTCTGATTGGTATTGAATTTCAGCTCAATCGGTCCAGTGGTTCAAAAGTTATGAGCAAAATCGTGAATTTTAGATTGGTTTCACCTTAAATTCACGTGTTAAAATACCGTTAAAAGTATTTTTGTCACCCAAAAATATTTTTACAAAAAAAAGTTACACTCAAAAAAAAATTTACACTCAAAAAAAAATTTAGTCATTTATTTTTTTTTTTTACAAAAATTACTAAAAAAAAGTTTCTTATTCAAAATAAAATATTTTTAATTAAAACCGTTAATTTTTTTTTATGTTTGAAAATTTACTAAGGCATTGTGGAGGGTATTCATGAATTCGGCCAAGTCGAATTTAACTTTTCTACTTGTTTTTTCTGATTTCATCGATTGCCGGGTTAAAATTGTCCGATAGAGTATTAAGACCATAAGGAATCATTATTTGCCCGGCTATGGACGAAAGTAATTTTTCGAAATGATACATAAAATTTGAAAAAGGGTAAAATTGCATTTTTTTCTAGACAGATTGTAGGACACAATGAAGCTGTCAGATAACAGATTTTTTTTTATGATGACACAGTAAGGTGGTTCATAAAAACAAATGTTGGATTTTTGAATGGACCACCCGGAATATATATTAAGCACCGTGAGAAAAATAATTAGACCCCTACTGGGGTTAACACAATGAAAAAATATTATTTTTTATTTTAATTTTTTTATTTTATTATAATTAAGCTTGATTAGCTTATTAATGACAAAAAGTTTTATATTGGTCGGACAAGTATATCAGTTCCAAAAAAGATCGTGGTTCGTAAAAAAAAATCGGATTTTTAAAACTGAATTTTTATTTAGTTCAATTTGAGTCCATATTAATTATTTCTGAGAAATAATAATTACACTGCTCAACAGTCATTTTCCGGTTTGAATTCTTGTGATCAATTTCAGTAGACTTTGATCTCCTGATTCCAAATCTGTACTTCAAATTTTTAAATCACGTCCAGATCTTTAAATGACGATTTTTGCATTATTTGCAAAATGACGATTTTTGCATTATTTGAAAGCCTGCACAGCAGTCATTGAGTGGAATACAAATCTGGTATAACCTTAGTTTTTTTTGATATTTTTCAAAGAAAAGCTAAAAAAATAAATATTTTACAAATTTAAGTTTTCTGTGTTATTTTTCGTACAAACCGGAAGTTATCTTTAATGGGCTTAAAAATCTATAAGAAAGAATGAACTTTTGCCTAAATTTTGAGCTCATCACAGTAAGTATTGATCATCTGGTTTTTGTTTTAGAGCCTTTCAAAAATGGTGCTTTTTCTAATTTTTTTCACAGTGTTTTTTGTAAAATATATGTTTGGCCAATAATAGTGCAACAACTTCAAATTTTTTTGATCATATATTTGTAATCATAATTCAATTCTACTCTAACGCTTTATACCAGATTTCTACCCAGTGGTTGCTGTGCAGGCTTTCAAAAAATGCAAAAATCGCGTTTTTTCGCATTTTCAACCGCGAATAATTAAAATTCTAGACGTGATGGAAAAATTTGGACCACAGATTTGGAATCATCGAGTCAAAATCTTTAAAAATTTTGTATCAAACTTCAAACTGGAGTCAAAAACCTTCGATTTGTTGAGCGGTGTTATTGTACAATGAGAACATCTGAAAACAATCTAGTGGCAATACAGGCCACCCTTCCATCATCAGATTAAAATTAGCCATTTAAATGCAACTTTTGAACAAATTGAATATCGGAATTACTTTTCTTTATGTTGAACCATCACCATCATTCATGTGGTATTCATTTGGCAGAAACTTAATCACCTTTTTTAACAGAGTTGTATTTTCCCCATTGTTAACCCTTAGAAGGACTTTTCAAGTCTTGAAAATGTCCGTTAGGTTTGAATTTTTGTTTCATATTTCTAATTCTTAGAAATATTACTAAATTGCAATGTACCTTATGAGTTGTGTTGTAATTGTGTTTATATATTGTTAGACTGTATATTTTATAACTAAATTTTTATTTAGTTCGGTTTGAGTCCATAGGGACCCTCTCCTTGTAAGTGGAGGGTATAAAAATCACCAAAAATAACAATTTTTTGTTTTTAAAATTTTTGTTTGAAAACACTGACGTTTTTTGATTTCACCCATCTGTAGATTACTGTTGCACAATTAACGTTTTCACAAAAGAGAAGTTATAAAATTGTGTAACCTTGAAGAGTTAAGGTGAAGAGTTCTATTTTTTCATTTTCCCTTAAAATATTTTTGTTTTTAAATAAATTTAAATTTCTTATGATTTTCGATATTTTTTCCAAATTATATTTACATACTAACTTTTTTTGTGTTGTTTTTACATAAATGTAAATTTTCTATTATTTTATTAAATTTAAAATTTATACATATTGTGCACAAAATCCCTTAATATTTAAACATTTATATTTATGACTTAAGTATTTAATTTATTTAAAATTTTATGTATATTATTTACATTTAATTTTTCTAATTTATTTGTGTGTGAATATATTCAAAATATATTGCTAAATGCTTTTAATGTATAAAAAAATACACTTATGACTTGATAAAAATGGTGAATTCTAGTTGGATGAAAAAGTATTTTATAAATATATTTAAATAAAATTTTCAATTTATTATATGAATTGAGAAAGAGATTTTTGTTAATTTCTTCTAAATTTTTCTAAGTTTTTTTAAATTTTTGATATATTTTTTTTTTTTAATTTTCTGATTTTTTCCCTTATTTCTCTGATTATTATTATTTTTTTTATTGATTTTTCATAACTTTCGATATTTTTTCAAAATTTTTCTAATTTTTCCAGAGATTTTCCAAATTAATGTTTTTTTTTTTTTTATTTTATTTAAACAAATGAATAAAAAGGGAATAAAATTTCCCTTGCATTTCAATTGATCGGTGTATAAATATATTTTATCTATTGATTTTAAATAAACACCTCTAATGTTGCAACAGCCCTTATCGTCATTGCCATTATTAATAATTCGTTTCGAAAACGTGTTTAATCATGTGCTGCTGGTATCAGCTGCATTATAGAGCATCTCATCATACATAAATGTATGGTAGTAATTAAATCGTAAGCAAACACATATAGAAAAGTACACAAATTGCATAGAGCACACACATACATACATATTTGCAAACTGATAAGCACACAAACACATGCTCATATCTATGTATTAATTTTACATTTTAAATATTCTATTTGAAATGTTTTAAAAATTACATATTGTACACAGAAAAAATCTTCACAATAACACAGTTACTCGTACATATATTAGACTCTAACAAAAAATTTTAATAAATTTAACATTTATCATAGAAGATACTATAAACACAAACTAGCATGGTCGCCGGTACTTTTTTGCCTATTGCACTAGTTTACAGAGATTTTGATCCACGACGTGTTGCATTAGTTTTCAATGTAAAATCTTATGCTGAATCCGAAAATCCACTCCAAAATTTTTGGAGTAGAACAGTTTTAGAGATATTGCCAACTTTTCAAATTTTCAACTTTCCAATTTTTTTTTTTTTTTAATACGTTTTTCTTTTTGAGGTTCAAGTCTGATCTAATACGAAGAAATTAAGATTGTTTTTGAAAAACTCCGTTGAAAATTGTAAAAGTTATATGCATTTGAGAAATTCTTAAAAACTTTTCTTCTTTTTAACTTTTAGACTTCATTTTCGGATTCAGCGCTCGATTTTATATGGAAAATAAATGTCAAATATTGGGAATCCAACAATATTTAAAAATTTGTAAACTGGTTTTACACTCAATAAACTAAAAATGTAAAAAAATTTAATATCGCATTTTTACTCAAATGCATGTACCTTATACAACTTTTAAAGGAGTTTCTCAAAGCCCATCTTATTTTCTTCGTCATAGATCAGACTTGCACTGCAAAAAGAGAGATATAAATTTTAAAATGTTTTTTTTTTCTAAAATTTACAATAGAATTTACTTTTTCCCCAAATTTCGCTAAAATTTGAGAAAAATTGTCGATATATCGATTAATAGTTTCTAAGGCGATAATCAGATTGAAAAATGTTATATAAATGGTTGATAGATATCTAAACTACCTTTAATTTACAATATAAAGCATTCAAATCCATAAATTTATTCCGGAGATATTTTAATTTAAATAAAACCACTTTTTTAAAAAGATGAAAATTTGAAAAGTTGGCAATATCTCGAAAACTGTTCTACTTTTGAAACTTTGGAGTTGATTTTCAGATTCAGCGTTATCTTTGACATTAAAAATTAATGCAACATGTCGTGAATCAAAATCTCTGTACAATAGTGTTATCGGACGAGGATCTTCTGACGGGTGAGAAAACAATTGTCACACCAAATTGAATTTAAGTGATAGTAAATTTTCTAACGTGAAAAAAATAACTTTTTTGATTAGAAATATTTTATTTTGTGTAAAAAAACTTTTTTTAAAGTAATTTTTGAAAAAAAAAAAAAAAAATAGTAGTAATTTACTAAAGTTTTTTGGGTGTAAAATTTTTTTGAGTGTAAAATTTTTTTCGAGTGTATTTTTTTTTAGAGTAAAAATATTTTTGAGTGACAAAAATAGGTTCTAAAATATTTTTGTGACTTACCAATGTTTTTAAAACATGTTTTACGGGGTTTCAACATGTAAGTTTAAGGTGAAACTAATCTGATATTCACGGTTTTGCTAATAACTTTTTAACCACTGCACCGCTTTGCCTGAAATTCAACACGAACCAGGCCTGGGGAACGACAATATATGCCATGCTTCAGCATCCTCAGAATTGCCTTTCGAAAGTAAGCGTGTTTGTATCTCGTAAAGTCACGAAAAACCCTTGTCGAAATTCAGACTTTTGATCATAACTTTTGAACCACTGCACAGTTTTTGCTGGGTTGCAATAACAACCTGACCAGGTAAATTCCCAACACATGTGCCAAACTCCAGAAGCCTCCGTAAAGTCTTTCAAAAGTTTGGGTTTTTTCAACAGATAGACATACAGATGGACGGACGGACATCGCTAGATCGTCTTAAAATCGATCGAGGATCATGAATATATATACTTTATGGGGTCTTAGACCAATATTTCGAGGTGTTACAAATGGAATACCAAACTTATATATCAAGAAATCTTTTTTAAATTTCAACTCAGTGAAACTGAAATAAATGTTATAAAAAACCGGCAGTTTTTGGAATTAAGAAAAACTGTAAATGCAGTTGTGTAAACAAGACCTTGAACCATCACTGAGCAATGTCTAAGGATTACCCCACTTTATCCGTAAAAGTTACAGAGGGTTAAAGTTGAAAAATCGATAAAAATGGCTTGAAATAATCCATAGTTTTTACATTATTTCGCTTTTTTTTTTAAGTTCTCCTTATATTTCAATCTTTTCCGGCATAACACAAAGTCAGTATATATAAGAGATTATTTTAATGTTGGTTTGATAGATGCTTCATCGCTTGGTAAGAAGTTATAAGACGGTTAAATTTTGAAACCAAAAATTAAGAGTTTTTAAATTTTCGAGGTTTTTTGATCAGGGATTTCGGCCCCCTCTATAAAATGAAAAAAGTTGAACTAGAGTTGGTAGCTGTTGTAATTCTTAACATTTTGGAATTAATCCCGTTAATGTGCCACGAATAGTTAAGGAGTTTCAGCAGATCAAAGTTCGCAAGAAAAAACGTAATTTTTTTAAAATACCAGTTTTTCGCGAGGCACATTCGCGGTTTCATTCGAAATTTGGTGGACTCTTGCGTAAACCGAGTTTTTTGTGAGTTTACATAAAAAAAATCACTGGCGGGTTTATAAAAAATAAATTGCAAAAATTTTATGGCATTTTTGAAAATTGTGCGAAATTTGCAAATCTGTTTCCTATTTTTTTTAGTAGCAATTAATGCATCATGTTCATTTTAATACACCAAAAGACGTGCCTTAACGAGTAGAACTGATTTGCTTTTTGACTTTTTACTTTAAGCCATTCTGAGCGGAAAGCGCGATGATTTTATCTAAACCTGTTTTGATCTGGCACATCCAAGGCTTTACACGAAATCGGATGAAATTTTTTTTAAATGAAAGCCCACTTGATGTGTCATCATAAAATCACAGGCGGGTTAAAAAATTTTGATGATTATAGATTTTTTGGACCATATTAAATTTTCTTGTTATAAAAAAGCATCACCGATTTTTTTTTAACTACTGGTACAATGATACGATTTTCCGTGACTTTCTTCAGTAATACCAACGCGTATTGCCTAAATATGTTATAAAAATTGTGAAACTTTTCTTTTACCGCGAATTAATCGCGATTTTAGGTACTTAGATATTTTTTTTTTTAAATCGTTTGGTCATTAAAGGGTTAAATTTATATCATATATTTTAGAAGAAATGATATATCCTGCCATGTTTTAATAACGCATGCAACAAATGTGTAGAAAATAAAATCTTTAAAATATTTTTAAGATTTTTAAAACCGCTAAATCTTAAAACCGCCATAACTTTTGACCCCCTTGCGCGATTTAATTGACGCGAACGAATTTCTTATTCTTAAATAGCATCTAATATTTATGCCAACTTTCATCGATGTGCCATCAAAACAAAAATCACATCTTTTTTAACTCAAAATTTAAGTCTAAAACGGAACTCCTCATATACCCTCTATTACTAGAGTGGAGGGTATAAAAAAAAAATTAAAAAATGGTTGAATAGAAAAGAGCGAAAATTGAATAACATCCCAGTTGGAAACGTCATCGAGCCATCCTCAGTGACGGCGCGGTGACATGTCAGAGTCACTGCTGACATCCACAATACATCTCTATGTACTGGGTTGAGGACAGTTTCATATAAGTTTTCAAAATGTCTTCACTCAAAGTCAGCAGTAGACAGGGCATACTGACCTTCTGGGGACATGTCACCTAAGACATCTTTGGGGAAATGTCTGACGTAGGTCATACGAAAATACAAAAAATTTTCGTATTTCCTTTAGTTTTTACCTTTTTCCTTTAAAAATTATTTTTCTCATATTTAGAAAAACTTTTCGCCTTTTTTAGTCCCAACTGGATTTGAAACTGGAACCTCCAGTTTATTAGTCCTACACTTAACTACTCGTTCCAAACTTTATTTTGAAAATTGTTTGTCTATTTATTACTTTTATATTACTTGTTAGATTTTGATTTTATTTTAAATAAATCGAAAATATTGCCATCTTTTTCTTGGAAATTTAAGAGTTGCCTAGATTTAAAATTCTAATTTAACATACTGCTGTTATGAAGACATTTCCTTTTCGATGTCTTAGAGAAATTGTCCGCACTCTTAAAGCAAACATTAAGGGCTGACAATATTAGGATATGTCATCAAGGATTACCTATGATTTGTCAGAACCTGAAGACATTTCCCCAAGGAATCACTATGTAAATTTCCTCAGTGACACATTTTCCAACTGGGATTTGAAAAATTTTCAAACGCAAAACATTATCTTGAAATTGTTTTTTCCAAACTGAAAAATTTTCTCATCAGAGTTAAAAAAGCTTTCTAAAAGACTAAAAGTCTATAAATATCTAATATTTTCAATACTTCACAAGTTGAGATATTTGAGATATATTGAGAAAAAAATGTATTGTATTTTAAGTAGGTTTATTCTAGCTCGAGGTCATTATTTTTTTACTAATTAAAAGTATGATATTCCCATATAATAATTTTTAAGAAAAATATTTTCCTGTCTTAAATTTATTTATGTTGGTAATTTTTGCATGACCAACATAAACGTGTTTTCTTGAAAATTATTCTATAAAAATATCATAGTTTAAATTAGTAAAGGATATACTGACCTCGAGCTGGAATAAACCTAGTCAAAATATAATATTTTAAAGGTCGATTAAAACAATTTTTATTTCTTTATAAAAATTAATCAGAATTTGAAAAATGTCTTGTAAGAAAAATTTTGTAAGTTAATTAAAATCAACTCCCGCCAGAATTTTAAATCTACATCCGCTCCAGCTTCCAACATATAACAAAATAATTTAATACTATAACAAAGCAACACAATAATAGAATGTAAATTTATTTTATCTCGATATTTAAGAGCCAAATATCTAAATATAAATGAAATATGTGTATGTGTGCTTGTGTGAATGTGTGTGAATGTATAATCAACTTAATATGTCTATGTGTGTATATTTTGGTTTATATTTACACATACATTTTCATTAATTTTCATTAAATTGCCTATTAACGCTGTTCAGGCTTTTTGTTTTCATTTATTATTTCCGGTCTTTTTATAGGCATTGGGTTGGTGGTGTCGGCAGCGGTTTTGCGTGAGTGTATGCGTGTTCTATGCATGTGTGTGTTTGGGGTTTCCTTTATTTAGTTATAAATATAGACATATTTTCATTTAAGCCTTAATTTGAGCCTAAATGTTATATGGTTTACTAACGCCCTTCTAGTCTTTAGAGTATTGAAAATCTATAAATTTCTATAGTTTTATGTTGGATGTTTTAATTTTTTTTTTTGGGTTAAATACATGTGTTCTATTGTAGTCATATGTATATTTTCAAAAGTATTTATATATTTTAAGTGCTTTATGCTTTTAAGTGATTGTTATGTGGTAACATTAAGTGATAAAATTATGCTTAAGGAGTTAGAAATGTTTATTTGAAGTTAAATGGATAATTATGATAATTGATTTTTTAATTAAAAACACTGTTGAACAAATTCAGGTTAGCAAAAGTTGGGTCGATTCTGAGAGTGAGGGGTGAAAATAGAGGCTAAATTAGAAGACCCGTATCGCGGCCTTTGTTTATGTAACTTCGAATTTTTTTTAATCGACCTTCGAACTCAAGAACCTCTAGAGACCTCTAGCAATAATTTGGCTTTTACAGATTGAAAAATATCAATTAGTCGACGAGTTATAGCCAAAAAACCAAATAAATAATATGCTGAAAATCGGCATTTAACTGCAAAGTTTGAAGGTCGATTAAAAAAAAAATCGAACTAACATAAACAAACGCTGCGATACGGGTCTTCTAATTTAGCCTCTATTTTCACCCCTCACTCTCAGAATCGACCTAGTTTTTGATAACCTGAATTTGTTCCACAGTGTAACACTAGTTTACAGAGATTTTAAACCGAGACACTTTGCATTTATTTTCATGTTAAATCTAGCGCTGAATCTGAAAATAAATGCCAAAGTTTCTAAAGTATAACAGTTTCCAGATATTGCTAACTTTTCAAATTTTCAATAATATCTTCGAACCTTTAATTATTACACTCAAAAAATTATGTCATTAACTGTTTGTAGTTTATTTAAAAAACTTTAAGTTTTGGCATTTTCAAAAGAAAAAAACATTTGTTCAATGTTTAGTTTTATTAAATGACTATTTCTGTTTTTTGTTTCAAAAATAACAACATAAAAAATAAAGACTTTTATTAGCATTCTATTTTTGAAGTAATTTATTTTTGTGCTGTATGTAAAAATGAGTGATTTTTCTTTAATTTTTAATGATTTGTGTATGTTATTTTTTTTTTTTTAATTGTTTGCATTTTTTAAAGAAAAGTCATTAGTTTTTACCTACACAGAAAATAATAGAAAAAAATTTTGAGTAAATTTTTAATACTATTGAGTAAAAAATTACTCAATTTTCCACCAGTAAACGATTTAATAGTATTGAGTAAACTTTTAATAAAAAATTATTAAATGCTTAATAAAAAATTTGAGTAAATTATTAATTCACACAATTAAATCTTTACTTAAAATTTTTTAATATTTTTAAGTAACTTTTTAATTGTGTCAAGTAAAAATTTACTCAAAATGTATCAAATTATTTTTTTAAAAAGTTCAAAAAGTTTCTAATTTTTTTTTCCAAAAAAATTGCTTTTACAAACTTTACCAAATATACTTATGTCTTCAAGACAAAGTAAAATTTTATAAAGATGATTTCAAACTTTCATATATATATACAAAAAACAATATACTAAATGAGAATTCAAAACACCAAGAGAAAAAAAAATAAATAAAAAAAAATATTAAATTTGTATTAAATTATTTACTCAAATTTTATTTTCAATTTTTGAGTAAATTTTTAATTGCGTCAATTAAAAAATTACTCAAACTTTTTTTTAAAAATTAAACAAGTGATTACTCAAATTTGTTACCTCCATATTTTTTTCTGTGTACTTGTGTTGGTTAATTTTTTTTTGTAGACAAAAAATTCAAAAAAATATTTATAGAAATGTTTGTATCAAGCGACTTTGGCACGATGGGTAGAGTGTCTGGTCAGAATATACATGATTGCGGGATCGATTCCCCAAAAATTTTATCAAAAAAAATTTAAGATAATTCAATAGAAAAATTGGTGAAAGAAAAATTTGGTGAAAGAAAAAATTTGGATAAAAAAAAATTATGAAAAAAAGTTTTGATGAAAAAAAAAATTTTGATGAAAAAAAAATTTGAGGAAATATTTGTTTTTTTTTGAAAAAACAATTATGTTATGGTGGGTTTTTACAAAAAAAATTTTTGATAAAAAAAATTTAATAAAAAAAAATTTTGATAAAAAAAAATCAAATAAAAATATTGATAAAAAAAATTGATGAAAAACACTATTTTTTGACGTCAAAAAAATTTGGTGAAAAAAAATTGATGAAAAAAAAGTTTTGATGAAAAAAAAAATTGATGAAAAATTTTTTTTTTAAAAAATATTTATATTATGGTGGGTATCATAGATTCAGCTTATCCGAATTCTCACTAGATATACCCTCCACTCTGGTGATAGAGGGTATATATAAGTTTGTCATTCCGTATGTAACACATTGAAATATTGGTTTAGGACCCCATAAAGTATATATATTCATGATCCTTGATCGATTTTAAGTCGATCTAGCGAAGTCCGAAGTCTGTCTGTCGGTCCGTCTGTCTGTTGAAATCATGTTTTTGGCAATAATCCGGAACCGATTTAAACGCTTGGGGTACCAAAAGTTGCGTAATTCTCCTAGGCAGAAACTGATGTATTTTTTTTTTTTTTTTTTTGAAATCGGTTAAGTATTTTAAAAGTTATGAGTGAAAATGTAAAGGTACCTCTAAAATTATGGTGAATTTTACACAAAAATATGCTATAACTTGACACTTGTTATATGAATGTGAACGAAACTAGGAACTTAATGTAATTTTATCATTCCTAACACTCACAAAAAATATGGCAGGAATCGCACAATGGGGCGAGGCACAAGAAATTTAAACCAAAATTTTAAAATGATTTATCTTGGCTAATGGTTGACATATTCAAATAAAATTTT
This sequence comes from Pegoplata infirma, assembly GCA_963921195.1. Classification (NCBI taxonomy): domain Eukaryota; kingdom Metazoa; phylum Arthropoda; class Insecta; order Diptera; family Anthomyiidae; genus Pegoplata; species Pegoplata infirma. The sequence continues at coordinate 20,118,428 of OY992537.1, read as the reverse complement.
AAATAGGTTCATATTTCATTGTTGTCAACGTTTTTCTGGTTATTTTGGTACCAATTATGGCAAAATCGGCCAAGGGGTTAAGAAGCTATGAACAATTGAAATGAGTTTCAATATAAACCTCCTTGATATGGCGCGCCATTTTGTAGTTGTTGATGTTTTTTTGGCTTGTTAGTTGTTATTTGTATCAATAGAAGTAAAAACATACGTATTATGTGTGTCATACACGTGGTTGCTTTTATATAATTTTCATAATTTTCATACATACTTATAAAATATATTTTTTTTTTGTTTTTCAAATATTTACATTGCACTATGGTTCCGATCATCACTTTTCTTGGCCAAAATTAAAAAAATGGAAATGGTTTGAAATAGGTTTTTAATTTTAGCTAAATTTGTTTTTGAACGGTAAATGAGTGTATACAAAAACAAAATATGTTTTCTCTTGTTTGGAAGTGTTTACGATTTTCTATAAAATCAATTTTGAGAACATTGAATTTCGGCCAAGAAAGGTCGTCTGCGAAACCATAGTGCATTGGTTAACAATGGGGAGGGTATTTAAAGATTCGGCACATCCGAATATAGCTTTCTTACTTGTTTTGTATTATAATTTACTTTAAATAGCAACTATTCGAACCCCGACTCTAAACGAAATAAAGCAAGTATCAAAGATTCAGCTTAACCGAATTCTCACCAGTTTTGTATTATAATTAGAGTTTTTCTTTTCCCGGACTTTTTCAATTCCCGGGAAAGCGGGATTCATTTTTATATTTCCCGAGATCCCGGGAATTCCCGCAAAAATTAAAACCCAAATTCTTTGTCGAAAAATATATGTATATAAAAAATAATAATTTTTGTTACTCAGTTTGTATAAAAAAACCGCCCAAATATTTTTTTTTTTTTTAAATTCATTTATTAATGCAATCTATCATAAATTGATATTAATCATTACACGTGACTTAAAATTAGTTGACTATGAAGTGGAGCTGATCCAGTGATCATCCCACAGATAACTTAAAACTAAAAAACTAAAATATATATAAAAATAATTATTTTAAAAGTATTTTTAAGGAAAAATGTTATATCGTATCTGAATATTAAATGTCATAACAATTTTGTAATTTGCTTATATGTTCTTGTTTCAACATAGCTGATGAGTATTAAATATGTTGAAGCAAGAAAATAAAAGCAAATTACAAAATTGTTAAGAAATTTAATATTCAAATGCGATTTTCTTAAAAAAAAAACATCTAAACTTAAAAACAAAATGTGGTCGGATTTTTGATAAAATGTCTTTTTAAAAATTTGGAAATTTCAGAACGGCTTCTGAAAATTTTTTTTTTAAAAATATGTACAAGAACGCAAATTTTTGAGTTTATTGTCCGTTCAGTTCTAATTTTATAAATATTCAACCAAGGCAACTCGACACAAATCTGATAATTTTTTTTTTAAACCAAATAAGCATTTTTCTAAGTTCCATATAGGACTATCAAAACAACCTATTCAGAAATTTATAGGTATAGAACACATGTTTTTCTGCATCAAGACATTATATTAGGTGCGAATGATTAATATATAATTCTCAAATATTACTCATACGTGTTTAATAGTGTGGCCCATCAACATATCGAGACCTTGGAACAACAAGGTTCTATTTGCTTAAAGAAATAGGCACAGATAGAACCTTGTTGTCCCAAGGTCGCGATATGGAAAAATACTTACTAACACACACTTCAACGTACCTCAATATATAAAAGATGGCATCGTAACGAGCAATTTGCGCCAAATTTCAGCACCCTACGACGATTGAAAGGGAATGCTTACTGATCAGATGTGTTTGCAACCTCTGAAGAAATTTTACATTTTTTATTTTTTTTGCAATCCTAAAAGTAACACATATGGCCATTTTGTCTAAAGATTGTTTAAAAAAATATTAAATAGATATTAAAAGAAAGGAAACCTCCACTTCACTAAAACCGCTGTAACTCAGAAACTATCTGGATCATTAAGTTGCTGTAAAGTTCATTTGAAAGGTAATAAAAATACCTTCAATATCCTATGTCAAAAATTATTATTATTTTTAGTATTGCAAAATAAAATATTTTAAGATTGCCAACACAACATATGACCAGTTAGAATCCCCTCCAGTTATCGTAGGGTGTTGAAATTCGTCCCAAAAAATTCGTTACTATGCCCTCTATCATTTTTTGAGTCATGTTAGCCATCCTACCCTGACCTATAATTAAGAAACCAAATTGTACCACTTCAAACAAGTTTGTATCACACTTACAAATACATATAATTTTCTCACAGCCAATAGAAAAGCTCTTAAAATAAAGTTTATTATTTTAATATCATAATCTAAAACTACATATTAACTGCTCTAAAAATCTTTCATAAAAAAATATGAATCTTACTTGACAAAAGTATAAACATTTTTGTTGGCGAATTATTAGCAACTAAAAGAATCATAAAGTCACACACTAACAAAAATATACGCACTTAAAAAAATATATATTTTTTTCAACACACATTATGATTTTCTTCGTTTTATTCTCTCAACTGCAACATGATGCAAAGAAAAAAAACTTACCAAAAAAATAAACAGACTCTTCTGTTTTTTTTTACATACATAAGTATGAAAATGCCAACAATTGTGCTGACACTAAATCTTAAGTTTTATGATCTGAAACATTACAAATCTTTGCCAAAAAGTAAGCTCTTAACAGAAAGCAGCATGTAAAATTTTTAAGTAAAATATATAAAAAAAAATACATAAACTGGTAGTTTAGGTTTGAAGAGACGAAATATAAAGATATAACAAAGAAGAAGCAGAAGAAGATTTAAACACATTCATTGTATTGTTGCGGTATAAACTGCAGTAACTGTAGAGGAGGTATGAATGGTAACAAAACAAAAACTTTTTTTTCTTTTTTTTATATAAAAGTTGCAACAGACGCTTTATGTTCCACATCAAGAATTTTTTACATTTTATAGTTTTGAGAAAAAAAATTTACAAAAAAATAAAAACTGTAAAGCAATAGACAACAACGACATTTTTTTTCGCTGAATTACTGCTGTTGAGCGTTATTTTACTGTGGGGAGTCTGTAAAATTTTTTTTATTTTTTTAATAAATTTTTTAAATTTAATATTAATATTAATTGAATTTTTGAATTAAACATTTAAAAAGAGACAAACAAAATGCAAATTTCTATCTCATCATTACGAACCCTTCATTTTTAGAAAATATTTCTTTAAATGATTAAATTATATCAACTGCTACTTCAGCCAAATCTTTTAGAAGGAATATATTTTTCCCCCACTGTTCGCTGATATATTAAATTTATTTATATTTATTGCACGTCTACATGTGCATAAGTTTATTTTATTTTTTTTTTGTTAAATATAGCTTCTACAATGATAAAATACTGGAAATGTTTAACGCATCATTATTTTGTAGTAGTTTCCTGGCAAAATATCGCATTCATAACTATGAAAACAAAAATAAAATAATAAATATGATTTTTTTTTTAACATTATGCTAAAAGTCATTACATCCGTTAATAAATTTTAAAAGTTACAGTTATGAACAAATTTTTCATAGTCTCTACTAGATTAAGAGTAGCTGATAATACTACGCGTCATAGAGTCTGTGGCACCGTGGTACGAAAATATTTTATCTAAAGTAGTTTCAATTTGATAACACTGTGGAAATTTGATTTTTGAGGGAGTTGGAACAAAGAAGAACAGAATGATGGTGTTTTGTAAGAAAAGTAAACCCCCGGAACAGTTTGGCGTTGCAAAACAAAAGATATACGTTAGCACTTCCCTAATCCGGCGTTTTTCAAGTTTGAAAAGGCTTGCCCTCCAAGTGATGGGGACTTAGAACCCTTTTACGGGAGAAAAACAAAAAAAAAATGTTGACAAAAAACCAGTTGGCTACCAGCATCAATGATTGGAAGTTTAATGCATTTTGAAAAAAAAAGAAAAAAATTGATTTTTAAAATTGTTTTAAATATTTTTGTTGGTTATTGACAATCGTTGCCTTATTAGAATGGTACAATTTCTTCGTCTTTCTAATTCCCATTGTGAATAGAGGCGAATATGTATTAATATTTTAGTTTGTGCACAAACGATTTGTCATTAGACTCGTTTGCTACTTTGTAGTAAATCGTTTCTATTTTTGCTAAATAATCTTGACAATGGAATCTTGACAAATTCCGAAACACGTGTCGATTAAGTCTTGCAAAAATTACCAACATAAATAAATTTAAAACACAAAAAAAAAAAATTCTTGAAAATTATGCTATGAGAATATCATGGTTTTAATTAGTAAAGAAAATAATGACCTCGAGCCAAAATAAACATCCTCAAAATATTTACACCTAAAGTTACTTCAATGGATTTTTCTTATAGAAAAACTCTCAGATTCTGAGATATTTTTCTTATAGAAAAACTCTCAGATTCTGAGATATTTTTCTTATAGAAAAATTCTCATATTCTGAGACATTTTTCTTATAGAAAAATTCTCAAATTCTGAGACATTTTTCTTATAGAAAAATTCTCAGATTCTGAGACATTTTTCTTATAGAAAAATTCTCAGATTCTGAGACATTTTTCTTATAGAAAAATTCTCAGATTCTGAGACTTTTTTCTTATAGATAAATTCTCAGATTCTGAAAAATTTTTCTTATAGAAAAATTCTCAGATTCTGAGACATTTTTCTTATAGAAAAATTCTCAGATTCTGAGACATTTTTCTTATAGAAAAATTCTCAGATTCTGAGACATTTTTCTTATAGAAAAATTCTCAGATTCTGAGACATTTTTCTTATAGAAAAATTCTCAGATTCTGAGACATTTTTCTTATAGAAAAATTCTCAGATTCTGAGACATTTTTCTTATAGAAAAATTCTCAGATTCTGAGACATTTTTCTTATAGAAAAATTCTCAGATTCTGACACATTTTTCTTATAGAAAAATTCTCAGATTCTGAGACATTTTTCTTATAGAAAAATTCTCAGATTCTGAGACATTTTTCTTATAGAAAAATTCTCAGATTCTGACACATTTTTCTTATAGAAAAATTCTCAGATTCTGACACATTTTTCTTATAGAAAAATTCTCAGATTCTGACATATTTTTCTTATAGAAAAATTCTCAGATTCTGGTACATTTTTCGTGTAGAAAAATTCTCAGAGTCTGAAACATTTTTCGTATAGAAAAATTCTCAAATTGGGAGATATTTTTTTAGTATACAAAAATTCTCAGATTCCCAGAAATTTTTCGTTAAGGCAAATTCTTAGATTCTGATACATTTTTGGCATAGAAAAATGTTTCAGAATCTGAGAATTTTTCTATGAGAAAAAACGTTATAGAAAAATTTTCAAATTCTAAGACATTTTTCTTATAGACAAATTCTAAGTTTCTGAAAATTTTTTTCTTATAGAAAACTTTTCAGGTATTGAGACACTTTCCTTATACAAAAATTGACAGATTCTGAGACATTTTACTTATAGAAAAAATCTCAGATTCTGAGACAAAATCTCAGTTCCTGGGAAAAATTCAATGACTCTGAGAGATTTTTATATAGAAAAATTGTCAGATTCTAAGACATTTTTCGAATAGAAAAATTCTTAGATTTCTCATATAGAAAAATTGTCAGATTCTGAGACGTCTTCCTTATAGAAAAAATCTCGGATTCTGAGACAAAGTCTCAGTTTCTGGGAAAAATTCAATGACACTGAGATATTTTTTATATAGAAAAATTCTCAGAAAAATTCTCAGATTCGGAGGCGTCTTTCTTACTGGAAAATTCAAAAACCTTCTTTATATAGAAAATTTTGCAGTATTTTTACATTTTTCTTTTAGAAAAAATCTGAGACTATGAAAAGTTTTTCGTATAAAAAATTTCTCCAATTCTGAGACTAGAAAAATTCTGAGATTTTGCGACATTTTTTGCAAAGCAAAATTCATAGATTTTGACACATTTTTCGTGTAAAGAAATTCTAAGATTCTAAGCCATTTTTCATATAGAAAACTCTCAGATTCTGACATATTTTACGCATAAAAAAGTTCGCAGATTCTCAAAAATTTTTCCTAAATAAAAATTCTCAAATTCTGAGACATTTTTTGTATAGAAAAATTCTCCGATTCGAAAAAAATTTTTGTATAGAATAATTCCCAGTTTCAGAGACATTTCCCGTAAAGAAAGACTGTTATATTTTAAAATATTACTCGTATATAATTTTTTTAGATTTTGAGACATTTGTCATACAGAAAAATTCTCAGATTCTGAGAAATTTTTGGTATAGCAAAATTCTCCGATTTTTTGATATTTTTTGTATAGAAAAATTCGCAGATTCTGAGATATTTATCGTAAAGAAAATTCCCAGATGTTAAGGCATTTTTCGTAAAGAAAAATTCTCAGATTCTCAGACATTTTTCGTATAGAAAAATTCTCAGACATTTTTCGTATTGAAAAATTTCAGATTCTGAGACACTTTTCGCACAGAAAAACTATCAGATACTGAGTCATTTTTCGTACAGAAAAATTTTCAGGTTTTGAGATATTATTCGCTAAAAAAAAATTCTTTACAAGACTATTATGTAAAAATCATAATTCGAGTCAACTAAACAAGTGCAAAACACTTTTGCAAACTTTTTTATTATACATACTTTTGCAATTAAGGTTTAAAAATGACAAGGTTAACAACAACAAAAACATAATAATTTTTTTTACAAAATATAAAAAATGATGTAATGTTAGTATGAAATGAATTGTTTTTTTAAATTAAGGTTACCGAAAGGAAGGAAATAAAACAACAAAGTCATAATTTACACAAGTGAACACATGTTTTACAACAGATGTAACTGGGTATGTGTGTGTTGGTATGTGTTGGTATAAGAACCCCAACATAGTCATACATGTATGTAAAATAACTGGCAACAAATTATAAGATTGTTATTGCTGTTATACTTTTTTATACCTTTTGTTACTTTTCGGTACTTGAAATTTTCTGTGGCATTGGTTGCAACACTTTAAATACATGTGAGGCATAGTTTGCTACAAGAGTTAAATGGCAGCCTTTACCTCTTAAGCTTTTCTAGGTAATTTTCTTAAATAACATTTAAAAAAATAAAAAAAAGTATAATTCTTTCTATTTATTTTTTACTTAACTTCAAGAGCTTTTAAACTCGAGTGTTCTTAGTTTTCATTTTGGTTTTTATTAAAGTACTCGTACACTTATATAAAAAAATAACCTGCAATTTTTGTTGCAACTTCTCTATAATATTACGTTTGAGTGAGTATGAGTATGTGTGTGTTAACAGTTTAAATGCCTTTATTTATAATTAACATAAAAGTGAAACAACTTTAAATGAATTTTGTTTTTTTTTTTTTTAATTTCTTCTGTGTTGCCTTTCTTGCTGTAGAAAATATCCTTAAGCTATGAATTTATAAAATTTACACCTGTTGGATTATGTTGCAGTTACATACACACACTTACATACTTACATATATATTTTAAAATTTATAGAAATACAGAGGCATACAACAACATGGATCAACATAAATAACATATGCAGCTTAAAAGTTAAAGTAGATAGATGTTGGGAATAGAAAAAGAAGAAGCAGCAGTAGATAAAACATTATAATTTGCATATTCTTTTCTATTGTTATTATTATGTTAGAAAATAGGATTAACTTAATGTTACCAACTATGGAATTTTGCTATTTTTGTTTTAGTGTTTTAGAAATTTTATAAGAAATAAGAGTTTTAAATTCGGTGCCGAATCTTTTGTTCACTCGAAATTAAAAAAAAAAATAAACAAAAATTATAGATGCGTTTTTTGCGACGGGGGGCTTTGGACACACCTTTCCCTCTCGCAAAAAATATTAACATATTAATTTGTTGTGATTTTTGCACTAAAGTTATACAACTTTATGATTCACACACCTCTTCAAGCAATGGCATTTCACTCCTCTTTATTTTGATCTTTAAAAATCGTTAACACGAATATCCTAACTGATCCTGTTTTCGAGTTATAGCTAAAAAATAACACTGTTCGACAACTAAAACATGCCTATTCAACTAAAACCTGAAATATTCAACTGATTTTTATAGACTTTGCTTTCCTGAATCCAAATCTGCCCTCCAATTTGTTCTGGCACGTACCGTTTTTAATATATATGCGCTTATAAAAAGTCAAAACAAAACCCATAATTTCGCAATTTTAGGGGTGCAGGTATGTTGATTTCAACAAATAGGACTTGATTTCATATAAATTGGGCCTATTTCCAAAAGTGCGATCCAAATTTTTCTAGCATGTTCTGGTTTTAAGATATTCGCGTTTGCGATTTTCGCGTGGAAAAATATTCAAACGCGAATATCTCGAAAACGGAACATGCTAGAAAAATTTGAATTGCAGTTTTGAAATCAGGAGATCCATTTTATCAAGTCCTATTTTTGGAAGAATTTGTAACAGTGGACCATCAAAAGTAAGAAAATATTATTTTTACGACTTTTTAACAGCGAATATCTCAAAAACGGTTGGTGCTAGAAAAAATTGCATGGTAGATTTGAATGCAGGAGAGCAAAATCTATAAGAATAAGTTGGATATTTCACTCGGAGGGTTTTTGTCGAACAGTTAAATTATTTAGAAATAATTCGAAAACTGGATTAGCTAAGATTTTCGTATTAAAGATTTTTAAAGTTCAAAATGAAGAGAAATGAAATGCCAATACCCGATTTTGTCATCATTTTAACACAACCTTAATTTTCTTAATGAAAGATGTGTATTTAAACAATTTTTTATATACACACCCTCAAAAGGGGGCGTGCCGAAAAAACCCCATTTTCCAATCCCCCGGTCCAAATGAATCACATCACTTTGAACTTCTTTTTGAATAGAAATGAGTCATTAGTTTAACAACAACACACAAAATCATGTAATTACGGCGTTTTTTAGATTTTGGTTTAGGTCTTCCCTGGTCCGATTTTTCTCACTTCATCTGCCTACGAACATAAGACATATAAGGCATTCCACACCAAATGTCCCGCTACAGAAAAACATGTGTCCCGTAAATTTCTGAATAGGTTGTTTGGATAGCCCTATATGGAACTAAGAAAATTGCGTTTTTGGTTTTACTAATTTTCAAAAACTGGGCTTAGGAGGCTTGGTCAAATATTGGAAAAATGGTCAGATTTGTAGCGAGTTGCCTTGATTAAATATTTATCACATTAAAACGGAATGTACCACTATCTCAAAAATCGATTGAAACTTTTTTTTTTTTTTAATTTTTAGAACCCGTTCTGAAATTTAAAATTTTTAAAAAAGTCAATTTATCAAAAATCCGGCCACTTTTTTTTTAAGTTAAGATGTTTGTCCATCCACACAAAAAAATTCAGACTCGCGTTTTACGTTATTTTAGAGAAAATCTCGTTTGAATTTAAAATTTCATGACAATTTTGTAATTTGCTTGTATTTTTTTGTTTTAACGTTGCGAATGAGTATTATAAATTGCATAAATATTACTCATTCGCAACGTTAAAACGAGAAAATACAAGCAAATTACAAAATTGTTATGAAATTTAAAATTCAAATGCGATTTTCTCTAAAAAAACGACAAACGCGTGTCTGAATTTGTTTTGTATGGATGGAAAAACATCTAAACTTAAAAAAAAACAAGTTAAATTCGGCTGTGCCGAATCTTTTATACCCTAAAAAATGTAAAAAAATTAAAAAAAAAATAAAAAAATTGGCAATTGATTTTTTTTTTGGTGGGGGAGGGGGTGGTGTGGTCCGTTAAAAGCACCTTCCTATCGCGATAATAATACCAAATGTTGCATTTATTTAACTAAAACACAAAAAACAAGTAGAAAATTTTAATTCGACTTGGTCGAATCTATGAATACCCTCCACAATGTTATCTGATAGTAATTTTCTAAAAAAAATTAAAAAAAATTGCATTACAAATTTTTTATTAGAAATATGTATATTATTTTGAGTCAAACTTTCTTTTAATCAATCAAATTTTTTTGAGTGTAAAATTTTTTTGACTGTCAACATTTTTTTGAGTCTGCCATTTCATTCAAAAAAATAATAATGTGTAAATTTTTTTTTTGAGTGTAAATTTTTTTTTGAGTGTAAATTTTTTTTAGTGTACAAATTCTTTGAGTAACAAATTACTTTGTAAAATATTTTTGTTGTTTTATACCTACATATATGTAATACAAAAAAAAACTATTTCACATATTTTCCTCTTTTTATATTACCATCCTTTTCTTTAAAAACCAAAAACAAATTAACATTCAATCATACACATACTTTATTTGATTTTTTCCCGTTACATACAGTTACACTAACAATAACAAATATTTACTTGTCTAACAACTAAACTGCACCCCACGACAAGAAAACAAACAACAACAAGTTTTACAAAACTGGTATTTCACCATGCTATTAAAACTTGTTTAACGAGTTTTCAACAGTTTAAGGTGAAACAAATCTGAAATTCAGTGCATTGCTTATAACTTTTGAACCACTAAACCGATTTTGCTAAAATTCAAAACCAAACAGCCTTGGGGAACAACAAATATATATGCTAAGCTTCAGTCCCCTCAGAATTGTCTTTCGAAAGTTATAGTGGTTTTAATCTTGTAAATTCGAAAAATACCCTTCTCGAAATTTACTATTTTGCTCATAACTTTTGAACCACTGGACCGATTTCGCTGGATTGCAATACCAACCTGACCCGGTAAATGAAGAACATATATGTCAAACTTCAGGAGCCTCTGTAAAGTCTTTCAAAAGTTAGCGTGTTTTCAACGGACAGACAGACAGACGGACGGACGGACGGACGGACATCGCTAGATCGACTTAAAATCGATCAAGGATCATAAATATATATACTTTATGGGGTCCTAGACCAATATTTCGATGTGTTGCAAACGGAATGACAAACTTATATATACCCTCTATCACTAGAGTGGAGGGTATAAAAACATGAAAAAAAGTGTATTTTTTCAGGGGTTGGTTCAGTGCTTCAAAAGTAACTTTTTTCCCCCAAGTCCGATTTTGCCCATTTCCAACTTAACCTACCTAAGACCATAAGACATATTCATTTCAGGAGGATAGCTCTTTTATTTTGGACTGCATCGTGCCATCTACAGACAGAATGTCTAAGAATCGATCATGGATCAATAATATATATACTTTATGGGGTCCCCGACCGATATTTCGATGAGTTACAAACGGAATGACAAAGTGAGTACACCCCCATACTGTGGTTGGAGGGTAAAATAATAAAAAAGTGGCCGGATTTTTGATAAATTGACTTTTTTCAGAAATGGAAAATTTCAGAACGGGTTCTGAAAATTTTCCAAAAAAAAAAAAAGTTAATCGATAGCCCATACAAAACTATATAAGAATGTAATTTTTTAAAATTTTGGTGCATTCCGCTTTAAAGGTGATAAATATTTAATCAACGCAACTCGCCACAAATTTGACAATTTTTCTAATACTTGACAACGCCTTCTAAGCCCAGTTTTTTGAAAATTAGAAAAACCAAAAACGCAATTTTCTTAGTTCCATATAGGGCAATGGTTCCCAACCTTTTTTACGCCACGCCCCACTTTTAAGTTAAAAAAATTGCCTTTTCCCCCCTACACTAAAGAAAAATTTGTTAATTTTTCTAATTTTTGTTTCTAATGAAAAATTATTACTGGTTTAGCAAAGTTTTTGTAAAATTACTAAAAACTTAGTTTAAATGTAAAATTGTAAGGCATTTAACAACATTTTTATAGTTAATTTTGCGAAAAAAATAGTTTTTAAAGTTAATTTGACTAAAAAAAATCTTGAAAATTTGCCCGTTGCCCCCCTGGAACCTTCAAATTGCCCCCAGTGCACAGTGGCCGAAATGGCCAATATAGCGGCGCTTAATTCGGAAATGTAAAATAATAAAGACTAATGCTTATTTGCGATTATAAAATTTAAAAAGAATTAAGTTTTAAACAATATTTATTTATTTTTATGTATTTTGGGAAATTTATGTGAATATTGGGAGGGTGGTTTGTATGAGGCCTAGAAATTAAAATGGTCCGATTCCATTAAAATTTAGAGCGATTGTTTATGAATATAAAAAACATTTATTGGTCGAATATCTTGGATATCTTGAATACTATTAGTAGGGGTATTTAAGTAAAACTTGAAGGGGACATTTACATGGGGGCTATGGGTTAACATGGATTGATTTTGTCAAAATTTAATAGGTTTTGTTCTTGCGATAAAAGAAACTTAAATTTCAGCCACATCGATTGAAAATTGTGGTCTGTATCGCGTTTATACTGTTTATTTGGGCAGCAGATGGACCCTAAAAAACAGAGCAACTTGCGCGAACTAGCACGCTATACTGAAACGTCACAACAAAAATAACCCAAAATAATAAACAAAACAGGAATTGGACCGAATACGATCGAATTTCAAAAGTTGCAGTCTATGAAACTATAGTTAATATCACAAATGTAAACTCCTATAATGAACTAATAATAAACTAGATACACACAGGCCACAAACATTTATTTTTTAGTTAAAACATACCTTTTACTTTCAATTAAAACTTTTTGGCTCAAAATGTGTAGTAGTAGTAGTAGTATTCTTTATTTTCATTTAAAATTTAGCAATATATGTACATTTTTAATTTCAGTATAAAAGTTTTTAAGAATAATTTGTAAATCCAACTTTGACTCTATGTCGTCAGTCGGTATACTATTTAATAATAACTTTACACATGAATAGATTACTTTTTATACATTAAATTCAGCTATTAAATAATTTCGATATATTACACATGTTTTTATATAATTTGCTAATAACTTCCAAGAGTGTGTTTTACCATCTAATAAATTTATTATTTCCTCTTCACTTAGTACAGATTTTCCAAAATTTGAAGCCCTAAATTCCCTTAAAGCGTAACAACGACCCATAAAATGTTCTATGTCTTCTTTTTCTTTTAAATTGCAAAGTGAGCATAAAATTGGATTGTTCTTATTAAAATTATTACCATTTAGCTTGATCATATCACTTCTTGCCTTAAATACCCATGTTATATCTTCAATCTTTGTGTTATCGGTCATATATTTTTCACCTGCAAATGGATCTAGTTTTCTAAAAATTCTACTAGTTTGGTCTACTTGTGCCAGCTCCTTTTCCTTATATTTAGTTCTTAACGCATTCAGTAAATTTATACGGTTTGAATTCCATTGTGTTTTGTTAAGATTCTGTGCCCATGACATTGCACAATCTTCACTTATTCTGTTCAGATCCTCAACCCAAAATAGTTGCTGCTGTTGTAGGAGTTTAGTGAGCTGATTTGGAAGTCTATCTTGGTCGTATTCAAACAAGGTCCTAGAAATGTACCTTAAATGTAGGTCTAGTGTGTACAGATGTCCGTTTTCCATCCCAGTTTCTAGCATAAGTATATAGGTCGGTGTAAAGCTGGGTAGTTTCAAAATTTTCTTTATAAAAAACAGCTGCAGTTTATCAACCTCTTCAAAAAGTGAAAATCCCCATACTTGAGCCCCATAACTTTGAACTGCTCTACTGACTGCCAAAAAGAGTTTCCATTTAGATCTTAGCGATATATTAGATTTATTGAGAAAGTTGTTCCAGGTAATATTTATGCTATTTTTCGCTGAAGTGGTTCTATTTTCCACGTGCTTTCTAAAAATCATTGTGGGAGTGAGTGTGACGCCTAGGTAACAATACTCGGAAACTATTTGTATCTCTTCTGCATTAAAATACCATTTTTCATTTCGTGACAATTTTCCACCTTTTCTAAAAACCATAATTTTTGACTTGCTTAGATTTACTTCAACGTCCCACATTTTACAGTATTCTTCTAATTTATGAATCATTTTCTGCAACACACTAACTTCGTCTGCTAGAATAACGATGTCATCTGCATATAACAATAGACGAATATTCAGGTTTTCAATATTTATCCCTCCTTCTAAGTGGTCATGTAGGTCGTTCAAATATAACGCAAACAGTAACGGGGACAAAAGGCATCCTTGTTTCACACCTGATACCGTTGAAAAGGGGTCAGATAGCTCCTGGCCTGTCCAAACAGCTGATTTTGTGTTTTTATACATATTTTCAATAAATTTTACTGTTTTCGACGAGATGCCTATTGTGTGTAACTTATATATTAGAGCATTTCGTGAGACTTTGTCAAATGCGGCTTTAAAGTCCACAAAGAACGCATACGTTTTCTTCTTTCGTTGGCGATTTAAATGAACTAATGCTGCAAGGTTATATATGTTATCGACCGTTGAGTAATTTTTTCGAAAGCCGGCTTGATATTCATTCAGATATTTATGGCGTTCAACAAAATCAGACAGTCTGTTAGTTATTAATCCCACCATTATTTTTGGTAAACAGTTCATGAAAGAGATTCCACGATAGTTGCAAAATGTGTAAACAATTGACTTAAAAGTATCAAGAAAAACTCACTGAGTAATTAGGCCCCAAATTCTATTAATACACTTGCTGCAGAAAATGTATATTTGATATTACTTAAGAGAAAAACAAAAGTGAAAACGTTAATTTTCTCTGTAAAGTATAGGTAATCGATACAGTGCAAAACATCTATCAGTTTTATTTTTTTAATTTTGACTAAAACGCCGCTATATCAGTGATTTTGGCCACAGTGCAGTGGGGCGAGAATCAAAGGTTGGGAACCATTAATATAGGGCTATCCAAACAACCTATTTAGAAATTTACGGGACACATGTTTTTCTGTAGCGGTTATTTGGTGTGGAATGCCTCATATATAAAAAACAATTTCCTTTAAAAAGACAAACTGACATTTAAAATCCTACTGATGATAACACTAAGTGGAGTGTTTGAAACCGGTATGGGAATTCCAAAAATGTCTATAATTTTTAGAAATTCAAATTTTCTTCTGCATTTTTTCAACTTTAACTATTTTTTTCATCCCTTTTTTGAATCGTTAAATCCCCGATATGGCCGATAATCCGAGACACTACAACCTTAGATTTGTCTCTTTTATGTATATTTTTTAAGTTTCATGCAAATCGGTTCATAAGGGTTGAGATACTTCCCTTGTTAGAAATCTGAAATCGGATAGAAACAATTTTTACTTTTTTAAATCAAAAAGAATTTGTCAGTTGTTGCGGAATGCCCTATATTTTGTTAAATATGTAATATTAATTATATATTTATAAATTTGATTGCATATTTATTAAATACATTCACATGCATCATCTACACACACTCACACATCTATTGAAATATTCATCCTTTTCCTTAATACTTAAGTGTATGAACATTTTATGCAAATATAAATGAGTATGAAAATGAATAAAGACATACACACTCACATATGCATACACATAAAGAGTTATAAATACATACACATTTGAGTGTTTAACAAACGTGCACAAGGATTAAGTTCATTATGCAGTCAAGGATGCATAAGGAATATGGTATAACAGCTTTTTGTAAAAAAAAAACAAGTAGTTGTTTAAGTAAATGGGTTCTCAGTCATGTTTGGTTGTGGTTAAGAAAATGGTGGGAGAATCTACTGCGAATGATGTAGCAGCTTCTGATACTCAGACTAACAATAATTATGATGCTGAGGGTGGTGGTGGTGGTGAAGTAACTGCAACACATATACTCCTCAGTTTTTATGTTGGATTCTTAAAAGATCGGTCGTTGATGATCTGGTGGTGATGATCTTTTTTTTTTTTAAATATACATACTAGTTACTACATAGCTTACCACCTTAATTCCTATAAATCTGCAAACCGGGGGTTATATGTTGTTGCAAATGCATTTTACCAGGATATTAGGGCTTCTAATCCAAAAATTCAGGTTCCGGGAATCAGGGGATTTTCCGGATTAGGCAAATCCCGAATAATGGGAGTCTGATTTTCAATACTCGGATTTTCGGGATCCCGATTTTTTTTAATATTTTTTTTTCAATACTTTGTATAAAATAGGAACAAAAATCTAGAAAATTTTTAAAAATCCTGAAAATTTAAAAAAAAATCCATGAATCCCGGTATTCAAAATATTCCGAAAATCTCGGGAATCAGAAAAAACAATCTTGATTGGAATCCCTACAGCATATATGTATGTATGTTGTTTGTTCGTTGTTTGTTTTTTTTTTTTGTATACTTCTTCAAAGTATTTGTGCAAATATAGACATGTGTACTAGGGCGTTTCATCAAAAACTTTTTTTTGGATTTTTGCAACTCTTGAAGCGGAATATAAATTCTTATGGCCTAAAAGATTTTTGAAATTTTTTTCAGATTTTTGGAATGTCGGGATCAACTCGCTCAAATCGATTTTATCAAAAAATTGAGGTTATGAAACATAATTTTTTTTATTTTTTGTTCTCTGGTGCCTTTTTTAACAAAACCGGATATAATACTTCTTAATGTTGCTAGCCTCCTAAAAAAAAATATTCGCGTTCAAAATTATAAGTTCAAGGGTCACTAAGATGACCTTAAAAGTAAAAATTTAGAATTTCCCGTGTTTTAACCTCAATAATTCGAGAAATAAGCTATGTATGAACGTCGTGTTGAATCCAATAGATAGATCTTTAAAACACCTTTCATTTAAAACCAATCTGACTATTGTCACTTTTGTAGAAATGTTAAAAAAAATAAAAAACTGGGAAAAACTCATTTTCTCCCCATTTTATCGAAAATTGAACTGGTGCATTAGGTAGTTTTTTTTTGTAAAGTTAAAATAATAACTTTTAAAGGCTTTTTATAGATTGTAGTTAGTGTTTCCAAGCCGGTTAACCAAAAAACCGGTTTTTGTCAAAAAAACCGGTTTGACAAAAACCCGGGTTTCCAGTTTGGAAACACTAATTGCAATCAAAAAAACTTCTTTTAAGTTTATTATTTCAATTTTACAAAAAAGCTACTAATGGATTCCCTTCGATTTTCTGTAAAATGGGGGAAAAAATGAGTTTATCTTAGTTTTTTAATATTTCTACTAAAGTGACAAATGTCATTTTGGTTTTAAATTAAAGGTATTAAAAAGACCTATCTAACGGATTCATCATTACGTTCATATATTGCATATTTCTCAAATTATTAAGGTT
Source organism: Pegoplata infirma (assembly GCA_963921195.1). Classification (NCBI taxonomy): domain Eukaryota; kingdom Metazoa; phylum Arthropoda; class Insecta; order Diptera; family Anthomyiidae; genus Pegoplata; species Pegoplata infirma. The sequence goes on along the minus strand of OY992537.1, from coordinate 20,101,290 downwards.
GGAACACGGGAAATTCTGAATTTTTACTTTAAAGGTCATCTTAGTGACCCTTGAAGTTATTATTTTGACCGCGAATATTTTTTTTTAGGAGGCTAGCAACATTAAGAAGTATTATATCAGGTTTTGTTAAAAAAAGGCACCAGAGAACAAAAAAAAAAAAAAAAATATGTTTCATAACCTCATTTTTTTGATAAAATCGATTTGAGCGAGTTGATCCCGACATTCCAAAAATCTGAAAAAAAATCTTAAAAATCTTTTAGGCTATAAGAATTCATATTCCGCTTCAAGAGTTGCAAAAATCCAAAAAAAAGTTTTTGATGAAACGCCCTAATGTGTACATTTCGTGTAAGGATAATAATAAGAATAATGATTATAATGCATACTGCAATATGTAGTAGTAAGTAGTAGAATTAAAACTGGCCCAGTAGGAGGTAATAAAATATTTCGGTAAATAACTGATTAAGACTTGTTTATATATAAAATAATTTTATTTGCTTATGGTTTAGTAATTACATATTTATAAAATATTTTTAAATATTTACATAAAATCTTTATTTTATAAATGAAATTTTAATGATGTTCTGGCCTTAAAGATTAAAGAATATTTAAGATATTTAAATTTGTACATAAACTTTTGTAATTATCATCTTTAGATTTCATAAGCAAATGAAAAAAAAGAGAGCAAACAGAAGGGCAGACGTAACAAAAATCTAATGGTTTTTTCTAATTAAAAAAAATAAGTTTAAAGAATGGGTATTTAAAAACATTGCAAATCGTAGAAGTTATACCCGTCACGGTGGACTTTTCATGCTTTAAAACAAAAACTGTTATTTGTTTTTTTTTCTTGAACCCTTATAAAAAATATAATTAGAGGCCGAACTCGATCTATAATAAAGGAAAAAAAAAGAAAAACAAATAAAATTACGTCGTTAGGCACGCCATAGTCTCCGAACCAGAAAATGCAAATTCCTTAATTTGTTTCTGCAATTCCAGATCATGTTGGTAACCCTTGCGAAATGATGTGAGAGACAAAAAAGTTGAAAGAAAGTATGAAGTGAGGTTGAGATTGCTAGAAATAGAATTGTAGTGTTGAAAACAGTCAAAATTTATTCTGTAGAATTTATAAATATTCACATATATAAAAAAACAACCCGAGTAAAAAAGTTCCTATATAGTTGTATATAATTTTATAAACATTATATATGATTAAATAGAATTATATAGAATTTGATGCGAAAAATGAGTCGATAAAACTATATAAAATTTGATCAATGTTTCATATATTTTGATAAATTTTTTATATAATTTTATGCGAAATTTGGACCCCTTTTTTTATATAATAATAGCAAAATTATATAATTAGATATAATTATATAAAAATATATAAAATTGTATAAAACTGTATAAAACTATATGAAGTTACATAAAATTATATATAATTATATATAATTAAAACAAAATTTTATGATTTATATATAACTTGATATAATTTTATGTAACTTTATATAGTTTTATACAGTTTAATACAATTTTATATATTTTTATATAATTATATCTAATTATATAATTTTGCTATTATTATATAAAAAAAGGGGTCCAAATTTAGCATAAAATTATATAAAAAATTTATCAAAATATATGAATCATTGATCAAATTTTATATAGTTTTATCGACTCATTTTTCGCATCAAATTCTATATAATTCTATTTAATCATATATAATGTTTATAAAATTATATACAACTATATAGGAACTTTTTTACTCGGGAATTTCCATTAACAATACAAACCGACATTTAAAATCCTACTGATGATAACAATAACTGGAGTGTTTGAAACCGGTACGGGAGTAACAGAAATGTCTATAATTTTTAGAAAATTTTATTTTTCTTTTGCATTTTTTCAACTTGAACCCTTAGAACAAATATAATTAAAGCCCGAACTCGATCTGTACTTACAGAAAAAAAATATTTTTTTTTAGTTTTTCCTTTAAAAAAGTTTAAAGATTCCGAGACTTTTTTCTATAAAAAAAAATCCAAGATTCAAAAATTAAAAAATTTTTATATTAGAAAAATTTAAAAATTTTTCCAAGAAAGAAAATTTTATATAATTTCTTTTTATGTTTCTCTTTTTTTACCTATTTTCTTCTAAGATTTTTTCGAAAGAAAAATTTTCATGTTTTCCCTATAGAAAATTCAAAGATTTTTCCTATAAAAATTTATAAGACTTTTTCTATAAAAAATTCTAAGAAAAATTTTAAATTTTTTTTATTGAAAAATCTAAGAAAAGTTCTCAAATTTTTCTATAGAAAAAATCCCAAATTTTTAGTATGTAAAAATTTTCTTATTTAAAAAAAAAAAAAAAAATATAAATATTCCAAAACTTTTTTCATATAGAAAAATTTTAAAATTCCAAGACATTTTTGCTTTACACCATTTCCAATTGTATTTCAGAAATTATAAATATATCAGAATTTATCAATTGTATTTCATAAATTTTTAATTTGTATTTCAGAAAATATCAATTGTATTCAGAAATTTTCAATTGTATTTCAGAAATTATCAATTGTATTTCAGAAACTATCAATTGTATTTCAGAACTTATCAATTTTATTTCAGAAATTATCAATGGCTTTTCAGAAATTATAAATTGTATTTTAGAAGTTATCAATTGTATTTCAAAAATTTTTAATTTGTATTTCAGAAAATATCAATTGTATTTCAGAAATTATCAATTGTATTTCAAAACTTATCAATTGTATTTCAGAATTTATCAACTGTATTTTAGAAATTTTTAATTTGTATTTCAGAAAATATCAATTGTATTTTAGAAATTATCAATTGTTATCAAATGGATTTCAGAAATTATCAATTGTATTTCAGAAATTATCAATTGTACACGGTGAGCTTCAGCGATGTTTAGGTTGCACTTTGGTGTCGACGAAAAATGTAAACGCAGTTCAGTTTCTACTTGGTTAAATGTCACCAAACTGTTAACAGCGAAATCGTAGCTGCTCGCATTCGCGAGATATCGCGAAATTAGTGTTTTTGTACATTCTAAAATTTTGACAAAGAAGTTTTTTAAATATCTCCGAATTCTGAGTATGCAGTTTTAATTTTATTTATTTACAGGTCTCAAAACAGTTAACATCGAAATCATATCTCCTCAATTTCGCGATAAATCGCAAAATTAAAAAAAAAAAATTGGAAAAAAAATGTTTTTTTCGCGTAAATTAGCTGTCAAGATATTGATTTGAGCAGTTTTACCACCTTTAACCACATAAAATTTAAACTGCATACAATATATTTGTCGTTTCTTGATTTTTTTCCCTTTATTTTAGACACTAAAGAAAAAATAAATTAATTAATATAAAAGTTTGAACAGTAATTTTGCAATTTCTCGGGAAATTGATCATATATAACTTTTATGCTTGCAGTTTTGTCGACTTTAATAACCTCGAATTCAAACTGCATACCACATTTTTGTCGTTTATTAAATGAAATGTTTTTACAGACCAAAAATAACACAAAGTAAAGAATAAATAGTAGTTTAGCGAGTTTTTTTTAGCGATATCTTGAAAAATTGAGCAGCTAGAATTTAAACGTTTACAGCCTTATCACCTTTAATCAATAGCAAATCAATAATACAGAAACTTTTTTTATTAATGGAAACAGGAAATACCACCAAAAAGCTGTTTTTCGCTATTTTTCGTGAAAGTGAGCAGCTATAATTTTTTGTGGGCAGTTTTAATTTCTTTCAACATGCTCAAATCAAACTGCATACCATTATCACCTTTAATCAATAGCAAATCAAACTAAATTTCGTGTTTTTCAAGAATAATAAAGAAACTTATTTTATTAATCAAAACAAGAAATACCCTCAAAAAGCTGTTTTTCGCTATTTCTCGTGAAAGTGAGCAGCTATAATTTTTTGTGGGCAGTTTTAATTTCTTTCAACATGCTCAAATCAAACTGCATACCACTTTTTTATTATTTCTTAAGAACCGGTTTTAAAATATAAATAAATAATAAAAAAAAGCTTATATAATTACGCGATATCTCGTGAAATTTAACACCTACAATTTCGATGTCAACAGCTGTGTGACCTTTGATCAATCACAAGTAAAACTGCATACCATGTTTTTACGAAATTTTAAAGAAACCTATCTAAAGATTAAAAACGAAAAAAACAGCAAAAACTTAATTTCGCGATTTCTCGCGAACTAAAGAAGATAGGATTTTGATGTTTACTGTATACCCAGTTTTTGAAAATATTTAAAAAACTTCAATGCCAAAATTTAAAAAAATACAAAAACACTAATTTCGCCTTATCTCACGAATGCGAGCAGCTACGATTTCGCTGTTAACAGGTTTGTGACATTTAATCTTGTAGAAATCGAACTGCGCTTACACTTTTCGTTGACACTAAAGTTCAACCTAAACATCGCTTAGGCTCACCGTGTATAGAAAATAATTGCAAATAACGATAAAAATATATTATTAAAGCGTAAATAGCATAAACAATTAATTTGTAAAGAATTATAGCGGAGGGAAAGATATTCCACATCGACTTCGCTTGTTTTTTAAGTAAAAAAAACTCATCAAAAATGTTCATAGAGAAACATAGAGGCGAAGGTGAAAGAAAAAATAATATCACTATCTTTTTCTAATTTCTCACACGTACGTTGTCGATGTGAATTCACCACACAATACATGTTTACAAGTCGTACTTTGTCAACAAATACATGTATACAAGTTGTACTTTGACAACTCAATTTTTGACACCTTCGCCTCTATGGTTTCTCTATGAAAATGTTTTTAGATTTTTTTTTTAAATTTTTTAAATTTCGAAAATTTATTTAAAAAATTTTCTAAGTTTCTTGGAGTACAAAAATTTTTTTTTTTCGGATTTCACTTTGTATCAAACAAATTATTATAACCGAACTAAAACAGAAATTCTTCACTTTGGGGTTTTAAAGCTCTTTCATGACTTTAAAAAAAAACGTTCTAAAAGCACTTTTTTACATCGCTTTTAAAACGCTTTAAACCAAGCGTAGATCGATGTTATCATTCGGATCATCTGAAGGCGCTTTGAAGTTTGTATACAGAACGCTCGTACAACCGTCCAAAACGCTTTCACAACGCTTTTGCGATTGTATTTTTCTGATTGGGTAGTTTTGCTAAGAAACTAAACTGTGTGGAGCCCCTGACCAGTCAGACATTTTGGCATATGTAATTTTGAATGTTGTTTAAAACAAATTTTGTTCATACTTGTCGTAAATTGTATGCACTTTCATATGTTAACAAAAAAGATGTCACATTCTTAAAAAGTTGACAATCTGCTATTTTTTTCACATTTTATTTTCTTATTCCTTATTCTGTGATGTACAGGTGTTGTTCACCTTTTTTTTAGTAGAGTGGAAGTAGATCTGCAATTGTACTCTTACATGCATGAACAAAGAATAACAAGAAAAAAAAATAATTTCTTAGAATTTTTCTAGTATTTTCCTATTGTTCACAAGACAGGGCAAATAGACTCATCATTTTATGAAATTGTTGAGTGTTTTTCAACTGTCATTCATGTGTGAATTAATAATTTTTCTTAACAGCAAAAAAAAAAAAAGTTTTTGTGTGTTTGTCTTCAGGTTGTGTTATTTGTTGTTGTTTTTCCTACTGCTGCTGGTGCAATGTGTGGTTTCTTAAGTGCAAAAAAAATTTAGTATTTTACAAAATGTGACCAACTAAAAAATAAAACAAGTAGAAAAGTTAAATTCGACTTTGCCGAATCTATGAACACCCTCCACAGTGCCCTTTTTAAGTGAAGTAAATTTTCTAACGTGAAAACAAAACTTTTTTGATTAGAAATATTTTATTTTGTGTAAAAACACGTTTTTTTAAGTAATTTTTGAAAAAAAAAAATAATTTGCTAAATTTTTTTTTAGTGTAAAATTTTTTTTCGAGTGAATTTTTTTTTTTTTTTTGTGTAAAAATATTTTGTAATGACAAAAATACGTTCTAAAATATTTTTGTGACTTACCAATGTTTTTAAAAAGTTTCAACTGTTTCAAAATGGGTTTCAACACGTGAATTTAAGGTGAAACTAATCTGATATTCACGTTTTGGCTAACAACTTTTGAACCACTGGACCAATATGGCTAAAATTTAACAGGAGCCAGGCCTGGAGAACGGAAAATATATATGCCATGCTTCAGAATCCTCAGATTTGCTTTTGGAAAGTTAGCGTGTTTTTTATCTCGTAAATTCACGAAAAATCCTTGCCGAAATTCAGTCTTTTGCTCATAACTTTTGAACCACTGAACCGATTTCGCTGGATTGCAATACCAACCTGACTAGGTAAATTTCTAACATATATACCAAATTTCAGGAGCCTCCGTAAAGTCTTTCAAAAGTTAGCGTGTTTTCAACGGCCAGACAGACAGACGGACGGATGGACAGACGGACGGATGGACATCGCTAGATCGTCTTAAAATCGATCGAGGATCATGAATATATATACTTTATGGGGTCCTAGACCAATAATTCGATGTGTTACAAACGGAATGGCAAACTTATATATACCCTCTATCACTAGAGTGGAGGGTATAAAAATAATGGCCCGTACCACAGGAAAAGTCTATTTTAACAAAAAAAAAACAGTAATAAAATTACAGTCGGTCAAGACCGACTATATAATACCCTACACCAGTGTTTTCCGGAAAATGGGTACCAATTCCAAACGTGGACCAATTGGGTCTATCATTTGTCAAATCTTTAATAAGCGTAGAAAACACTCACATACCAAATTTGAGTGAAATTGACTTATATTTGTTGCAAATAAACCGCTCTTAGTAATATCGGGCGAAATTTTCATATCGGGTTAAGTCCAAAAATGGTCCGATTATAATCAGATTTTTGGGTTATTGAAGTATGCGTTAAACACACACAAACAAAATTTTAATTAAATGTTTTCTATTTTCATCAAATTTTATACATTCATGTGAATATCGGGAGGGTAGTTTGTATGGGGGCTACAAGAAGGACTGGTCCGATCCCTTTGAAATTCGGAACAGTGATTTGTGAATACAAAAATCGTCTACCTGCCAAATTTTGAAATACGGTTGTTAGTGGCATTTGACCCAAATTTAAAGGGGACGTTTGTATGGGGGCTAGGTCAACACATTGACCGACTTTTTCCAATTTCAACAAAGTACGTCCTTGGGTCATAAGAAGCTTAAGTTTAAAATTTCAGACAAATCGGTTAAAAATTGCGTATCGTGCGCACAACGTTTACATGGACGGACGGACAAACATCAGCACAAACTCATTACACCCTGTACCACACTTAAAATATTATGTAAGTAAATTCAACAGAAAATACGTTTGAAACAAAAGAAACTTTATTTAAAAAACGGACTACTTACATTTCATTTAAAACAAAAACATTTCACAGTTATTTTTAAATGTTAATTAATAACTGTTGAAATCCGTAAAAATAACTTAAAAATCCGTAAAAAATGACTGACAAAATTTTACTGTAAAATCAGTTAAAATAACGGAAATTTACATTCATTTTTATTTATTTTTTTAGAAATAATTTTAAAAAACTTCGAACCTGAGAAGAATCGAACTCATAATTTTTGGCTGATAAATATTTTAGAAATTTTCAAATAACTGACAATAACAAACGACACATAAAAAAATGTGGTTTGTTTTTTAAATAACTGAAAAAAACAAACGTTATACGGAGTTCACACTAGCGACTTTAAACATCTCATGATGTTGAACAACCCATACATTTGGTTGTTCAGCTAAACAATCAAATTCGACTTGTTTCCCTGTTGAACATTTCGCTAAACATTTCAAAGGCAGGGTTCGGTATATTTCCTTTTAATTTTTCTTTATTCTATGCCAAAAAAAAAGATTTCATAGCAGCCAGCTTCTGTATCTGTCTGCCATTTTCTTAAGCCCCTATGACACTACATTTTTTTTGTATTGATGAAATTTAAGTGAACAGTGCAAATACATATATCACCATAGGAAATCTGAACAAGTGTGAAGAGTAAAAGAATACTAATAAAAAATAGTAAACGTCAAATTTTATTCTTGTGTTATCGATAAATTTGGTTATCAAATGACTGAATGTCAAAAAAAATTTAAAAATTTTACATATTTTTTTGACATTTATGCATTAATGATATTAACTTTTCTGTTTTTCATTAAATGAAGCGATTTTTTGTTTGTTTTTTTTCGGTTATTTGAATTTATACAGCGGGTTTTTATTAAAAAGAAAGTAATCACCACTATTTGTTTGTTTATTTTATGTTTCTTTTTCATTTCTTCTTTTGCTGTTTCATTCTTTCAATTAATAAAAAATAAAATACAAAAAAAAATCTAGTGTCATAGGAGCTTTAGCAAAACATTGGAAAATTGAGAAATTATAAATATTTAAAAAACTAATAAAAACTACTGAAAAATCAGAAAAAAGTGTGTGTTTTATTTATAATTATATTGGAAAAGCTGCACTAATAGTGAATTTTGCCTTCCATCGAAGTATAAATATGCAAACAGCTTCGGACAGGTCCGGAACAAAAAACAGAAAAATCTTCCGAATTACTTGGAATGAGTCAATAAAAAGGTGTTCCGTGTAGTGGTGTTATGTAAATGTTATAAAAAAATTTAATATCTTGTCTTCCGCCAAAGTTTAAAAGGTTTTTAGAAATATTTTTGCAAATTTTTTCAGAATTAGGTTATGTGCGTTTGTTTACAAACGTTAAACACTCAAAGTTAAACGCGCAAAATGTAGTGTGAACGATTTTGTTTACTTTTTTAAAAAAGTGGCTTAAACGAGTACAAATTCTCTAGTGTGAACTCCGTATTACGGAAAATTTTATTTAAAAGACAGTTATGTATTTGAATAAACGATCAAAAAGTTGTTTAGAATATTTGTATGTAAAACAGACGAATTTTCTTTTTATATTAACTGAAACGAAAACAATTTGTTTGACTGTGAAACAGTAACTGTAAAACTTTTATGAGTGCACAGAGTGGTGTAGGGTATAAATATTATACCCTCCACACTAGTGATAGAGGGTATATATAAGTTTGACATTCCATTTTCAACTCCTCGAAATATTGGTCTAAGACCCCATTAAGTATATTTATTCATGATCCTCGTTCGATTCTAAGACGATCTAGCGATGTCCGTCCGTCCGTCCGTCAGTCGGTCTGTCTGTTGAAAACAGTTATGAGCAAAAGAGTGAATTTCGGCAACGGTTTTACACGAAATTACAAGATAAAAAACACGATAACTTTCTTAAGGAAAAAGTTATTAGCAAAACCGTAAATTTCAGATTCGCCTCACCTTAAATTCACGTGTTGAAAACCCGTTAAACTTGTATTAAAAACATTGGTAAGTCAGAAAAATATTTTACAACGCATTTTTGCCACCCAAAAATATTTTTCCACTAAAAAAAAAAAAAAATACACTCGAAAAAAATTTTCCACTCGAAAAAAATTTTACACTCAAAAAAAATTTTACACTCGAAAAAAATTAGTAATCTTTCTTTTATTTACAAAAAAAAATTTTTTACTCAAAAAATAAAATATTCCTAATCAAAATTGTTAATTTTTTTACGTTAAAAATTTTACCATTCTTTAAAAAGGGCATTGTGGATGGTATTCATAGATTCACCCAAACCGAATTGAACTTTTCTACTTGTTTTTTGTTGCAGTGCTTTCTGAACGCTTTTTTTAGAACCGTCATCACTTTCTGCTTGGGTAGTTTACTAAACTCTGTAAATTTACAGAGTTTTTTTTCTGTAAAATTTTGGTTGCATCAAATGCATTTTTACAATTACATGTAAATTTAAAGAGTTTTTCGCTGCTAAAAGGTATTTTATTTAACCAATATTTTACTAGAAACTCTGTAAATTAACAGTTTTTTTTTTTGTCAAAATCATTTTACAGAGTTTTGGAGTTTTGTAGTAAAATTACCATGAAATGTTGCTAGGTGGAAAAGTAGGGTATACTCTGTTAAATTAGCAGATTTTTTTCTGTAATTTAACAGACTAATTATTTTGAGTGTATAAACAATTTAACATTAATACCCTAGTTGGTCCCATTATTCATTTACCATGTCTATTTCAACATAAGAAATTATTTGTTAAACAAATGTAGAGGAGACATAAACATTTGTTCTATCAAAATCAGCAAAAACATTATATGATGAATTTCATTTAAAAATCGAGATAAAACTGAAATTTTGAACCCGACCAACTCAGATATCGATGAAATTTTGTTCATAGCTAAATTTGATCAAAACAAACAAACTCTCATTTTTAGAAATGACTGTTTTGCGATTTTTTGAGCGTGACACAGTGGGAACGTTTTCGAAAAAACGCGAAAATGGTCGAAAAGAGCTCCATTTAAACTACAATAACTCTGAATCGGCTCAACCGATTTCCATGATCTTGGTATCATTAAAAAGATATTTTAACAGGCTTTATGACACGTTAAAAAAAAAAAAAAAAAAATACACTGTAAAAAATTTATAACAAAAAAAATTTTAACTGACGAAAAAACCAAAAAGATCAAGGGTTTTTTTACAGTGTATTAATTTTTTAGAAAGGTTTATCCTTCATCTATACCATATCAAAAAATAAAAATGGGTTCTTTGTTAGTTTTTTTTATATAATTTTTTAAGTAGTGTCACTTCTAGTAATTTCCCTTATATTTTATAACAAAAAAAAATTTTAGGTAACGAAAAACCAAAAAAGATCAAGAATTTTTTACAGTGTATTACTTTTTTAGAAAGGTATTTCTCTCACCTATAACATATCCAAAAAGTAAAATGGGTTCTTTTTTATTTTTTTTATATAATTTTTTAAGTAGTGTCACTTCTAGTAATACTTACCGAAAGTTTTCGAAATAATTCGAATAAAAGCGAAAATATCTGGTCACATTCACAAAATAGTTCAACAATTCTAACATTTTTTAAATGTTTACAAATAAAAAACCATCAACAATTGTTTATATTATTTGCCACGTTTTTATTAATTTGTGTTTTATTTTATTTAAATTTTTTTTAAGTTAATTATTTGTAAGAAATTTTGCGCTGCTCAAATTTGGCACAGTCAGAATATCTGCGCACATGTACAAAAGTTTCATTTATCGGAATGAATGAATGAAAGCCTTGAGTTCCTGTTATAGTTTTAGCTTCTTCATATCTTGAAAATAGCTTTTCTTTAACGTTGTTGTATTCGTCAGCATCTGCGTAAGCAACTTGTATGGTGGTCTTATATGTTTCTGATGCCCAGTGATAGAGTTGCCTCGTTGTCTGGATTTCATTTTTATTTGCAATACTATAATTTCGAGCACCTCTCTTCAATGTTCCTCCGATTCCATCACATGCAGATTTTCCGTGACTGGTAGCATAAAAGTGCCATTCAGCGTCAATCCCAAAATCAGATTTGTGATGGCATAAATTAATGAAGTTATATTTATTTTTATATTGTGCTCCTGCACCATCTGATACGTAAATGATTTTATTAATATTGTTGGTTATATTGGCCTTCACGAACTGTACCATTTTTGAAATATATAGATGAACTGCTATACTATCATGGGTATTGCAATCAGATATTATGGCGAAGCTTTTATGAGTTAATTTATCGTTATCTGAAAATAAACAAACAAAGGAAAAAAACAAATAAATAAAAATTATTAAATATTTTGATGAGTGTGGATGGATGTGTTTACTAATACCAAAATATTAAAATAATTACCTTTGTAATAAATAACGAACGGATGTATTGTAGCCTGATCATTATTCCAATGGTATCCTTGCACGGCATCTTGTACAAGAAATGCATAATTTTCAGCAAAGTCCATTTGAATTAACATTTCTCCTGATAACAGCGCCGCTCTTTTATTGCTGATAAATTCAGATTGTCGCTTTGCTATGAAATGATGCGGAATCAGAACTATGATGTGTTCAGTAAAATCGCTGACAAATGATTCTGGGTTGGTGGTTAACGTTTCCAGAACACATCTAATCGTTGTATTCCACTTTTTGTATATTATTTCTTCAGTTTGGTTATTTTCAAAATGTTTTAGCATATGCGTTTTTAGATTATTTAAATTTTTAAAGCAGTGACCACACATTGAAACGCAACACTCGCTTTTTTCTATGTCACCATTACAAAACAACGAATTTGAGAACATCTTTGTAATCGGTAAATGTGCATTCTCCTTCAATACAAATTGATTTTAAGCCACTTTTTTCAAACATCAATTTCATATTCTGATGCAATGTGCATACACAGATATTTTGCTGGTTTCCAACTCCAAGTTTTATACAATTTTTTGGCCTTAACATTGTAAATTTTGTAAAACCCACTTTGGCCAAGGGATGTTTTTTTTTAAATTCGTAGTAAGATTCGCGTAGTGAAGATAACATCAGTCTTTTTTGAACTTTTTCACGTAAGTTTCCTTGTTTAACAGTAATTGAATCTTGCGATCCAGGCATCATTCGGCTAATTTCATCATCTTCATAAAATAACTTGACTGTGCTTAGAGTTTCGGTTGGTAAGCTACGTCTGATCATTTTAAAAAGATTGATATCTGCAAACTTCGTTTTATTCCTTTGGATATCTTTACTTTTTTTGATACAATCGTGAGATATATCATCCCCAAAACGATCTTTAATTTCTGCGTGACTCATATTGATTGGTAAGAGAGATAAAAGTTTTTGCTTTTCCAAAAGATTTGAGCTGTTCTCTATTTGATATTTGATGTTTTCCAAAATTTCTTCGTAAATGGCTTTGACGTTTTCAAGTTGCGCTGACAAATCAGATAATGGATCAGCTCCAAGTGAATCTGCTATATTTTCGAAAATTTGCAGTGATTTTCTATTTCTGTATGCATCTCGTTTCATATATTTCCTTTTAAGAGGCGACATTTGGTTTGGTAGATGAGGAATAATATGATCATTTATATTTTCAATGACTTCCGTCCTTTCGATGTTTGCAATACGGCTGGTACAAGTTGGAAGTTCATTCAATTCTTCGCTAATTTCATTGCTGGGCGTTGTTGGTAAATAATTTGAGACTTCATTCTGCTCCACGTTGGATTCATTACGACTGCGAGCTTTTCTCAGTGTATTCCGGCAAGTTTCGCAAATACGGCTACAATGAATGTTGGCGACAGCTGGAAAATATTCAATTATATTTGCAGCCTCGTTTTCACTTATTTTACGAAGCGAAGCGCAACACTTATTAGATATTTTTATGCATCTGTACTTATTGTTTGAATTCATATTCACTCAATTTTTTAAAATATACGCGTAAAAATTGTAATGGGATATCTTGGCTTCTCGAAACTGTTTATAATTATGAATTTCGGTACGTTCATCAGGTGCAATTATATAGCATTTTTTAAGGCAAGCAAGAACTTTTTGCGGTTAAAACATATTCATAATTTTCCTGGGACAATGTTTATTTATTTTACCTGTTAACCCTTCGTCAGGTACATATTTTGAGTCCTTAGTTCTGGCCAGACCCCTATACATTTACATGCATTTGTATGGAAATAAGGGCTGTTTGCCGTTAAATTTTTTACTAAGAAAGGAAAATATTTGTTATATTTTGTGTTTCTATTTCTTTTTACTATGTTATTAGCTACCTGAGGAAGAAAAAAAAGACCTGAAAAAATCTTTGGAATGAAAAGGGCAACAATTTTTTTGTTCTATATATATTTCTCTTTATTATGGGTAAAGTAATAAATGTTTATGACAAAATAGAAAATTATTATGAAGAATACATTGATTTTTTTATTCAGAATTTTGCGGAATTACTAGAAGTGACACTACTTAAAAAATTATTAAAAAAAAATAAAAAAGAACCCATTTTACTTTTTGGATATGTTATATGTGAAGGAAATACCTTTCTAAAAAAGTAATACACTGTAAAAAATCCTTGATCTTTTTTGGTTTTTCGTTACCTAAAATTTTTTTTGTTATAAAATATAAGGGCAATTACTAGAAGTGACACTACTTAAAAAATTATATAAAAAAAACTAACAAAGAACCCATTTTTATTTTTTGATATGGTATAGATGAAGGATAAACCTTTCTAAAAAATTAATACACTGTAAAAAAACCCTTGATCTTTTTGGTTTTTTCGTCAGTTAAATTTTTTTTTGTTATAAATTTTTTACAGTGTATTTTTTTTTTTTTTTTTAACGTGTCATAAAGCCTGTTAAAATATCTTTTTAATGATACCAAGATCATGGAAATCGGTTTAGCCGATTCAGAGTTATTGTAGTTTAAATGGAGCTCTTTTCGACCATTTTCGCGTTTTTTCGAAAACGTTCCCACTGTGTCACGCCCAAAAAATCGCAAAACAGTCATTTCTAAAAATGAGAGTTTGTTTGTATTGATCAAATTTAGCTATGAACAAAATTTCATCGATATCTGAGGGGGTCGGGTTCAATGCATCTCGATTTTTACATGAAATTCATCATATAGCGACTTGAGTCGAGACACTCAGTTTATGTTTTTTGTTTTGTCTTCTCTTGCTCTCTGTTGATGTTTAGTGGTTTTTGTTTATAATTTTTTTTGGTTGCATTGTTTGTAATTTTTTTTTGTATTTGTGCAGTTGTTGCAAGTTCCATTGCTTACCCTGGCTGTTGTATGGGTGTGGCATATGTCATCTACTGGGCTGGTTAATGTGTTTATAAATGCAAATGTTAGTTTTGCTGTTGGAACAAAGATATTTTTTTAATGCAATAATGATATAAATTTTAATGCAACATATATCAAAATGAACTCTGTTCTAGTTTTAAAGCATTAGAATGTAACATGGACATGGTAACATGAAACCATTAACGCATACCACTACTACCACTGCAACTACAAAGTAACATTACTATTACATCTACTCTAACTAGAGCTGCTGTCACTATTATGTCACTTCCTGCATTAAGCTGTGATTGTGAGACATTTTTTTTTTGTGATGTAGGTTGTTGCGGTGCTGTCACATGTGACAGTTAATATATGTAAAAGCACTAGTGAAAGTTGAGACGTCTATGTATGTGGGAGTTTTATTATAGTTGTATTATGTGAGTCTGTTGGATTTTTTTGCATGCGCCTCCATGGGTTTTGTTTTTAAGAGCTTATTTACTTGAATTGTGCATATATTTTAAATATTAATATTAATATTTAGTATACACTCACGGAAAAATCGTTTTTAAAATAAGAGCAAATCCATGGTAAATTTAACTGACGGATCACCGTTTTTTTGGTTTTAAATGATAAAATACCATATTAGTTTGGGTCAATACTTTGGAAGATATGGGCGTTTAAAGTGCTTTTTTGACAATTTTTGTGTTCGGAAAACGTGAGTCGTACGAAAAAACTTATAAAACCAATATTGGTTAAATTTATATAGATTTAAAATTTAGATTTTTTTTTTTTTAATTTCACAAAAAATTTTGAAAACCATATTTGAATGACCTTTTTTCCTATTAGGATTTCCAAAAACAAAATTTTTTATTAAAGTTTATAACGTCCTTTTAACGCTATTAAAATTTCAGAGTGGTATTTTTTTGGTATTGTTGAGCAATAAATTTAAAAATAGCAAAATATTTGATTTTTTTCAAAATTTTGGCAAAAAATCGAAAATTTAACTTTATAACCAAATTTTAAAATTTATTGCGAAAAAAAGCTCCCTGAAATTTTAACAGCTTTTAAGGGACATTTTTGGAAATCCATGTTGTCCTTCCCAGGAAAAAAGGGAATTCATACATATATAGTTTTTGTTGAATTTTTTTTTTAATTTTATTTTTGTTTCTAGGTTTTAAATCTCCATTATTTTATCAACAATATTGTCACACAAAGTTTTTTCGTACAACTTAGGGGTTTTGAGTAAAAACACACAAAAAAACAGTTTAAAGCCAACTATTTGATTTTTTGTCAAAATTTAAAAAAAAATCCAATATACATATAGCTCTCCAACAAACTCTGAATATTTATTGTTCAACAATACGAAAAAACACCTCTCTGAAATTTTAATGTGTTAAAAGGGCATTTTAAACTTTAATACAATTTTTTTCTTTTGGAAATCCATGGTGTCCTGCCCAGAAAAAAAGGACATTCAAATATGGTTTTCCAAATTTTTTGTTGAGATTTTATAAAAAAAATGTTTTTTTCCTAAATTTTAAATCTTTATAATTTTATAAATAATTGATTTTATAAGTTTTTTCGTGTGACATACGCTTATCGAGTACAAAAATGTTAAAAAACTGTTTAAAGGCAATATTGTCAAAAACTAGTTTTTTTTAACACCCATATCTTCCAAAGTATTGATAAAAAAATGACTGCGAATTTTGTACTCTTGCCCAAAACATTAAATCATGATAATGTTTTGCGGAAGATTTGGGTGTACTTGCCAAAGCAAAGATTTTTTAGAAAAAATAATGTTATATTACTTTACTATTTCATGCAAACCGAATTGAAATATCAGTCGAGGACCCCTTTAAAAAACCAAAAAGAGCTGTACATTTCGTAAGTGCACAAAAGTGTTTTCACATTTTGGAGAGTATAAAAGATTCGACACCAAAGATTATACCACTCTCACCTGTTTTATGTTCATTTGATAAACAAATGGAAAATTTTTATGCAAAAAGCTTATACTTGGTGAAAAAGTAGATTTGGTAAAAAAATGATTTCTTTTTTTTTTCACGAAAAACAAAATTATGTTAAAAAAAATTTAATGAACCCAAAATTTTTGGTGAAATTTTGATGAAAAAAAGTTTTTGATGAATTTTTTTGATGAAAACAAAAATTTTTTGATGTAAAAAACATTGATGAAAAAAAAATATGAAAAAAAAATTTTTTTTGGTGAGAAAAAAATTGATAATAAAAAATTTGATAAAAAAATTTGATTAAAAAAATATGATAAAAAAAAAATATAAAAAAATTTGATGAAAAAAAAATTAATGAAAAACAAGTTGAAAAGTTAAATTCGACTTGGCCGAATCTATGAATACCCTCCACAATGCCCATTTTAAGTGATAGTAAATTTTCTAATGTGAAAAAATAACAGTTTTGATTAGAAATATTATATTTTGTGTAAAAAAAATTTTTTTAGTAATTTTTGAAAAAAAAAATAATTTATTAATTTTTTTTTGAGTGTACAATTTTTTTTGAGTGTAAAATTTTTTTCGAGTTTATTTTTTTTTTGTTTTGGTATAAAAATATTTTTGAGTGACAAAAATACGTTGTAAAATATTTTCGTCTCTTACCAATGTTTTTAAAACAAGTTTAACGGGTTTTCAACACGTGAGTTTAAGGTGAAGCTAATCTGAAATTCACGGTTTTGCTAATATCTTTTGAACCACTGAACCGATTTGGGTGAAATTCAACACAAACTAGGGTGGAGGAACGAAAAATATATATGCCAAGCTTCAGCATCCTCAGAATTGCATTTCGAAAGTTATAGTGCTTTTTATCTCATAAATTCACGAAAAACCTTTGCCGAAATTCAGTCTTTTGGTTATAACTTTTGAACCACTGGACCGATTTCACTGGATTGCAATACCAACCTGACCAGGTAAATGCTCAATATATATGCCAAACTTCAGGTGCCTCCGTAAAGTCTTTCAAAAGTTAGCGTGTTTTCAACAGACAGACAGACAGACGGACAGACGGACGGACGGACGGACGGACGGACGGACGGACGGACATCGCTAGATCGTCTTAAAATCGATCGAGGATCATGAATATATATACTTTATGGGGTCCTAGACCAATATTTCGAGGTGTTACAAACGGAATGACAAACTTATATATACCCTCTATCACTAGAGTGGAGGGTATAAAAAAACTGATAAAAAAAAATTTTATGAAAAAACACAAAAAGTGATGAAAAAAAAATTTTGATAAAAAAAACTTTTGATGAAAAAAAAAATTTTGATGAAAAAAAAAAAATTGATGAAAAAAAAAATTAATGAAAAAAAAAATTAATAAAAAAAAAAAAAATTGATGAAAAAAAAAAGTTTGATGAAAAAAATTATGAAAAAATTTTTTTTTTTTAAAAAATAATTGTGTTACTTTTTATTTATCAGCTGGTGAAAAACGGTTTTTTTCACCATGAGGTGAATTATTATCCAAGTTACAAACCCAAGTTATTAAAATTTTTGGTTTTAAGAAAATGAAAATAGTAATTCTTGTTTTCTTTTTCGTTAATTGTTAGCTTAGCTTAGAGACCTTGATGTGGCCCATTATGATTCCTTTAATGCTTAAAACCTTCTCTAGTTCGCAGTTAGTCATAAATGATTTGTGCAAAAAAGCTTGAAGTTTAAAAAATTTTACTTAGAAATTGCAAAATTTTCGTTCGTGTGTATCGTTCGACTTTTGTAAACTGGCACTAAGAATGCGGTGCCCGGACATAGCCCCAACAGACATTACCCCCATAACGGAAATAGGGAATATGACCGAACAGGTCGCTGTCATAACACCCATATTTGTTATGTGGACCATGACCACTTTCAATACGGTCATAATACCCATGGGGATTATGTCAGTTTTTTATGGAGAATATGACCGAAATAGAAACGATCATAATCCCAGTAAAAACTGAACGCGTTAATCTCTGCTACCAAAAAATTGTGTTTTTTTTTTTGTTTTTTTTTTTTTTTAATTTTGTAAATTAATTTTTTCCAAATTGTTTATCAATATAATTTGAAGAGTCATAACTCCTTAAGTAAATATCGGATTTCTAGATTCAAAACTGGAATAAAAAGCTAGAATCCTCTACTTTTAACTCAAAAGTTAAAAAAAAAATCTAAATACTAAAATTCACTTTAAATGCAAATTAAATTTTTGAACATTCTCGTTTAAAGTAGATGATTATAGCTTTTAATTTCAATTTTGATTACAGAAATCCGATATTTACTTTAGGAGTTGTAGCTCTTCAAACTTAATTTATAAACAATTTAAACATCCTAAAATCATTTATTTACAAAACTTTGAAAAAAATTCTATATTTTTTTATAAGGAAAAAAGTTGGCAAAATTTTTAAAAAATAATATTAAAAATAGAAACCTTTTGTGTCCCATTAAAACGATTATTGATTTATTTGTAAAAATGTCATACTTTAACAAAATGTAACTTAAAAAAAAAATCAAAAGCGGTAAAAGTTGAAAAAAATGCACTTAAAAAATGCATTTGCATTTAAAATGCATTTTTTAATAACACCAATTTTTAAACTATTACGTTTAAAGAAGAGTACGTTAGCTTTTAACTTAAATTTTATTGTAAAAATCCGATATTTACTTAAGAAGTTATAGGTTTTCAAACTACACCACTATTTGAATTTTTTGTGATTTTTAAAAAAAAAGAAAATCGCGAGTTTTTTGAATTTATTTTAAGTGTAAATTGGAATGTCTTAATGGCTTTATACAATATGAAAAAATCTGAAGACCCCAGGTCAAAAACTACACTATTGCTCGTGCTGTTTGATGGAAAAGATGATATGTAATAAGGTAATAATGAAGTTGTAAAATTGAAAAAATCATAAACATTAAGTCATTAACGTTTATGACGATTAAAATGCTTTGATAAATAATAAATTATATTTTTTTTAAATTTACCCGATTTTTAATAAGAAACTGATCTCATTTTTTAGAAATTAGATAAAAGTTAACAATTTTACTAATTAATTTTTTTTAGTTTAGATGCATTTAAATGCTCATTTCATTTGTGGGGCATTCCACCAAATTTTCCGCTACAGAAAAATGTACATGGTAATTTTTGAGAAGAATTTTTCGTTTGTCAGAAAACTTCTGTTTTCGTTTTTAAATTATCAAAAATTATTTGCGTGTTGCAAAAAATTTTCTAGGGAATGCATCATGTGTATAATAAATACATATTTATAGTATATTTAGATGAATTGTTGCTCTAATTAAACATGTTGATGCTGGGCAATTAATAGAGTTTACAACGAGTTTTATTTATCAAAATGCTATTTAATTACATGTGTTAGGACGTGTTGTATAAACTAGAGAGAATTTATGTAAAATTAAATAAATTTTATTATAAAATTATTATTTTTCATAAGGGTATATTATCATAAAATACTTTTTGGACTTTTTTTTAAATCCTAAAAGCGAAATTTTACACATTTTAAATTTTCTCAAAATTTTTTAAAAATATGAAAAATTAAGCTTTAAATAGGAATTCTCTGATGTTTTGTTTTTCAACAACAAAAAAGAATAAATTACTTGCAAGAACTTCAAACTTAACATAAATAATGCAACGTATTAACTCAAAAATATAAAATCTTACGAAAATTTTTGTTTTTAACAGATTTTTATAAACGTTTAAATTTCTCAACTTTACAGACATATGTCGTTAAATTTGAATTATATTTTGCTATGCACTGCTTCGTTCATAAAATCCTGCTAATAGAGTAAACAGACTGTTATTTTCACAAAAATTAACAGCAGTGTTAATGCTAAAATATCGTAAGTGTATAACAGTTATAAAAATCTGTAATAACGCTAATTTGAATGTATGCAAAGAAAACGTAATTTTTTTTATCAATGTTCGCATTTTAAAAAAGTATTAATTTTCAATTATATTTTTTTTTTTTTTAAGATTTTAATATTCTTTTGTTTTTAAAAATATTTTTTTTACCATATACTTGAATACTAAAAGCTATGTTAACATAACATAACGTTATATGCAGAACTTATTCCATTTGCGCCTGTCCAAATTCTCTTTATAATTCTGTAAACTTATTATCTCCTTGAATTTGAAAAACCAATGTATAAATATTTGTATTAACTTATGAAAATTCCTAGAAAAAACATTGTTATCCTGGCAGGGCGCAAATCTTTTAATACTAATAATTGTCTTAAAAAAGTTTTGTGGATTTTTGTTGCTTTTCTTTTATTGTGAGTTTGAACATATGTTTTTTTTTTTGTATAAAAATTTCGTACTAAATGTTTAACCAATTTAAAA
This sequence comes from Pegoplata infirma, assembly GCA_963921195.1. NCBI lineage: Eukaryota > Metazoa > Arthropoda > Insecta > Diptera > Anthomyiidae > Pegoplata > Pegoplata infirma. Next base: position 20,080,269 of record OY992537.1, on the reverse strand, counting down.
GAAATTAACTTTTAAGTATTATTTTGTGTTTTTAGGGATTAACCGACATAACAACGTATAAATATTTCTTTTAAAAATTTTAATTTAAATTTATAAAAGTAATTGATTTATAATGATTATAAAGACACTTACTGTTAGTATTATTACAATTTACACTTAACATTAAGAGGATTAACTTTGGAAATATTTATTTAAGAAATTTTACTTTGGAGTTAAAACACCTCAATTCAACCGAAAAAAGTAGCATTTTTGACCTTATCCCTTTCGAATTTGATGAAACTTAAAATATAGTTGGGCCCTTACAAAAAAATCATAGTGCCAAAATTTTGGACTTCTGGTACTTTTTCTTCCCGAGATATGGGATCTTGAAAATTGGCAAAATCGTATATATTTGACAAAAGTGTTCTGAGATAAATAAAGATAACTCGAAAAGTAATAACAATACAGGTCTCAGTCAGGTTGCAAATAATAGGTAATGAGACAGTCTTTAAAATGGCATTCCCTAAGATTTTTTTTGAAAAAGGTCAAAGGTCATTGGTTTTAACCTTAATTTTTGGAGAGCTATATCTCAAAAAACGATATTTTTAAAATTTTGGAAAAAAAAATGTTACTAAGGGTCACCTGTACTACTTAAGTTTAAATTTTCAGGATGGAGACTTCATTGGAACTTTTAATATTAACAGAAACATAGTGACAGGAAAGAAAAAGCGGTGTATTTTCCCTTAGAAAAAAAAATATTTTTTTTTTTGTCTCTGAGATTCTGGTACCAGAGTTAATTTTTCTGAATGTTTTTGACATGCTGAATCCATATATGACCTTTGAACTGGCCTATCGCTGTTAGTTTTCGAGATATCTGCACATAAATGTGTGAAAATTGCTAAAATGCTATTGCTGTGCTTTTTTGAACATTTAGGTGCTTATATCTTAAAAAATTAATAGCGATAGGCCAGATCAAAGATCATATTTGGACTCAGCACGTCAAAAACATTCAGAAAAATGAATTTTGGTACCAGAATTTCAAAGACAAAATTTTTTTTTTTTTGTAAGGGAAATTACACCGCTTTTTTTCCTGTCACAATGTTTCTATTAATATAAAAAGTTCCAATGAAGTCTCCATCCTGAAAATTTAAACTTAAGTAGCACAGGTGATTCTGAACAACATATATTTTTTCCAAAATTTTAAAAATATCGTTTTTTGAGATATAGCTCTCCAAAAATTAAGGTTCAACCCAATGACCTTTGACCTTTTTCAAAAAAAATTTTGGGGAATACAGTTTAAAAGGCTGTTTTAATAGGTATTATTTGAAACCTGAATGAGACCTGAATTATTATTTCTTTTTGAGATATCTTTATTTATGTCAGAACACTTTTGTCAAATATACACGATTTTGTTATTTTTCAAGACCGCATATCTCGAATACTGGAATGACCAGAAGCCTGAAAAATTGGCAAATTCTCTTTTTTGTTAAAGTAAGCCCCAGATCTAAATTTTTTTAAATTTGGAGGGGGTGCGGTCAACTCCTCGGTTGAATTGAGATGTTTTAGCTCTTTGTGTGATAAAAATCAATTCAAAAAAAGTGTGAAATCGCAAATATTCTACACAAATTGTCTTTAAAAAATAGCAATAGATTGCAGAGATTTTAATCCACGACAATTTGCATTTATTTTTCATGCATATATTTTTTTTAAATATTAATAACTTTTCAAATTTTCGACTTTTAAAAAAAGTAGTTTTTATATAAATTAAATATCTCCGGACCAAATCAAAGGATTTATTTTTTTTTTTGTTTTACGGTAATTAAATGCTAAATCTACTTCACATACAACATGTTTCAATCTGATTATCACCTTAGAAGAAACTAATCGATTTATCGACAATTTTGCGTCAATTTTACCGAAATTTGGGGGAAAAAGTACCTAAATTTTAATGTTAATTTCAGAAAAAAAAAACTTTAACATTCATATCCCTGTAAAGAGTTTAAGTCAAATCTATTGCGAAGAAAATAAGAAAATTTTTAAGTTTTATATCTAATTTTTTATTACTTTTTAGTTTAAAAATGTAAATACTTGTTAGATTTATGATATTATACGTTTATTAAAAAATTTTTTAATTTAATTTATGTAATTAAAGTCTAAGTCTGATTTAGAATGAAGTTCGTTAAAAATTTTAGAACTTACATACATTTGAACAAAAATGCATAAATTTAGCTTTATACAAAAACAGCTGTATTTGTATATTTCGGGTGAGTCGAATGTAAAACACACACTGAATGTACCTTAGGGCGTTTCAGAATTTGAATTCTTATGGCCTAAAAGATTTTTAAAAATTTATTTTTTCAGATTTTTGGAAGATCTGGATCAACTAATTTGATTATAAAATTATTAGTAAATCTCGGAAACTACAAAAACGATGTAACCAATAGGGGAAATTTTGGCCAAAAAAACGTAAAATTTAAAAATCTCCAAAACTACTGTTCCGATTTCAAAAATATGTTCAACAATATTAAGAATAATCCTAAAGGGTGGACATTAGGTGGGTTTCATCGAAGAGTCTTAAAAAATCTTCGAAACTACTAATCCGATTACTACTACCCTGAAAAAAAAGTCATTACCACTTCTCAGTGGAGTGCTTTAAAACTATAACAAATGTAATGAAATACAACAAAAATAACAAAAAACACAAGACAAAAACAAACAAACTTTTTTTCTACTCCAGAATACATAGATATTCAGCTCTTAACCACGGTGAGCCTCAGCGATGTTTAGGTTGAACTTTATTGTCGACGAAAAGTGTAAGCGCAGTTCGATTTCTACAAGATTAAATGTCACAAAACTGTTAACAGCGAAATCGTAGCTGCTAGCATTCGCGAGATAACGCGAAATAAGTGTTTTTGTATTTTTTAAAATATTGACATTGAAGTTTTTTAAATATTTTCAAAAACTGAGTATACAGTTTTAATTGTACGTATTTAAAGGTCACAAAACAGTAAGCATTAAAATCCTATCTTCTTTAGTTCGCGAAAAATCGCGAAATAAATTTTTTGCTGTTTTTGTTTTCGTTTTTTATCTTTAGATAGGTTTCTTTAAAATTTCGTAAAAACATGGTATGCAGTTTTACTTGTGCTTGATCAAAGGTCACACAGCTGTTGACATCGAATTTGTAGGTGTTAAATTCCGCGAGATATCGCGTAATTATATATTTTTTTATTATTTATTTATATTTTAAGACCGATTCTTTAGAAATATTAAAAAAAAGTGGTATGAAGTTTGATTTGAGCATGTTGGAAGAAATTACAACTGCCCACAAAAAAATTATAGCTGCTCACTTTCGCGAAAATTAGCGAAAAACAGTTTTTTGCGGGTATTTCTTTCTAGTTTTGATTAATAAAAGAATTTTTTCAACATTGTTGAAAAACACGAAATGCAGTTTGATTTGCAATTGATTAAAGGTAATAATACTGTTAACATTTAAATTCTAGCTGCTCAATTTTTCGAGATATCGCTAAAAAAACTTGTTTAACTACTATTTATTCATTACTTTGTTTTATTTTTGGTCTGTAAAAATATTTACATCAATTAACGACAAAAATATGGTATGCAGTTTGAATTCGAGGTTATTTAGGTTGACAAAACTGCAAGCATAAAAATTATAGATGATAAATTTCCCGAGAAATTGCAAAATTACTGTTCAAGCTTTTATATTATTTAAACAATTTTTTCTTTAGTGTCTAAAATAAAGGAAAAAAGTCAAAAAACGACAAATATATTGTAAGCAGTTTAAATTTTACGTGGTTAAAGGTAGTAAAACCGCTTAAATCAATATCTTGACTGCTAATTTACGCGAAAAATAAAATTTTTTAAATTTTTTATTTTTTTATTTTAATTTTGCGGTTTCTCGCGAAATTGAGAAGATATGATTTCGATGTTAACTGTTTTGTGACCTGCAAATAAATACAATTAAAACTGCGTACTCAGTTTTTGAAGATATTAAAAAAACTTCATTGTCAAAATTTTAGAAAATACAAAAACACTAATTTCGCGATATCTCGCGAATTCGAGCAGCTACGATTTCGCTGTTTACAGTTTAGTGACATTTAATCAAGTAGAAATCGAACTGCGTTTACACTTTTCGTCGACACTAAAGTTGAACCTAAACATCGATGAGGCTCACCGTGATATGTCATCAATATTTTTTTTTATCAATATTTGTTTTTTCATCAGTATTTTTTTATGATAATTTATAAAAAAAATATTGATTATTTTTTTCATCATTGGTTTTTTTTCATACGTTTTTTGTTCAACCAATATAATTAAATATCCAAGTGCACTATTTTACGCGTTTTGCCCCCTTATAATAGAAATTTTCAAAAAGTTCATACTTATTTCAGAATGTTTTTCCGCCACACGATCCTATATCAAAATTTCCAGTCTTATGTTTCTACTTATACTTTTGTCAAAATTTTAAATGGGGAAAATATCAAAAATCATTTCATTTGCACCAATCAAATTTTTTTTTCTTATCTCTTTATTATGTTTACTTCGTAGACGTATAATCATTATTAAACTAATTTAATACATTACTCATACGCCATCTACCCACTTAACTTATACATTAAAGTTTATTTAACCGTATATGAGCAATAAGTTTATTAAAAAGTTACAATAAACAGTAAATAAGAATGACACTGACACTTCCACTCCAACAATATCTACAATGCATTAAATATACAGCAAGTACGAAACAAAACAAAAACAAACAGCAGAATATAAAAATACAAAACAAAACCTGCATATAAAATGTCAATACACTTGAAATAACAGCAACAACAACAAAAAATGTTTTATAAGAAAGCAGTAACAAAGACTAACGGAGTTGAAATTGCCAATTGGATTTTCCAGTCATTCCCAAAAATCTAACAAAATATCACCAAAATTCCTAAAACTGTTAAAATATAGTTTTTTTCGTTGTTTACAACCGGGTAACCGAAAATCCGGTTTTTAGATAAAATGTCGGTTTGATTTTTTACAAACCTAACAAGGACAGTATCTCAACCCTTATGAACCGATTTGCATTAAACGTAAAATATATATAAAGTAGGCCAAATCGGGGATTTAAGGGTACAAAATATGGGTCAAAAATGGCGAAAAAATATTTTTTTGAATTTTCAGCCATTTTTTTCTAAGACTCTATATGATGCTTCCATATGAGAAGAAAGGTTTTTGTGGTATTTATGTGAACACTAGGGATATAACCAAAATAAGAACCTATCATAGCGGTATGGGCAATATTATACTGATAACAAAAAACCTTATCCGGGGTCATTTTGGTCCAAAAACATTCGGCACCGATAGCAATTTCCAAAACACCACAAATTTTTTTTTTATTTTTTTTTTGTGGGAATCCTTCTCCACCACCGTTTTTTGGTTTTTTGTCCTTTTACAACAAAAATAAAACAAGAACATAATAACAGTATTATTTTGAACATTAGAAATATCGGTTGCCTAATTAATTGAAAAAAAAAAAAAAAATAAATATTAGCGAAAACTTCATCGCGATCGGTGCCGAACCTTTTTTAACATTCGCGAAAAAATGAACACACATTTCTTATTGAGTTTTTATGTACTTTCTCACTATGATAGGTCCTTTTTGATATTTGCAAAAAAATGCAAATGGTTATATCCCTAGTGAACACATACATAGGCTGACCATTCGTACTGATTTGATCAGTACATGTACTGATTTTTAGTCATGTGTACTGATAAAAATACCTTGTACTGATTTGTACTGATTTTTTAAAATATGTACTGATTGTACTGATTTTTGGACATTTCCACATAAACAATTATTTTATTCAAAAATTCTATACCAAAACTATTATTTCCCTCAAATAATTCATCAGAGAAGTTTTACAAAAGCCAAGTCTGAAATACTTTCTATTACAAAATTTCTAAGAAGCTTAAGTTTGTGAGCCCGAAAAAAAATCTGATTGTGAGTGGGTTTTTATAGGGAAAAGTTCATGATGATAGATTTTCTATATTTTTAGGAAGAAATTGTAAGTGCATTAGTCCAAATAAAAATAGAATGTGTGGGTGTGGTAAAATCATGCGCGATTTTATTTCGAAAAATGGACACAAGAATTTTTTAAAAAATATTTGCTTATGATTTGGGAGTTTTTCTATAAGGAAGAGATCTCTGAACTTGAGAAAAAGTCCTTAGAATCGGGGAGATTCTCAAAAGAACTAAGTCTTCATAATGCCATTCTCAAAACCTTTGTGGTTTGTGTTGAGTTGTTGTCTGTGATGAGCTTCATTTTCTGTAAAATTACTATAACAGTTCATGTCAGTTGTTTTTACTGAAATACAAATAACAATATAAAATAATTGTGTTTATTAAACCAAAACTATTTGAGTGGTAAAACATTCATCATAATTTTTCTTTTTAGTCGAATTTTTAGAAAGCTCTCCAATGAAAAAAAATATATAAAAATGTAGGCGTACTGATTTGAGTCCGAGAAAAATGGTCACCCTACACATACACCATATGAATACGAATTAATCGTTATTAAATTTAAGTCGTCTCGTATTTCTGCTCTTTTTCCTGTTAGTTCGGAAGTTATACAAAATTTTCCCCAAGGTCCAGAGTGTTTCATTATTTTCGAACTGTTTACTAATCTGTTAACAGAAAAACCGGTTTCAGACAAAATATCGGTTTTTTTCTGCAAATCTGTTAATCTGAATAAATAAATTCCTCTGCACTAAAAAACTTTTTTTGTGTCTGTTAACCGATTTTTAACATTTGTTCAAATGGATTGACCGAAGAAATGGGGTTTTTAAAAAATTTAACTTTTTTTGCAAACCGGTTAACTGCAAGCGAAAAGTTAATTTTGTATAATTTTTTCATCAAATGAAACAAATTTATTTTTTTTTTAATTTTTTTTAGTTTTTCTTAAATTTTTCATTTTGAACTTCTTGCTGAAGTGTAAAAAAAATCTCGTTTAAAAATTACTATTTTCCTATTCTGTGTTTTCCTTTTTTTTTTCTATTATATTTTAAAAAAGTTAAAAAAGAAACCGGTTAACCGGATTTTTTATTCCCAGTTAACTGAGAAAATCAGTTAAACGACAATTATTATCTATCCGAGAAACCGGGTTTCAAAAATATCGGATTTTTAGAATAATAATTCATTGTAGATCGCAACAAATCCCTAATTTGGGAAATAAATTGCAATATCTGGCATTCCTAAGCAGAGTTACTCCTACACATTGTATTGAAAGTCAAGTCAAGTAACCAGACACATTCAGATAAACACATACAAATATATATGTTTGTTTATTAAGATGGAGCAAATATTCCTTTTTTTCGAATTTCGAAATCATCGGGGTCGGAAAAGTTGCCTTTTTGTTAACACACAAAAACTATAGGACCTACACTCAAAAAAAAAAACCGTAATGTTAGCAAAAAAAGCTTGTAAACCTACAAGAAAATTTGCTGATTTTGAACCCACAATTTTTTTGCTTAAGTTAGCAAAAATGTTTTGCCAATAATTAGTAAACTAAATGTTTTTTTTTTGAACTCAGTTCATACACATCTGAGAACCCCATTGGGTTCGGACCCGATAGGTCCAGACCCCGATGGGCCTAGCCCTAGTTGGGTTCCTTTAAAATCGTCATAGTTTTTGATCCAAAATTTGTGTCCGTTTCGCTCTACCTTGCTTAGTTTTTGAGATACGTGATTATTGGGGACCACTGGGGTCTTAAGAATTAAAAAACTCGATAACTTCAAAAATATTACTCGGAGAGCTTTTCACTATTTTGCGGTCTTGTTCTACGTGTTGAGAGCTACAAAAATGCTTTTGGGCTTTTTGTTGTGTTGGCAATATTTACCGAGATATGAGCATTTTAAAATTTTCGGGAATGCTAACTTTTTTGGATCCAAAGTTAGGGCCCATTAGGGTCTACACATGTGAAGAGGACCGGCGATACCGAGAACCAAAAATGGCCTCCATTTTGCTCTATCTGGCTTAGTTTCCGAGATAGCGCCATTTTAAGTTTTCTGAAAATAAAAAAAAATTTACCATTTATTTTGCTAATATTAGCAAAAAATCTTGTAAAAATGTTGTCAACTCAATTTCAAATTTAGCAACAGAATTTAGTTCAAAGTTTGTTTAAAATTGCTAATGTGCTAAATAAAGTTTACAAGAATTTTTTGCTAACATGCTAATCTCAACTAAAAATTTGCTAAAAGTTAGCTAACTAGCGTTAGCAAAAAAAAAAATTGTAAATCTACTAACGTATTTTTTTGAGTGTAGTGCAATGTCTTATGGTTCCTTTTTGGACTTGAAAATCGGAAAGATCTGAACAAAGTAAAAAAAATGTTTTTTTTTAATTTGTTTTAGCTTAAAATATTAATTAATATTCGGACATTTCTGGAAAAGTGTTTCCGTGATAAAATTTATTTTTTTTGGGTCTGTAAATTTCTTTTTTTCTGTTTTAAAATATTTTTAATCAGTTTTTTGACGAAATGCAGAAATAATGTATATCGTCCTTTCCATCAACAGCACGAGAAAAAGGGTATTTTTTGACCTGGGGTCTTCAGATTTTTTTCACATTGTCTGTAAAGATAACCTATGGAGCCATTTAGATATTACCATTTTTTAAAAAATCACAAAAAAATTTAAAAAGTGGTGTTTTTTAAAGAACTGTAACTTCTAAAGTAAATATAAATTTTTTATAATCAAAATTGCAATTCAAAGCTTAAGTCCTCTACAATAAACAAAATAGTTAAACAAAATTGAGTCATAAAAAGACGCATTTTAAATGCAAATGCATTTTTTGCATGCATTTTCGTCAAGTTTAACCCCTTTTGATTTTTTTAATTAACATATTATTAAAGTATGACATTTTTACAAAATGTTCAGTCATCAATCATTTGAAAAAATTAAAATTTGCTTAAGCCTATTGTATATACGTGCACATTTCCCAACTTGCATTTGCAATAAATAGACAACCATAAAATTGTGAACGTTTAACGGAACAATACCAAGACGACGAAAACACTAACGTTTTTAAATATTTAATATTTTACAAATGAACTCGTTTAGGAGTGGAGTTTTTTCCTGGTCTTGTTATTTTGTTTGTTAGCTTTAAATATAAAATAGGAGGTACAGTTCGACTCTTTTTACTTCAAGGATTAAAGTACATTTTCCATTTTGGTTAAGTGGGTGCTAAGTGGGAAAATATTGGTTGCTGCATAATTTAAAAAAAATTGTCAAGTTTTGTATTAAACTAAGCTTTTGTTATAATTTTCAATAATTTTAATATTTTTTTACATTTTTTTTGCACTTTAAATATTTTATATAAAATTTTATGTTTCTTTTATATTGTTTTATGGTGTAAAAAATAACAGCAGAGTGTAAAACGAAATTATCCCGCAACTAAAAATGGTAACTTCTTGAAGTGACTTCCATGGAAAGATAATTTGGGTCTTAACATGGTCGGTGAAGACCAAGAATCTAGTACCCTACATGTCTAAATATGGAAAGTTATAAAATATATATAAAAGAGGTGATTTTAAGGTTGGAGTGGCTCGGCATGTTGTCCTTGAATTCGGGAAAATTTCGATAACTCCTAAACTAACAAGAATATTGTCTACATCAAAAATAGGTGTTGACTTAATAAAGTTTATTTCGTATTCATATGAATATCGTAGGTCTATGTCTTCACATAAATACCCACCAAATATTTACACATTTTCATGAAAAAAATATTAAGCCTTTCTTTCTATATGAAAACATCTTGTAGTCTCTTAAGAAGAAATGACTCAAAAATAGTTTTCATCGTCTCATTGTAGCGAAATCGACCAGATCAGTCCATTGACTGTTTCATAGACATAACGACAAGCTTTAATTTTAACATTGTATTAACGAGATCAAACTATTTTAAACGATAAAAAGTTTTTGATTTTTGGAAAATTTCCAACAAAAAATTTTTAATTTTTGAAAAATAAAAAAAAATATCTTGCAGTATTTTATTTTTATTATTTTGGCATGCTAAATACGAAATTAAAAAATTCGAAATGTTGCCATTTCCAGTTTGTCAAAAAATAGGGATTACAAACTCCATGCATTAAGCGCACCCTCTCTGCAGAAAACGGGTATTATGACCAAAATTGCTTTGGACTTACTCCCCATAATGTGAATGGGGGATATGACCGAAAAAAGTTCGGTCGTAATCCCAACAAGGAACGGACATAATCCCCATTGGAAACGGTCATAGTCCCCAGAACTATTATAATGATTATGACCGTAATGAATTCGGTCATAATCCCCATTTCCGTGATGGGGGTAATGTCCGTGGAGATTATGTCCTGTCACCCAAAATTTTGGGTTTAAAATAAAAATGGCCATTATCCCACGTAACAAATGGGGGCCATTTGTTACGTGGTCATTAAAAAAATGACCAATTTTAGGTCATAGTCCCCACTACACTGAAAAAAATAACTATACTGAAATTAAATAAACACTGTTATTAATTTAAGTAAACAATTTTTTTTTGAATTTACTTAAACTTATCTTAATATAAGGTGGTTTTACTTAAAACAAAGAAAATGAACTTGAAGATAGTACATGCTAATACTTAAAAAAGCACAAGATTTTTCCTTAATTTGTTTTTTTAAATTAAGTTAAATATTCTTTACACTTATGGCGAATTGATTGCATTTAAGAAAAAAAGGGTTTATTTAAAAATTTTGTTTTACTTAAAAGAAAAAATTTAAATTGTGTGCAAAAAAAATAAATAAGTACGTAGCTTACTTAAAAATAGTATAGACATTTTCAAGACCTTGTATCAAATAAGTACAAATCTTTAATTGCAAATCGCAATTTCTTTAATTTAATCAATTTTTGTTTTAATTTTAGACAAAAGTAATCTTTATTTTATTGATTTCATTGACTTTATTAAAATCAATATCTTCATCAGTTTAAGAAACAATTTACTTAACTTAAGGAAAAAATACTTTAGCTATTTTGGGGACCCCATCTGGGGGCCCCATGTGGAGACCCCATGAGACCCTAACTTTAAATCCAAATTTCGATTTTCGCGGAATTTTCAAATGCCTATAACTCTGCAAATACTGCAGATACGAAAAAAATTCTAAAGGCATTTTTGTAGTCATTAACTTGTAGAATATGACCGCCGAAGACCCGAAAGCCCTCCGAGTTATAGTTTTCGAGTTATTACATGATCAAATTTCTCAAGACCCCATTCCCATGTCTCGAAAACTATGCAAGATAGAGCGATTCTGACCAAAATTTTAAATCAAAATCAATAGTGACCCTATAATAGTGTACGCATATACTCATGGGCGGACCCCATATATTGGGGGCCCGTAGGGTCCTCACATTGGGACTCCATAGGGTCCACAGAATCCGTAAGTTTAGGGAAATTTTTACTTATTTAAAAAAAAAATATTTTTCCTCTTGATAAAAACAATTAAACTTATATTAAGCACAATTTTACTTAATTTTAAGATATATTTAAGTAATTTCATTACTATGTTTTAGGAAAAAATATACTTGGAAGAAGAATTAATATCTTTGGAGCCCTCGCATACCCTCCTTTTTTTAAATTAAGTGCAACATGCTTTAAAAATAGTAAATTTTTTTTTCAGTGTACCATTATAGGGATTTTGACCGAAATGAATTTGGTCATAATCCCCATAACGGAAATGGGGATTATGTCCGTGGGGATTATGTCATGCCACCAAAATTTTGTTGACGGGTTTTTTTTGCCAAAAATTTTGTTTTAAATTTTTGTTTTATCTAAATTAATTTTTTTTAACACATTTTTTTTTGAGGAATTTTTTTTCACCTACTTTTTTTTCACAATTTTGTTTTTTCTCGGAATTTGTTTTACGATCATATTTTTATATTTTTTTTAATTTTTTTCAAAATTTTTTTTTGCAATTTTTTTTCTCAAAATTAATTTCTTTAACAAATTTTTTTAACCCAAACTTTTTTTTACGGAATTTTTTTTTAATTTTCAATACATGGTAATTTATTACTTAACACCAGAGCCTACGGTCAGTACCGCAGTACCGGATTTCCTGGTTCTCGGTATTACCGGGAACAACTCGGTTCTTGAACCATTACCGGTATTCCCGGGAAAAATACCGGTATTCCCGGGAATTTATCTAGAACCGGAAAACCGGTGCCAGAACCGTGAAAACCGATATTCCCGGTATTACCGGGAAATGGGGGCACTACTTAACACAAACCTTCGGGAAAATTTGGATAACTCCCGAACTAACAGAAATATACCTAAGTACGTGTCAACTTAATTTAAATAAAGATTATTTCGTGTTCATTTCGACATTGTAGTTATATGTCTTCACATAAATACCCCCAAAATTAACACATTTCCATAAAAAAAATATCTAACGAAGCCGAATTTTTACAAGGTATGGACATATCATATAGTTTCTTAAAAATAAATGGCTGAAAAATCTAAAAAATGATTTTTTCGCTATTTTTTTACCAATTTCTTAAACCTCTAAATCCCCGATATTGCCGATGAGCCGAGGCATCCCAACCATAAAATTGTCTCTTTTATATAAATTTTAGATTTCATACAAATCGGTTCATAAGGTTTGAGATACTTCCCTTGTCGGAATTTTCCATTTTCTAGTTAAACAGGGCATAACATTAAATTATTTTGTTTTCCATATTTAAAAAAAAAATACGAAATAAAACAAATGAAAAATTTGTTGTCTATAAATTATTAACATTTTTTTTCCAAATTTAGTTAATTTTCTTATTTTTTATTTTCATATTTGCTTTTTTATTTGTAAAAAAAGCTATTCCCAAGTATTTTTTCGGTTTATCTATCTTATTAAAGACAATTTTCTTTCATGATTTAATTTTTTTTTAACAATTTTAATAATAATTTTAACAACTACAAACATATTTTTACTACAGATGGGCGCTGGTCACGTGATTTGCGTGATTCACGTGAATCACGCGTGAGTGTGAGTGACTTTCATTTCAATCACGTGATTGTGAGTGAGTGTGAGTTAAAAAAAATCTGAGTGAGTGATTAGTGAGTTAGTCATGTATTTTTTGCGTGAGTTTGCGTGATTAGATTTTTTGATTTACCCAATTTTTTTTAATTTTTTGTAAAAAAAATTTTTTGGGGGGTTTTTTTTTTTGGTAAGAAAATTTTATTGCGTGAGTCACGCGTGAGCGTGAGTAAGTTTTTTATTACTCACGTGAATAGTGAGTGAGCCTGAGTAAAAAAAAAAAATTGCGTGAGTGAGTAGTGAGTTATTCGATTATTTTTTGCGTGAGTGAGTGTGAGTCAAAATCTACTCACGCGCCCATCTCTATATTTTACCCCAAAATATTATTTTTTTTAAGAATTTTTTTTAACAAAAATTTTACTGAAAATTTTTTTTAAGATTTTTTTATACCAAAATATTTTTGAAGGAATTTTTTTTCACAATTTCTTTTTCCTCGGATTTTTTTTTTGGATTTGATTTTAACCATTTTTTTTAGTAAGAACTGACATATTTTTTTACCCCAAAACTTTTTTTGCGGATTTTTTTTTTAATTTTTTTTTTTTCAAAATTATTTAAAAAATATTTGTTTACCCCAAAATTTTTTGACACGGATTTTTTTACCATTTTGTTTTGCATTTACATTACATGGCAATTTATTACTTTATTTATTACCAGATTCTGAAAAATTAACCTTTAATCCTAAGATTTTCCATAGAAAGATACCACAACTCTCTGTTGTTTGTAAAGCAATCCTTTTTGATGTAATATTTTTTTCTATATTAAAATTGTCAGATTTAGATAAAAAACTTTTCTAGTTTTCATTCATGAAAATAATTGATTACTTTCGTATTTTTTGTAGTCAACGTTATTTTTTATATAAAAATGATAACACATACAGCTATTTGTTAATACATATTAAACCTCTACCTCGATTTGTTTTATTTTTGTATTTAAATTATATTTTAATCGGAAAAAATATTCAGAAAACAAATATTTTCTATAATATAATTTGTTTTGATATTAGCGGAAAAATTTATATATTACTGTTTAAAATATCAATTTTTTAGCTAATTCCAGGGATATATGTACTTTTCAATATTATCTTGTAAATACAAGATTTATAGCAATTTATTTACCTTAAATCCAAACAACAGAAGATTTATATGTGTGTTCATGTCTACTTTTTTTGTTGTTTCCTTAAAAATCTCATAAATTGTAAATTATAAAATAAAAACAAAAACAAAATAATAATAATAAACATGTAAGAAAAACCATTACATGTGTTCAGGATACATAAAATGGGTGTATGTTAAAGAAGTGTAATTAAACTAAATTCAATTTATGATAAAACAACAAAAAAATAAAAATAAACTTTTATTATCATGTATTACAAGGACAGGAAAAAAAATGTGTTGCATTATTAAAAAAATAAAATTTAAAGATTATAAATTACAAAAATCTTAAGATTTTTTATAAAAACACAAATAATTTTATTTTAATAATAAACTTTGAAGAAAAATATTAAATTAAGAAATTTTCCTTTGGTGAAAATTTTTAGTAGCTTGCATATTTTAATTTAAAAACTCTTGTTTATATTTTAATATTTTCTTTTGCCTTATCTAGAAAATTTTCTAACACTTGTTTTTCTTTATTTTAGTTTTCGTTTTTCTTTCTTAATTTTGTTGTTCGTTTGAATTTAAAGTTAAAATTTCATTTTCTTTGTTATTTATATGGTTTTTGTATTTTTATGACACTTGACATATTTTAATGCAAATGGAGCAGAATTAATCTTAAACACTGTGTAGGCACTTTCTTGCTTGTTATGTTGCCACCCTAAACAATTCAAAAAAAAAAAAAGAAATCACACAAACAAATGTCTGTTTTTTTTTCATACGTAGTATGTACTAGAGATGGGCACATGAGCAAATTAGTGCGTGATTCACGCGTGATCATGCGTGATTCACGCGTGATCATGCGTGATCACGCCTGAGCGTGACTGAACTTAATTTTACTGACGTTATTGTGAGTGGGAGTGGGAGTGGTAAAAAAAATTACGTGAGTAAGTGTGCGTAAGTAAGATTTTTACGTGAGTGTGCGTGAGTCGATATATTGGCTAAACTGTAAATTTTGCTTAAAGTTTGGTTAGATTTTCAAAATTTTAATATTTAAATTTTTTTTTGTATAGATAAAAGTTTCTTGAGTGTAAGGCAACGTGCGAGTGAGTGAAGCTTGTGTGAGTGCACGTGAGTTGTGTTAAAATTACTAATGTAAATTTACGATTGTAAGTCAGTGTGAGTAGAAAAAATATGATCGTGAGTGAGTGTGCGTGATTCGAAAATTGTTGTCCTGAGCGTGAGTGAGTGTGAGTCAAAATTCACTCACGTCCCCATCTCTAGTATGTACTACATGCCACACAGTTTTTAGTAAATGTTAACTATTAAATTATGTCAATGTTATTGCTTACATTTCACTATGAAATTGTTTAGATGTTTGGTTACCATTGCGTATGAGTTATATTATTTGATTACAGAGCCAAAAACAAAAAAAAAATATATAATAAAAAACTAAAATATGTTAATAATATTTTTTAGTAAATGGCAAAAAACGACATTTATTGTGTTTCAGAGCAAAAAAAGATGTGATATAGAAAATTCTATAAATTGTTTGTAGATTTTAACAAAAAAAAAAAAACGCACACATACCCAGTTGGGAACGTCCTTGAGCAATCCTCAGTGAAGGTGCGGTGACATGACATCAGACATCTCTTTGTACTGACAAGGTATATCAATCCTTATGAAGTGATTTGTCTGAAACTAACCATATATATGGGGCATGGACGTATACAGGGGGTGGGCACAGGGGGCACGTGCCCCCCCCCTTTTCAATTACTTTTCAGGTACTTATAGTTAAAACTTAATATAAATAGGCGATGAAAAAAAATTTTAAGAGATGTGCCCCCCCCCCCCCCCCCCTTTTCAAATTCCTGGATACGTCGCTAATATGGGGCATTCCATGTCAAATCGGACAATTTGAAATTTTTTTTTTTTTGCTTTTCCCAATTTGTTTAGAGTTTTTAGTACCCTTCGAAAACTCTTTCGAGGTAAATTTTCAGATTTTTTTGATAACCCGTTCAAAAGATATCGAGTTTTTAAAAATTTCTTTACTCATAACTTCCAAATATTTTTTTAAAATTTTGTTTTTTTACGTACTTAAAAAAAAAAAAATCCCAAAAAAATCTTAAAAGCGCTCTAGTATGCGATTTTTAAGTTTTAAAATTTTGTATGTTTGTACTCTTCGATTTTTTTGAAATTTTTTTATCTAAAACTTCTATCGATTCTCAAATTTTTTGCCCAGGAGGATCGTGGGATAACGATAATTACTATTTTTTTAAATTTTTTGAAAAAATTTTATTGTAATTTTCCAATCTTAAAATCATTTCTACTGCTCCAATGGTGCGTCACAGAGGGGTCATTTATAAGACCGACCCCATTAAGTTTTACGTCTAAACATTTCTTTGGAACAAACTAATACCCTATCTCCAATTCCTAAGGGGGCTCCACGCAAAACGACATTTTTTAAAATTTGCTCCAACCGCTCTAACTGCCCTAATAGTGCCCTTAGGGCAACAAAATGTATGACTAACCCACAATATTTTTTTAGTCCAAACATTTTCTCTGAACACACCTACCCTCTATCTTTAACTGTTAAGGCGGTCCCCATAAAATTTTTTTTATTTTTTGTAATTTTTTTTATTTAATCAGCTTCTACCGGTCCAATGGTGCGTGCGAGAGGGGTCATTAGTGAGACCGACCGCCATTTATTTTTACCATACAAAATTTTTTTTTAAAACTTACCTGCCCTATCTCCACTCGTTAAGTAGGCTTCCATTCAAAATTAAATTTTTATAAAATTTGCTCCAACTGTTATTTGAAAGGGAGCCTACTTAGGGAGTGAAGATAGATCGTAGGTATGTTTTAAAAAAATGGTATTTCGTTCCATTACTCAAACTTCTTTTACTCATAACTTCTTCAATAATGGTCCAAATTGTAAATTTTTTTCCAAAATGTTTGTTTTTTACGTACTTTTAAAAAAAATCCCAAAAAAATCTTAACAGCGCTCTAGTATGCGATTTTTAAATTTTAAAATTTAAATCTCATTTTTGAAAATGTTTGTACTCTTCGATTTTTTTGAAATTTTTTTTTTTGTGTAAAACTTCTATCGATTCTACAAATTTTTTGCCCAGGAGGATCATGGGATAACGATAATTACTATTTTTTTAATTTTTTGAAAAAATTTTATTGTAATTTTCCAATCTTAAAATCATTTCTACTGCTCCAATGGTGCGTCATAGAGGGGTCATTTATAAGACCGACCCCATTAATTTTTACGTCTTAACATTTCTTTGGAACAAACTAATAAACTATCTCCAATTTCTAAGGGGGCTCCCACACAAAACGACATTTTTTAAAATTTGCTCCAACCGCTCTAACTGACCGACCCGCAATATTTTTTTAGTCCAAACATTTTCTCTGAACACACCTACCCTGTATCTTTAACTGTTAAGGACCGCCTTATTTTTTTTTTTTTTTTTGTAATTTTTTTTATTTAATCAGCTTCTTCCTGTCCAATGGTTTTTTAAAAGAACGTAAAAAACAAATATTTTGAAAAACAAATTGAAATTTGGACCATTATTGAAGAAGTTATGAGTAAAAGAAGTTTGAGTAAAGGAACAAACTACTAATTTTTAAAAATTCGATAACTTTTGAACGGGTTATCAAAAAATTTGAAAATTTACCACGAATGAGTTGTCGAAGGGTACTACAAACTGTAAACAAATTGGGAAAATCTAAAAAAAAAAAATTTAAGTTTCCGATTAGACATGGAATGCCCCATATACATATATACTAAGTATGATATTGATTTTAATAAAAAAATTCACCAAAAATTTAAATTTTTTGTTTGTACAATTTTGGCTCAAAAACACAGACCTTGTTTGATTTCACCCATATAAGAAATTTAAATTTGTATTTCCAAAATTTTCTTAATGCTTTTTTCCATTTTTTCCATTTGTTTTTAACAAATTTCCATTTAGATTTGATTTTAAGAGTCAATTGTATTTCAGATTTTCCAATTGTATTTCAGAAATAGTCAAATGTATTCAACTTTATTCTGTTTAAATCATCTCTTAAAAGATACATGAATTTACTGCATCTTTATAGCGCTTAATGAGCGCTGTAAAATAATGCTTTTATCAGCGCTCTAAAGACACATGATTTCAGTGCATCTTAAGAGCGCTTTTTCGGTGCATCCAACTAGCGCTCTAAAGTGTGACATCGCCTCAGGGAATCATGCATTAATTCAGCAGGTTTGGATGCGCTCCTTGACAAAAGTTTCCTTTCCATAAGCTGCTGCCATTTCAGCAAAATTTCTGCTGGGTTGGATAGGCCTTCAAAAAACCTTTCCATATGTATTTAATATTCATATAGTTTCTTTTGAAGAAATGGGATAAGTTCTCAAAAACCAAAAAAAAACAGTTTAGCCCTCCCCTTTGACCCGCTAAATGTGTGATTGGGCAGCTAAAAAAACAGGTAACTCTTACTCTGCTCCAATCTTTCCTATATGCAAATTTCAAGGAAGGTATTTTACAGGGTGGTCTGTAAAAGACCTTCCTTGTTAGGCTTTCATTAAAACTACGTCATTATTTTAAATTACGTCTTTTAATACAACTACGTATTTCAATTAAACTAACAATAATTCATTTATTAAAACTATTTTAATTTTTTTTTTTTTCAAATAATTCTTTTAAAACTTTCTTTAACCAACCCCTTAAGAAAAAATCACTAGCTTTTGCTGTAACAATCATTTCACATGTCTGCCAAAATAGTCATATGTTTCAAATATAATAGAAATAACCTTTTTAAACCCTACACCAGGTAATGGTACGAAGTATAGTGGAATTGCGCTTATGTTTATATGAAAAAATTGGAAAATTTTACTTTTTATAAAGTAAAATAAGTTAAAAAGTAAAAATGTGGACTTTTGTAGCGAATATAGAACCTTACAAGATCTGTGTAATGTGAAATTAAGTTATTTTTATTTACTTTCTGATTTAATGTTCGTTTAAGTTTGAATCTGGCCCACTTTAAGTGTGACAAACCGAAGAGTGCTGACGAAAGAAGGGAGAAATCTTTCGAAAGCTGTCGACATCTCGACTTACCCTGTGTTGTCAATTATTTTTTTACAGATTTCATAATAATAAATTTGGACCCAACCCGAACTAAATAAATAAATCGAAAAAAATATCTCAAGAATTCTTAAGAATTTTGAAGGGTATTTTTGAATCGGTTAAGCCAAATATATTTATTCCTTCTTGTTTTTAGTTACCATAGTAAATAACTTAATTTACATACAAATGTGAATGAAAAGTTATTTGGTTTTTAACCTAAATATGTTACTAACTCACAGACGTTTACACCAAACTCTTATAAAAAAAATTCAAATTGCTTTTTCCTTTTCCTTGTTTTTTTTTTTTTGTTTTTTTAAATAAAAACACTCACATGTTAAGTATGTAGATTTTATCATCAATAAAAAATACATAAATAAATTGCCTCTAATAAAAGTTTATATCTTTGAATATCTAATTTAATAGTTTTATTTATTAAATTATGAAGTTTAATAATTTTGGAAGATAAACAAATATTATGAAAATAAACAAGTAAGAAAGATATATTCGGCTGTGCCGAATCTTTAAATACCCTCCACCAATGTAATGATTTAAGAACAAAAAAGTTTGTTTTATTTATACACTCAAAATAATTCTACAGTAAAAGGTTTAGTAAGTGATATTGTACCAAAATCTACTAATTCGTTACTAATTTTAGTATCTTCAAAGTACTAACATTAGTAATTTTTACTGGATTTGACTAATATTAGTTAAAAATTTTAGTATTGGTTACCAATTTCTGCACTAGGTCCTTTTGGACTAAAATTAGTTAAATTTTTAGTATTGAATACCCACGTTTTTTTTTGGGTGTACCTCAAGAAATAAAAAAGTACCAAAAAGTGTACTTTCGGTACTTTTAATAAAAGGTACTTTTAATGAAAGGTACTTTTTATAAAAGGTACTTTTTATATAAGGTACTTTTTATATAAGGTACTTTTTATGAGAGGTACTTTTTATAAAAAGTACTTTTTATAAAAGGTACTTTTTATAAAAAAAGGTACTTTTTATAAAAAAATGTACTTTTTATAAAAAAAGGTACTTTTTATAAAAAAAGGTACTTTTTATAAAAAAAGGTACTTTTTATAAAAGGTACTTATTATAAAAGGTACTTTTATAAATGGTACTTTTTATAAAAAGTAATTTTATAAAAGGTACTTTTTATAAAAGGTACTTTTTATAAAAGGTACTTTTTATAAAAGGTACTTTTTATAAAAGGTACTTTTAATAAAATGTACTTTTTATAAAAGGTACTTTTTATAAAAGGTACTTTTTTTAAAAGCTACTTTTTTTAAAAGCTACTTTTTTAAAAGCTACTTTTTATAAAAGGTACTTTTTATAAAAGGTACTTTTTATAAAAGGAACTTTTTATAAAAGGTACTTTTTATAAAAGGTACTTTTTATAAAAGGTACTTTTTATAAAAGGTACTTTTTAAAAGGTACTTTTTATAAAAGGTACTTTTTTTAAAAGGTACTTTTTTTAAAAGGTACTTTTTATAAAAGGTACTTTTTATAAAAGGTACTTTTTATAAAAGGTACTTTTAATAAAAGGTACTTTCTATAAAAGATACATTTTATTAAAGGTACTTTTTATAAAAGGTACTTTTTATAAAAGGTACTTTGTATCAAAGGCACTTTTTATAAAAGGTACTTTTTATAAAAGGTATTTTTCATAAAAGGTTCTTTTTATAAAAAGTACTTTTTATAAAGGAACCTTTTATAAAAGGTACTTTTTGAAAACGGTACTGAATTTTCAGAAAGTACTTGTTCCAACATGTTTTATTTCACTAAAGGATCCTACATTCTAAATTTCAGGTTTGAATAACCATTATTTCAGTAAATAAAAAAAAAGTACCAAAAGTACTATTTTACCCATTTTACCCCCGTAGAATCAACATTGACAAAACCCGAGCCTTAGTGAATCTTTTTTCCGGAAGGTAAACCGACATTGCAAATTTCAATTTTCTAGTACCATTATTTAAGGAAATATAAAATGTAACAAAAGTACATATGTTTACCCTTTTTACCCTATTAGAAACATCATTGGCAAAAACCCAGCCTTAGGGGATCTATATTCCGGGAGGTGAACATACAGTCCCAATTTCAAGTCTATGTGACAATTTTTTAAGGAAATATAAAAGGTACCAAAAGTACAGATTTTTTCCCTTTTTACCCTCTTAGAATCAACATTGGCAATAATCCAGCCGTACTGGATCTACATATATTCTAGGATGTGAACATACTGTCCAAATTTCAAGTTTCTATGACCATTATTTCAGGAGATATTAAAAGCACCAAAAGTATTTTTTTTTACCCTTTTGACCCCCTTAGAATCAACACTGGCAAAAATTCAGCCTTAATGGATCTATATTCCGGGAGGTGAACATACAGTCCAAATTTCAAGTCTCTATGATCATTATATCAGGAGATTTAAAAAGTACCAAAAGTACAGTTTTTTACCCTTTTTACCCCCTTACCATTGGCAAAACTCCAGCCATAGTGGATCTATATTGCGGGAGGGTAACATACAGTCCAAATTTCAAGTTTCTATGACCATTATATCGGGAGATATAAAAAGTACCAAAAGTACAGTTTTTTACCCATTTTACCCCCTTAGAATCAACATTGGCAAAAATCCAGCCTTTGTGGATCTTTATTCCGGGACGTCAACCTACAGTCCAAATTTCAAGTTTCTAACTTTAGCGGTTTGGGCTGGGCGATGATGAATGAGTATGTCAGTCAGTCACATTACTCTTTTATATATATAGATTTTCCGGATTTGGGCGATTTTTGCCATAAAGTTTATTTCTGTCTTTTATTATTTAACAAAATTTATTTTTTTTAAATAAAAATATTTTTTTTTTAAGAAATCTGAACAAAATTGAATTTTGGCGATATTTTACATCCGAGTTTGCGACAAAGCCAAAAAAAGTCTGGCAACCCCGTTAATATGACGAAGCAAAAAAACGGACACACACACATGCTTTGTACATAAAAATAACAATTAATTTTTTTATTATTACTTAACGAACTTTTTTTTATTAAATTTAGATTTTGTTTTACATATTTTAAAGTTTTTTTGTAAACATTTTTTTCTTTTTCTCCGTTTTTTTTTCATTTCCGTATTCTTTGTTATGTATGTATCTACACAAAATATGAATTAATTTAGGTCAACAGACAGACAGACAGACGGACGGACAGACAGACAGACAGACGGACATCGTTAGATCGACTTAAAATCGATCAAGGATCATGAATATATATACTTTATGGGGTCCTAAACCAATATTTCAATGTGTTACATACGGAATGACAAACTTATATATACCCTCTATCACCAGAGTGGAGGGTATAAAAAAGGATAACGAAATTAAACACAGCAAAAGTTTTGGTAACATGTGGAGAAATAATTTTTTGAAAATATGTAAACTGACAAGGAAACTACTCAATGAAGGAGGCCTTGGATCATTATAAAATTTGGATATGAATACAAAAAGATGAAATTTTCGTTTTTGAATTTGTAGCTGAGATTGCTCTCTTCTCACAACATAATTGTATGTTGAATGATACTTCATTAAACAAGTTTTTAGCAACAGAGTTAAGCCAGAACCACAATGAAGCAGTGTGGAAGTAAACTGACGCAGTCTGTCAATAATAAGAATTTTGAGAAAGACATGTTAAGACAGACTGCGCCAGTTTACTGCAAAACTGCTTCATTGTGGTTATGATTTTCTGAAAAAAATTAAAATGGTCACCATAATAAAGCAGTGCCGCACCAAACTGACGCATTCTGTCAATAATAAGAAATTTTGAGAAATAAATTCTAAGATTGACTGCGCCAGTATACTGCAAAACTAATTCATTGTGGTTATGATTTTCTGGTCAAAGTGAAACCATTTTTCTTTGCATATAAAAAATTAATGGCTTAGTGATCTCCAGATAATTTATTAGTTTTAAGCAATCCAATCCAACAAGTAACTAAGTCCTAGAGCTCATAAAATTCAAATTCCTTAATTCATTTGCTGGGAAATTTTTTCGCTAAAAATTAAATTCATAAAAAATCTTTTAATGTTAGTGTTAAATAAATCAAAATCTTATACAAAAAAAAAAATCAAAACAAAAAATATAAAAATATTAAAGCTATTAAAAAGTTTCTAGCATTAAAACTAAGAATTTGATATCAACACCAACAATAAATAAAACACATAAATTCAATAAAGTGAAAATAATTCAGTGAACTCTGTTTAACAGTTAACAGGACGACAAGACGTTTGTTTCCTTTTGCTATAAATACTCATGGATTTAGAAATCTATTTTTGTTGTTGTGTTATTGCTTTTTGAAATTTTTTTTTCTCACTTAAGCAGAGCCTTGAAGTGTAAAAAAAAAGATGAACTAAATCCGATTTAAAAATGAAGAACTGACAATACGTTAACTCTATACAAGAATGAACAGCACAACGGAAATATAGACACATAATCAATGATGAAGGGGAATTGATAAAAAAGGAACACTTAGAACAGTGTTTTTGGTAAGGGCAAAAATGGTGGTTTATATAAAATTAATGCTAAAACTAAAAGCAGTACGGTGGGGCGATTAGTATGGAAGGAAAAAAATCTTAATGGGCGCTTCGCGTTTCTGATTCTTAAGATTGTACTGAGCAAAAAAGTCCACTAGACCATACGTCTACGGTGAAAATCGAGCTTCCAGATTTTGACTTGCAGTTTTTTCTCAGACTTTATTTTTTGTGGAAAATTTGCAAATTTTCTTGGGCTCATATTTCGTAAACTATTTGAAGTTGTAGCTATTGTCTCGGGCTACAATTTCTCTGAACATATTATTAGAAAAAAAACTTCGTTTTCATAGTCAAAAATTCACGACTTTTTGTCACGTTTTTTTTTTTTTTTTGATATTTTGGCCTATAACAGCCAAACTATTGAGATTTTCGATCCAATACTAAGACAAAAATTGTAGTCAAGACAATAGTTAAGAACTCTATAGTACATCGCAAAAACATTAGAACGCTCCTTCAGGCAGTTTTGGCCTTGTGAAAGTGCAAAAGTACAAAAACTATCACAAGGCCAAAACTGCCTGAAGGAGCGTTCCAATGCTTTTGTGATTTACAAGAGAGTTCTAAACTATTGTCTTGGCTACAATTTTTATCTTAGTATTTGATCGAAAATCTCAATGGTTTGGGTGTTATAGGCCAAAATATTCAAAAAAAAAGTGACAAAAAGTCGTGAATTTTCTACATTTTCGACTTTTTGTAATATTTAATATTAGTAAGTAATATTTTCATAGAAATTGTAGTCCAAGACATTAGCTACAACTTCACTTTTGAAAATAAGTCAAAATTTCAAAAAGTTTACGAAATATGAGCACAAGAAAATTTGCAAATTTTTCAAAAAAATAAAGTCTGAGGAAAAATTGCAAGTCAAAATCTGGAAGCTCGATTTGCAACGTAGACTTATGATCTAGTTGACTTTTTTGCTCACAAGGGAAGTATCTCAACCCGTATGAATCGATTTGCCTGAAACTTAAAATATATATAAAAGAGATGATTTTAAGGTTGGGGTGTCTCGGCTTATCGGCCATATCAGTGTTTCAAAATTTCGATGTCCCCTTATGAAACAATGATGACCTACGTGAAAATTTCGTTAACTCCCGAACTAACAGGAATATCCTCTAGAGAAAAAATACGTATCAACTTAAATTTAATAACGATTATTTTGTATTCATATGGACCCCCCAAAATTTACACATTTTACTGAAAAAAGTATTTAACGAAGCCAAACTTTTACAAGGTTATGCCACCGTTGGATAGGCATTAAAATAACCTTTTTTATCATATGTAAACATCATATAGTTTCTTAGAAAGAAATGGCTGAAAAATCCAAAAAATGATTTTTTCGCTATTTTTTGACTCATGTTTTGAACCTCTAAATCTTGTATATGGCCGATAAGCAGAGACACCCCAACCTTAGAATTGTCTCTTTTATATATATTTTACGTTTCATGCGTTTCACCCTTTCATAATACGTTTCACCCTTTCATAAGGGTTCCCTTTTCAGTACAATCTAGTGTTTGGGAATTCCCGGACTTTTCAATTTCCCGGGAAACGGGAAAAAAATAATTTATTTCCCGGGATTCCCGGGAATCCCGGGAAATATTCATTATTAATATAAATCATAAAAAACATTAATATTTGACCAACTTTGTATTAAAAACAGTTTTATTAGAGATAAGCAATTAATTAAAACATAAAAAATTAAAAAATAAAAGTTAAAAATCCTAAAATACAATAAAACAAAGCAAAAAAATACTGCAACTTTTTTCCCCACAAAAAATCGCAACAAATAGCTAAAAATCGCAAAAAATATAAAACTGCGTTATTTGAGCAATGACTAATATAGTTGGCAGCACTTTTGATATTTGTTCTTGAAATGTCAATTCAAGGTTCAAAATTTCTATATTTTTTTTGACCGTCTTAGGAAAATTATCATTACCCGACGTATATTTTTTTACTTTTTAAGTTTTTTCATGATATTGTCATACTTTTTACACTTGGTCAGTTTTCCTATGAATATATATTTGCACTGTTCTTCCAAATAGAAAAAACACAAAAAATAGCAAATTTAATTTTACCTGTATGTAAAAAAAAATATTAAAAATTTAATTAAAATAAACGTTTTTATGTAAAATGGTTTATTTTATAAAATTCCCGGATTTCCCGGGAAAAATTAAAAAAATTCCCGGGAATTCCCGTCAGTCTTTTCCCGGGAATTCCCGGGAAATCCGACCCGGGAATTCCCGGACCCCAAACACTAGTACAATCCCAAGAATCAGAAACGCGAAGCGCCCATTAAGATGTTCAAATTGCCCCACTCTAATAAGCAGCTAAAGTTTTGCACTCTGAAATGTTAATGAATCTAGATAGATCAAAATCATTTATTTTATGTGAAAATGGTATTAATAATAACACTGTGCTAGTCGCAAAAATTAACAAGCTGGGCACCTTGCTAGTAAAGTTAATTCGGGTACGCTGAATTCAATGGTGCTAGACGATTCTCAAAGTTAGCGCTCGTATTCGCGATATTCGAGATTTAAAATTGTAAAGCTATTGTACAACAAAAATGGAATTTTTATGCTTTTGGGAAACATTTTTGAAATATAAATTTAAATGCATTGTTTTTTTTCGCGAAAAAAAATAAATTCCGCGAAAAATTTTTTTTTTCGAAATTTTTGTTTTTGTAATGTATCGTACTCCACTCATTTTCGTAAATTAATATCAAAATTAAAAAAATAAAAAAAAAAAAATTCGCAAGAAAAAATTTCGCGAAAAAAATTTCGCGAAAAAATTTCCGCCAATAAAATTAAAAGTGATAGAATAGAAATTAAAAGTGATAGAAATTCAGCAATTCTAAAAAAAAAAAATTTTTTTTTTTACTTAAAAATTAGAAAAAAATTATCGCGAATATCGCTAATACATACGGTAACTTAAAAAAAAAAATAACTAATGTTACAGTGGGATTTAGTGTACACGAACGAGCTTTAACAGATGGGTGTTAAGTCAAATCAATCTAAGAATAATTGTATTGGATGGTATCATAGTGGTAAAGTGGCGCTTAAAAAGTCTCAAAGAGGGAGCACAGTCCACATGTTGTGGTATTGTTATCTTCTTCAAGATCGCGCTATGGCCACAATCGCTGCTCCTCCATTGCAGCGTGCTATTAAGTCAAATTGCCGACGCAGCCGCATATAGTACAACAAAAATGGAATTTTTATTCTTTTGGAAAACATTTTTGAAATATAAATTTAGAAAATGCATTGTTTTTTTCGCGAAAAAAAAAATTAATTCCGCGAAAAAATTTTTTTTCGAAATTTTTGTTTCTGTAATGTATCGTACACCACTCATTTTCGTAAATTAATATCAAAATAAAAAAAAAATTAAAAAAAAATTTAACAAGAAAAAATTTCGCGAAAAAAATTTTTGCGAATAAAATTTAAAGTGCTAATTTTTTTTGTATATTCAATAGAATTTAGATGATAGAAATTCAGCAATTGTCTAAATAATATAAAATATATTTTTTTAATTAAAAATAAAAAAAATATTAATCGCGAATATCGCTAATACATACTAACTTTAAAAAAAACTAATGTTACAATGGCATTTAGTGAACACGAACTAGCTTTACAGATGGGTGTCGTAAATTCAAATCAATCTAAAAATAATTGTATTGAATCAATTTTTTCTCGAAAAAACAAGATTTTTCGCGAACAAATATTTTTTTTGCGGAAAAAATTCACAGTATTATGCTTTGTTGTGTTAATTTAATAGAGTTGAATGGTTTTAAATTTAAAATTGTCGCATAAGTTTAAAAATATCGTCTTTATTTTACTTGAGT
Source organism: Pegoplata infirma (assembly GCA_963921195.1). Classification (NCBI taxonomy): domain Eukaryota; kingdom Metazoa; phylum Arthropoda; class Insecta; order Diptera; family Anthomyiidae; genus Pegoplata; species Pegoplata infirma. Next base: position 20,052,593 of record OY992537.1, on the reverse strand, counting down.
AAAAATTTTAAATTGGCTCTAGGCAAAATCGCCCAAAAAATTTTATGAAAAATCGCCCAAATGCAAAATCGCCCAAAAAATATGAAAAATTACCCAAAAACAAAAATACGAAATTTCGCCCAAAATTAACGAAAAAAGCCCAAGAAAGAAATGAAAAATTACCCAAAAGTTTTGGACCAAAACTAAAAAAAAATAAAAAAAAAATATTTTTCCGAAAACACGTTTTCCCCAAAACACAAATAACCCAAAAAAGTTTTATTTTGCGGAGAGGGTGGGTTTAAGGCATGGAGTTTATAATCCCTAAGCCCGGCCGAAGGCCGTCTATGCAGAAAATATTTTAAGAAAAAAGGAACAAATTTTAAGACATGACTTTTTGTTACGTATCCCTATTAATATTTTTTACATATCGTCTTCATGATATAAGTAGGTAATTGATGTAAAAAATATTAAGTGTGTAACATAAATTATAAAGAAATAGAAAAAAATTGCATGGAGGTGCGATGAAAGCGCTATTTTTTGTAATAAAAAATCACCCAATTTTTTATATCGAAATTTCGCCCAAAAACTATGAAAATGTGCCCAAAAATTTTGGGTAACTTTTCATTTGAAATATGGCTCAAATTTGTATGAAAATTTTTTGGGCGAAATTTCATTTTCTTTTTTGGGCGATTTTTCTTTGGGCGATTTTGGTTACATGCTTTTAAATCGCCTATATCGCGAATACGAGCGCTAACTTCTATAAACGTATGAATTTAAAAGTCAACATTTTTCTTTGCAGTTTATAATGGTCCTTGTAAAACACTGTTCTTTAAATTCTCTTAAGTTAATCGAATCACAGTAAAATTAATACCAGAATCCAGCGAAGAAGATACAATGTAAATAAAAAAAGTAAAAACTAAATGAAAAAAAAATATCTTTCTAAAACACTAAGGCCTTCTAACACAAAAACACTCGCAACAACAGACAAGACTTAACAAGAAAAATAGAAGAACAAAAAAAAAAGAGTGAATAAAAAAGAATAAACTTAAGAATAAATCAAAATTGATATTTATTTATGCGCGCCAAAGATAAGCACTAAATAAATAAATAAATGAAAAAAAAGAAGTATAAAAACGCATAAAAATACATAAAAATAACGCAAAAACCTCAATCAAAGCAAAAAGAAAAAAATTGTTAAAGACTTGAAGTTATCGCAAAATAAGTATATTTCTTGCCTTTAGCAAAATATCTCACCCTTCCCCATCACTCAAGGTTACTACAAAAAGGCGTGTAAATTTCAAAGGCCTATGAAAACCAAAAACAAATAAATAATAACAAAATAAAAAAATACAAATAATTTTTTTCTTACACATCTTCAACCAGCCAGCCACGATTTAACACCGCTGAAGCGTAAAGAGCACTGATAGTGGTAGTATGTAGGGCACAATAGGTTAAAAGATTTTTTTAAAAGTACACAAAATTTTATTTAAATTATAGGCCTTTTTTGTTGGCAAACTGTGATTGTTACCATACATCGAAACGAAAAAAACGACACATTAACTCCCATAAATTTCTCAATTTAATTTAACACCGTTTGGAATAGTTTTGTAAAATATTACACATTTTCGATGAAATATTGATAAAAAATAGTTTATTAGACGCAATTTAGCTTAAAAGCAACACAAAAACATTTATCTTTTTTATTAATACCAAAGAGAGCCACTAACAATATGAGAATCATTCACAATGTATGCAAGTTAATTTTTAACTTCTAGAATTTTGAGCGTTAACACTAATGTGAACTTTGTATGGTAGAACACTGATAATTATGCCAACAAAAAACCCCTTATATAAATACACATTTTTTAATAAAAATTAATCAGAATTTTAATTTCTTAACACTCTAACTAAAAGTTGATAAATATTGGTAATCTTCGAGGAAAATCAACATCTTTGCCATTATCGTTTTAAAAAAAGCGTTATGGTTGCTATAAACATGTTATGATAAAATTTTATATTCACGCCCACAAAAGGGGGCGCGACGAAAAAATCAAAATTTTCTAGGCCCTTAGGTACTTCCAGCATAAATATGTTTCATTTACTTCACAAAAATACAAAAAAAATGAAGGGGAACTTCCCCCCCCCCTCCCCTTAGCCATAAGGCTATAAGTCATACACTGAAAAAAGACATAACTAAAATTATGTAAAAAATGTCTTTAAAAATTTATCATGAATTTTCCTAAAATTTAGTAAAATTTAACTAAAAAATGAGAAATTTTCTTAACTATGAGAAAAAAAGTTTACTTCATTTACTTAAAAGTGGTTCATAGTTTTCTTTAAATGGAATTTTTAAATATTAGGAAAAAAATGCTTACTGCCAAAGAAATTTTCCACAAATCTAAGAAACGTATCTTTATTTTTAGGACATATTTCTTAAAAAACAATTTAGTTCAAGTTTAGTTAAAATATACTAAAAAAAACATCATCGTATTTCTCTTCTTTGAATTGAGGAAGTGTATTTCTTAGAATTTAGTTAATAACTTCTGAGAATTTAGTACAGTTAAACTCGGTTATAACGAACTCGGTTATAACGAATTCTCGGTTATAACGAACTAATTCTAAAGTACCGACGTTTTTGCATCAATTTTCACACAAAATACTTCTTTTATAACGAACTCGGTTATAACAAATCCTCGGTTAAAACGAACTGCTTATTATAGTCCCACGAACACAAATTCATGTATATTTACCTTTTTGTAACGACCTCCCATATTTTTTTTTTTAATGTCTGGACATTATGTTTATCAAATAACCAAACGGTTGGAATTTTTTGGTTTATATTATAATTTTTATAAAATATATTAATATTTTTTATGATTTCTTCTCAATAAGTAGTTTATTTACAAAAAAAAAAAAAACATAAAATAAAACAAAATTGGAACTATTTTGTTTAGAAAAAACTAGGTTGATAAAAAAATATACCCCGCTTATAGCGATCTTCGCTTATAACGAACTATTTTTACTGGTCCCTCGGAGTTCGTTATAACTGGGTTCGACTGTATATAACTTCTTAGAATTTAGTTAAAAATTCAAAATGGCGATATCTCGAAAAATAAGCGAGATAGAGCGAAACGGACGAAATTTTCAAAAGAAAGACGACGAAGAAAAATATGGAATAGCCTAGCTAAGCATATCTGTTGGGGTCTCAAGACCCTAATTTTAGATCTAAAATTTGAAATTCCCGATATTTTATATATGAACATATCTCGGTAAATACTGCTAACACGAGAAAAGATCCAACGCATTTTTGCAGCTCTTGACTGGTAGAACATTTCCGCAAAATACCCGAAAGCCCTCTGATTAATAGTTTTTGAGTTATCCAGTTTTTAAGATTCTCAAGACCCTATCAGACCCCTTATTACCGTATCTCAAAAACTAAGCAAGTTAGAGCGAAACGGACACACATTTTGGGTCAAAATCTATGGGGATCCTTAAAGGACCCAATAGGGTCTCGATTTAACAGTGGGCTGGACCCATGGGATCCGAACCCATGGGTCCAGGGTCTAGACCCAATCTAGTTTTAAAATATGAATGAACTAAAGTGTAATATAATTTTTCCCATTTTCTAGTTAAAATTGGCTTAAAATTAGTTAACTTTGTTTTCCTTATTTTTGGGAAAATTATGAACTAAAACCAAGAAAAAAATCTTTGGAGCCAAATCATTCCCTCTTTTTCTTAAAATTGAGTTAGTTTTCCCAGATTTTAGTTCACTTTTTTTTTGAGTGTATGTAAATACAGTCGAACTCGGTAATAACAAACAACAGCAACAACCACACAAGAATTGAAAAACCATGATTTAGTTGATACTTGCTTAACAGCCAACTTAGCGTATCGGTCTAGAGTGATCGTACCTAAGAGGCAGTTAATAGCATAAACATTACAGATCATGGGTTCAATCCCTGGCGGCTGCGATCTGTTAATAATTTTCACATATAGAATATAATTGACTATTAACTGAATAAATTTGACATTAAAAGTAACCGGGTTTGACTGTATATGGGCATATATGATCAGTGATCATTGATCACATATATAACATTAGACTGGCATTTTTTTGTATGGCAAAAATGTTTTTCTTCCGATTTTGAACGTCAGGGCTAATTTTTATTCTTTTAGGCCTAAAACTTATGTGGTACAAATTTGAGGTCAATCGGCTTAAATTAACCCGTGGCGCGCGGCAATCAAAGTTTTGGATTTTCAAAAATTTTTAGAAAAAAAAAATTTTAAAAAATATGTCTTGCGACACATCACACTTATTAATTTTGATGCGCTGAACACGAATATCAAAGAATTTTTAAAATCGGCCAAACGGTTTTCGACGATTTTTCGATTTTTTTCGAAAATGACGGTTTTTTCCTACGTACTAGAAATTAAAAAAAAATTCTCAAAATTTCTTACCCTTGACCCTTTCAAAGAGCTTGACACAATATTTCATTAAAAATTAATTTGACACATATCCGATGATTTTAATCCGGGGCGATTATTGTGTTATTTTTACCAACAAATTAAAAAAAAAAAATTACCCACAAAAACATTAAAAATTAATGATTTCGTAAGTTACTTTTTCAATTTTTAATTGAATTTAATTTAAAAAAAAAAAATTTTTAATAAAATTCTCACTTTACCCATCATGCAAAAGTCACTTGATACAAACATGTTTTTATAGTTCTATAAATATTTTTTTGAATATTTTGTCTACAAAAAAATAACCAACACAAGTAGGTAAAAACTAATGACTTCTCTTTAAAAAATGCCAACAATTAAAAAAAAATAACGTATACAAATCATTAAAAATTAAAGAAGAATCACTTATTTTTTCTTACAGAACAAAAATAAATGACTTTAAAAATTGAATTGTAATGAAAGTCTCAATTTTTGTTGTTGTTATTTTTGAAACAAAGAACAGAAATAGTAATTTTAAAAAACTGAACATTGAACAAATGTTTTTTCTTTTAAAAACCACAAAACGTAATACCTTTAAAGCAAACTACAAAAAGTTAATGACATAATTTTTTGAGAGTATGAAAGGTGTCAATTTTGTGATATGTAATTAGGGTAATGTCACGTGACCTATCAAGGACGGGCCACTTTCCCTGCAGGTTTGTATTCCCAGCCCCATTGTAGCTTTTTTTTTTTTTTGTAAAATAGTGGGAACAACTGTGTTTGTTTATCAGTCTATAAGTGTGTTTGTTGTTTATATTTTTTTTTCTTCTTCATCAATTGAATTCGATTTCCTTTTGCGTTACCAATACTGTTGTGGTAACTTCCTTCCGTTACCAAAGTAAACACAAGACACCAACATTTAATAACAGAAACAACAAAACACAAATTGTGTAAAAATGTATAAAATTCATAAAGTGTGTGAATGTGTGGCTGTGTGTGTGCAAGTGTTCAATAAAGAAAACGAAAAAAATATAAAAAAACGCCTCTACATTATTAACATTTTATATGGTGACGTTAATATTTTCACTTCCAATACTGCCTACCACTACACTGGGGGTATACAATATGTTTATACCCTACACTCCTGTGGAAATATATAAGTTTGTCATACCGTTTGTAATACCTCGAAATAAAGGTCTAGGACCTTATAGTAAGTACATTCATGAACCGTGATCGATTTTAGGCCGATCGACCAAATGTCCGTCCGTCTGCCTGTCTAAAAAAAAACACGCTAACTTTCGAAAGAAAACACTGAGGTTTCTCAATTTAAGCAGAACTGTTTGCAATTATTCGAGTCAAATTGGTATTACGTTTCAGCGAAATCGGTCCCGTGGTTCAGAAGTTATTGGCTAAGCCGTGAATTTCGAATGGAGTTTTTCGCGAGTTTATGTCCCGTGTAAAAATCGTTTAGATATGATGTGATCTGTTAAGATCTGATTATATCAATTGCATCTGATTTGATCTATTATATCCGAGATTTGTCTTCATGCCCGAGATCTGATCAGATACAACTATAGATAAGATCTACTTATTGTTAGATCTGAAAAATGGGAACAAACGTCGGATAGATATGATCATAAACAATTGATATAATTATTTCTTAAAAGATCAGTCAGATCTAATTCATTTTTATATGGGGTGTTAAAAAAAGTATTTTACTCCAAAATTTGTCTACACTCAAAATAATACATTACACTCAAAAAAATATTTACGCTCATAAAAATATTTACACTCAAAAAATTTACATTTAATTTTTTTTCACAAAAGACAGTTGTTTACTCAAAAAAAAAAAAAAAAAAAAATGCATTCAAAATAATTTTTACAAATAAAATTTACACTCAAAAAAATTAACACTCAAAAAATAAAAATAAAAAAATTTATATTTATTTTCAAATTCTGATTAATTTTTATTAATAAATAAAAATTGTTTTATTCGACCTTTAAAATATTATATTTTGTGAGGATGTTTATTCTGGCTCGAGGTCATTATTTTCTTTACTAATTAAAACCATGATATTCTCATAGTATAATTTTCAAGAAAATTATTTTTTTGTTTTAAATTTATTTATGTTGGTCATTTTTGCAAGACTTAATCGACACGTGTTTCGGAATTTGTCAAGATTCCATTGTCAAGATTATTTAGCAAAAATAGAAACGATATGCTACAAAGTAGCAAACGAGTCTAATGACAAATCGTTTTTGCACAAACTAAAACATTAATACATATTCGACTCTATCCACAATGTGAATTAGAAAGACGAAGAAATTGTACTATGCTAGTAAGTAACAATTGTCAATAACCAACAAAAATATTTAAAACATTTTACATACGATAGTCCATTGGACTACAACAATATGTTTTTTGTTGCTGTGAACGAAATTATACCATTACTAGGGCTATTCATCACTATGGCGTGCCAACCATTATGTTCAAATTCTGATTAATTTTTATTAATAAATAAAAATTGTTTTATTCGACCTTTAAAATATTATATTTTGTGAGGATGTTTATTCTGGCTCGAGGTCATTATTTTCTTTACTAATTAAAACCATGATATTCTCATAGTATAATTTTCAAGAAAATTATTTTTTTGTTTTAAATTTATTTATGTTGGTCATTTTTGCAAGACTTAATCGACACGTGTTTCGGAATTTGTCAAGATTCCATTGTCAAGATTATTTAGCAAAAATAGAAACGATATGCTACAAAGTAGCAAACGAGTCTAATGACAAATCGTTTTTGCACAAACTAAAACATTAATACATATTCGACTCTATCCACAATGTGAATTAGAAAGACGAAGAAATTGTACTATGCTAGTAATAATTTCGTTCACAGCAACAAAAAACATATTGTTGTAGTCCAATGGACTATCGTATGTAAAATGTTTTAAATATTTTTGTTGGTTATTGACAATTGTTACTTACTAAAATTTTTTACCAAAATTACTAAAAAAAAACTATTTCTCAGAAATAATTAATATGGACTTAAACCGAACTACATAAAAATTCAGTTATAAAATATACACTATATATTTTATATACAGTCCAACAATATATAAACACAATTACTATAAAACTTATAAGCTACATTGCAATTTAGTAATATTTCTAAGAATTAGAAATATGAAACAAAAATTCAAACCTAACGGACTTGAAAAGTCAAACTAATGGTTAACAATGGGAAAAATACAACTCTGTTAAAAGTTAAGATGGATTAAGTTTCTGCCAAATGAATACAACACGAATGATGGTGAATACGGGTTATTCAACACAAAGAGTAGTAATTCCGATATTTAATTTATTCAAAAGTTTCATTTAATTGGCTAATTTTAATCTGACACTTGTAAGTATGTGGCAATCGAAGGAGTGCTAATGATGGAAAGGTGACATCTTCCGAAAGCTGTCGACATCTCCACTTAGCCTGTGTTGTCACTTGATTTTTTTCAGTTTTTCTTATTGTACAACAATTATTACTTCTCAGAAATAATTAATATGGACTCAAACCGAACTAAATAAAAATTCAGTTAAAAAAAGTTTTTTATTCAAAATATAATTTCTCTTTTCAAAATTGTTACTTTTTGACCTTAGAAAATTTATTATCACTAAAAAAGAACATTTTGAAGGATATTCCTAGATTCAGCCAAGTCGATATTACCTTTTCTATCTGTTTTTGTTTTTAAATTTATTAAATTTTAATTTCTTTTACCAATTTTTGGTAAAAAATCTAAAAAATTTTTCTAAAAAAAACTTTCTGCAACAATTTTTTTTGCAATAATCTTTTTTACATTGCATCCATGCATTCGTCAAGGCCGAATTTAATTTTTCACTTCCTTTTATTTGCGAAAAACGCAAATTGCTCGAGAAATCCTGGGAGAATGTTCTGAATATAGTACACTCCAATCAAAATTTGTTGAAATTTACCCAATTTATAGTAGGAAACTAGACTCCTACTATAAATTGGGACATTTTATTCTGAATGTGTAAATTGAATAAATTGACCACTAGTGGTGAATAAATATAACAAAAAAAAAAAAAACGTATTCGGCGCTAGCGACTATCAAACTCGCCACCGTTTAATTTTAAAGTACACTTAACCACTACTCTACGGAAACTTTAACTTTTGTCTGGCGTTTTAGTTATTTAACATGTGTGTAAAATATTTGAATTAACAGAAAATATTTATAATTTGCTGTGTTTAATTGGTTTAAAAGTATTTTACGCCTTTTGTGCTTATATTAATACAAAATGCGTGCTATTCAACAAAAATTTACCCAATTTGTAAAAGTAAGTTTACATGCGTTTTTTTATAGTGTACAGAAAATTTTTTTCAAAAACGCCGAAAAAAAATTAATTCAGTCGGACGGTGTAATAAATACTGTACTCTCTGCATTATATTTTGTCCGAAATTGCCATTTCAAGAGACAGTCAGAAGGAGAGACATACATCGCTAGATCGATTTAAAATCGATTGAGTATCACATATACTTAGGGGGTTAAGGCTGAGTTAGGCACCCGTAACCGTAAACTAGTGTAGCGTAGCGATCAAAATCAAATAGAAAATCACGTAGACGTCTGCAAAGAAGAATTACTGCTCTCATTTGTTCTCATATAACGAAAAACTCTCTACGCTACGCTAGTTTACGGTTACGGGTGCCTAACTCAGCCTTTATTCATAATACTTAAAGTGGTTTATTTCACAAATATACGTTTATTTGACAAATATTCATGCAATATCAGTCAAATAAACCAGTCAAATAAACTAGTCCAGTTATTCTTTATGCGGCCCAGACCGATATTTTGATGAATTACAATTGAAGTGACCAATTGTATCCTTTTCAACAAAGTTAAAGACATAAATATAAGTTTTAAATAAACATTTTCAATATCAGGGTCATAGAAAAAATTTTATTTATGGAATTTTTACTATCGGAAAAATGTTTTAGAGCCAGATAATTTTTTTATAATACATTTTTTTTAATCGAGAATTTTCGTTAATCTGCATTCAAACTTTCAATCGATTTGTATAATTTTTATTTATATAAAACATTTCCAGAATTTAAATGAATAAAATATAAGCCAACTAAAATATTCAAAAAATATATGAAAAAAAAAATTTGTAATCAAAGCGAAAAGTATATGAAGCAATTTATTTTATTGCATTCATATGCCATAAAAATATCAAACGTATCGAATTTAAAATAAACTCACTCAAACACACATTCGTATAAAAATATACATAAACGTTTGAAATATACAAAAAAAAATAAAAAAAATGAATGAACAACAAAAAAAAAAGAACCATTGCATTTCTATTGCTAATATTCATAAAATAGCATTAACTTTTTATGATGTCATCATAACATAGCGAAAGATGAACACAGAAATTTTTGGTATGAAAATTTGCAAAAAATAAATATTGGAAATAATAAAATACAGATTGTACACTACGAGTAAAAAGTAAACGAAATCTTAAAATTAAATTGCAAAAAAAATTTATATATTCAATTTTGAAAATAACAGTATTTGAAGCTGAAGTAAGCCCAGAAAAATTTTAAATTCCACACAATCGGTTCAGGGCCCATTTTTCATGATCCTGTTTTCTTTTAAATGGACTTCAAATTTTTAAAGCATGACATTTTGTATTTTTTAAGTATTTGTAATTGTCCTATAATGTCACTGTTAATTGCAAATGAAAGAGGAGAATCTTCACTAATTTTTCCATGTTTTTTATTTTGCCATATCTGTAAAAAGTATGTGAATAATACACTGTTAAAAATTTATCAAAATATTTTGTTAAATATTTTAAATGATGCTTAAAGACAATGTTTTGTTTATTACTAACCTCCTTTTTCCTTTAACGTCCTTTTATTTACTAACCTCCTTTTGTTTATTACTAACCTCCTTTTTATTACTAACCTCCTTTTTCCTGTTATGTCAAAATAATAAAATGGGAAAATAAGCGGAAATCCTTTTCTTAAACTTGCCATCCTTAGTGGCATCTTAGGACAAGTACAAATAATTAAAAAATATTTTACAAAAATTAATCCTCTAAAATTTTGGAGTCCTTTTAAAGGGAAACTGGATCACGAAATGAAAAACTGTAAATGTAGTTTTACTACATTTACTCTCTAGTTTCAAACGTATAGTATCCAGTTCGTGCTTATCTAAATTTTGTTGTTTTTGTCGGAAGGTGTAGTTTAATTACGATATCTCTCTGATCACAGTGTATATTTATGAATGGTTTTATCTGTGCGGGGGTTTGCAAATATTCATTCATATATAGTAACACAACAATAATCAAAAAGAAAAAAAAAATATGTTTATATCTAAATATCTAATAATAAAAAACAAATAACATCTTAACAACATATTGGCATATGAAATGCGAAACGATTTTTCTGTATTATTGCTTCATAATATTTGATTAGAATTGTTTTTTGTTGTTTGTTTTTTTTCATATTGTTTTGAATTTAATGACATCGACTCTACACATAAATGAGTATGAAATCATATTTACAATGTTGAAGATGTTATTGGAATTTTAAACGACATTTGTTTTTGTAAAGATTTTTTTTTCAAATGAAAACAAATTATCTGCAAACCAAAAAAAAAACAGAAATTCATCTGAAACATTGATGTGGTTTGAATTTGGATAAAATAATTGCGATAACCATATTATAACAGATATCTATTCGAAATTTGGCAGGTAAACGTATTTTGTATAAACTTATAAGTTAATAACACAGTGATACAAGATCTAACTTTCCGAAACGGAATGAAACCAAAAGCAAATGAAAATTGACATTTCCCAAACCAAAACACTCAAGGATTTTTTTGTTCAGTGCTAGATTTTTTTACACGCTTTTTGTAATTTTAAAGCATTTAAAATTTTTGTAAACAAAGCTTGAAATTACTTTAGCTATAACTGCAATCGGTCCAGTACTTACTGGATTTATTAAAAATAAATTACTGTGCACCAGGGATGATAAATGACATTTTCAAGATTGTACTGACTGTGTACTTTTTTGACAATCATTGTACCAAAAATGTTTAAAATTTTTTTTCTTTTATTTTAATTAAACAAAACTATAAAATACCCTACACCAATGTTTCCCAGAAAGTGGGTCCCAAGTCCACACATGGACCGATTCCATTTTTTTTTTGTTAGACCTAAAATAAGTGCAAAAAATACCAATAAAAAACTTTTAGCAAAATGGGATTCTATTTGTTGCCATAGACCGATTTAACTGATATCAAGCAAAATTTGTATATGTGGCTTAAATTAAAATTTGACTTGATAAGATTACCAAAGAAAGCGTTTAACACCTACAAACAAAATTTTAATAAAATATTTTCTGTTTTTATGAAATTTTAGAGATTGATGTAAAAATCGGGAAGGTGGTTTGTATGGGGACTACAAGTGGAACTGATCTGCTTTCTTTAAAATTTATAATGTTGATTAGTGATTACAAAATACGTTCATCTGCAAAGTTTCGAAAGTATATCTATTAAATATATAATACAGTTATTAGAGTCAGTTTAGTCCAATTTAAAGGAGACGTTTATATGGGGCAGTGGCGGGTACAGCTTTTGGGTCTGGGGGGGGGAAATTTTTTTTTTCAATCCTAAATTCTCCTTTGTTGACGAGCAAAAAAAAGGAATACGTTTTTTTACAAAAAAAGTAATGGGAAAGCTATAAAATCATCAAATTTATTAGTTTTTCCCGAATAAGGTTTGTTTTTCATGATCATATTTCGTTTAGATATTTTTTTTTTAATTTGTTTTAAAAGAAAATTGTATATTTTTCGTATACATAAGAAGATAATTTTTTAATAGAAGAAATTCTCCCTACGTAGAAAGAATCAGATGTTGAAACATTTTTCGTGAAAAAATTATTTTTTATAAGGAAAATGTCTCAAATTATAAGACTAAATATCTCAGAATCTGAGACTATTTTCGTATAGAAAAATTTTCGGATTTTTAAAAGAATTTAAAAGAAAATTGTATATTTTTCGTATACATAAGAAGAGTCTAAATCTGAGAATTGAATAGAAGAAATTCTTCCTACATAGAAAATATCAGATTTTGAGACATTTTTTGTGAATTTTTTTTTTATAGGGAACATGTCTTAGAATATAAGACTTCTTCTTAACGAAAAATGTCTCAGAATCTGAGACTTTTTTCGTATAGAAAAATTTTCAGATTCTAAGAATTTTTTTCCACAGAAAAAGTCTCAGATTCTGAGACATTTTGCTATAGAAAAAGTCTCATATTTTAAAGCACTACTGAGACATTTTTCCTATAGAGAGGTCTCTGATTATTAGATTTGTTTCGTACTGAAAAAATTTTAGATTCTGAGAACTTTTTTCTATAGAAAAAGTCTTAGATTCTTAGACCTTTTTCCAATAGAAAAAGTCTCAGATTCTAAGACCTAAAGAAAAAGTTTCAAATTCTGAGATCTTATTCCTAAAGAATAAGGCTCAGATTCTCACACATTTTTCCTAAAGAAAAAGTCTCAGATTCTGAGATATTTTTCTTATATAGAAAAAGATTAAAATTCGGGCACTTTTTCTTTAAAGAAGAATTGACAGATTCTGAGACCTTTTTCTGATTCTGAATTCTTTTCCGATTCTAAGACACTCTTCCTATAGAAAAAGTCCTAGATTTGGAAATGTTTCTGCTATACAAAACGTCTCAGATTTTAAGACTTTTTTCCTATAGAAAGGTCATAGATTCTGAGACCTTATTCCTATAAAAAAGTCTTAGATTCTAAGACCATTTTTCCGTTGAAAAAGTCTCAGATTCTGCGACCTTCTACCAATTCAGTTAGTTTCAACTTTTGAGACTATTTTTCAACAATAAAAAGTCTCAGACTTTGAGACATTTTTCTTCTTAAAAAAGACTCAGATTCTGAGAACTTTTTCCTTAAAATAAATCTCAAATTCAGAAATTCTGTGACTTTTTTTCCCATAGAAAAATTTTTCTGCGACCTTTTTCCTATAAATAAGTTTTGAGACCTTTTTCACACAAAAAAGTCTCAGATTCTGAGAATTTTTTCTTTAGAAAAAGTTTATTCTTTAGAAAAAAAAAAATTTAAATAGGTTTACAAATGTAAGTTCGACTATCAACATTTTTAAGATTTTAAGATAGTTTTTTTATTGCTATGTAGAAGACAAACACTTTTTATATAAACAAAATTAAGATCCTGTATCATTTTTCTAAACAAAAAAAGCATATTCTAAGTAATTTGTTTATGCCAAAATTCATAATAAGATTGACAGATATTTTTCACAGAAAATTTTCAGATTGATTCACTTTTTCCTTAAAAAATTTCCCTTTTAAAATTTTCAGATTTTTTTCTATGAAAAATTTTTGGACATCGAAATTTTTTTAGAAAATTTCCTTCTTTCTTTTTTTTCCTTTTCTTTCTTTTTTCTTTTTTTTTTTCTTCTTTTTTTCTTTTTTTCCTTTTTTTTTTCTTTTCGAAATTTGGTCTGGGGGGGGGAAATTTCCCCATTTTCCCCCCCCTTGTACCCGCGCATGATATGGGGGCTAGGTCTTAATATAGCCTGAATATTTTTCAATTTATATTAGCTTCGTCCTTGGACCAAAAGAAGCTTAAGTTTTAAATTTAGGTAAATTTATCGAAAATTGCAAGCTGTATCATGCTTACACCGATTCAAAAACATATTTTGAGTCGATTGTTAAACTAAGAAGTGGATCAAGGAACAATTATACGAGTAGTTACAAACATCAGCACAAAGTCAATATACCCTGTACTACAGAGTGGTGTAGGGTATAAAAATAGATTTAGAACCCGTGCTCAATCTGTACCAACAGAAAAAACATGAAAAGGAAACAATTTTGTTGATTTTTGGAAAATATCCTGATTTGGAAAATTTTTCTACAAAATTCGTAGTTTTCTGACAATTTTATACCCAACAATTGTGCCAACTCTGGTTACCACCTAAAAAGAGTCGAAATAAAATTTGTGATTGGGAAAATTTTGAAATTGTACTGAATCAGTCAGTGGAGTACTGCCGTTCTTTTGGCCTTCGAATTGTACTGAAAAAAGTACAATTGTACTGACTTTATCATCCCTGCTGTGCACCGTTGCATATGATTCTTACTTAAAGTCAATTACAGAATTAAGTATACGCCATTTATACAGTTTTCAAGTACTTATAATTATGAAACCAAAAGCAAATGAAAATTGACATTTTCAAGATAATTTTTTTTCAAAAAAAAAAAAAAAATTTCCAAAATTTTTTTTTAATTTCATCAAACCTTTTTTTCATAAAATTTTTATCTCTTTATCAAAAAACTTTTTTTTTTCATCACAATTTATTTTTTTATCAAAAATTTTTTATCAAAACTTTTATTTTTATCAAAAATTTTTATTTGTATCAAACATTTTTTTTCACCAATTTTTTTTTTTTTTTTATCAACATTTTTTTCATCCAATTTTTTTTTTATAAATTTTTTTTTCATAAAATTTTTTTATTTTCTTCAATTTTTTTTTTTCATCAAATATTTTTTCATTTTATCAAATTTTTTTTTTGCATCAAATTTTTATCAAAAATTTTTCTCTTTATCAAAAAATTTTTTTTCATCAAATTTTATTTTTATCATCATTTTTATTTTGTTTTTATCAATATTTTTTTGATAAATTTTTTTTTCCCATGAATTTTTTTTCATCAAGTTTTTTCCATCAAAAAAAAAAAATATTTTTTTATTAAATTTTTTTTTTTTTGTCAATTTTGTTTTTTCATCATAAACTTGTTTTCATATTTATTTTTTCATCAATATACTTTTTTTCATCAAAAAATTTTTTTTTTTCATCAAAACTTTTTTTTCATCATAAAAATCTTTTTTTCATCAAAAATTTTTTTTTTCAAGAATTTTTTTTTAATCAAAACTTTTTGGTCATCACAATTTTGCTTTTTATGGAAAAATTTTACTTTTAATTTTTTTCTTATTTTTTTTACCAAAACTGCTTTTTCACCTAGCCTAAAATTCTGACATAAAAATGTTCCATTTCTTTAACAAATGTACAAAATACAAATGAAAGTGTTAAATTCTTCTGTGCCGAAGCATTTATACTCTACCAACATGTAAAAAAACGTTTTTTGCAATTAAGTAATGCAAACATTTAACAAATTTACAGCTCTTTTGATTCAGACTGCACCTTGCTTTCCACAGGCAGATGGACGTATAATAGGGTGGGTCGATGAAATGCATATTTGCGAATCTCGCTAACTAATAGCAAAAACTCGACGCACATTTTCGAGCTGATAACGGGAAAAATCATGAAAAATTTTTAGGAGGGTACTTTTAGGCCTCTACAAGCGGTTTTAGTTCGCGGTTTTTGGAAAAAAAAATATTTTTTTTAATTTTTTAAAAATATTTTAAAAATAAAGTAAAATAATGCTTATTACGAAACAAGTTCCAAAAAAAAATTATCTCGCCATCTTAGCCGGTGGATGCATTTTTATACCCAGGAAAGTTCGATTTATATATATATAAAAAAATATTTTTTATTTCATAATAGCACTCAAATGGTGCATAAGGCTGATTTAAGAACATGAATGATAAAAATAAAAAAATTTGGGGTATTTATAGCAATTCGCAAGTGCAAAAAATTCGCAAATTACAAAAAAATTAAAAATGGGTATCAACATTTTGGTAAAATAAAGCGTTTTAAGAAAATGATAAAAAAACAAAACAAATTGGAGGTTATTTATAACAATCCGCAAGTGCAAAAAATTCGCAAGTACCAAACAAGTAGAAAAGTTAAATTCGACTTTGCCGAATCTATGAATACCCTCCACAATGCATTTTTTTAAAGGGTAGTACATTTTTAAATTAACAATTTTGATTAGAAATATTTTATTTTGAGTAAAAAACTCTTTTTTTGTCATTTTTTTTTGTAAAGAAAAATTACTAAACAAAAAAAAAAAACTAAATTTTTTTTGTGTAAATTTTTTTTTGAGTGTAAAATTTTTTTGAGTGTAAATTTTTTTTGGGTGTAAAATTGTAATTTTTTTTTTTTTAAGAAAAATTACTAATTTTTTTTTTTGAGTCTAAAATTTTTTTCCAGTGTAATGTTTTTTTTACTGTAAAAATATTTCTGAGTGAATGCACGTACGTATGTACACAAAATATTGACATTTTTGTAAAAAAAAAAACTAAATTTTTTTTTGTGTAAATTTTTTTTTGAGTGTAAAATTTTTTTGAGTGTAAAATTTTTTTTGAGTGTAAAATTTTTTTTGAGTGTAATTTTTAAGTTACCAATGCTTTTAAAACTAAACAAGTTTAAAAAGCATTGCTTTAAAATTAAACAAGTTTAAAAAGCATTGTTAAGTTACCACCAATGCTTTTAAAACTTGTTAAAACAAGTGGCATTTTAGATGAAACTAATCTGAAATTCAGGGTTTTGCTTATAACTTTTGAACCACTGGACCGATTGAGCTGAAATTTAATACCAAACAGACCCGGGGAACGGCAAAGATACATGCCAAGCTTCAGTAGTCTCATTATTGTCTTTCGAAAGTTATCGTGTTTTTTATCTCGTAAATTCGAGAAACACCCTTGCCGAAATTTACTCTTTTGCTCATAACTTTTGAACCACTGGACCGATTTGGCTGGATTGCAATACCAACCTGACCAGGTAAATGACAAACATATATGCCAAACTTCAGTAGCCTCTGTAAAGTCTTTCAAAAGTAAGCGTGTTTTCTACGGACAGACAGACAGACGGACGGACGGACATCGCTAGATCGACTTAAAATCGATCGAGGATCATAAATATATATACTTCATGGGGTCCTAGACCAATATTTCGAGGTGTTACAAACGGAATGACAAACTTATATAAGGGGCAAAACGCGTCAAAGGTCCACACCAAAAAACAAATGTTGTCCAATTTAAGTATAATTTTGGTAAAATAGTAGGTAAATGATAGGTATTCTAAATTACAAATATAAAATTTTTTGATGAAATATTGGCAGAGTTACAGGGTTGGAAAGTTTTGATGTTTTTGAAAAGAACATATTTTGGTGAATTTTAATTAACATTTTGATGAAACAAAAATTATAATTTTAAAAAGGACTTTTAAAGTATTTTTGATGGCCTTTAAAATGGCATTTGTGTTTTTTTTGAAAAAAATAAATTTGACCTTAAAATTCAAGGTCAAAATATTAAATTGTAATTATCTTATAAGGGTCGCACTTTAAGATTTTTTTCACTAAGCCCACTAGAAAGGTTGACATTTTTTTTAATTTCGGTTTTTTTTTAAAAAATGGTATGTATGATACTTTATGAGAAATCAATTTTTTTACGAGTACATAACACCCAAACTGTACTGATTTCTTTATTTTTTATGCGTGTAACGTTTGTTGTGTGTGTTTACAACGCACATTTTATCTAAGCATTGATTTTTGTTGTTGTTATTATATGCAGATTAAAGCGATTTCAGTACAATTTGAGTGTTATATACTCCTAAAAAATTGATTTCTCATAAAGTTTCATACATACCATTTTTTTTAAAAAAACCGAAATTAAAAAAAATGTCAAGCTTTCTAATGGGATTAGTGAAAAAAATTTAAAAGTGCGACCCTTATAAGATAATTACAACTTAATATTTTGACCTTGAATTTTAAGGTCAAATTTTTTTTTCAAAAAAACCACAAATGCCATTTTAAAGGCCATCAAAAATGCTTTAAAACTAGTTTTTTAAATTATAATTTTTGTTTCATCAAAGTGTTAATTTAAATTCACCAAAATATATTCTTTTCAAAAACATCAAAACTTCCCAACCCTGTAACTCTGCCAATATTTCATCAAAAAATTTTATATATATATGTAATTTATACTACCTATCATTAATCTAATATTTTGCCAAAATTATACTTGAATCGGACAACATTTGTTTTTGGGTGTGGACCGTTGACGCGTTTTGCCCCATATACCCTCTATCACTAGAGTGGAGGGTATAAAAAAAAAATTAAAAAATGGAAAAATGGGTATCAAATTTTTGATAAAATAAAGCGTTTTCAGAAAAAAAACAAAAAAATATATTAGAAGATCAATATGGTCCATGGATGCATTTTGAAAATCTGATGTTTTTTTTTTTGTTTAATATTTAAGCGTTTAAAGATTAAGTTTTTCGAGGAATAAAAAGGTAAGTGATAAGTTGTTTTGAAACATAATGTGGACAAACATCAATTGTAAATAAACGTTTAAATATCAAACAAAAAAAAAAACATCAGATTTTTTGTTTTTTTATCATTTTCTTAAAACGCTTTATTTTACCAAAATTTTGATACCCATTTTTAATTTTTTTGTAATTTGCGAATTTTTTGCACTTGCGAATTGCTATAAATACCCCAAATTTTTTTATTTTTATCATTCATGTTCTTAAATCGGCCTTATGCACCATTTGAGTGCTATTATGAGGGTTGGCAACCGATACCCACCTAGAATAACGGTATTTGGCTATTGTGCCGCAACCAATAAAGATATAGACATTTTCAAAAGCGACTATGAAAGCTGATGAGATTTCTAGTATTTTAAATGTGTCACTTCGTGTTTCTACCGATTCATTTTAGTTATATAGGCCAATACCGTTATAATACCGTTTCAAACGGTATTATAAAGGTATTAACCTATATTTCGAAAACGAACTGGTAGAAACACGAAGTGACACATTTAAAATACCAAAAAACATATCTATATTGGATGCGGCACAATAGCCAAATACCGTTACTCTAGGTGGGTATCGGTTGCCAACCCTAGCTATTATGAAATAAAAAATATTTTTTTTTATATATGGGGGTTTTCGTGTGAACTGACACAACTTTTGAAACCGATGTCTTCCGATCGGGATGAAATTTGCACCAAGGGTCTAACTGACCCTAAAGTGCCCCAAGTGGAGCCAAATGTATGACCGACCTCCATTATTTTAATAATTCCAACATTTTTTGCAAACACACCTACAATGTATCTTTAACCCATAAGGTGGTCCCCATACATTTCTTTTATTTTTTATAAATTTGTTTTATTAAACCAGCTCCTACCGCCCCTATCGTGCCTCCTAGAGAGGCAAAAATTACGACCAACCCCCATTATTTTTTAGTTACCAACATTTTGTCCGAACATAATAACACCCTATCTCCACTCCTTAAGAGGCTCCCATACATTATAAAAACATGTATTTTTAAAAACTAATAAAAAAATAAAAAAAAATGTATGGGGACCCCCTTAAGAGTTGAAAATAAAGGGTAGGTGTATTCTGAGAAAATGTTGGAGTTAAAAAAATATTTGGGGTCGGTCATACATTTTACTTCTCTAGGGGCACCCTATGGACAGTTAGAGCGGTAGGAGCAAATTTTATAAGAATGTCATTTTGTATGGGAGCCCCCTTAGGAAGTGGAAATAGAGGTCAGGTATGTTCAAGAAAAATGTTTGGGGGCAGACAAATTATTGGAGATTCGTCTCACATTGCACCCCTCCAGGGGAATTTCTAGAGCAGTTGTGGGGCTTTTTGAGGTTTTTTACCTCTTTACGCCCAACTTTGACACCGATGAAGGGCCATATGGCCCCACCCCACCGCCCTTATTTTTTGGCTTATACTTTCTTTTTTGAACCTATAAAAATTAGAGGGTGTACCGGATCGAAATCGAAAACTGGGGAGCTATCCTCCGCCTAATAGTGCAAATTGAAGAACCGTTTTTTGTGTTCCAAAGTTAAAAAAAAAAAATTTTCATAGATATCCCACTCGCATCCCACTAAGCGACCCCATAGCTCTTAAAGGCAAAGACCTAAGCTTTCTTTTGAATCAAAAAAAAAAAAAAGGCCCAATTTGAGAAAAAAGTCAAAAAAGTTTTAGATCTTTAAAAAAAAAAAATCAAAAATTTTTTTATTTTTTTTTTATAATTTTTTTCGAAAGACTGAAGAAATAGCTATCTAACCTATTTGGGACACATTTTGCTAAAAACAATAGGTAAGAAGTTACATGGATGAGAATAAACACCTCTTTGGCCAAAATGTCAAATTTCGACCCCCTCTAACTCAGAGAGTCCTTGACCGATCTCGCTGAAAATGTGTGTCTGAACTACTATCCAATAGGACTAACCTTGGTGCAAATTTCATCCCGGAAGACATCGGTTTCAAAAGTTGTGTCAGTTGACACGAAAACCCCCATATATATAAATCGAACTTTCCTGGGTATAAAAAGGTGACATGACATAATCCCCACGGACATAATCCCCATTTCCGTTATGGGGATTATGACCAAATTCATTTCGGTCATTATCCCCATAATGGTAGTTGGGACTATGACCGAAAATTATTTGGACATAATCCCAATAAAAAACGGACATAATTCCCAGATTTATGGGGATAATGACCACGTAACAAATGGCCATAATCCCCATTATGGGGATTATGTCTTCTATACTAGTTGGTCATAATCCCCAAAATTAAAAGATTTTTTTTTTACTTATAAGTTTTTCTGCGTAGCCGGCCTTCGGCCGGGCTCAGGGATTACAAACTCCATGCATTAAACCAACCCTCTCTGCAGAAAACGGGGATTATGACCAAAATTGCTTTGGACTTACTCCCCATAATGTGAATGGGGGTTATGACCGAAAAAAGTTCGGTCGTAATCCCAACAAGGAACGGACATAATCCCCATTGGGATTGTGACCGTTTTGGAAACGGTCATAGTCCCCACAACTATTATGGGGATTATGACCGAAATCAATTCGGTCATAATCCCCATTTCCGTTATGGGGGTAATGTCCGTGGGGATTATGTCCTGTCACCGTATAAAAATGCGTCCACGGGCTAAATTGGCGAGATAATTTTTTTTTGGAACTTGTTTCGTAATAAGCATTATTTTACTTTATTTTTAAAATATTTTTAAAAAATTAAAAAAAATATTTTTTTTCCAAAAACCGCGAACTAAAACCGCTTGTAGAGGCCTAAAAGTACCCTCCTAAAATTTTTTCATGATTTTCCCGTTATCAGATCGAAAATGCGCGTCGAGTTTTTGCTATTAGTTAACGAGATTCGCAAATATGCATTTCATCGACCCACCCTAACGTATATAGCTAGATTGTGTAAGAAATGTATCAATGGTATAAACAGTTAATGGGGTCCTCTACTGATATTTTAATTCGAATTGCATTGAATGGCAAATAACAATATTTTTTTGTAAAAAAAAACTGTTCTTTGGAAAGTACATCAAAATCTTCAGCAAAACATATATTAAAACATTAATAATTAAATCTCATGTAATTTTCTCCACTGAAGACGTAGAAGTGGCTACAGAAACCATGGTCTGGAATAAATCCACATTAAAAATAATCTTTAGAAATACAACGTTTTCTTCTTCAATCACAAACCCTTTATAATTAATAATTAATGTTTTGGGTTACAAAATTCGCAGACATTTTTTTATAGTTTAACTGAAAAATCAATTCTTTGAACAGCGATAAAACGCGAACTGCATCTAATTTAGCAAAAAGAGAAAATTATTTGTTTATAATAATCTGGAGAATATTTGTATCAAATTTGATAAGTTTTAAAGGACGCGTGGTAAAGTGGTGTGCCTTTGGTTTTTGATTTCGTCCATTACTAAAGCTTACATATTTAGTGACGCATTTAAGCGGGAGATATTTATATTAGTTCACTTTAATTTTCAGATAGTGACATTAAATTTTAATTTTGCGAGGCCGACATATAAAAAAATACTTAAAAAAAGATAACAAAAAATATCTGTTAAATTAACAAAATAATGACTGAAAACCCGCACAAAATCTTTGTGAAACTTAGCAAACAGAATTAGTAAAAGTTTTGCAAAATCTCTCTTGTTTTCAGAAATTTAATTACAGAGAATTCTGCTAAAATATTCATTTCAGCAGAAAAATCTGCTAAAAATTTGATATTCTAAGTTGAAAGTCATTTTACAGATTTTTTGACGGAGGTTTTCTTTTCAGTGTTTTAACAAAGCTTCAAAAATAATAGCAGATGGCGATGCAATAACTGTACTCAAAATCAGCAACACGGCATTTTTTTGGTGTAGCAAGCACAGTATTATAAATAAGCTTTAATTTGGTATGTGGTCACCATATTAAGTTCCTTGATAAAACTTTGGCAGAGAAATATATACATACAAATTTTTGTTGTAATACATACAAATGTAGTTTGTTAATCGGCTAATAGTTTTACATAATTTTTGCCAACTATTCGCAACAAAAGCCTTTTAATAACACATATCCAAATAATAATTTATCTCTTTTATAGCACTGTGCAACAAGAAAAATGAGCCTCAATGGCTTCAACGCCATATGAAAGTAGACCATCAAATGGACAAAATCACCAAAGGGTTTTGCAAAGTCAGTTCGGATTTCTTTTTTATAGCCCACTGAAGTTTTTATTTTTATATCAAAGGCGTTTGGAAAACGTCAAAAATACTATAATAAGAACACATCTGAGCTTCAAAATATGACTTGATGTCTTCACTGAAATTTTATGGCGGTTCTTTTCTTAGAACATTTTAACCCTCTAACTGCCATTTTAAGGGGTCATTTTAGTCCTTTTTCATAAACTAAACACAGAAGTCTAATAAAACGTCCATGTAGAGGGTTAAAATGTTCTACAAATATTTTCCTCATAAAATTTCACTAGGGGTTGTTGAATATTCAAAGTTTGTGCGACATGCGCAAAGTGCTTAAAAAGGGTCAAGTATAAATAACACAGCTCTACAAATGTAAGGTTTGTCGCTGCGTTTTGAATTATTGAAACTAAAAGGTATAATATTTGATGCACTGAATCCAAATCTGCAACCCAAATTTTTCTATCACATCTAGATTTTGTGTAAATCGCGGTTAAAATGTTGAAAAATGGCTTTTTTGGCCCTTTTTAAAAACGAATAAAATAAGAACGCGACATGCTATTGACTTCGTGTTAAGTTTATCGTACAATTTGGAATTTAATCTTTAAGATAGGATAATATTATTTGGAAATTTAATTTTCCAACATGGTAAAAAAATCATAAACAAAAAACTCCATTTTGAAAATATATATTGTTTAACGCAAAGTATTTTTTTAATAAACATATGAAAACCAACAAACAAAGTTTTTTTTAAATTCAGGTAATGAAAAAATATTATGTATATTAGGCGTCCCGAAAATTATAAACTTTTGAATTTTGTGTCGGAATACTTGCCTAACGCTAGCCACTAAAGAGCTGATTGTGGGAAAATTTACGTAGTGGAACTGCAGTTGGCAAGAAGCGGTCCAAGTTGGAAAAATATAGTTTTTTGACATAAATTTATGTTCAAAGTTTTTGACCAAATGGGCTCAAAAATTGGGAAATTTTGCGAACTTTTTGGTATCCGTCTTGGGATTTTGCGTCTTCCGATGCTGATGTTAAACACAAAAATTATTTATATTACCAAATTCTTCTTTAAGAATTGAATATGTTAATCATATTAAAATATATAAAAAAATGTTGAAATTCGTAATTTTTTCAACTTGGACCGATGGTTGCTAGTACCTTTGCAAATTTTTTATTCATAAATTTTCCCACAATTTGGACTCAAGATTCGAAAAATGAATATATTTGTGACGCTTTTTTGAACATTACTTCACCATTTACAGATTTAAATCGAAAAATATTAATTATAATTTGAAGATTCTACTTGTAATTCAAAGATTACATTTTTAATTCCAAGATTTCATTTGTGATTCGAAGAATCTGTTTGTAATTTGAAAATTACATTTTTAATTCTAAAATTCAAGTAGCAATTTGAAAAAGAGCAATTTTAATTTAAATTTACAAAAGAGCAATTGTTATTGATTATTTCCAATTACAATTGACCATTTTCGAATTAAAATTGATCTTTTTTCGACTTACAATACTTTTACTTAATTACAATTTAGATTTTTCGAATTACAATTGACCATTTTCGAATTAAAATTGATCTTTTTTCGACTTACAATACTTTTACTTAATTACAATTTAGATTTTTCGAATTACCATTGTCTTTTTAGAATTAAAAATCGACTAAACTGTTTCTGAATATTTCTTCAAAGTTTTTGTCCAAACCCGAGTAAAAAAGTTTTTGATATAATTACATATAATTTGATAAAATTATATCAAATTATATATAATTATATAAAATTATATAGAGGTAAAATTTTCCAAAAAAAATTATATATAATTTGATAAAATTATATATAAATATATCCAGGATTTGGTGGATATAATTATATAAAGACTGGTTCCATTTAAAATAGCATAGGCAATCAGCCGATGGTGGTTCAATTTATCCAAAAATTAGCACATCCATTCTTCTGATTTTTATTGAATTTCGGTTTTTGTTATTTAGTCGAAATTGTGAATGGTTCGCGCTTTATCGCTGTTCAAAGTTGGTATTTTGCCACAATTTTATGAGAAATACATAATGTTTAAATGATCGTATCTTTGGAACGCATCATCCGATTATCACAAAATAAAGCGCAAAATAATGGTTAGGTCCTGTACTTAAAATACAATTTTTAAAAAGGATAGCATGCTTAGCAAAAAGGCTATTAAAAATTTTGGATTTCTTCTAAAATTATATCAAATTATATCTTATTTTATAAAATTTTATCAAATTATATATATTTTGATATAATTTTATATAATTATATCCACCAAATCCTGGATATAATTATATATAATTTTATCAAATTATATATAATTTTATATAATTTTATCCAACTTTTTGGAAAATTTTACCTCTTTATATAATTTTATATAATTATATATAATTTGATATAATTTTACCTCTTTATATAATTATATAAAAACTTTTTTTCTCGGGAATATTTGTCTATAATTTTATACTTTCAACATTTTTAAATTTTTGTCAACAAACGCAAATAGTTCGTTATTACATTTTAAAAATATTTGTTTACGAAAAAGTCAATTTTGTCTCTGGTTCTATTTTGCCTCTGGTTCTATTTTGTCCCTTTGCTTATTGAGTAATTAAATTTTAACTATTTACTAAATTGAAATACATTGCCATTGTAATTTATAAAACAATATAAATTGAAAAAAAATTGACTGTTAATTAATTTGTAATAAAAACTTAATTAACCATTCCATTCTAAGGTATCTGCTTATATAATTTAGAAAGCCATCCACCAAATCTATTTAAATCGGATATACTTTAATAATGTTTCGTTTTTCATTATATTTCCATATTTTTTGTTATTTATTATTTAATGCATTTTATTTTAAAAAACTTTGTTCGTTGGTATGTTTTTTTATGTCAATTTGAAAACACTTTGTTATTAAAAACAATAAAAAATATATTAAAAGGTGTTATTAAAAAAATATTTTTTACCATTTTTAAAATTAAAATTTCATAATATTTTTATTTTGTTTTGAAGATAAAATTCCAAGCTTATAATCAGCTTAATATAAAGTCGTTCGTATGTCGCGTTCATATTTTATTGGCTTCCAAAAATGGTCAAAAAGGCACTTTTTTGCCCCTTTAACCGCGAATAACTCAAAATCCTGATGTGATGGAAAAAATTGGGTTGCAGATTTGGAATCAGCGCACCAAATACTACCTAATTCAGTTATCAAAACCCAATACGCATTTTCTTGTAGAGCGGTGTAATCAATGTTTGTTATTTATTTTTACCAAAGCAGTGTTAAAAAATATCGACAAAAAACCGTGCAAATATACTTTTGAGCTAAAAATGATGTTCTGATGTGTTTTATAAAATTTTATGATGATTCTTTTCTTTGACCAAATTAACCCTCTAGCTCCCGTTTTAAAGGGTCATTTTTGTCCTTTTTTAAAAGAAATACAAAAAAGTCTATAAAAAAAGGCAGTTAATGGGTTAAAATGTTTTACAAATAATTGCTGCATCAAATTTTACTAGGGCACGTCTAAGACAGAAAGTTCGTCCAGCTCATAGAAAATGCTTTAACATTTTAAAGTATTTAAATGTTTTTTTTTTTTATATTTTTTTTAGGCCGAAATAAAAAAAAATACAAGTAACAAAGTTAAATTCGACTTTGTCGAATGTATTAATACCCTCCACGATGTAAAAAAGTTTATTTGCAAAAAATAAAAAAAACTATTTCAGATATCTTGGGATAAAGTCGCGTGATGCGGTTCTAGCGGAAATTTGTTGGCGGAGAAAAAATATATTTGAGGACGAAGAAGAATTAGGTGAGGAAAAGACCTAAGCTTTCCTTTTAGTAAAAAAAAGGGTCCTATTTCACAAAAAAGTCAAAAAAGTTTTGGATATAATATATATATTATAATTTTTTTCGCAAGATTGAAGAAATAGCTATCTAAACAATTTGGGACACATTTTGCTAAAAACAATTGGTAAGAAGTTATATGGATGAGAATAAACACCAAAATCAAATTCGACCCCCTCTAAACCAAAGAGTCCTTGACCGATCTCGTTGAAAAATTGTGTCTGCACTACTACCGAATAGAATAGTAGGTCGGGATCAAAAGTTGTGTCAGTTGACACTAAAACCCCCACATATATTGTTGATCAGTGATCGATTTTAAGACATTCTAGCGATGCCTGTCCGTCTGTGGAAATGCTGATCACGGCCAAAGAATTAAACAGATATAACAAAGACTTAGCATATTTACTTGTTGTTGCCCTAAGCAGTTTGGTATTGCATTTAAGCGAAATCGGTTCAGCTGTTCAAAAGTTATGAACAAAATTTTAGAACACCTCGAAAATTGAACAGAATCGATCACCGAATGGAATTTAAACAAGTCCAAACATATTTAAAAAAAACACATTTTCGTCAAATTTTTTTTTTAGCAAAAACTTTTTTTATTAGATTTTTTTTTAAATTTTTTTTTTTTTTTTTGCAAATAAACTTTTTTACATCGTGGAGGGTATTAATACATTCGACAAAGTCTAATTTAAATTTGTTACTTGTTTTTTTTTATTTCGGCCCAAAAAAAAAATTAGCATTCTTTAAAATTTTTAAGCATTTTCTATATGCTGGACGAACTTTCTGTCGTAGACGTGCCCTGTAAAATTTGATGCAGAAAATATTTGTAAAACATTTTAACCCTTTAACTAACTGCCTTTTTTAATAGACTTTTTTGTATTTCTTTTAAAAAAGGACTAAAATTACCCTTTAAAACGGGAGCTAGAGGGTTAATTTGGTCAAAGAAAAGAATCATCATAAAATTTTATTAAACACAACAGAACATCATTTTTAGCTCAAAAGTATATTTGCACTGTTTTTTGTCGATATTTTTTAACACTGCTTTGGTAAAAATAAATAACAAACATTGATTATTTATAATTGACCCTTTTTAAGCACTATGCGCATGTCGCACAAACTTTGAACATTCGACAACCCCTAGTGAAATTTTATGAGGAAAATATTTGTAGAAAATTTTAACCCTCTACATGGACGTTTTATTAGACTTCTGTGTTTAGTTTTTTAAAAAGGACTAAAATGACCCCTTAAAATGGCAGTTAGAGGGTTAAAATGTTCTAAGAAAAGAACCGCCATGAAATTTCACTGAAGACATCAAATCATATTTTGAAGCTCAGATGTGTTCTTATTATAGTATTTTTGACGTTTTCCAAACGCATTTGATAAAAAAATAAAAACTTCAGTGGGCTATAAAAAAGAAATCCGAACTGACTTTGCAAAACCCTTTGGTGATTTTGTCCATTTGATGGTCTACTTTCATATGGCGTTGAAGGCATTGAGGCTCAATGCGATGACCCAAAATTTGTTGCACAGTGTAGTTACACTAATAAAGTACCACCTCATCGAAAATAATTCGCCACTAATATCACAAATATAACAAAATATATAAAATAAACAAATTCCACTCAAACAAAAATTCCACTTAATTATAAAACTTTAGTTTATGTAACTTATACAACTACAAAAGTATAATGTTTTTTCAATAAATTATTCAAATGAAAATCGAAAACAAATATGTACTTAATTACTTACATTTAGTAGTTTTTAATTTATTTTTGTTAGTTTTTGTTTTTTTGCTTTTTTTTGTTTTTTCTCTTTTGATTCTGTATATTTTTGCACATAATTAATTTTGTAGACAAAAATGTAACAAATGAAATCATTAATTATCACAACAACAGAGCGCCAGAGAGCAAAGCAAAATGAAACAAAACTGTAATGAAAACACTCAAACAAGTTGTACAAATAACAAAACTGTCATTGCAGCATCAAAAGCGATGATTGATTTTTGTCACCAAGAGGGAGCAATAACAGAAAACAAACACATACATACACTCTCACTCCCACACTCCCACACATACCAAATGAAATAACAGAAATTTAATGAATCTCAAAGTGCAAAAAATAAAAAAAAAACAGATGTAAATGATGGTAGTCATTAAGAATGGGGAGAGAAGGCGGAGAACTAGGGAGTATAGGATATTGTGATAGAGAATATGCAAAGAGTGCATAATGCTGATGATGATGATGAATATGATGAATCATTAATCATAAGTACAAACATATAATAGTTACAAAAAAAAAATACAAATACATGGTAAAATGAATTAAAAATAAAAATCATTTTTTAATTAAAATTGTATTCTTTACGCCAACAGAAACGAGTGCTTTATAATTCAAGGATTAACATAATATAATACTCTTTGTGAATGGGATGTTAAGAGATTAACATAAAATAAAACTTTTTTTCAAGGAGGTACTTAAAATAAAATTTTACTTTTTTAAATCATATAAAAAAATTCTGGTTGTAAGTAAATGCAAACGACTTATGTGCCACTGACCACGTATGTATATAACACTATACGACAAAATTCAATTTTTGATCGCACCCATGATCGGGACCAACAAAATTCTGAAATTGGAGCTAAAAAATGATACATGCACGTTAGAGTGCCCAGAAAAAAAAATTATTTTTTTCAAATTCTAATTAATTTTTATTAAAAAACAAAAATTGTTTTATTCGACCTTTTAAATATTATATTTTAAGTAGGTTTATTCCCAGCAGAAATTTTCCTGAACTGGCAGCAGCTTTTGGAAAGGAAACTCGAGCCAAGGAGCGTATCCAAACCTGCTGAATTCATGCATGATTCTCTAAGGCGATGCCACACTTTAGAGCACTAGTTGGATACACATTAAAAGCGCTCTTAAGATGCACTGAAATCAGGTGTGTTTAGAGCGCTGATTAAAGCTCTATAAAGATGCAGTAAATTCATGTATCTTTTCAGAGCTGATTTAAGCAGAATAAAGATGAAATACATTTGACTATTTCTGAAATACAATCGGAAAATCTGAAATACAATTGGCTATTTTTGAAATACAATTGGAAAATCTTAAACACAATTGACTAGTTCAGAAAATCCGTTTTTGTATTTTGTAGTATTGTTAAAAAAATAAAGATTTTTATGTAAAAAATGTCCAAAGATGTAGTCAGGCTACACCATTTTCACTATTATTTCAAAAAATACAAAATTTATTTCCGAAATTTCCATTTATATTTTAGAAATTTCTATTTTTATATAAGAAATTCTCAGTTATATTTCAGAAACATCTATTTATATTTCAGAAATTTTCAACTGTATTTAAGAAATTTCCGTTTGTATTTCAAAATTTTTATAAATGGTGGAAATATAAATGAAAATTTTAAAATAATAAAGAAAATTTTAAAATACAAATTGAAATTTTTGAAATACAATTGGAAATTTCTAAAATATACGTGGATTTTTTTTATATTTTTTTTTTTTTATTTAAATAAAATTTTCTTAATAGCAACTTTAAAATTTTGAAATGCAAATTGAAATACAAATGGAATTTTTTGAAAAGCATTTAGAAAATTTTGGAAATACAAATTTAAATTTCTTAAATACAATTGAAAATTTCTGAAACATAAATAGAAATTTCTGTAATATAAATTCAAATATAAATTCAATTAAATAGAAATTTTTTAAATATAAATGAAAATTTATTTATTCTTTGAAATAACAAAAAAGCATTTGCTGTTTTTTGGTCGTCCTATTCGCCATCATTCAAAATGTGTTAAAGATGATATGATTGAAGCACTCTTTGAAGCGCCGATTAATCCGCAATAATGATGCACTCAAATCATGTGTCTTTGTCCAAAACCAAATCTTTTTCATTAAAAAAATTTTAAAAATATTAAAAACGAAAGCAAGTGTGAAATATTATCAAAAAATAATTTTATATTATAATCTTAACAAAAATTTTAAATGTTTCCCATTACTTTTACTGCATCCTCAAGAGCGCTCTTTGGATGCGCTTCGGTATGCTATAAAAATATGCTGTGTCGCCAAAATCCCGATTTATTTTTGCTGGGTTCTAGCTTGAGGTCATTAGTTTCTTTACTAAATGAAACTATGATATTTTCATAGTCAACATGATAATCTTTTTAGGCTGGTGTCTATTTTTTCTCAGTTTGAATAAATAAGCTAACGATTAACAAAAAAGAAAATAAGAATAACTGTTTTCATTTTCTTAAATCCAAAATTTTTAGTAACTTGGGTTTGTAACTTTGATAATAATTCACCACGTGGTGACTAAAAAAATATTTACCAGCTGGTGAATAAAAAATGACATAATTATTTTTCATTAACTTTCTTTTTCATCAATTTTTTTTGATCAATATTTTTTTTCATCAATATTTTTATTCGTCAACATTTTTTTTCGTCAAAATTTTTTTTCATAATTATTTTTTTCATTAATATTTTTTGACCAATATTTTTTTCGATCTATATTTTTTTCATCAATATTTTTATCTCACCAATATTTTTTTTCCGTCAATATTTTTTTAATCAATATTTTTTCCATCAATATTCTTTTTTCATCAATATTTGTTTTTCATCAATATTTTTTTGATCAATATATTTTTCATCATTATTTGTTTTTATCAATATTTTTTTATCATTAATATTTTTTTTCTTCAATATTTTTTTTCATCAATATTTTTTTCCTCAATATTTCATTTCATCAATATTTTTTTTCATTAATATTTTTTTTCATCAATATTTTTTTATCAATTTTTTTTTCATCAATACTTGTTTCATAAATTTTTTTCATCAATATTTTTTTTTCGACCTGCATTTACAGTTTTTCATTTCGTGATTCTGTTTTCTTTTAAAAGGACTTTAAATTTTTATAGGATACCTTTTTTAAAATATTTTTGAAATATTTGCACTTGTCCTAGGTTGACACTGGTGACGGCAAATAAAAGGGGAGGATCTCTTATAATTTTTGCATTTTTCTATTTGGCCATATCAGGATAAACGGGTGTGAATAAAGTCATTTGAAAACTTTATCAAAATATTTTGTTGAAAATTTTAAATGATTTTGAAGGATAAGTTTTTGAAAGGACGTAACTTACCTCCTTTTTCCTGATATGTAAAAATAACAAAGTAGACAAATTAGGGGATTTCCTCCTCTATTAGATACTTAAACCAGTAGCATCCTAGGATAAGTACAAATATTAAAAAAATATTTTATAAAATTTAATCCTCTAACACTTTGAAGTCCTTTTGAAAGGAACAGGATCAGGAAACGAAAATCTGTTAATGCAGTTTTACTACATTAAGTCTCTTGTTTCAAACATGTATTATCCAGTTCGTATTCAACGACTTCTTTTCTTTTTTTGTCGGACGGTGTATTTATTTAATCAATATTTTTTTCCATCAATATTTTTTTCATCAATATTTTTTTCCGTTAACATTTTTTTCTCATCAAAATTTTTTTTCATCAATATTTTTTTTTCGTCAATATTTTTTTTCATTAATATTTTTTTTTTTTCACAAATTTTTGTTTCTGACATATTTTGTTAAATTTTTTTTTTTTTTTTTTGATATCATCAAAAATTTTATTGCCAACCTTTTTATTTATTAGTTATTTTTTTTATTAACAATCTTTTTTCATTAAAACTTTTCTTATCGACAAACACAAAAAAACAGATAGACAGATATCACTAGAATGTCTTAGAAACCTTTAAGGATCAATAATATATAAACATAATGGCGTCCTCGACCGATATTTCAATGCGTTTTGCATGGAGTGATAAATCAATATAGCATTATTTTTTCTAAAAAAAAAAAAAATTGGAAAGAACACCCATTTATACAGCAAAACATTATCATGATTCAATGGTTTGGGCAAGAGTACAAACTTCCCAGACTTTATTTTTGATATTAAATGTCTAATATTCCGAATTTTTTTTTGATAAAGTATTAGGTTTTTATACATGTTTATTTTACAATATTTCTCAGTGTTGAGATATTTACGGCCGTATTCCAAATGAAAAACGAGTGCCTAACATCAAGTGGCTATATTTTTATATAAAAAAAATCTTAAAAAAAATTTCAAGAAAAATTTGATACATTTTTTTACTACCTCCTATTTGACAAAAATTGCTAGTAATTTTACAAGCTTATTACCAATAATATTGTAATTTTACAAGGTTTTTACGAATAAAATTGTAAATTTACAATTTTTTTGACGCATAAAAATTAACAAGGCATTCTCATAACTTTACTAGATTTTTTGCTACCTCCTATTTTACGAGAATTGCTAGTAAAAATTACGAGTTTTTCTGTAATTTTACAAGCTTTTTACCAATAAAATAATAAATTTACAACTTTTTGGCACAATAAAACCTGCAAGGAATTTTCTTGATTTTTCTAGATTTTTTTTGTAAAATTGTCTTAGAAATTAGTAAAATTACAAAAAAGTTGTAAAATTACAAAAAAAAAAATTAAAATTACAAAAAAATATTAATTTCGATCCAATTTTTTTTTTTTTTGTAAAAAACAAGGAAGACTGTCATATATTTGTAAAATGGGATTCAATCGATGTTTTTGTTCTTTAATCTTCATTATAATGATACAATGATTGACTTCAAGAGAGCGCCTTACTTTTCCTGATTGAAAATTGTGAATAAAGTAAAGTTAGACACTCGATGTTAGGCAATCGTTTTTCATTTTGAATACGGCGTTAGATTATAAAATATTTTTCATATAAAAAACTCATTTCTGAGATATTTGCATTTAGAAATTTCTGCTGAAAATACACCTATTTTGAGCCATATGAGAAATCTGGTGGTTTTAGCAGACACGGTTTGCTGAAAATCTGTCATGATTATCTATGTGAAATCAGCAGAGAAATCTGTCAATACAGCAGAAAATCGGGTAAGACATTTTCTAGAAAGTTTTTGTTTTGTTTGGTTTCATGAAAACTTTAATAGTTTTTCTTTTAATTTAAACTTAAAAAAAAATCTGTAAAATTGGCAATATAATCTATTGATTTTTTTTAGTTATGTCAATAATTATTTTCAGTCGTTTTAATTGTGTGCAAAACGAAAAAAAAAACACGTTGAAAAAAACAAGACTTAAGAAAGTTTTCTTCAAAAAAGGATGACAGCAAACTATTTCTGTAAAATTACATAATAATCTGCTAAAAATATGTTTAGAAATATTTTGAAATTCAGCAAACACAATCAGTAAAAACGCAGTTAAATTTCTGTTATTTTGTAAAACTGAATGACAGGGATTTTAGCAAAAATATTAATTTTAGCAGAAAAATCTGCTGAAAGTTTGCTAAATCAAATTGAAAGTCGTTTTACTGATTTTCTGACTGAGTTTTTCTTATGAGTGTAGGAAAATTTCAATACAAGATTTTTTTCGTTATTGAAATGATATTAATGAAATTGAGACGAATGATTAATATTTTTCTATTACCCGGGTGAAAATGACCATGTATGTTCATATATGATGCATATATGGATGTCCATACAAGTGCATATCCGTAATTTGAGGGTACATGTACATTAATGATCATACATTGTCATACATGAATTAGTATGTAAATTTTTTTTTGTATTTTTTTCCATAAAACGTCTATTTATTGAAATTTTTTCAAATATAACTAATTTGTAATAATATATGACACTGATTTTTTAATAAAAACTAACGAATATTTTAAAAATATACTTTGGACTTTATGATACTTTAGGATAATCAAAGCTTCAAAGAATTAACCACTTTTCGAATGAATTCACAAATAAAATACATTCGATTTTAATAGTCACTGATTAAAAAAAATCTAAAAAAAAAAATTTGAATCAAATTAAATCAAAAAATTTGAAATCATCAGAAAAAAATGAAAAGTTATGAAAACATCAGGGAAATTAAACAAAATAGAAAAATTCAGGACAACTTAACAAACAAATTTAAAAAAATTTAAAATACACAACGAAAAAAAAACTGAAGAATTGTGGAGGGAATTTTTTAATTTCTTAAACTTAAAATTTACTTATTTTCGTTTTTAAATGTTTAGTATTCTCATTAAAAATCTGCAATTGTTTAAAATGTACTACAAAAGGAAACTTACCCAGCAAAAACATGGTAATGAGTTGTGAAAAGTAATCATTACCAAGTACATTATTTATAATGAGTACCCATTACTATTAACATTATTTTAAGCCCCAAAGTAACTACTTTTCAGTAATATGTTATAAAAGCACTTCTAAGTAATAATATCTCCTTGCACTTGCAGTTTTTAACCTTTACAATTCAATTAACTTAAAAAGTATTTAAAAACTTAATAAAAACTACGCAAATTTTAAGTTTTAGTAAAAACATGTTAAATTTTAAAAGTTTTAATTAACTAATTATTTTACTTCTTATTGGTAATGAGTTTTTACTCCTTATTTGTAATCCGAGGCAGTAACTACTTATTTATCTCCATACTCTTCACTAGTAATTTTTTTCTCACGCCCTTGTTAAAATAATCAGTGTTTCATTCAATAAGTAACTACTTATTAACATCTGCTTCGGATTACAAAACCCATTACTTGTAATGCCAATTTTTGCTGGGTTAATTTCAATATTTTATTATTATTCTTTTAATTTTTTTTTCTGCTATCTCCACACTTTCGTCTTATATCTTGGCAAATCATACAACAATGTCATTTTAATGAGTCGCGAAAAATGTCATAAATTTAATGCTTGACTAGACATTTTCAACGACAATTTTATATAATTTTATTTTACTTTTTTTTTGTATATTTATATTCTATTTCACTGCATTCTAGGCATGTAGCAGATAAAATGTAGAAAAAAAATGTTCAAGTAAAATTGCAAATAGAAATGAAAAAAATAGTAAGGGATTTCAAGGATAGTTTAGTTAACACTGCAAAATACAAAGGAAGAAATTCCAAAATAATGGCATAGAAGCGATATAGACCATTATAAAGTACACGGTGTGCCATTTTTTATATCGGTACTAAGGTGGACCTTATTTTGCTTTTTGTTTATTTTACAAAATCAAATTGTGATGAAAACAAAATTGTTGCTGAAAAAAATTGTTTGATGAAAAAAAAAAAAAATTTGATAAAAAAAAAATTTTTGATGTACAAAAAAAATACAATAATAAAAAATTTTTTGGTGAAAAAAATTGTTTGATGAAAAAAAGTTTTTGATGAAGAAAAAAAAAAATTTTTAAAAATTTTTAAAAATTTTTTTTTGAAAAAAATCGAAGAAAAAAATTTTTTGATGAAAAAAAAACAATTTATTGGTGAAAAAAATTTTTGATAAAAAAATTTTTGGTTAAAAGAATTTTTGATAAAAAAAATTTTTTTGATGTACAAAAAAATTTCATGAAAAAAAATTTCTGAAAAAAAAAAAAAATCATGAAAAAAATTATGAAAAAAATTATGAAAAAATGTTGAAAAAAAAATACGAAAAAAACATAAATGAAAAAAAAAATATTGATAAAATTTTTTTTTTTTTTTTGAAAAATATTTATGTTTCCAGCTGGTGGAAAACGGTTTTATCACCAGCAGGTGAGTTATTATTCAAGTTACGAATCGAAGTTACAAACCTTTTTGGTTTTAAGAAAATAAAAACAGTAATTCTTATTTTCGAGATTGAATCAGTCACACGTTACCTCGGCTTAAATTTAGCACGGCAAAACAAAACATTAGAAGTTTTCAATTATAACTGTTACCATTGCATTGCATAAAGTGAAACCCCTAAATACTAACAAAACTACTAGCTGACATTAAGTCACACTGTCAAACATTTTTTTTAAGGGAGAATAAAAAAATAAAATATTCATAAAAAATTTGATTTTAAATTACAAGTCACAGGATAGAAAATTAAATTTCAGCAAATCATTAAAATGCAATTTGATTTCATATTTCAACTAGATAAGACCGAAAGAAATATTATTTTAAATATACTAGTGCTTTAAAACTTATCTTTCGTGGAAGAAAATCAATTTAATATTTCATTGAAAATCTTTTCTTACTGCTGCTTATTAAGTAAATTTTTAATTGATACAAACATAAGCAATTTACCATTTTTTGCACATCCATATTTTTATTTATTTTTTATTTTTTTTTTGTTATTCAAGGAGGGTCATTAAGGAAAAAATACGATAATTAAACTTAAGTAATTACAGACAGAATATGTGTTGTGTGTACAAACAAAAACATGAATATTCTTCATATGCATAATTTTGCGCCCGAAAAAATTTTGTTCACTACAAGTAATTAATTACTGAGAATATCATATGCTACATTATATGCAGGTGTGGATCCACGGGGGAATATAGAAAACTTCCCCCATCCACTAAAACGAATTCGAGAGAGAAAAAAAGGGGGAAAAAAACAAAAATAAAAAAGGAAGGAAATTAGAGGGGGGAAAAGTCAAAGAGAAAAAAAGAAACAATCAATAAGAAAAGCGACTCGGTATCTTAAAATTTGTCTTTAGGAAAAAATTTGGCTATATTTACTTTTCTACAAGAATTTTTCTATAGGAATTTTTTTAAAATCTGTGAATTTTTCTATAAGAAAATCTTAAAAGAAAAGGAAATAATCTGAGAATTTTTTCTAAGAATAATGCCTTGGGGCGGATTAATTTCAGTTAGCTGCTGACTGTCGATTTAACGGAGCCCAATGTTAAAATTTGAAAGAAAAAGTTAATTTTTTTACATTTTGAAGGGTATTGAAAAAGGCACCGTTTAAATGTTTAAATTTTGGGTTTTCAATCTCTCCACTTAAACTTTTAGCTACGTTCTTTCTTCTCATAATGTATGCAACATCGACATGCGACAAATGCAACAAATTACCAACTATGTATGTAAAGGCAGCATCATGAGTATTGTATTTCCATATTAAAGTTGTAACATTATTAACACTCAGACACAATAATGTTTGTACATTTTTTATTATTTAAGCAAATGGGAAAAGAGAAAAAAAACAAATGAATAATCAAATCTATTCGGGAAGTGACGTTTAGTTAACTTCAAAACAAGTGCTGAATGACTTGGTTTGAAGCTAACATTTCCCATAATATAAAAAAAGATATAGGGGCATGTCACAGACTCAAGTCCGTTCGGAAGTGTAATAAGTGGTTTACTCGTAAAACACTAAACGATTTTTTTTGGAATGAAATCACTTTGGAAAACCAAAGTGGACTTGAATTGCATAGAACTGGCTTCATTCCGAAAAATTATTTTTTTTTAAGTTTTTAGAGAAAAACTTTGAAACCACTTCCGAACGGAATTGACTCTGTGGGAGGTCCTATAATCCCAAGTAAAAATGTGAAGGATCAGTACTGATCCGAAAAATGAATCGCTAAGATTAGATCAGTTTTAATCGGACGGATACAATTTCATCCGAAAAATGGGTTTATCTAATTATATAAACCTATTTTTCGGATGACATTGTATCCGTCCGATTAAAACTGATCCAATCTTAGCGATCCATTTTTCGGATCAGTACTGATCTTTCAAATTTCGGATCAGTACTGATCTTACTCGGATCAGTACTGATCTCTCAAATCTCGGAGAAGATGTGATATATATAAATATATCTAAACATTTTTACTCGGGATATCAGTTTATTCCCAAAATGCATTCGTAGGCTGTAGGCAAAATCGCCCAAAAAATTTTATGAAAAATCGCCCAAATGCAAAATCGCCAAAAAAATATGAAAAATGAACCAAAAAGAAAAATACGAAACTTCGCCCAAAATTAACGAAAAAAAGCCCAAAAAAGAAATGAAAAATGGCCCAAAATAAAATAATTTTTTTTTCTAACACATCTTTCCAAACCACATACTACACAGAAAAGCTTTCTTTTGCGGAGAGGGTGGAGTTTGTAATCCCTAAGCCCGGCCGAAGGCCGGCTACGCAGAAGAACTTTAAGACAAAGACAAAAACTCTTAAGATAAGACCATAGGTTACGTGGTTATTATTTGTTTTTATAGATCGTTGTTTTGAGAATACAGCCCGTAAAATGCATACATAAGTAATTGATGTAAAAGTAATTGATGTAAAAGTTTTAAGTGTAAAACTTAAATTTTAACGAATTTAAAAAAATCGGAATTAGGTCCGATCAGAGCGCCGCAGGCGAAAAATTTTACCAACAAATTTTTCGCCTGCGGAGCTTTCATCGGAGTTGCATGCTGTTTTTAAATTCATTACTTATTATTTTCTACTGCGCTGCGATAGATTAATATATAGCGTGGTAATCTGCATGAAAGAGCAGGGGTTTTGGGTTCGATTCCCACCAGATCCTTTGTATGTTAGCAACAACGGAACGGTTTTTTAGTTAAATATATAATTTAAAAAAAAACACGATATGCGTTTACTGTTTCTAAAAATAATAATAGGGTCAGTCTTAGTGAAATCAATCAAAAATAGCTAAAAATTTTCTTGACCCCCTCCGATTTTGATGAAATTTGGTTTAGTTGTAACACTAAGTGATAAACTGACGCACACTTATTTTCAGCCCTCTGAGTAAACAGGGGCCGAAAATACGGAGGGTCAAAATTTCCCCCAAAATCTCTCAGTCGCGACACTTTGCACCTTAAAAACTTCATATCGTTGGTTCTATTATAGATAGAAAGTCCATTTTTGATTTGTTTTAAAGCTCATAATATGCTCTACAACCCCTACAATAACCAAAAAGTTTTCGAAAAAATAGGGGTTTCCTCCCTAATTTTAAGGTCGTGATATAGGGAGGAGAAAATGGGGAGGATGGTATCCCCCGATTTTTTTTACTTAAGAATATTATAGAGAAGTTCCTAAAGAAAATATTCTAAAATTATCGTGTTGGGACAAAAATGGGATCGCTCAAAATCAATTTTTTTTCACAATTTCGCCCAAAACCTCCAAATCGCAACACTCTTGAATCTTAAAAATTTAATATCATAAGTGCTTTTGTAGCTACAGAGCCCATTTTGTTTGTTTTAAAGCTTATAATATGCTCTACAAGACCAACCATAACAAAACAATTTTCCAAAAAAAGGAAGGGGTGCCCCCTTATTTAAAGGTAGTGGCAAAGGGTGGAGAAAATGGGGAGAATGTATCCCCCGATTATTTTTTTACTTGGTATTCTTTAAGTGCAAGTCCTAATGAACATATCCTACAATTTTTATGTTGGGACAACAGTAGGATCGACCAAAATCAAAATTTTTCAAAATTTTCCCCAAAATCAACAAATCGCAACACTCTTGCGCCTCCCGTTGTTGTCCCAAGATAAAAATTTCAGGATATGCTCTCTAGAACTTACTCTTTAAAAAAACCAAGTTAAAAAAAATTGGGGAATAATATCCCCCACCCCTTGCCACGATCTTTTAATACAAGAGGCACCCCTCATTTTTTTGTCATAGAAATATTGTAGGACATATTAAGAGCTTTAAAACAAGCCAAAAATGGACTCTGTAGCTACAATACAGCCCACGATATTAAATTTGTAATGTGCAAGAGTGTCGCGATTTGCAGATTTTGGGGGAAATGGTGAAAAATTTTGATTTTGGTCGATCCCATTGTTGTCCCAACATAAAAATTTTAGGATATGTTTACTAGGACTTACACTTTGATAATACCAAGTAAAAAAAAAAAATCGGGGGATACTATCCCCCTATTTCCTCCACCCTTTGCCACGACGTTTAAATAAGGGGGCACCCCTTCCTTTTTTGGAAAATTTATTGGTTATGGTAGGTCTTGTAGAGCGTATTATAAGCTTTAAAACAAACAAAAATGGGTTCTGTAGCTACAATAGCACTTATGATATTAAATTTTTAGGGTTCAAGAGTGTTGCGATTTGGAGATTTTGGGGAAAATTGTGGAAAATTTTGATTTTGAGCGATCCCATTGCTGTCCCAACGTAAAATTTTTAGAATATATTCTTTTGGACATTATCTGTAAGATTTTCAAGTAAAAAAAAAAATTGGGGGATACCATCTTCCCCATTTTCTCCTCCCTTTATCACGACCTTAAAAAAAGGGAGGTAACCCTTATTTTTTTTGAAAATTTTTTGGTTATGGTAGGTATTGTAGAGCATATTATGAGCTTCAAAACAAACCAAAAATGGGCTTTCTAGCTATAATTGAACCAACGTTATTATGTTTTTACGGTGTAAAGTGTCGCGACTGGGAGATTTTGGGGGAAATTTTGACCCTCTGTATTTTCGGCCCCTGTTAACTTAGAGGGCTGAAAATTTGCATCTGTTAGTTTTTTACGTAGTGTAAGAACTAAACCAAATTTCATCAATATCGGAGGGGGTCAAAAATATTCGTGATTGATTTCACTAATAATGACCCAATATACTTATTTATTGTGACATGACATACATATTTCAGTTTTGACATTTAAAGATTTTAACAAAAAAAAAAAACAAAATAAAATTGGGCAATTTTTCATATATAATTTTTGGGTAATTTTTCGTAATGAAAAATTACCCAATTTTTAATTTCGAAATTTTGCCTAAAAACTATGAAAATTTGCCCAAAAATGTTGGGTAATTTTTCATATGAAATATGACCCAAATTTGTATGAAAAATTTTTGGGCGAATTTTCGTTTTCTTTTTTGGGCCATTTTTCTTTGGGCGATTTTGCCTACAGCCGCATTCGTATTCGTATATCAGATATTAAAAAATTATATTTTTCCCCAATTTGGAGAAAACCAAAAAATGGTTAGCATGTATCTTCCCGAATAGTTGTGAATATTTTTTTATCTCCATCATTTTTATTTAACTTAAATTTTTGTACAATTTAAATCATGGTCATCAGGGACAATAAGATATGGCGTATGAACGAGTAAGTGCAATAACAGCAATTACAATTGTATGTTGCATGTTGTATGAACTTATGAACAAACAGACAGTTCTCTGAATAAAAA
The DNA here is from genome assembly GCA_963921195.1 of Pegoplata infirma. Lineage (NCBI taxonomy): Eukaryota > Metazoa > Arthropoda > Insecta > Diptera > Anthomyiidae > Pegoplata > Pegoplata infirma. Next base: position 20,010,875 of record OY992537.1, on the reverse strand, counting down.
AATACACATACATAAACAAGATAAATGTTAATTGCCAGTTTCATAATCAATGTGTCATGTTAAACATTCATACATGCATACTGTATAGTATACATATATGCATGCATGAGTGTCGTGTGTAGTTTAAGGATAAGTACATGAATTGATAACGTTGTTAAGGAATTTGGCTTTAAAATGAAGGACACATATATAAATGAAGGCCCCTAAGGGATTTGTTGGAGTTTTTTTTTTTTTTTCAAAATATTAAAATGAAATATAAAAATAAAATATTTCAACTAATAATAAGAGGTAAGGATAAAATGAAATTGGGGACATTTAAATTAAAAAAGTGTTTAGTATTTTAATAGCTCCCAGTAACAGAACATAAAAAAAATCAAAAAAATATAAAGACAAATTTAAAGAAAATCCTAAAAATATAATCGAAAAAATTTAGGAAAATAGTTAAAAAAATAGAAAAACTTATAACTTAAAATCTGAAAAATCTAGAAGAAATTCAAAATATTCTTGTACTCTTACCCAAAACATTAAAAAACAAAATATTTTAGAAAAAATAATGTTTTATTTATTTGTCAATCCATGCAAAACGTGCCAATAGGCTGGTGAAGTTTTTAAATGGCCGAAATGGGACAAGGTGGAAGAAGCTTCCCCTCAAAGAATTAAACTAATCTCTGAATAACGCCAACTTATACCCAGACGACTTAAAAGTTTAACTTTTTCGGTCAGCCTATTGTGTGGGCATGGATAAAAATAGGAAAAAATTGTATTACAGAAGTGATTTTTTTAAATTTTGGAGGGTATAAGAGATTTAGTACGGGCGGATTTATGTGTATCAGAAGAATTTCAGATTAGGAGAAAAAGTAAGTTTGGTGCAAAAAAATTTGAAAATAAAAATGTTTTGTTGTAAAAAACTGAATTTTGAAGAAAAACTATTTTTTCATTAACAAAAAATTGTTAATAAAAAATATAGTTTTTTATAAGGGTTCAAGTTGAAAACATGCAGAAGAAAAATTGAATTTCTAAAAATTATAGACATTTCTGGTATTCCCATATCGGTTTCAAACACCCCAGCTAGTGTTATCAACAGTAGGATTTTAAATGTCGGTTTGTCTTGTTAATGAAAACTGTTTTTTATATATGTGAATATTTAAAGTTTCAACAGAATAAATTTTGACAGTTTCCAACACTACAACTCTATTTCTAGCAATCTCAACCTTTATGATAAAAAAAAATTATGAAAATAAATTCATAAAAAAAATTAATTTTGGTGAAAAAAAATTTAAGAAAAAAAAAAAATTTTTGGAAAACAATTTTTTTTTTTTGATAATAAAATTGATAAAAATAAATTTTTTTGATAAAAAAAAAATTGATGAAAAAAAAAAAAAAAATAATGACAAAAAAGTTTTTGATTAAAAAAACTTTTTGTTAATTTTTTAGTCCGCCCTATTTGTGGGCGTCACTATTAAAACCGACAAAATTGTTTTACTTTAGTGCAAAAAAGTGAAAAAAAAAGTTTTTGATAAAAAAACAAAATTTAAGTAATGAAATTTTGATAAAAATTTTTTTTGGTGAAAAATAAAATTTTTGATGAAATATAAAATTTTAAGAAAAAAAAAATTGATACAAAAAAAAATTTGGTAAAAAAAACCAAAACTTTGATAAAAAAAATGTTGATGAAAAAAAATAAAATAAAAATTAAAAAAAAAATTAATATAAAAAACAACAACAAAAAAATTCATGAAAAATAGAACTGTATTAAAAAAAAAAAATTATGAAAAAAAAGTTTTTAATAAAATTCAAAATTTTGATAAAAAAAAATATTAATAACAAAAAAATTATGAAAAAAAATTCTTAAAAAAAGGTTTGAAGAAAAATATAATTTTATAAAAAAAAATTGATGAAAAATTTTTTTTTTTTTATGAAATAAAAATTTTTTGATGAAATGTTTTTTTTTTTTCATGAAAAGAAAAAATGTTTTTGAAAAAAAACTTTTTATGTGACAAAAGTTGTTTTGTTACAATTTTGGAGGGTTCAGAAGACTCAGCAGAGACGCATTTAACAATCTAACTTGTTTTTTGTATTTTTTTTAAGCAAATGGAATATTTTTATGTCAGATGAGGTTCAGACTTGATGAAAAAAAATGGTTTTGATGACAAAAAAAATTTTGATGCAAAATATAATTTTGTTAAAAAAAAAATTTAATCTAAACTAAAAATTAATGAAAAAAGTTTGAAAAAAAAATTAATAAATACGAAGTTTCTAACAAAAATATTTAAATTTTAATGAAAACAAAAAATTCAAGAACAAAAAGTTTTTAATTAATAATATAAGTTTTTTTTATGCAAAATTATTGAAATAAATAAATAATAAATTAAAGAAAAAAAATTGATGAAATAAAAAAGTTTGACAAAAATAATTAATTAATTTTTTTTTTATGAAAAAAAAAAAAATTATGAAATAAAAATTTAACACTCCACTTGATTTTTGTATTGTTCTTAGGCAAATGTAACATTTTTATGTCAGAAAAAGGTCAGACTTGGTGAAAAAGTAATTTTAATGTTTTTAACAACTTTTGAACATTTTGATGTCAGAAAAAGTTCAGACTTGGTGAAAAAGTAATTTTAATGTCTTTTTTATAGAAAAAAACTACTTTTGACGAAGAAAAATTTTGATAAAAAAAGTTTTGAAGAAAAAATTTTTTTTTTTGATAAAGAAAATTTCCCAAAAAATTTTTTGATGAAATATAAAGTTGTTGATATATGTAAAAATATGGATGAAAATAATATTGATGAAAAAAGGTTTGATAAAACAATTGATACAAAAAAGTTTTTGATAAAACCAGTGTTGCAACTTCTTGTATAATTATCCAAAAAATGGATAATTTAAAATTTTTTGGATACTCTTTGGATAATTACATTTTTGGATAATTTATGGATAATTTTAGCATTTACAATTCCAAGTTTTGCGCGTACAAAATATATTTTTTTTTATTTTAATTTGACGATTTTTTCTAGTTACTTCTTATTTGACAGCACTTTTTTTGTTTTGGCAATACCTTTTAAATTTGGAGCTCTTCAAATTATATGAATCTATAAGCCTTATTGAACCACATATAATATGGTCTGTTTGATTATTTGAATATCCAAACTCATTGGGAAAAAGTTTTTAAAATTACATATTGTGCTGATGAAAATCTTTTTCTAAATTTCGAAGTTGTTTTTAAATTTCTTATAATTTTTCCATTTTCTAATTCATCAGTAGAAAGAGTTTTTAGTAAATTAAAGATAACAAAAACCGATTAACGAAATAAATAATCTTCAAATACTGTTGCTTCAATTCCTTTTACAAAAGAAGGCATTGAAAGAAATTGGGTACACATTTTGAGCTCACAAAAGAAATGTTAAAAAATGGAAAAAGAACTAGTAATACTGTTATTATAAAATATTTTTTATTTTGAACAGTACAAAATGTATGATTTTTATTTCACCCATTTCTATCCTCTGTTCGATTTTTCGAGCAGTAGAGATCACGTTTTTCAAAAAAACGTTTATGTATCAAAAAAGGTGGAGTTTCAGGAAAATTTTGTTACCATTGTTAAGTCTTATCTTTCTGCAAATTAAAAAAAAATATTCCTCTTCACCACCGCAGTTTATAAGTGCATGAAATGCAATGTGCATCAGCTCAGAAATTGTTTTAAGCAAACACGAAAATTTTTATTTTTTTATTTTCGGCTTTTAATTTTTTTAATTAATTTTAATTTTTTTTAAATTAAATTTGTTTTTAAATTCCACTAGTTCCAATAATTTTGAAACAATTTATTTTGAAACAAATTTATAAAAAACAAATAATTCCAAGAATTAAAATTGCACAAAAATTTAAAATACAGACTTTTTTGGTATAACGGAACATTGATTTTTTTTGACAAGATCTTTGCGATCAGCGTGTGCTAATAAGCCTAAAAAGTACCTTTTAAAAAAAGTAAAATAGTATTGAATCTTGGTCCAAAATGGGTTAAAAAATAGTTTCATGTATTCTTTAAATTGAATTCATACCCAGCAAAAAATAAACGAAGTGGTTCAAAAAGAATTAGTGGTTTCACTACATACAAAGTAGCGATAGGTGCCGAACTTCATATTCCGTAGGAAGTACTTTTAAAATCATTTCCAAAAATGCTACAAAATAACAATAAAAACATCTTTCACCAGTTCTTTGCTTAATGATTTTGAAGTACCTCTTTTTATATGTTCTTAGGAATCAAATCAAATCACCACAACATATGAACTTCTTTTTCAACTGAAACAATTAGAATGAGGGTGATACACGAAGTATGCAATTTTTTCTACGTCCAGCTTTAAATAGTTTTAGGTTTTGCAAAAATGGTGACAAAATTTGGTAATGGCATTTCTTTTCTTCTTATTTAGAGCTTAAAAAATCGAAAAGACGAAAATCGATTATTGATAAATTTTTCAAATTTCATATCAAAAAAAGTTGGTCCTAAATTTAATAAATACATTTACGAACTAAAGCGAATGTTGTTTTTAGAAAATTGAGGTTTTTAGAAAATTGAGGTATAGGCTTGTGGTCAAAACAAACTTGTAAATCAATTGGCGTGAATTTTTATAGTTTTGTGATCTCTATAATTACACCTTTTTTAATTTGATGTATATACGTTAGATTATCAATGAAATAAATTTTTCTATCACGCAAAGTTTTTAAGATATTCGCGTTTTAATATTGAAATATTTGGGTGTCCTCTGTAACGTATTCTTAAGTTGCTCAAACACAATAGAACTCGATTTAGTAAAAATAAGGCATCTTTATTCGAAATCTGGCATCCAAAGTTTTCTATCGCGTACTGTTTTTGAAATATTGGCGTTTGAAAAATTCAAACTCTACTTTTACGCACTTATATTCTTTATAAATCACACTTATATTCCCAGCAGAAATTTTGCTGAACGTTCAGCAGCTTTTGGAAGGGCAACTTGAGTAAAGGAGCGCATCCAATTGCGCTGAATTCATGCATGATTCCCTAAGGCGATGTCCCACTTTAGAGCGCTAGTTGGATACACAGAAACAGCGCTCTTTAGATGCACTGAAATCACGTGTCTTTAGAGCGCTGATTTAAGCAGAATAAAGATGCTGTAAATTCATGTATCTTTTTAGCGCTGATTTAAGCAGATTAAAGATGCAGTGAATTCATGTATCTTTGTAGAGCTGATTTAAGCAGAATAAAGATGCTGTAAATTCAAAGTTGAAATCAAATAACTAAAATTTAAAAAAATATAACAAAAAAAATCATTCGTTTTACTTTACAAAACTTTATTTATGTGAAACGAAATGAAAAAAAAAAAAATCGGAAGTGAACATCAAAAAAATATCGGAAATTTTCATTTTCACATTTTTTATGGGATTTTTTTTCGGAACAGCGGTCAAAGATGCTATGATTGAAGCGTTCTTTGCAGCGCTGATTAATGCGCAATAATGATGCAGTCAAATTATGTGTCTTTGTCTAAAACTTATGTTTTTTTATTCAAAAAGTGTTAAAAATATTAAAAAGGAAAGCAAGTGTAAAATTTTATCAAAAAATAATTACACATTATAAGTTTTATATAAAAAATTTAAAAAAAAAAATTAAAATTTTTTCCCCTTCCTTTTACTGCATCCCTAAGAGCGCTCTTTGGATGCGCTACGGTATGCTATAAACAGATGCTGTGTCGCCAAAATCTCGATTTATTTCTGCTGGGTTCTTTATAAATCACATTAAAATTTTCAAACGCGAATATCTCAAAAACAGAACATGCTTGAAAATTGTGGATTGCAGTTTTGGAATCAGGAGGTCCATTTTATATGAAATCAAGTCCTATTTCGTGGAAGCAACGTAAGAATACGTAACAGCGAATATCTCAAAAACGGTACGTGCTAGAAAAATTTGGACGGTAGATTTGGAAGCAGGAGACCAAGTTAGAAATTTCACTGGAAGGTTTTTGCTGTCGAACAGTGTTTTCAGTTTAATATAACAAAAAAATACTCTTTCAATTAATCTTACAAAAATAAGTGAAAAAAGAACTTCTAATTTAGAAGTTCTATATCACCAAATAAAAATGACATAATCACATCCAAAATGCCAAGAAATATGTACTTCTAAAGAAGTGATGAAAAAAGTGCTTCCAAAAGGTCAAGTTATATTAACATCCGGATCACTACTTCAGAAGTTGTGATAAAAACACTAGTGATATATGTTATACTTAAGTGTCAATCTTTCGCCACTGAAAAGTGGCGATAAAAAGAACATACTTTGTGTGTCACGCCCATGTTAAATTCATCAATGTTTCAGTTGAAGAAGAAGTACATCTGGTTCATAAGTTGTGGTGAATTTTGTAGTGAATGGTAAGCTTTTTTTTTGCTGGGATATAAACCACTTTTGTTTTGTTAAAAATTGTTTTTAATATTTTTTTTGGATAAGTTTTTGGGATTTTGGATAATTTCGGACAAATTCCTGGATAATTTTTTAGTTCACTGCCACACTAAATAAAACACAAAATTTTGATGAAAAAAAAATTTAAGAAAAATAAAAAATAAAATTTCAATTGAAAAATATAATTTGATGAAAAAAAAAATTATAAAGAGAAAAAAATTAGTAGTATTAAAAAAAAAATCATAAAAAAAATTGATGAAATAATAACGTGATGAAAAAAGGATTTATTAAAACCAAAGTTTTAATGTAAAAAATTTATGATAAAAAAATTCTGAAAAAAATGTTGATGTAAATTTTTTTTTTTTTATTAAAAAAAAACACCAGCTGGTGACTTGTATTCTCCAGCAGGATAATTACTGTCTAAGTTCAAACCCTTTTGGTTTTAAAAAAATTAAAACAGTAACTCTTATTTTTTTCACTCGTATGCTTATATATTTAAACTTTGAAAATTAGACACAAGCCTAAAAATATTATAATGTTAAAAGGAAAATTCAGAGAAATTCAAAAAAAAAATCATACAATTTTGAAAATGCTAAAAAATTAAGAAGAGTTGTGAAAAGTAAAAACAATAAAAAACATTTTTCTCTAATGTTTAAAATTTTTATTTTCATTCATACTTTTCTTGGTATAAATATAAAAATAAAACCAATTTTTCTTGGAATTATTGGGCGTTGCCAGTATTCGTAGAAATTTCCATCCCATATTTAATAATTTATCATATTGCAAATGTGATGTGCATCAAGTTTATACAAGGATACATACTCGATATGTGTAGATTTAATGCTTGTATGAACAAATGATCAATATGTATATGAATGCTGTTTAGATATTAAAATATTACATATGAATTTTACATGCATACATTACCAACCATTTGAAAAAGGAAATGAACAACATCAAAATAAATAATTATTTTCCAAAAAAATTTTCTGTTTAAAATTTTTGGCAAAACTTTTTTCCCAGAAAAAGTGATTTTTCTTAGATTTCAACAACATTTTTGAAAAAGTCCTTTTATCTCTGGTTTCTTTTTTTTTGTTTGGAAAAATTTAATTTGATCACCAGAAATGTTTGGGCTTTAATATTTGTGTCCTTAATTCATCGAAGATCTCTTCAATGATCTTCTGCTACTATTATACTATTACTATTCAATATGGTTTATATATTTTTTTATGTTTATGATTTAATCATCAGAAACTTTTGGGTTCTAATATTTGTGTCTTAAATTCACCGAAATGTCAAATCCCTCTTCAATGATCTTCCGTTACTATTCAAGTGATACAGGGTGTCATTTTATAACATTCAATATGGTTTATAATTTTATGTGTATAACGCTATTGTTATACAACATAGAATTAATACACATACTCTCACATACATATAAATAAGCACTAACTAAACATACTTACAAGGAAGGACTTCCTATGAATATCGACTTATAAGAAATTTAGATATAAGTCCATGAAAACTTCAGACTTTTGACTTAATTATTCTAGTAAGAATGATTTAAATACATATGGGGGTTTTCGTCCTAAGTACTTCACATTTTTAAATCGATGTCTTCCGATCGGGATGAAAAACATAGACCGACATTTTTCCAATTTTAATAGCGGTCCTTCTTGGGTCAAAAAAGGCTTAAGTATTAGATTTCAGCCAAATATATTGACAATTGCGACAAATGTCGTGATTAGGCGCCCCAGTTGACCAGTTGGTAGCGTGCTAGCCTATGAGTCTGGGGGTCGTGGGTTCGATTCCCACCAGAGGTCTTGGTCTGTTTCGCTACAACGAGACAATGGTCATTGTCACCCGTCTCGGTTAGGTTAATTTAGTATATGATTTGTAATTATATGTTAAAAATTCAATAAATAAATATGTCGTGATTACAACGTTTATATGGAAAGACGGACAGACAAACGGACATCGCTAAATCAACTCAAAAAGTGATTCTGATTAGTATACCAATATTTCCTGTTTCACAGTGTAGGATATAAAAATGCTTAAAAAAAATTCTAAAGAAAGAACTATTTAATTTTGTTTAAATCTCTTCTTTGGTTAATATTGTTGAGGGTATTTATTAGGGTATTCAATTAATCGAGGTTCTTGTTTAATCGGTTAATCGAGCAAATAATTAATCGGGGTTGAGATTTAATCGGTTAATAATCGGTTAAATTTGAATTATTCGATTAACCGAATAATGTCAATTTAAAATTAAAATTTAATATAAATCCGCGAATTGTATGTACTTTTTAAAATATTGTTATAAAAACAAGTAAGAAATCTATATCCGCTATACCAAAGCTTCAAATACCCCAAACAATCTCAGCCCAAGTAAAGAATTTTTGTATGGCATCCTGAAAAATGGCCCCAATCCAAAATGATACCAACGTGAAAAATAAAACCTCATAATTAAATGTCAAATTTAGCCCCAATTCAATGTGAAAAAATAAAAAAAAAATAATGAGTTTATTAACACTCTAATTAAAATGATTTCAGTTTCCTACTATAAATTGGGTAAATTTACACAAATTGCGTAATTCTACTTAAATTATTGAAAATTTACACAATTTATAGTAGTAAATTATTTGAATTTGTTTAAATTTACCCATTTTATAGTTGGAAACTGGACTCACTTTTTTAGAGTGCAGCATTGTAAATCGAAATCCTAAATATCTCAAGAAGATAGATCAGTTCTAAGGCCAGATTCGGATTACACGCATGAAAAACTATTAGAAAAATCTATTGCGCTTGAAATGTATAACAAATTGGCTACGGTCACCAAGTTAATTTTTTTAAGTCGAAAGAAATTTTTAGGGCCTTGATAAAATATTTTCTTGACGACATTTTTACACATTGATAAAAGAGAGTTTGATTATTTTTTTATACCTAAACTTCTTTAAGCAGAACAGTAATTTGCAGAACTTTAAACAGCAAAAACTAACCAAAAGTACTAAGAAAAAGAAATTTCGGTTCATCGGTTAATCGACACAAATTAATCGGTTTATTTGTTATCTGAAAATTGGCAATTTTAAATTATTCGAACAGTTAATCGACCAAAATTAATCGGTTAACCGATTAACGGTTAATCGATTGAATACCCTAGTATTTATAGATTCGACACAGCCTAATATAGCCTACAACTTGTTGTTTCTTCATTTGTTATGAGGTGGAAGATGTCCAGTACTGACCCCATTCCAAATAATGCTATTTTATGAAATATCTTTTGAATTTGATTTTGTTGGTGTGATCATTAATGAATACATTGTTGGTGACTCTTTCTGTATGACCTGGAAAACATTCCTTGTTAAATTTGTTCTCCTATTACATTGATTTTTTATACCCTCCACTTTAGAAATGGATGTTACATTCAAGTTTGTTATTCCGTTTGTAACTCCTAGAAATATCGGTCAAGGGCCGAATAAAGTATAAATCCTCGATCGATTTTAAGCCGATATATGTCTGTTGAAATCTCGCTAAATTTTAAAAGACTACTCTAAGGCTTCTGAAGCTTGGTATTGCATTTGAGGGCAATCAGTTTGGGGTTTCAGAAGTTATGAGCAAAACTGTAAAATTAACAGTGGGATTTTGGCGAATTCTCCTGTTGAAAAACTAACCAATTACACTTTGAATGACATTGGTAAGCCATAAAAAAATTAAGAAAAAGTGTTTTTGTTAACCAAAAAAACCTTTTTCCCCTGCTGGTGATTAAAAACTTTTTGACCAAATGGTGAATATAATTAATTTTGAAAAAAAAAAAATTTTATCAAAATTTTTTTCTATAATTTTTTTTTTATTCGTCAATTTTTTTTTTCATAAAATTTTTTAGAATTTTTTTCCCCCTAACGTCTCCCACCAACCCCACCAAAAAACGCCCTCGAATTTTTTTTATATTGTTTTTTTATATTGTTTTTTTACATTTTGGAGGGTATATAAGATTCGGCTCAGCCGAATGTGACACTCTCACTTGTTTTTAACATGATAATGTTTTTACATTGGGTTCTTATTTTATAAATGATTCAGGACGCCATGGCGTCCTGAGGTGGCGCGCCACCTCAGTTTGACTATATAAGCTACCGACTAACAAAAAAGAAAATAAGAATTACTATTTTTATTTTCTTAAAATCAAAAAGGTTTGCAACTTCGATTTGTAACTTGGATAATAACTCACCTTCTGGTGAATAAAAGTGTTTTTCTCGTATTTCTCGTTACTCACCAGATGGTGAATATAACGTAACATAATTTTTTTTAACAAAAAATTTTTTTCATCAATTTTTTTTATAATTTTTTTTTTCAAATTTTTTTTTTCATCAATTTTATTTTTTCATTAAATTTTTCTACAAAGAAATATCTAAAAGGAGAAAATAATTTTTACAAAATAATGCTTTTAGGGTGGTGTCTAATTTTAAAAATAATGCAGGACGCCACCTCAGTTTGAACCAAAAAGTTTTGCAACTTCGATTTGTAACTTGGACAATAACTCACCTGCTGGTGAATAAAAGCGTTTTTCTCGTATTTCTCGTTTCTCACCAGATGGTGAATAAAACGTAACATAATTGTTTTTCAACAATTTTTTTTTTTTCATTAATTTTTTTTTGCATAAAATTTTATTGACATTAATTTTTTTTTCATCAATTTTATTTTTTTCATAAAATTTTTCTACAAAGAAATACCTGAAAGGTGAAAATGTTATTAACAAGATAGTGCTTTAAGGCTGGTGTATAATTTTAAGAATAATGAAGGACGACACCTCAGTCTTAAAACAAAAAGGTTTGTAACTTTGATTCGAAACTTGGATAATAATTCACCTGTTTGTGAATAAAACCCATTTAACATGATAATGTTTTTACGCTGGTGTCTAATTTTAAAAAAGTTGCAGGACGCCACCTCAGTTTGACTATATAAACTAACAATTAACGAAAAAGAAAGCAAGAATTACTATTTTAATTTTCTTAAAACCAAAAATTTTAATAACTTGGGTTTGTAACTTGGATAATAGTTCACCTCGTGGTGAATAAACCCGTTTTTTACCAGCTGGTGAATAAAAAAAAACATATTTTTTTTTTCATCAATTTTTTATCAATTTTATTTTCATCAATTTTTTTCCATCAAATTTTTTTTCCCCATTAAATTTTTTTTTTCATAAATTTTTTTTTTTCCTCAAACTTGTTTTTTCATCTAATTTTTTTTTGTCATCATACTTTTTTTTATCAATTTTTTTTTTTCATCAAATTTTTTTTTCATAAATTTTTTTTTCAAATTTTTTTTTTTTTATTAATTTTTTTCATCAATTTTTTTTTCTCACCAAAAAGAATTTTTTTTCATATATTTTTTCATCAAAAATTTTTTCTTCTCATCAAAAAAAAATCATCAAAATTTTTTTTTCAGCAAAATTTTTTTCACCAAAAATTTTGGGTTCATTAAATTTTTTTTAACATAATTTTGTTTTTCGTGAAAAAATCATTTTGTTTTACCAAAACTACTTTGTCACCAAGTCTAAGCTTTTCACATAAAAATTTTCCATTTGTTTATCAAATGTACATAAAACAAGTGAGAGTGTTATATTCTTTGGTGCCGAATCTTTTATACTCTCCAAAATGTAAAAACACCTTTTTGCACTTATTTTTGCACTCACCGACGAAATGTGGGGTCCTCGACTGATATTTCAATTCGTTTTTAATGGAATAGCAAAGTAATATAACATTATTTTTTCTAAAATAACTTTGCTTTGGCAAGTACACCCAAATCTTCCGTAAAACATTATCATGATTTAATATTTTGGGCAAGAGTACAAAATTCGCAGGCATTTTTTAACAGCTTATTGAATAAAGCGTAACACAGGTAATTACATTTCAACATTTTTTCTTCATTATTTATTTTTTTTTTGTCACAAATTTTATTTTTTTTTTTCATCAAATTTTTTTTTCATTGAATTTTTTTTTATTTTATCAAATTTGTTATTGCATTAAATTGTTTTTCTTCATAATTTTTTTTGTCATCAATTTTTTTGTCATCAATTTTTTTTTTCATAAAATTTTTTTTTCATAATTTTTTTTTATCAATTTTTTTTTTCATAAAATTTTTCTTCATCAAATTTTTTTTTTACATCAAATTTATTTTTTCATAAAATTTTTTTTATAATTTTTTTTTATAATTTTTTTTTTTTACATCGATTTTTTTTCATAATTTCTTATTTTCATAATTTTTTTTTTGTTTTTCATCAATTTTTTTTTTAATTAAAATAAAAATTTTCTAGTCAGATTTTTGAACAATTTAATTTTTTTAACACTAAAAATAAAAATTACTCAAAACATATTTTGGAATTTTTGGAGGGTATTCATGAGTTCGGCCGAGACGAATTAAATCTTTTGTATTTTTTTAATATATGTCATGCTCATAAGCAATAAATTTTGCATTTTTTTTGTTGTTGTTGCTTTTTGGTTATTTGTTGTGAATTGTATTTGCCTGAATCAGTGTGAGTGTGTGTGTGAGTATTTGAATAAGGGTACATAACACATTTATTTGGGTTAAGGATAAATCACTGCTATTCATTCACTTCCGTATGTACTCAAACAACATTTTCGTGATATTTTTTTTTTGTGTACTTCGCTTTTGTATTCAATAACTAAACCATATGAGTTGCAAAAAAAAAAAACATGAGAAATTCACAATTTTTTTTTTTTGTTATTTACATTCTGCATAAGTAGTGGGAGGTTATAAAACGTAGTACAATTTTTTTTTTACATTTTTTTGTATAAAAATTAGATGTTTTTCTTTATGTTGTGATACATTACATTTATTTTTGTTGTTGAGAAATATATAATTTTTTTTTATAAAGGAAATTAGTTTTATAAACAAATTTGAGCAACGTGATGTGTTTTTCTTTTAAGGAAGAAAAATTGTGATAACATTTATATATTTTTCTTGATAAATTTCTTTATCCATGTGTAAAGTCATGTGTCTGTGTAGTTCTAAGAATTGTCTGCTTGTATGTGTGTGTGTATTTTCTAAGTTTTGTGGTTTAAGTTGTTATTAGACAAATACTTATAAAACGGATGTTAGTTATATCCGTTTCTACTATTACTACTACTATTGCTGGCTAGAAATAAACGGATATGTCATACAATTCACAAACAATTTGACAATAAATTGACTTTTTGTAAAACTTCATTTTGGTAAAGAAGCTAGAAAATTCAAGTTAAGTACATAGGCGAACATAGGATAACAAAAAAATATTTAAATGAAAAAAGAAAAAGATATTTTGTACTTTTTAGTACAATTTCGTGTATTTAAAAATATAAAGTTTAATATTTTTCTTAAAGAGCCCGAGATCTGACTGTAAGTATTTTTTTCTGTGAAAAATTTCTTACATTCAGAATTAATAATTTGTTTATACGAAATCTGAGAAAAATGTCTCTGAATGTGAGAAAATTTATCAGAATTATCTGACTGTCCCAGAATCTGAAAATTTTTTTATGCGATTTTTTTTAAAACGAAAAATGTGTCAGAATCTAAAAAACTTTTGTAACAAAAATTTCTTAGAAACTTAAAATTTTTATATACGAATAATGTCTCTGAATCTTAAAATTTTTCTATTTGAAAATTTGTTTTGAGCATTTTTCTATTCAAAAAATATTGAATCTAAAATTCTGAGAATTTTTTTTTAACAAAAAATGTCTTATAATCTGAGAATTTTTCTAAAAGAAGAATGTTCAAGAATCTAAAAAAAAAATCAATACGAAAAATTTTTAGCAACGATTCTCAATTTTCCGTGAAAATATGCTTGCTCAAGGTTTGGGTGTACTTTAGACCGGGTCGAAAAGAAAAGTTCCCATTGGGCGGGCTTAATTTTAAAGCTTACCTCGAAAAAGTTCCATAGCCAAAATATTAGATTTTTAGGTCGCGATTTGGTACCGCCGAAATCGTTATTTGTTCATAACTTTGTCATTGGATGTCCGATCGTTTTAAAAAAAATTTGTTTGAAAGTCCTCCGCGAGTACTAAATTTGACCTATATCTGGTTTTGACCTCTGAGGTCATCTTCGTGTCATGAGTGTTAGTTTCTCAGCTTTCTACCCACCTAAATGATTTTTATTTTTCCATTAAATTATAGCATTAAAAAATTCATTAAATTCTTCCCTTAGAAGTACCCTCTTAAATTAATTAACAAAAAAGTTACATTCAATTTTAAATTTCCATTGAAAAAGATTTAAAACACTTGTTCGTATGTATTTAAATACAACCTAAAAAAATTAAATATAGTTTAAAGGCATAATAACAACAAATAACAAGTGTTTTTTTCTAATTTTCTTTATATTGTATATGAAAATCTTAAATCTAATGTAACTTTTTTTTTTAATAAATTTAACTGGATACTTCCAAGGGAAGGATTTTATGATTTTCCTAGTGCTATAATTTAATGGAAAAATAAAAATCATTTAAGTGGGTAGAAAGATGAGAAACTAACAATCATAACAAGAAGATGACCTCTGAGGTTAAAACCAGATATGAGTCAACTTTAGTACTCGCTGAGGACTTTCTAACAACATCAAATGACAAAGCTATGAACAAAAAACGATTTCGGCGGTACCAAATCGCGACCTAAAAATCTAATATTTTGGCTATGGAACTTTTTCGAGGTACACTCAAAAAAAAAAACTGTAATGTTAGCAAAAAAAAGCTTGTAAACCTACAAGAAAATTTGCTGATTTTGAACCCACAATTTTTTTGCAAAAGTTAGCAAAAATGTTTTGCCAATAATTAGTCAACTAAATATTTTTTTTGAACTTAGTTTATACACATCTGAGGACCCCATTGGGTTCGGACCCGATAGGTCCAGACCCCGATGGGGTAGACCTAGTTGGGTTCCTTAAAAATCGTCATAGTTTTTGATCCAAAATTTGTGTCCGTTTCGCTCTACCTTGCTTAGTTTTTGAGATACGTGATTATAGGGGACCACTGGGGTCTTGAGAATTAAAAAACTTGATAACTTCAAAAATATTACTCGGAGAGCTTTTGACTATTTGTCTTGTTCTACGTGTTGAGAGCTACAAAAACGATTTTGGACTTTTTGTTGTGTCGGCAATATTTACCGAGATATGAGCATTTTAAAATTTTCGGGAATGCTAACTTTTTTGGATCCAAAGTTAGGGCCCATTAGGGTCCACACATGTGAAGAGGACCGGCGATACTATGGAGATTCTAAGAACTAAAAATGCCCTCCATTTTGCTCTATCTGGCTTAGTTTCCGAGATAGCGCCATTTTAAGTTTTCTGAAAATAAAAAAAAATTTACCATTTATTTTGCTAATATTAGCAAAAAATCTTGTAAAAATGTAGTCAACTCAATTTCAAATTTAGCAAAAGAAATTAGTTCAAAGTTTGTTTAAAATTGCTAATGTGCTAAATGAAGTTTACAAGAATTTTTTGCTAACATGCTTATCTCAACTAAAAATTTGCTAAAAGTTAGCTAACTAGCGTTAGCAAAAAAAAATTAGTAAATCTACTAACGTATTTTTTTGAGTGTAAGCTTTAAAATTAAGCCCGCCCAATGGGAACTTTTTTTTCTCCTTTATGGTCGACCCAGTCTAGTGTACTTGCCAAAGCAAAGTTTTTTTTAGAAAAAATAATGTTATTTGCCATTCCATGCAAAACCAATCGAAATATCGTTCGAGGGCCCCATTAAGTTTATATACACTCTAATCAAAATTTGTTGAAATTTACCCAATTTATATGTAGTAGGAAACTGGACTCCTACTATAAATTGGGTAATTTTACTCTGAATGTGTAAATTGACACATGTGGTCAATTTAAATAAAAAAGAGGTGAATAAATATAACAAAAAAACAAAAAAAAAAAAAACATTCGGCGCTAGCCAGCATCGAACTCGACATCTTCCGATTTGAAAGTACACTTCATAGCCACTACGCTACGGAAGCTTATACTTTTATCTGTCGTTTTAATTATTTTACATGTGTGTATGTATGTTGTTCGACAATTTTATTTACGCATTTGTGTGTAAAATATTTGAATTAACGGATAATATTTTAAATTTGCTGTGTTTAATTGGTTCGAATTTATTATACGCATTTAGTGTTTATATTAACACATAATGCGTGCTATTCCACAAAAATTTACCCAATTTATAATAGTAAGTTTACATGCGTTTTTTAGAGTGTACTATACTATTGATCCATTTCTTAAACAATCTAGCTATAAATATACCGTCTATCCGTCTATCTGTCTGTGGAAAGCAAGATGCAGTGTAAACCAAAAGGGCTTTAAATTTGATAAATGAGTTCATTACATAAGTGCAAAAAAGGTTTTTTTTACATTTTGGAGAGTATAAATTAGATATGGGCACATGAACAGATTAGAGCGTGATTCACGTGATTCACGCGTGATCACGCGTGAGTGTTACCGAATTCAATTTTACTCACGTGATTGTGAGTGAGTGTGAGTGGAGAAAAAAATAGCGTGAGTGAGTGTGCGTGAGTAAGATTTTTGCGTGAGTGGGTGTGCGTGAGTCGATTTTTTTGCATGAGTTTTCGTGATTTATTTACTCTTTATATTGCCTTTCGTGCCAAAAAAAGCACCGACAAAATTGTAAAATTTGGCATAACTTAAGGTTTCGTCCAGAAAAAGCTAAGAAAAGTGTAAAATTATGCTGAACTGTAAATTTTGCTGAAAATTTTGAAAGATTTTTGAAATTTTAGTTTTTGAAATTTTTTTTTTTGTATAAATAACAGTTTCGTGAGTGTGAGTGCACGTGAGTGTGAGTTGTATTAAATTTACTCACGTGATTGTGAGTGAGTGTGAGTAGAAAAAATATGCTCGTGACTGAGTGTGCGTGATTCAAAAATTCCTGTGGTGTGCGTGAGTGAGTGTGAGTCAAAATCACTCACGCGCCCATCTCTAGTATAAATGATTCGGCACAGAAGAATTTAACACTTTCACTTGTTTTTTGTACATTTGTTAAACAAATGCAACATGTTTATGTCAGCATTTTGGACATGGCGCCCCTGTAGGTTAGTCGTTAGAGTGCTAGATTTTGAAACTGGGGGTCGTGGGTTCGATTCCCACCAGAACATTTGGGTTTTTCGCTACAACGTGACGACTGTCACTGTAACCAGTTCTTGTTTAGTATGAAATCATTAAAAATGTATTGTAAATTAATGTAAAAAAATAAAATAAAAATAATTAATCATGGGCACAAAATTATTATAATTTTATTAGACGGTGAAAAAGTAGTTTTGGTAAAAAAATGAAATGAAAAATTTTTTGATAAAAAACAAAATTTTGATGAAAAAAATTTTGATGAAAAAAATTTTATTGAAAAAAAATTTTAATGAAAAAAAAATTTCTTATAAAAAAAAATTTTTTTGATGAAAAAAAAAAAAAAAATATGAAAAAAAATTATAAAAAACAGTTTTTGTTGAAAAAAAAAATTGACGAAAAAAAGTTTTTGATGAAAAAAAAAAATTATAAACAAAAAATTTTGATGAAAAAAAAAAATTTATGAAAATAATAAAATTTTATGAAAAAAAAAAAAACAAATTTGATGACAAAAAAAAAATTGAGGAAAAAAAAAATTTTTATGAAAAAAAAAAATTATAAAAAAAAAATTTATAAGAAAAAGAAATTTTGATAAAAAATTAAAATTAAAAAAAAAAAAAAAATATGAAAAAAAATGTTATACAAAAAAAAAATTTGATGAAAAAAAAAATTTTTTTGAAAAATAATTATGTTACGTTTTATTCACTAGGAGGTGAGTTATTATCCGAGTTACAATTCGAAGTTCTTTTTTTGTGAGACGTTAGCTTATATAAGTAGTCAAACTGAGGTGGCGTCCTGCATCATTTTTAAAATTAGACATCAGCCTAACAACATTTTCATGTTAAAAGGAACTTTTTGATCATAATACCTTTAATAACTTTGATCGACCTGAAATAATTGATCTACCCAAACAACTAAATGTTTGGAATGTAGGATCTTCCATCGAAATAAATTATTCCAAACAAAGACCTTAAGTAATTTCTTATACTAATTGTAAGAGGGTAAAAAATTGTACATTGATATTTTTTTGTCATTTAATAGTCATTTAAACTTAAAATTTTGAATCTTGGATTTTAAATGGCCAAAAAAGACGGTGCAAATGGAAATTGGTACTTTTTATAACTATTGAACTAAAGATACCAGAATCTCATTATTTTGGATGTAGGATCCTCCTTCTCATCCGAGAGGATTACATAAATAAATAACAATTGGTAAGATAAGTGTGAAATGGTACCTTTATTTATATCTGTTGAAATAAGAGTCTAGAATTCTTGTATTTATACGGAAGGGAATGAAACCTACAAGAAACGGAATGAAATGGAACAGGGAACTAAATAGAATGGAACAGGAAACCAACATGGAATGAAAGTTTTTGCACTCAAAATTTTTTTACTTAACATTTTATTTCACAAAATTTTTTCTAATTTTTCACCAGAACGAACATGATTCTGGGCTTAATGGGTTATTATTGTTATTGTTTAACATTATAAACAATTTTTATAAAATACTTAAACAAACCACAACTAAAATAATAAATGGTTGTTGGGGACAATTTCAGGACTTTAATACTGATCATGCATGCTAGTATTTCATACATATTTACATTTCATACAAAAAACTTAAATTATTGCCAAAAAAAAATAATTTTGGTGAACATTTTTTATTAATTTTGAATATATAAATATCACTGCGTGACAAAACTAACCACTATTTTAGAAAACAAGAGGTACGACCATCATTTCAATATATTTCAGACATGCTGAATCAAATGGCGTACTCCGTTTTTCGATGTATGGTACAGTTTTCTTGTAAAATGTCATTAAAGATTGGCTGATTTTCAGCTGCTTTTTTAACAAAAAAAAATTCCAAAGCTAATGATTTTAAAATTTTATGGCATGGAAAACAAAGATATAACTTGTAGCAATATTTCTAATATAAATTTGGTTTAAAGCTTTTCATCTTAAGCCCTTAAATTCGCGAAATTATTCATTTTTTAAAGTTTTCGCGAAATTAACCGCTAAATTGGTCTCTGATAAAAAACTTGCATTTTGTGGATCATAAAGGCGTCCATGACACTACGAATAGTGAACAAAAAACATCTATGTTATATGGACCATCATGATGAAAATCGCGAAAAACCGTTTTTTTTGTATATGGCAGCATCACTTTAGGAGATGATCTGAGGCTTCATCTTTTCGTATATAATGTGGGAACCTTAAACAATGAACTGACCCAAAATTTGTCCAAAAAAGTTTTCATTTGCAAAAGTTATCTTAACAAAAACTATAATTATTGTATCGCAAACACTGAAATAATAGTTTTTGTTAAGATAACTTTTGCAAATGAAAACTTTTTTGGCCGAATTTTTGGTCAGTTAGTTGTTTAAGGTTTCCACATTATATACTAAAAGATGGAACCCTAAATCATCTCATAAAGTGATGCTGGCATATACAAAAAAACGGTTTTTCGCGATTTTCATCATGATGGTCCCTATAACATAGCTGTTTTTTGTCCACTATTCGTATTGTTAGGGATGCATTTTTGATTCATTAAAAGCAAGTTTTTTATCAAAGACCAATTTGGCTGTTAATTTCGCGAAAACCTTAAAAAATGAAGAAATTCGCGAATTTAAGGGCTTAAATTGAAAAGCTTTAAACCAAATTAGCATAAGAAATGTTGCTACAAGTCATATCTTTGTTTTCCATGTCATAAAATTTATAAACCATTTACTTTGCAAATTTTTTTTGTTAAAAAACTGGCTCGAAATCAGCAAATCTTTAACGATGTTTTGCAAGAAAACTGTACCATACATCGAAAAACGGAGTACGCCATTCGAATCAGCATGTCCGAAATATATTGAAATGATGGTCGTAACTCTTGTTTATTTTTTAGTGTTCCGCAGTGTATTTATTTATTAATTGGTTTATATATTATTTAGTTAAACTAACTTAATAAAGATTTTGCTGTCCTTTATTGAATCTTTAAAATTTAACAGCATCATCATTTTTATGTCATTACTTTCAGAATTATTTTTATATCCTATCAAAAAATATTTACATCATTATAAATATAGTTTACTACGTATAAGAAAATCCTATTTGCTAGAAAATTTATGACAAATCAACAAAATAATATCATGTTTGTACAGATTCTATATCCACGTAATCATATATGATGTTATAGGAAAATTAGAGGCGGCAGAAAAAACAAAAGATTCCAAGGAATGCGGTTAAAGTTTTATTAATATCATCTGTTTAAAAATTACATTTTGAATTATTCTTTGAAGACTTAATCATCTTTTTTGAATAACACGAATTTCCTGAAAATATATAAAAATCGGAATCGATTTCTGTAAAACGACAACACTGAAAAAAATGAGAAAATTAACTAAATTTAAGGAAAATTGATAATGACTTTGTAATGTTTTCGTTCTTTTAAGTTTATGTTTTTCTTAAAAATAAGGAAGGAAAAAATTTTTATTATTATGCCAATTTGATCTAAAAAATAGGAAACATTTTATTTCAATTTAGTTCATACATATTTGAGCACCCTATTGAGTGAAGATTTCATTGGGTTCCGACCCGATAGGTTCATACCCCGATGCCCTCATACCAAGTTGGGTCCTTAATAACACTCTGTTACAGTGAATACTTCTGATGTGACATAGTATAGGTTGTTGGTCTTGTCGAGTAGATCACAAAAATGCCCATTAAATTTGCCAGACACCCTCAAATTTTAGAGTTATTGTCAAAAAAAGTTTTTTGGGACTTTTATCACTAAACCTTGTGTAATTCAGAAAATTTTCAATAGATATAAAATATTTAAACTGTTTTGGATAGAAAAAGGATATGTGTGTGAATTGGTTAATGAGTTAAAGAAAGATATCTATTGATTTTTTCTATAAAATCATTTTTTTTTTTATTTTTTGAAAATTTTTAGAGTTTATCGATTTTTTTCTGCTATAGTTCGTTCAACAACCTTTATATTTATGAGCGTTTTTTAAAAGATAATTTTTTTTCTAAATACGATATCCTGAAAAAATCGTATAATAATTGACAGAGTTGTTATAATTTTTCTAAAAAAGAAATTAAGATTTTGCAGGAAATCGCCGTTCAGATAACCCAGCAAAAAAAAAAAAACAAATTTATCAAAAATGGTCATGTACAATATTTTTAAAGGTTTTTGGTGCGCTGAATCCGAATCTGGCCTTTAAATTGCTCTATATCGCCAGGTTTTTGAGATATTTAACATTAATTGATATATCAAAAACTTAATAAGATAGCGCAATTTCAAGTTCAAATTCGAATTAAGGAGGTCAAAAACCTTTAAAATAATGATACGCGACCTCTCAGTATGTTCGTTTATTTTTTAATTTTTTTGCCTGGGTTATACGCACGGCAATTTCATACAAAATCTTAATTTTCTTTTTTAGAAAAATTATCACAACTCTTTCAATTATTATCCGATTTTTTTTGCATAAAGCTCATCGTATCCACAATCAAATTTTCTTTAGGAAAACTTTTATTAATATTAATGTTGTTGAACAAACTATAGCAGAAAAAATCGTTAAACTCTAAAAATTTTTAAAAAATAACAAAAAATTAGATATTGTTGAAAAAATCAATACATATCTTTCTTATATGCATAGACCAATTCACACACATGAAAAGTGCTATCCTTCTTCTATCTTAAACAGTTGAAAAATTTAAAATCGGTTGAAAAATGTTTAAGTTACACGTGGTTTAGTGAGAAAAGTCCCAAAAAAAGTTTTTTGACAATAACTTTAAAATTTGAGGGTGTCTGGTAAGTTTGATGGGGATTCTTGTGATCTTTTCGACGAGACCTACTACCTTAACTACCTCATTTTAAAAGTATATTCGATTTTGTGTTTTTTGTAGCACAGTGTAATTGTTATAGTTTTTGATCAAATTTTTTTTCCGTTTCGCTCAACCTTGCTTTGATTTAATCATTTAAAAATTTTCTGGAATGCCAATTTTTCAAATTCAAAGTTAGGACCCATTGGGGTTCACACATGTGAAGAGGACCTATGAAGATTCACACCAAAATTTTTAAATTTTTATGAAAAAATATAAAACGAAGCTGAATATATAATAAAAAAACATTTCTTCTCGTGTAAAAATATTATATAGTTTCTTAAGAAGAAATGGCTGAAAAATCCAAAAAACGAGTTTTTCGCCATTTTTTTACCAATTTTTTGAACCCCTATATCTCCGGTTCATCAAAAACATTTTGTTCAGCTCACTCTAATAAACCCATAATACGTTGAAACTGAAATGATGCTCTTATACTGGTGCATTACGTAGATGATAAAGATGGCAAGTAAAGAACTAAAAACACAGAAATGAGTTTAGAATGCGAAATAAAAGTCAAAACCACTATATGCGAACACAAATTGCCACTAATCCGCTTTGGCAAAAGAAACTTAAATTTAGCTACAGTTACATGAAAATTTTAGGGAACGCTTAGACAAAAAATCATTCAATTCTTATCGGTACACTCAGAAAAAAAACTAACTAAAAAATGTGAAAATTAACTAAATCCAAGGAAAATTAATAATGATTTAGCTCCATTGCCATGTACTCCTACTTGGTAGACCACATTTTTCTTTAAAAGAAGGACCAATTTGAACTAGAAAATGGGAAAAAATTTCCCATTTTTTAGTTAAAAAAACATTTCTGATAAGGAAATTTTTCCTAAAAATTATTTAATTTTATTTTTTTTAATGGTTTATTAATAGAATAGCATGTGAATACACACATAGTTCTCATTGGGTACATATTTTATTTTAAATATAAAGAAACGTTTGTTTCTTATAGTCAAGTAATAAATTTCATTAGTTTTTTTTTGTTAAATTACAACAAAAACTTTGTATTTGACGTTTGTTCCCAGACTATGGGAAAACACGCCAAAGCCAAGGTCTTTGTTGTGATTAAAATATTATTTTTTTTCTACCACATATATGTGTAGAAAAAAATTTAAATATTAAATTTATTACTTGTTATAGAACAATGGTTCCCAACCTTTGATTCTCGCCCCACTGGGGGGCAATTTGAAGGTTTCGGGGGGGCAACGACCAATTTTTCAAAAAAAATTTTTAGTCAAATTAACAACAAAAACCTTTTTTTGGCAAAATAAACTACAAAAATATTGTTTATTGCTTAAAATTTTAACTAAAAACTTAGTTTAAATGCTTATTTTGCAAAAACTTTGCTTAACCAGCAGTACTTTTTCACTAGAAACTCAAAGTAGAAAAATTTACAAATTTTGCTTGAGTGTAGGGGGGACAAGTTAATTTTTTAAACTTAAAAGTGGGGCGTGGCATAAAAAAGGTTGGGAACCATTGTTATAGAAGATCAAAATTTTTGTATTCATGTACTACAAATAATAAACAAAATGTGAACTACAAGCAAGCATACAAAAAATACATAAATCAAAAAAACAATTTAAAGTTATGAAAAATTTACTAAACTTGTGGAAAAAACTTCCTCAAATTAGAGAAGATAAATATGATGAACTAACTGGTAGTAAATTACGTCCTAAAACTGAATTTTTTTAACTAAATTTTGTTTTAAGAAATATGTCTTAAAAATAAAGATTTTTTTTTCAATTATTTAGGGAAAATTTCTTTGGCGGTAAGAATTTCTTCCACGTATTAGGGAATTCCATTTAAGGAAAATTATGGCCTATTTAACAGTACATGAACTAAAATATTTTAGGAAAATTTCCTAACTTTTAGTTAATTTTAACTTAATTGTGGGAAAATTTAAAAACTATTTTGAAGAAAAATTTTCCAAAGTTTAAGTTTCTTCTTTTTTTTGAGTGTATTTAGTAGAGTTGTCAATTATTCGACTTTCAACTTTGTTCGAATAATTCAAATAATTGTTTTTCCTCGTTCGATCAAACGATTAAAGATCAAAATTTATTCGATTAATCGAAGAGATATATATATATATTGTCACGACAAGTTTGCTCGCAAACTTGTGTCACAGACAGTATCCGTATACTTACCGTACACAGTGTACAAATACCCTGATTAATGAAATAACAATAACAACACACACACTGTGTGGTTTTGATATAGCAGGCACACAAGCAGCAGAACCCAACAGTAGAAATATTTTGTAACAAACAAGTAGCAACAACATACAGTGGGCTTTTATTTTTGTAATAAACAAGTAAACAAGTAGCAACAAAATATAAGGACTTGTTTTCAATATTGACCGTTAGACAAATAAAACAACACACAGGAGTAATATTTTGTTGGTAGTTTCTATGAGCTTGGAATTGTATAAAAGATGCGTGGTTTTAACAAACAGGTCTCATTCTTTTATCAGCGATTCGGTCTGTAAGTAATAAAATTAATATAAGGTAGACACTTCATTTGGTGGTTAGCGAACACCTTATGAAGTTAGAATTATTATAAGCAGTAGTGAACTTTCACTGGTGGTTATCGAGCACCAGGGAAAGACGTAGGAACCTAAGTAAAGTTAAGTATATGCTTCGACTGGTGGTTAGCGAGCACCAGACCGAAGCTAGGGTAATGGTAAGATAATCCTCCGACGGTGGTTAGCGAGCACCCGAGGACACTAGTGGATCATCAGTAGCGAGTAGTACACTTCAGCCGGTGGTTACCGAACACTGGATGAAGTTAACCATAATTTAGATTTTTAACGAGCATTCCCGAAGGTGGTTGGCGATCACCGGAGGGAATTAGATTAAGTCGTAGTATAGAAACTATTCCGCCCGGTGGTTACCGAGCACCGGATGGAATAATCTTACCTTTTCAGGAATTAAGCATCCACTTCGGCTGGTGGTTACCGATCACCAGGCGAAGATTAGAAAGTAGACGAACCAAGGAACACTTTACCGGGTGGTTAGCGAACACCCGTGGAAGTCAGATTCCGAGGAACGTGTGGTGAATGGTAGAGTAGAATTCGTTCTTTTCAGCTTATAGGTTCGGCGGATAATTAAACGAGCAATTACCGAAGGTGTTCCGAGCGTCAGGACAAACGAGTTTCACCAGGTCTAACATCCGAGACAAAATTGTGGCGTAAGAGTGTGCGGTAAACGTCGGCCAGTGATCACGGGTCGGATGTACGAGGGTTCACGAGTGGTTACCGAACACGAGTGGACCACTGGACAGACGATTCGTGAAGGCAACTGGGTTGGAAACTGCTAGTGGTTTCCTAGCACGAACAGTGGACAACCCAGCATAAAATCCGAGGCACGAGCGAGGGGACCCGACCAAGTTCGAGAGGGAAACGAGGGACACGAGTGTCATCCCAAAGTGGAAACTTCCTCAGGAGAATACCCGGAACAGGAAAACGGTCACAGGGAGCCAAACACGAAGATTGCCGAAGTGGAGCCGAAGAGGAACGATCAAATAATATTATATATTTTGAATGAAATTTTATATTAATGTTTTAAATAAACCGAGATTGTGAAGTATTGAAACAAAAAGTACACGTGTTCATTATTTCTTGTAGCGAAACCTGGACAAAAGCTGAGTATTTACCCTAGCGAAAACAAGTCGTTACAAGTGGCGCCCGAGCAGGCTATTTAAACAAGAAAGTAAAACACGAAGAATACACGAGCAACATGGAGAATACAAAGGAGTTTTATGATGAAGTAGCAGCATTTGCAACAAAATTTGGTGTCGATGCGGAGGAAAATGTAGAGGAACTACGAAAACGTTTGGAGGACTTTATCAAAAATGTTAGTCATGAAACCAGTACAAGTGAATACGCAAGCAGTTTATACGCCATAGAACGAGTAAGAAAATGGTCTCTTAAGTATGACGGAAGCATGAATCCGTTAGATTTTCTGGAACGGGTACGGGAACTGGCTGGAGCCTATAAAATTCCACTGGATCGAGTACCTAAGATAATGCCGGAACTGCTGAAGGACTTGGCACTAATATGGTTTAGAAATAATAATGATAATTGGAGCGACTGGAATGAGTTTCAACGGGACTTTCTCGAATACTTTTTACCAACGGGATAGTTCAAGACACTGGAGGATAGGATCAGGGGCAGGAAGCAACAGGCAGGTGAATTATTTAAGGTTTACATGGTTAGTTTACAGGATTTGATGAGGCAGGCAGGATACAGCGAGGCACAAAAATTGGAACGGATTTATGAGAATTTGAACCCTAGTTATAGATTATATATAAAACGTAGAGAGTTCAGGAACAAGCGGGAGCTACTCAGATTGGCAGGGGATTTTGAGCTTTTGATGAGGGAGGCTTTAGGTTTTCAACAAACGCCACCTACTCCGACGATGGTTACGCAAACACAACTCCAACCAATGAAGCTGGATAACCAACATAAGATGGTCGTTATGGCAGGAGCAGTGTGTGATAATAATCGATGTTATGGAAAGCAAGTGATCGATGTGATTAATCCAAGAGCGGCATGCAGGCGATGTGGACAGGAGGGCCATGGCTATCGGTTTTGTCAAAATGAATCCAAACTATTTTGCTGGGAGTGTGGTAAGCCGAGTGTTCGTACGAGGGAGTGTTGCAATAAGAGAAGGGAAAAATGGTCGTTGAGTGATGGTGTATTTCAGGGTAAACGACCCATATCGGAGGCAGCAGGTACATCTACAAAATCTAGGAACGCAATCTACATGAGACAAGGTCATATATTTGCGAAAGTGACATTGGGAAGTCAAGTGGCAGAGGCGCTAGTAGATACCGGGGCGTCCAACAGTTTTATATGTACCCAGTTGGCAGACAAGATGATAGGAGTAGAACGAGTGAAGGTTGATGTAGGTATAACTCTGGCTGACGGTAAAAAAGCGGCGGTGAACGAGGCAGTGGTGATGGAAGTAGCGGTAGGCGATAGGAGCTTTAGAATGTCGTTGTTAATTCTTCCTGAGGTAATGGATGGGTTAATACTGGGGATGGATTTCTTAACCAAGGTAAATGCTACGTTGAGCTGTGGCGGTGTAACACTTCAATTAAAGGAGGAGGTAGGAGGAGTAAGAAGTCCGAATACTCGATGCACGGGTGTAGAAACTATAGGCAACGAGGAGGAAGTGCGTATAAAGCGGTTCTTAGAAGGTGAATTACGAGGTTTTGAAACTTTGACTGGACTTTCTAATATTGCAGAACATCGAATTGTAATGAAGGATGAAACTCCGTTTAAGCAAAGGTATATGCAGACAAACCCGGCAAAGCAAAAGATAATAAGTGATCTGGTGGATGAGTTAATAGAGAATGGATGTATTGAACCTTCATATAGTCCATACAGTTCACCGATTGTGTTGGCACCTAAAAAGAATGGTAAATGGAGGCTTTGCTGTGACTTTCGGCAATTAAACAGCAGGTCAGTAACAGATGCATACCCTTTACCACGTATCAATTCCATTCTGGAGAGGCTGCGAGATGCTAAATATTTTAGTACACTGGATCTTAAAAATGGTTACTGGCAGATACCCATGGAGAAGGAAAGTAGGTTAGTAACGGCATTTACAGTACCAGGTCGAGGGTTGTTCCAGTGGAAGGTAATGCCTTTTGGATTACATTCGGCGCCAGCTACGTTTCAGCGCGCATTGGACCAGGTTATTGGTCCGGAGATGGAACCACATGCATTTGCTTACCTGGACGACATAATTGTGATTGGAAAGACATTGGAGGAGCATATGGTGAATTTGCGAGAGGTGTTTAGGCGACTAAAGATGGCGAATCTGAGAATAAATCCAGAAAAGTGCTCATTTATGAAGAAAGAAATAAAATACCTTGGCCATGTTGTGGGGGAGGATGGGATAAAAACCGACCCAGACAAGATAGCGGCGATCAAGGAAATGCTACCCCCAAGAGATGTTAAAGGAGTGAGACGGGTATTGGGCGTTGCCTCATGGTATCGAAGGTTTGTACCTGATTTTTCCGATTTGGTGTCCCCAATTACAAGTTTATTGAAAAAGGGTACAAGATGGAAGTGGGGTAAGGAGCAACAGGAGGCTTTTGAAAAACTGAAGGAGCGATTGACAGGTGCACCAGTGTTGGCTTGTCCAAATTTCGACAAACAGTTTATTCTCCAGACTGATGCAAGTGACTTTGGCTTGGGTGCGGTGCTCACGCAAAACATCAACGACGAGGAACGGGTCATCGCATACGCGAGTCGTCGGCTAAATAAAGCAGAGTGCAATTATTCAGCAACGGAAAAGGAGTGCTTGGCGATTGTGTGGGGTATTCGAAAAATGCGTCAATATTTGGAGGGTTATCGGTTTAAGGTAATAACTGATCATCTCTCTCTCAAATGGTTAAATAGCATTGAGAGTCCGTCTGGAAGAGTTGCGAGGTGGGCGTTAGAACTACAGCAGTACACGTTTGATGTGGAGTATCGCAAGGGAAAAAGTAATGTGGTGGCCGACGCGTTATCACGAGAACCACTAAACATATTGTGTGCTATGTCTGATGACTCGGTCAAAGATAAGTGTGCCTGGTTGGAGAGAAAGATGAAGGAGGTAAGAGAAGACCCGGAAAAGTATGCTGATTTCGTTATTGAAAACGACCAATTGTATAGACATATTCCGAGTCGTGATGAAGTCGAGGGTGGAGTTCAATGGAAGCTATGTGTCCCCAAGTACATGCGCGAGAGGGTGTTGAAGGAGAATCATGACGATGAAACAGCGGGTCATCTTGGTAGTAGAAAGACTATTGCTCGAGTTGCAAGGCGTTACTATTGGCCAGGTTTATTCCGCGACGTAACCAGCTACGTACGGAAATGTGAATCGTGTCAACGATATAAGGCAAGTCAACAAAAGCCAGCGGGAATGATGTTAACGCAAATACCAGAGGAACCATGGGCGGTCGTATGTGCCGATTTTGTTGGACCACTACCACGATCAAAGCACGGGAACTCAATGCTGTTGGTTTTCTTTGACAAATTTTCAAAGTGGACAGAGCTAGTTCCAATGAGGAAGGCTAAGAGCGAGGGTGTTATGAAGGCGTTACGGGAAAGGATTGTGAGCCGGTTCGGAGTTCCAAAAGTATTGGTGACAGATAATGGAACACAGTTCACTAGTCGTGCATTCAAAACGTTTTTGGAGAAGTTGGGTGTACGCCATCAGTTAACGGCACCATATACACCACAGGAAAACCCTACTGAGCGTGTCAACAGGACGGTGAAAACAATGATAGCACAATTTGCAGGCGAAAATCAGCGAACATGGGACGAACATCTACCAGAGATTATGTTGGCGGTAAATTCAAGTGTCTCGGATTCTACGGGATACAGTCCCAGTTTTGTGGTTCAGGGAAGGGAGCCAAGACTTCCAAAGGCGCTGTACGATGAAGTCACTGTTGGTACTGGAGGCGATGTTCAGGAGCCAGAAGAAAGGGCAGAAATGATACAGGAGATTTTTAAACTGGTAAGACGTAACTTGGAGGTCGCATCACAAGATCAGAGGCGGCATTACAATCTGAGGAGAAGGGAATGGAAACCAAGGAAAGGAGACTTAGTGCTGGTAAAACAACATCATCTTTCTAGTGCAGTCGACGGGTTTGCTGCGAAACTGGCTCCGAAATATGATGGGCCTTATAAAGTTAAAAGTTTTATATCACCGGTAATTGTGGAGCTAGAGGGTGACGGTAGACGGAAAAGAAATGCGCACATTGGCGAACTAAAGGCGTTTAATGTTGAAAATGGCAGCCAGGAGTAAGGAGTCGTATTTTTCATTGGAGGGGTTAGCATGTTATTAAAGAAAGGGGGGAATGTGACGACAAGTTTGCTCGCAAACTTGTGTCACAGACAGTATCCGTATACTTACCGTACACAGTGTACAAATACCCTGATTAATGAAATAACAATAACAACACACACACTGTGTGGTTTTGATATAGCAGGCACACAAGCAGCAGAACCCAACAGTAGAAAAATTTTGTAACAAACAAGTAGCAACAACATACAGTGGGCTTTTATTTTTGTAATAAACAAGTAAACAAGTAGCAACAAAATATAAGGACTTGTTTTCAATATTGACCGTTAGACAAATAAAACAACACACAGGAGTAATATTTTGTTGGTAGTTTCTATGAGCTTGGAATTGTATAAAAGACGCGTGGTTTTAACAAACAGGTCTCATTCTTTTATCAGCGATTCGGTCTGTAAGTAATAAAATTAATATAAGGTAGACACTTCATTTGGTGGTTAGCGAACACCTTATGAAGTTAGAATTATTATAAGCAGTAGTGAACTTTCACTGGTGGTTATCGAGCACCAGGGAAAGACGTAGGAATCTAAGTAAAGTTAAGTATATGCTTCGACTGGTGGTTAGCGAGCACCAGACCGAAGCTAGGGTAATGGTAAGATAATCCTCCGACGGTGGTTAGCGAGCACCCGAGGACACTAGTGGATCATCAGTAGCGAGTAGTACACTTCAGCCGGTGGTTACCGAACACTGGATGAAGTTAACCATAATTTAGATTTTTAACGAGCATTCCCGAAGGTGGTTGGCGATCACCGGAGGGAATTAGATTAAGTCGTAGTATAGAAACTATTCCGCCCGGTGGTTACCGAGCACCGGATGGAATAGTCTTACCTTTTCAGGAATTAAGCATCCACTTCGGCTGGTGGTTACCGATCACCAGGCGAAGATTAGAAAGTAGACGAACCAAGGAACACTTTACCGGGTGGTTAGCGAACACCCGTGGAAGTCAGATTCCGAGGAACGTGTGGTGAATGGTAGAGTAGAATTCGTTCTTTTCAGCTTATAGGTTCGGCGGATAATTAAACGAGCAATTACCGAAGGTGTTCCGAGCGTTAGGACAAACGAGTTTCACCAGGTCTAACATCCGAGACAAAATTGTGGCGTAAGAGTGTGCGGTAAACGTCGGCCAGTGATCACGGGTCGGATGTACGAGGGTTCACGAGTGGTTACCGAACACGAGTGGACCACTGGACAGACGATTCGTGAAGGCAACTGGGTTGGAAACTGCTAGTGGTTTCCTAGCACGAACAGTGGACAACCCAGCATAAAATCCGAGGCACGAGCGAGGGGACCCGACCAAGTTCGAGAGGGAAACGAGGGACACGAGTGTCATCCCAAAGTGGAAACTTCCTCAGGAGAATACCCGGAACAGGAAAACGGTCACAGGGAGCCAAACACGAAGATTGCCGAAGTGGAGCCGAAGAGGAACGATCAAATAATATTATATATTTTGAATGAAATTTTATATTAATGTTTTAAATAAACCGAGATTGTGAAGTATTGAAACAAAAAGTACACGTGTTCATTATTTCTTGTAGCGAAACCTGGACAAAGGCTGAGTATTTACCCTAGCGAAAACAAGTCGTTACAATATATATATGATTTCCTTTAACTCCTATTGGAGCATAGGGCGTCCACTACAGCTGACTTCCAACGAACACGGTTTTGCGCAAGGGTTCTAAGTTGAAGAAGAGAATAACGAATAAAAAAATTATTTTAAAAAATATTTTTATTAACAAAAAAAATAAACGATTCATATAAAATAACTTAAAATAAGAAAGTTAAAATTTTTATTAACGAAAAAGTGCATAAAAAACTTAAAAATAAAATATTTAAAAGTTAAAAAAACTTAAAAATTGAATAACTGAGATCACTTTTAATTAACGGATGTCGATTTTAATACTTGTTGAGAAATAATTCAAATACAAATTATTATTTGAAGAATTCAGACAAAATATATCATAAATGATTTTAATTTTTGTCAAATAAGACAATTAAAGTTGTTCTTAAGAAATAATCTTTTAAAAATAAAAGTTGACTCAATTTTTTTGCTTTCAAACGATTCTTTCGCTAATTGTTGAAGTAGGTGATATAGTAAGAAGAGCATACAAAAGTTTATCTAATTTTTCTGTTCTTTTTTCAGATTTTCCCAAATATACCATACCGTCTGATATATCGCTGAAGTCCTTTTTATTTTCTGAATTTTTAATATGTACTTTCAATTGAATTATTTAACTCGCATAAAAGATTATTATTTTCATTACTAATAACTTCCTCTATTTCAATACTTTTATCTGAATTATTGTGATTACTTTCAACATAAAATAATCTGGAGTATAATTCATTTGCATATTATTTTGTTTCGCTTTTTGCAGAATGTTTTAAGAAACTTTCATTGCTCGGAATATTTCCAGAATTTAGAAAAATTATTACCGTACCCAGCAAAATTTTTTGGAATCGTTTCTTTGGCAATGTATTCTAGAATAGATTCCCCAGTAATGCTACTCCATTCCTCTACTGTTTCCACGGAATCGATAAAAAAACTTATAATTTTTGGAAAAAATGTCAAACTGAAAATAAAATTTATAAAAAAAAAACAATTTATTTGTTATTTTTTTGGTGACAAAATTATGGATTTTCGCAGCACTAATTGTGCTTTTGAATACATTCTCGATACATATGGCAGAAAAAACGTAAGTACACATCTTAATTTGGTATATCTACGTGGTACTTACAATTTGTTTCATGGTTTCTTTCAGATTGTAAAAATTTATGTACATTTATGCTGTCGGCTGTACTGATGGAAATATTAAGAAGCATATTCTATCCATTTTCTCAAAACTAAAAGCGTGGGATATTATATTCATTGTTAAGGAATGATCAGGGTTGTACCATGTATGTATCCACAGTTTAAGATAATTTTTTATAGGTACAAAAAGTTTTAAAGTCCGATATTTTTTCTTAAGGGAAAATGTGGCGAATTTTATAGCAAAAATGTGTCAAAATCTAAGCCTTTTCTATAGGAAAATGTATATTTTTCCTATAAAAAAGTCCCGGATTCTGAGACATTTTGCCTATAGAAAAAGTCTCAGATTCTAAGACATTTTTTCTATAGAAACAGTCTCAGATTCTGAGACATAGGAAAAAAATGTCTCAAAATCTGAGACTTTTTCTATAGGAAAAATGTCTCAGAATCTGAGATTTTTTCCATAGGAAAAATGTCTCAGAATCTGGACCTTTTTCTATAGGCAAAATGTCTCAGAATCACCTTTTTCTATAGGCAAAATATCCCAGAATCTGAGATATTTTTCTATAGGCAAAATGATCAGAATCTGAGAATAAATAGGACATTTTTCCTATAGAAAAAGTATCAGATTCTGAGACATTTTGCTTATAGTAAAAGTCTCAGATTCTGAGACATTTTGCCTTTAGAAAAAGTCTCAGATTCTAAGACATTTTTCCTATAGAAAAAGTCACAGATTTTGAGACATTTTTTTCCTATGTCTCAGAATCTGAGACTTTTTCTATAGGAAAAATGTCTCAGAATCTGAGACTTTTTCTATAGGAAAAATGTCTCAGAATCTGAGACTTTTTCTATAGGAAAAATGTCTCAGAATCTGAGACTTTTTCTATAGGAAAAATGTCTCAGAATCTGAGACTTTTTCTATAGGAAAAATGTCTCAGAATCTGAGACTTTTTCTATAGGAAAAATGTCTCAGAATCTGAGACTTTTTCTATAGGAAAAATGTCTCAGAATCTGAGACTTTTTCTATAGGAAAAATGTCTCAGAATCTGAGACTTTTTCTATAGGAAAAATGTCTCAGAATCTGAGACTTTTTCTATAGGAAAAATGTCTCAGAATCTGAGACTTTTTCTATAGGAAAAATGTCTCAGAATCTGAGACTTTTTCTATAGGAAAAATGTCTCAGAATCTGAGACTTTTTCTATAGAAAAAATGTCTCAGAATCTGAGACTTTTTCTATAGAAAAAATATCTCAGAATCTGAGACTTTTTCTATAGAAAAAATATCTCAGAATCTGAAACTTTTTTATAGAAAAAATGTCTCAGAATCTGAAACTTTTTTATAGGAAAAATGCCTCCTAATCTGAGACTTTTCTATAGGAAAAATTGTCTCAGAATCTGAGACTTTTTCTACACGAAGAATGTTGCAGAAAAATTTCTCAGAATCTGAGACATTTTTTTTTTTAAATAAAAATAGAAAAAAATTCTTAGAATCCAAAATTTTTTCAGTACGAAAAAACGCTCAGAATCTCAGACTTTTTCCATAGCAAAAATGTTTTAGAAGCTGACACATTTTACTTTTTACTACAAAATTTCTCAGAATTTGAGACATTTTCTATTGGAAAAATTTCTCAGAATCTTACAATTTCTCTGTAGAAAAAATGTGCCTTCTTTTTTATTGGTTGTTTTATTCTTTAATACATAAGACCATAGATTTTCTCTTGATAAGATTATTGTGATAAAATAATTGTTAATTTATACTATATACTTGTGTATTTAGTTTTAAAATGTTTTTAAGGAAGAAAAATAAATAAAAAAAATGTAAAAAAAAAAATAACATTTAATTATTCAGAACCAATCCATAATGCATTACATGGAACAGATATGTAACCGTTAAAAAATCGCGGAATCCATTCATGTACCACTACATGCAACATATTCTAGAATAGATTCCGTAGAACAGATAAGTGTTCTAGTGTAGAGGAAAAGGATGTATTGCTTTCGTGACAATCTCAAACAAAAATCATCGATGATGCAATGCATAGTAGAATCGATTGCAGGGTAGTATAGTTGATTCCACAACCGATTCTTTGGAATCGAACATTTTGCTGGGTATTTAACATTTTTATACGTCTCTCATTAATTCTTATTTTAATACGTTTTAGTAAGTCTGATGCAAAAGAATTATTAATTTTTCCTAATTCTATAATGGATGTGCTATCCAGGGCTATCGCTACAATATATTTTAACTTTTATAAATTTTGTATAAAATCTTTCAAAATTTATGAGAATAAATTAAATTCTTAGCATTTATTTAATTTTTTAATTAAAAAAAAAATTGTTCGATTAATCGACACTAATTAATCGATTTATTAGTTATTCGAAAATCGTCATTTTTGAATTATTCGAACAAGATTTGGGTTTTATTTGATCGATTAATCGAATTATTCTTAATCGACTGACAACTCTAGTATTTAGTAATCAGTTGTGCGTTCAATTCTGATATATGAAATCATTGTCCGGTGGGTGGCCTGCTTTGGAAACGGAACGGAACTGTGTCTTTAATAGCCTTACATCACTGTGTCACCGAACGTATCTTGAAAGGAGGAACAATAATTAAAATATACACAGAAAAAAACGTATTGTTATATTGACCCCCATATTTGTGAATACAATTAATTTTTTCACTGAAAGTGTTCCTATACGGAAATTTGTTATATCAACAAACGTTTGTAAATTTTAATTGTTGAAAAAAGGATTTTGTTTTTTTTTTTTCAACAAAGAAATTCAACAAACACAAACATAATTTGTTGATCTGACAAAAGTAAAAAATCTTAGTTTTTTTTTTAACAAAGAAATTTAACAAATACAAACAAAATTTGTTGATCCGACAAATGTTTTTTCAACACCGAAATTTGACATGATAAAAAAATTTTGAAATAAAATTAATTGACTGAGTTTGTTGAAAACAAATTTGGTATTATGGACTAACTGGCGGCCGTTTTTACTAAATGTTTGGTTGATATCATGTTTAGTTGAATAACAATTGATGTTTCTTGATTTAAATTTGACGATTTTATTTTTTGTACACCATTAGTAGACCAATACCCCGAAGGGTTTTGACAACTAAGCTCGAGTTCTTTTTTATGGCCAACAGAAGTTTTTAATTTTTAACAAAATAATGCTTTTAGGCTGATGATAATTCTTATTTTCATTTTGGTTAATCGTTAGCTTATATACCCAGTTGGCAACATCCTCGATCCATCCTCAGTGACGCAGCGGTGACATGTCAGAGTCACTGCTGACATCCACCAGACATCTCTTTGTACTGGGTTGAGGACAATTTCATAAAAATTTTCAAAATGTCCTCACTCAAAGTCAGCAGTGGTCAGGGCTGACCTTCTGGGGACATGTCACCTAAAACTTCTTTGGGGAAATGTCTGACTTAGGTCATGCGAAAATGCAAAAAAATTTCGTATTTCCTTTAGTTTTTACTTTTATCCATTTTCCTTTATAAATTATCTTTTTCATATTTAGAAAAAACTTTTCGTCTTTTTTAGTCCCAACTGGATTTGAACCTGGAACCTACAGTTTATTAGTCCCACACCTAACTACTTGTTCCAAACTTTATTTTGAAATGGTTTGTCTATTTATTACTTTTATTATACTTGTTAGATTTTGATTTTATTTTAAATAAATCGATAATGTTGCCATTTTTTTCTTGGAAATTGAAGAGTTGCCCAGATTTAAAATTCTAATTTAATATACCGCTATTCTGAAGACATTTCCTTTTGGACGTCTTAGAGGAATTGTCCACACTCTTAAAGCAAACATTCAGTGCTGACAATGTTAGGACATGTCATCAAGGATTGCCTATGATTTTTCAGAACCTGAAGACATTTCCTCAAAGAATCACTGTAGAAATTTCCTCAGTGACGCATTTTCCAACTGGGAAGTTTTAATATTTTGGGTCCAAATTTTTTATTAAAAATTTATATAAAATATCAGATTATATAATTTTTAATATAATTTGATAAAATTTTACAAATCCATATTAGACCAAAATTCGGATCTATTTAAATCTAACAATATCATATATGATATTATTAGACAATTTTAGATAATTTCTGATACAGCCAATTTTGAGATCAGATTAGATCAATTAAGAGCTGCTACCAGATTAATTAAGATATAATTACATAAAGCACCAGATTAGTTTTTTTACTCGGGTTCCAAGCAAAAAAAAAATAATTACCCGGCTAAAAATAATGTATACAAGCTAATGTACGATCATATATGATAATTTATGTTAAGGGTGGGCCAATATATGATCGCATATTATCATATGTTTTACCATATATGGTCATATATTGAATAAGCGCCAATTTTAATATATGTTCATATCTGATCATATATGTTTTCGAATTAATGATGTATGGTCAGATGTGTTCATATATGCTCATATACAATTCATTTTTAGCCGGGTATATTATTTTTATGAAACATTTTCTTTATTTTTAAAAATTTTTACTCTGGTAAAAATTCAATTCTTCTGGTAACTATTTATCCTCAAAGTATGAGTAGATGAATATTTAGTATTAAATTCAAAGAAATACACAAACATTTTCGTGGTTTATATGACTCTTTTTTCATATATTTGATGGCATAGAACTGTAGTTTCAACAAGATTTCTATGAAATATTATTGTGTCTAAAAGAAAACCAAAAATTGAGTTTTAAAATTGTTATATGACTTTTTTTTGGTAAGAATTGGAATAAATGACTAAAAAATACTTAATCTCTAAAAAAAGGGAAAAATAAAGAAGATAAAAAACTTAAATGTGGTTTTTGGTTTGGCTGTCTAAGGATTTTAATATAATACCAATTCTGTATAATAAATTTCACATACATTTTTTTTTCTATATATTTAATGAAGTGTTTTTTGTGAATATTTAAGTGTAACTTAGTTTTGAAATAATTATTTTGGATCAATCATTCCTACCAACCCTTTTAAATCATTGCGTGTGTTATTTTGGGGCTTTTTTTGTTGTATCATGTTATTTTTGAATGACTTAAAGGCGTAAAAGGTACTTTTGCCCAAAAAACATGTATTCTTAAGTAGTTAAGTGTTGAATAGTTAATTTACTTAATCAAGAAATCAAAGTATTTTGTTTGTAATCGAAACATTTACTTAGCACCTTACTTATTTCCGTTCTCAACTTAACACGCAAGGCCATCGAAAAAATGATGATGATAACTTTTGTTGAATGTAGAAAAAACACTTAATAGAAAAGTTCTTTAATATCTGTATTTGTATTTTAACACACCTTAACAAAATTTTGGGTAAAATCTTAATCTGTCTTAACTTTAGTCAGCTATTTGTTATTTAAGTAATGGAGTAATAAGTGGGCCACTGCAGGTTAGCTGGTGATGAACACCAAAACCCTTGTACTAATTTGGTTGTTATAGTTCTCGATCATGTTGAGATTCAGTAAAAGTTTTGTTAACATATGGTAAACAATAAATACTTAAAACACTTTATCACAATTGCAGGCGCTCATCCAGCCCTTGAATTTGGGGGAAAACATTTTTTTATTCAGCAATTTTTTCATACTGGGTTACTTAAGTCGGACAGATTTGCTTCTTTAATTAAGATTTGTTGGCAAATACCTGGTTTTTCAATAGAAAAAGTCTCAGATTATGAAAAAAGTTCCGAGAGTTTTAACGTGATATTATTTTTAGGCTGGTGTCTAATTTTAAAAAAGTTGCAGGACGCCACCTCGGTTTGACTATATAAACTAACGATTAACAAAAAAATAAAATAAGAATTACTTATTTCATTTTCTTAAAACCAAACATTTTAGTAACTTGGGTTTGTAACATGGATACTAGTTCACCTAGTGCTGTATAAAAAAATATTCACCAGCTGGTGAAAAAAACGTAACATAATTATATTTCGTCAATTTTTTTTTTTCATCAATATTTTTTTTCATCAATAGTTTTTTTCATCGATATTTTTTTTATCAAAATTTTTTAATACGTTTTTCATTGGAATGACAAATAAATTTAAAGAGTTATTTTTTCTAGAAAATTTTGCTTTAAAAAGAACACCAATTTATACAGCAAAACATTATCATGATTCAATGGTTTGGGCAAGAGCATAACGTTGGCTTAGTTGGCAAACCTGTCAAGTCCAATTTTTATGCAAATTGAGTTTTTGACGTAGTATGCTAGTATAACTCAAAACACATCATTTACAAAAAACAAAATGCCGTTATGTTGTTTTTTCTTCTTGTTATGCAGTGGTAAGAAATTCTGTCAAGTCCAAAAAAAATAATAAAACATCGAAAGCCATGTGCTAAGTCCAGCTGAAAACAGCACACATTTTGTATCAACAAATTTCTTCAATAGATTTAAATTCGAAGTTTGTTTATTTTATTAAAAGCTCGTATGGAAATACATGCAAAAATTTAAAAAAAAAAAAATTGCTGATACATTTTGGTACATGATGGCATCTCCAAAGCCAGAAAAGTTAGATTTTTTATATAAAAATTTTTTTTTTTTCAAAATTTCATTCAAATGGTAAAATTTAGTAAAATAAAGCGCATTAAGAAAAGAAAATTTGGCTTTTTATGTGCTTCCATGGACCAAAATTTATCAGCATTTTTTTGGAATTTTTTATTTCACAAAATTGTTTAAAGTTGTGAATAGTTGACCTTTAGAAAGAAAAAAATTCACTTTCTGGAGCTGTTTTTCACCTAAAAGCTTTTTTCAACACAAAATTTTTAAAATATTTTTAAAATTTTTTTTTTTCTAAAAACCGCGAACTTAAACCGCTTGTAGAGGACTAAAAGTAGCCTGCAAATTTTTTTTTTATAATTTTTCCCACTATCAGCTCGAAAATGCTCACCGACTTTTTGCTATTAATTCACGAGATTCGGAAATATCCATATCATCGACCCACCCTACGATTTAGGTTATAAATAATATCTTTTTTTTTGTCAACAACAATGAAAAAGTATGTTGTAGTTGTATTTTTTATTATAAAAAACACAAATAAAATCAATAAAAATAAAAAAAAAAAATGCAAGAAAATCTGTTAAGTCCACAAAATGGAAAGAAAATGTGCTAAGTCCACATTTAAAATAGAAAATTATACAGAGCAAATGTGCTAAGTCCAAAAAGAGCCCATAAGTGTTCCTTTCTTTTATTTTAGAGTTCTATGATTTTTTGGGGTTAAACAAGATGAACTTAAGAAAAAAACTGCGTTTACAGATTTAAGAAAAGTTAACCCAAAAAAAAGTTAGACAGTTTTTTGTCTCTCCTGAAAAACTTAAAAAAACGGACTTGACAGGTTTGCCGACTAAGCCAACGATAAACTTCGCAGACATTTTTCCTTTATAGATTTTTTTTTTTTTTTATCGTTTTCCAGGCTTTGAGACATTTTAACATGATAATGTTTTAAGGCTGGTGTCTAATTTTAAAAAAGTTGCAGGACGCCACCCAGGGGCGTATCCAGGATTTTATTTCGGTGGGGGCCCAAAATTTTTTTTAAATTTTTTTTTTTACAAAAAATTTACGTAACAACACATGTTTTAGAGTTTTTTTCGATTTTTTCCTTGAACTGAATGTAACACAATCAGATTCTTTATATTTGTGTAAGTTTAAAACTGTTGGGGAAAAAAATTAAATTTTTTTATATTTTAACATTTTTTGAGAGACTTAAGCCATTTTTAAAGTGTGAATTGTATAAGATGCTGATACATTTTTGCAAAGAAGATTATAAGAATCTGATTTTTTTCAAAGAAAAGTCTAAGATTCTATGACAATTTCCAGTTAAGACCGTTTTTTTATAGAAAAAGTCAAAGACTCTAAATCATATTTTCAATGGAAAACGTTTCTCAGGAAAAAGTCACTTTAGAAAATAATTCATAAAATACTTTTCCAAAAGAAAAGACTCCGATTGTAAGACATTTTCCCAGAATCTGAGATAGTCCTAGTCTAGCACATTTTCTCAGATTCTGAAACATATAAGAAAAATAATTCAGATTCTGAGACCTTTTTAAAACGAAAACAGTATAAAAAAGTCTTAGATTCTAAAACCTTTTTCCTAAAGAAAAACTCTCGGATTCTGAGAATATTTTCATATAGAAAAAGTCTGAGATTCTTAGACATTTTTCCTATAGAAAAAGTTTCTACTTCTGAGACATTTTCCTATAGAAAGTCTCAGATTCTTTGACATTTTTCCTATAGAAAATGTCTCAGATTCTCAGACACTTTTTTCCCCTAAAGAAAATGTCTCAGATTCTGAAAGATTTTAGAAAAATATATTTTTACAATAGAAAAAGTCTCATATTTTGAGCATTTTTCTACAAAAAAAAGTCTCAGCTTGTGTCTCTGTGACATTTTTCCTATACACGAAAAAATTCGTTGAGACATTTTTTGTAAAAAATGTATAAAATTCTGAGGCATTTTCCTAGATTGTAAAGATATAAAGTTCTCAGATTCTAAAACATTTTTCATATAGAAAAGCCTCAGATTCTAACAATTTTTTCTTAAAAAATCTCAGATTTTGAGACATTTTTCAGATTCAAAAACATTATTTATATGGAAAGTTCTCAGATTCTGAAACATTTTTCATAAAGAAAAGCCTCAGATTCTGAGAATTTTTTATAGAAAAGTTCCAGATTCTGAGACATTTTTCCTATAGAAAAAGTCGTAGATTCTGAGAAAAAGGCCAATATTTTAAGACATTATTCCTAAAGAAAAATCCTTAGATTCTCAGACATATTTCTTACAGAAAGTTTAAGATTCTGAGACATTTTTTTTTTAGAAAAGTGTAAGATTTTGAGACACTTTTTTTTAAGAAATAGTCTCGTTCTGAGACATTTTTCTAATAGACAAAGACGCATTTTAAGATTTGACTACATTTTACTTACAATTAGGTCCATTTTTTGTGTACATAAAACTTCAGGTTCTAAGATTTTTTTTCATTAGAATCTTAAGTTATAAAGTTTCAAATTCTAAGAAAAAATTTTTAAATTTTCAGAAAAATTTTCAATTTCGAAACATTTTTCTTCAAAAAATTTTAGATTCTTCATGTTTTTCGAATTTTGTTAAGAAGTTTTTTAATATTTGATACCAAATCCTCGAAATTGTGAAATCATTTCGGGGGGGGCCCGGGCCCCCGGGCCCCCCCCTGTATACGCCACTGACGCCACCTCAGTTTGACTATATAAGCTAACAATTAACGGAAAAGAAAACACGAATTATTATTTTCATTTTCTTAAAACCAGAAATTTTAATATCCTGGGTTTGTAACTTGGATAATAATTCACCTTGTGGTGAATAAAACAGTTTTTCACCAGCTGGTGAATAAAAAGTAACATAATTATTTTTTAAGAAAAAAAAATTTTTTTTTTCATCAATTTTTTTTTTTCATCAATTTTTTTTTTTCATAAATTTTTTTTCAATCAAATATTTTTTTCATCAATTTTTTTTCATCAAACTTTTTTTTGATCAATTTTTTTTTGATCAATTTTTTTTTTTCATCATACTTTTTGTTTCGTCATTTTTATACCCTCCACTCTAGTGATAGAGGGTATATATAAGTTTG
The DNA here is from genome assembly GCA_963921195.1 of Pegoplata infirma. Lineage (NCBI taxonomy): Eukaryota > Metazoa > Arthropoda > Insecta > Diptera > Anthomyiidae > Pegoplata > Pegoplata infirma. The sequence goes on along the minus strand of OY992537.1, from coordinate 19,968,267 downwards.
TCATTCCGTTTGTAACACATCGAAATATTGGTCTATGACCCCATAAAGTGTATATATTCATGATATTCGATCGATTTTAAGTCGATCTAGCGATGTCCGTCCGTCCATCTGTCTGTCCGTAGAAAACACGCTAACTTTTGAAAGACTTTACAGAGGCTACTGAAGTTTGGCATATATGTTCTTTTTTTTTTTATATATTTTTTTTATTTTTTTGATTGCAATCCAGCCAAATCGGTCCAGTGGTTCAAAAGTTATGAGCAAAAGAGCAAATTTCGGCAAGGGTATCTTTGCCGTTCCCTAGGTCTATTTAATATTAAATTTCAGCTCATTCGGTCCAGTGCACTATAGGAAATTTTACCCTTTTTTTGGCCAAAATTATTTACAGCCAAACGGCTGGACCGATTTGACTGATTTTTTTTATTTGACTTTTGGAAGACTCTTTAGAGGGAGGGAGTGACTCTTAAAGGTTTTCATACACTCAAAAAAAAAAATTAGTAAAGTTACCTAAAAAATTACCTAATAATTAGTTCCAAACAGGGTTCCCGGGTTATAAGTTGCCGCATCTAAGATTTTTTAGATCCTTGATAGATTATATGGTTTTCTAAACTGTTTTTACAATATTTTTTTTTTTTGAGTGTACACTAACTTTCGAAGATAACAGTAGAAATTTATTTTAACAATGTTAAGAAGTGTCAAACAAATCTACTTTTTAATAAGGATTTTATTCAAAAATTTTATTTTTGAGTTCCAAGTCGTCAACTACATTTCAAAATGCCACTACGGGCAGCCGTAGATGATGCAAGAGCTAGGGGCTCAACTTCCCTATTTAGATCTTTAGAGATTTCTGCTGTAACTCGTATTTTTGTTCTCGCAGATTTTGACAAAAAAGTTAATTGCGGTCGCCCAGATTTCGATTTAGTGGAGGCAGGCTGCGTTTCAAGTTTTTTTAGCCAAGTATTGCCTTTAAGCCAAACAGCATGCTGTCTTTCAAAAATTTTCAAACTCCTACAACTTTTAATCCTTTTCATATTTATATTTGAACAAAATATTCTTAATTCCTCCTTTATATATTGTTTAAAGTTTTCGAAACATTCACTCTCAGCAATGTATGAAAAGAAATGGTCAGAAATAGCGGCTCCTTATCCACCTCTGCTTTATTTCTCTCGCCATGTATTAAATAACTCTGAATTTGGCACTCAGTAGTCACCTGGAAAAATGGGTATAAAAAAAAAGTTTGCACATATCCGACCTTGAAATTTTTTAAATTCGGAAGGTAATTGATTGTCCTAGAGAACTTTTATGGTTTTATAGCTAACATATGCTATCATTTTTTTTTAAGTCAAAATAAAATTCCAATTCATACTTCAATAAGTTCATCTTAAGGTCACTTTAATTTTTCCAATAAAATCGATCTAATAGATGAGTTCACCAACATTTCACTATTTATCATTAAAGTACTCACCTTTGACATTATTTTCCATTTTTTAGTTTTTAAAAACTATAAATTCTTAATATAAAAACTTTTGTTAGAAGCTATCACAAAATTCGCTGCTCTCAATCGTTATTTTATAACTAAGTAAGAAATTGCAAGAAAAACTACTGATAAAGTGACAGTACATCAATTCTGTCGAAAAATTGAGAAAGAATTGTTTACTTCGTTAAGTTTTTTTTATATTAATGTGAAAAAAAATAATGTTTGCAAAAATTTTAATTTTGACTTTTGGCCAAAAAATGGGTAAAATTTCCTATAGTGCAGTGGTTCAAAAGTTATAAGCAAAACCCTGAATTTCAGATTAGTTTCACTTAAATGCCACGTGTTTAAACAAGTTTTAAAAGCATTGGTGGTAACTTAACAATGCTTTTCAAACTTGTTTAGTTTTAAAGCAATCCTTTTTAAACTTGTTTAGTTTTAAAAGCATTGGTAACTTAAAAATACACTCGAAAAAAATTTTACACTCAAAAAAAATTTTACACTCCAAAAAATTTTACACTCAAAAAAAATAAGTTTCTCTTTTACAAAAATGACAATGTATATTTTTTTGTACACACGTATATTTTTACAGTAAAAAAAACATTACACTCGAGAAAAACTTTACACTCAAAAAATAAAATTAGTATTTTTTTTTTAATGACAAAAAAAGAGTTTTTTACTCAAAATAAAATATTTCTAATCAAAATTGTTAATTTTTTCACGTTAAAAAATGTACTACCCTTTAAAAAATGCATTGTGGAGGGTATTCATAGATTCGGCAAAGTCGAATTTAACTTTTCTACTTGTTTTTCATCATTTTTTTATACCCTCCAACCACAGTATGGGGGTGTACTCACTTTGTCATTCCGTGTGTAACGCATCGAAATATCGGTCTAGGACCCCATAAAGTATATATATTATTGATCAGTGATCGATTCTAAGACATTCTAGCGATGTCCGTCCGTCCGTCCGTCTGTCCGTCTGTAGAAGACACGATACAGTCCAAACCAAACGAGCTAGACTTCCGAAGTTTGACAAGAATATGTCTTATATTCCTAGGCAGGTTAGGTTCGGAAATGGGCAAAATCGGACCAAGGCGAAAAAAGTTCCCCCTTGGATAACTAAACCAACCCAAGAAAAACCGCACTTTTTGCATGATTTTTTGTACTTTTGCTAAGCAAATGCAACATTCTTATCTCAGAAGAAGTTAAAAATCGCAGGGGGAAGGTGCCCCCTAACGTCTTCCTGCAACCCCCCCCCCCCCCAAAAAAAAGACGCCCCTGGATTTTTTATATAAAGTTTTTACATTTTGGAGGGTATAAAAGATTCGACACAGCCGAATGTTACACTCTCACTTGTTTTTTAATCATTTTTTTTTTTTATCAATTTTTTTTTTTCATGAAACTTTTTTTCATCAAATTTTTTTTTTCATCAATTTTTTTTTTCATCAATTTTTTTTTTCATCAATTTTTTTTTTTTTTCATAATTTTTTTTTTTTTTTCATCAAACTTTTTTTTCACAATTTTTTTTATCAAATTTTTTTTCATCAATTTTTTTTTTCATTAAATTCTTTTTTCAACAAATTTTTTTTTTCATCAAATTTTTTTTTTATCAATTTTTTTCGTTAATTTTTTTTTTATCAAATTTTTTTTTCATCAAATTTTTTATTATCAATTTTTTTTTCACCAAAAAAAAAAAAAATTGTATCAAATTTTTTGTAAAAAAAAATTTTTTTTTAACTTAAATAAAATGTTCTTTTCATCAAAAAAAAATCATCAAAATTTTTTTTCAACAAAAATTTTAAGTTCATTATTTTTTTTAACATAATTTTGTTTTTCGTGATAAAGAAATCATTTTTTTTTACTAAAACTACCTTTTCACTAAGTCTAAACAAGTACATAAAACAAGTGAGAGTGTTATATTCTTTTGTGGCGAATCTTTTATACTCTCCAAAATGTAAAAACACTTTTTTGCACATACATATTTTTGCACTCACTTACGAAATGTGCAGCTCTTTTGGTTTTTAATGGGGTCCTCGACTTATATTTCAATTTGTTTTGTATGAAATAGCAAAGTAATATAACATTATATTTTCTAAAAAAAAACTTTGATTTGGTAAGTACACCCAAATCTTCCGCACAACATTATCATGATTTAATGTTTTGGGCAAGAGTACAAAATTCGCAGGCATTTTTCCTATGGATAAACAAAACTTTCAGCTTCTTTGACATTTTTGGAGTCTTTTTTTTTGTAAAAAAAAGTCTTAGAAACAAAAAAAAATTCTGATTCTGAGACATTATTGCTTTCGAAATTCTTTTTATAGAAATAGTCTCAGATTCTGAAAAATTTGTAGCACAGTGTCATTGACTTCTGACATTTTTCTTTTGTTCCATATCTTAAAGTTTTTTTTTTTGCGTAGACAGTAGCTATCAAAGTCAATTAACGTCAAGTGTTGAGTGTTATATTTGTGTTATAAAAAAATAAAACCAACAAAAGTGTAGTCGTCATACCTCACCGGAGATGGCAACGTGAGTGATAAGAACACAACGATCTACGAGAAGAACACAACGATCTACGTTTTTAATTTGAGTTCGAAAAAAGCTTATTTGGGTTTTTAAAGGTTCACCGGATCGGATCAAGTTTTAAACATTTTCGATATAAGATCAAAAACTATATAGTACTTATTGTTAGTGTTTATACCACAGAACATAAGTAGTAGGTTATCCGGGTTGTATTCGAGGTATTTTCCAATTGGTGGCAAATGAATGAAAAACAAAAAGAATTTTGTTTTTCATGTAAACAAAAAAGTTTCACATTTTAGAAATTATAATTTAATTAAATCTGAAGAAAATGTTGAATAAAATATATAACAAAGTAAAAATGGTAACCATTTGTGACAACAAGATATGTATGTTATTCTAAGAATATTGATTCTCAATCACAACAATGTTGTCTTTAAACGTGTAAAATTACACTGCGACTTCAATTTTCCGGTGTACACATTTAAAACAACCTTGATTGCATACTACTCTTGTACTGTGGTTTATACAAAACATATTGTAGCACTTACCCATCTCAAGTAGTTCTTTTCATTACATTCCACCAAATCACTTAAAGAACAAACTGTACAATATTTTCACCGCTATTCCATATACACTTGTCTAACATAATTGTCTATTTGTACAACGATGTTCGTGCAAGTCCAAAGTCAAGTGTGTTAAGTTGGTGGTTACAATATTCTATAGTTAATAATAACGACGTTGTAAGTTTTGAAGACCATAGAGTCCGTCTATGGTGGTATGACCATGATGAAGTTGAACAACAAAAAAGATAATGATGAGTTTGTGGTCAAGTGACGATAAATAACAGGGGTCAACAAAAAAAAAAACTTGTTAAAGAAGAAAATAAAAAAAAAAAAAATTAATAATAGTTAAACAACAACTAACGGAAGGATATATCAATTATGTCAAAATTATGCAATGAAAGGAAGAAGTAAACAAAGACACTGGAGAAGTGTGAAATTTAGTTAAGTGAGTACACTTAAATAGAAAATTCCGAACCAAATAATCGGTTCCAGAACGGATTATTTTATTCTGCAATCGATTCTACTATAAACACAGAAAACAAATTCGACACATTCCTACTGAAAGTCAGTTGAATCAACAAAAATTTGGTTAAAACACTTAAATATAGGTTGTCACAATTGAATATTGATAGTCACAACTGAATAAGTGGCTGCTGACGCCAATTACAACGTAACCTAACTGAATACTGTTGATATAACTGGCTTTTAATTGTAAAAACTATAAAATTTGTTTGTCGCAGCCGAATATAGTAGAAGTAACCAAATTTTGAGTAGATGCAACTGAAAAATTTAGTTGGAAATTAACTTATATGTGTTTTCATTTCGAATCGATGATTTTTGTTCGAAAGCAAGCAGTTTAAAAAAAAACTACAGTTGTAGCAAATGAATTGTGGTTGTTACAACTGTGTTGTGGATGTCGTAATCACATAATTAATTATAAAAGTCGAATTTTTTTGGTGGAGTCACAACAGGGTTGGCATTGAAAAAGGGGCGACTTCCAGTAGGCCTAAAGACTTTGTAAAGATTTTTTAAGATTTTTTCGAAAATTCACAAAAGACTTTTCTTACGCCATTTGACAATATACTGTTGTTGTGATAAGTACAATATATTTGCGAGGGTAAAGTGTGTTCTAAAATTCTTAAGAAAATAAAAAATCATTTTAATAATGCTGTTTTCTTGCTTATTTAATTAAACACTTTTAGCCAATTAATTTTATTTAAAAATCCATTTTAAGCCAATTAATTGTTTTAGTTAATTGTGAAAGTTTAATTATCCTTAAAATTCAACTTTAAACTGACAAAACAAATTTTATTATTACCTTGTCATGGTTTTTGATGGCAAACAAATAATATAGAGGGTGCCGGAAAACATTGAGTTTATCTAGAATGTCATTATTAAATTTCTGTCGAAAAAACAATTTTACCTTACTAAGGTATTTAAACGTATGCAATTGCACTATGGGGTAAGAAAAAGGAATACTTAAAAAAACAAATGTGTTAATTGGCAAAAAAAATTATCGAAATAGAATCGGTACAAACTACCTACGATTAAGCTTCGTATTAACAAAACCAAAAAGACATTAGAACGGAACTTTTTTGTATGACAAAAATTTTTTTCCTGACCCGAACGTCCTAGCAAATTTTTATTCCCTTAGGCTTTAAAAGTATGTGGTGTAAATTTAAAGCCAATCGGATTAAATAAACCCGTGATTGAGGCTATTAAGGTTTTGAATTTTCAAAAATGTAAAACAAAATAAAATTAAATAAAAAAATGTTTTGCAATACCTCACATTAACTATACACTCAAAATAATTCTACAGTAAAAGGTTTAGTAAGTGATTTTGTACCAAAATCTACTAATTAGTTACTAATTTTAGTATCTTCAAAGTACTAAAATTAGTAATTTTTACTGGTTTTGAATAATATTAGTAAACAATGGTTATTAATTCCTGCACTAGGTCCTCTTGAACTAAAATTTAGTTAAATTTTTAGTATTAAATACCCATTTTTTTTTTGGGTGTACAAGCTAACGATTAACAAAAAAGAAAATAAGAATAACTGTTTTCATTTTCATTAAACCAAAAATTTAAGTAACTGGGTTTGTAACTTTGATAATAATTCACCTCGTGGTGAAAAAAAAATATTCACCATCTGGCGAATAAAACGTAACGTAATTATTTTTCATCAATATTTTTATAAATCAATGTTTTTTTTTAAATCAATATCTGTTTTCATTAATATTTTTTTTATCAATATTTTTTTCCACCAATTTTTTTCATCAATATTTTGTTTTTATTACTATTTTTTTTTATTAATTTTTTTTTAATCAACAATTATTTTTAATCAATATTTTTTTTAATCAATATTTTTTTCATCAATAGTTTTTGTTCATCAATATTTTTTTTTCATCAATACATTTTTTCATCAGTATTTTTTTTTTCATCAATATTTTTGTCAGCAATATTTTTTTAAAATCAATATTTGTTTTCATCAATATTTTTTTATCAATATTTTTTCATCAATACCTTTTTCATCAATATTTTTTTTTAACAATATTTTTTTCCATCAATTTTTTTTCATCAATATTTTTTTCATCACTATTTTTTTTATCGATATTTTTTTTTATCAATAATTTTTTTTTATCTATATTTTTTCTCGACAGTATTTTTTTCATCAATATTTTTTTCTTCAATATTTTTTTTCATCAAAACTTTTTTTCTTCAATATTTTTTTTTCATCAATATTTTTTTTTTCATCAATATTTTTTTCATCAATTTTTTTTTATTAATATTTTTTTCATCAATATTTTTTAAACCCTCCAACCACAGTATGGGGGTATACTCGCTTTGTCATTCCGTTTGTAACGCATTGAAATATCGGTCGGGGACCCCATAAAGTATATATATTATTGATACATGATCGATTCTAAGACGTTCTATGAATGTCCGTCTGTCCGTCCGTCTGTCTGTAGATAACACAATACAGTCCAAAATAAAACAGCTAGACTCCTGAAGTTTGGCAAAAATATGTCTCATGTTCATAGGCAGGTTAATTTCGAGAATGGGAAAAATCGGCCTTGAGGGAAAAAAGTTCCCCCTTTAAGAACTGAACCAACCTCTGAAAAAATACACTTTTTTACATGTTTTTTTTGTATTTTTGTTAAATAAATGAAACATTTAGTATATTTATCGCAATGGGAAGGTGCTCTCAATATCCCGCACTTTTTTTTCATCAATATTTTTTTTTTTTCATAATTTTTTTTTTCATACATATTTTCCCAATAATTTTTTTTTGTTTTCATTTCATTAAAAATTTTCTTATCAACATTTTTTTATCAAATATTTTTGTTTGCCAATAATAATTTTTCACTAAAAACTTTTTTCATCAATTCTTTTTTATCGACAAACACCAACTGATATGTACCTATACGTTATCAATATTTTTTCATCAATACTTTTTTTATCAACATTTTTTTTTCATCAATATTTTTTTCCATTAAATTTTTTTCATCAATATTTTTTTATTACACTTTTTATATTAATATTTTTTTTATTTCTATTTTTTTATCAATATTTTTTGTAATCAATAATTATTTTTTAATCAATATTTTTTTTATCAATATTTTTTTTTTATCAATAATTTTTTTCATTAATATTTTTTTTTTCATCAATATTTTTTTAAAATCAATATTAGTTTTCATCAATATTTTTTTATCAATATTTTTTCATCAATACTTTTTTCATCAATATTTTTTTTATCAATATTTTTTTACATCAATTTTTTTTCATCAATATTTTTTTCATCAATATTTTTTTTTAATCAATTTTTTTTTTATCAATATTTTTTTATCAATATTTTTTTCTCGATAATATTTTTTTCATCAATATTTTTTTTTGTCAATATTTTTTTTTATCAAAACTTTTTTTCATCAATATTTTTTTTCATCAATATTTTTTTTCATCAATATTTTTTTTTTTTCATTAATATTTTTTTTATCAATATTTTTTATTATCAGTATTTTTTTTTTATCAATATTTTTTTTTTTCATCAATATATTTCGGCACGATTTTTTTAATATTTTTGGCACGATTGACATGGGTATCAAACAAATCTAGAATCGGTCTAACGGTTTTCGAGACATCACCATTTAAAACTGCGATTTTCTCCGAAGTTCTAGATTTTTTTTAATCTCAAAATTTCTTTAATGTCACAGGAAAAGCATTAGCATCGGCTTCAATTTAATTTTTATGAACAAAATTTCTATTCGTTTTGTAATTTTGAGTAGGTACGTTTACAGTTCATATTCAACAATGGTGGATTATTGCAAGCTAAGCTAATTTAAAATGTAAATCGCCTAAGGATTTGAAATTTGATTCTATATTATTAAATATCATATTTGTTTTAACTTCGTAAGGCTGTCATTGATGTTGTTAGACCAACGCAATTAATGCGATAATTTTATTTTATGAATGCGTATAATGAACGGCGAAATTTAGAAATTTAATTTAAAGGAAATACGAGAGTTATATAAATGAGGAAGTTTTACTAAGATAAAATAAGGATATGTAAGAAGATAAAGATTTCATAGAGCTTTAAATATAATAAAATGCAAAAAAAGTATTAAAAAAAATATGAAAAAAATTAATATTTAAATTGGAAAAATTTCTGAAAGTTGTTTTAAAATATTATTATAGTTTCAGAAGATGGAAAAGGACACAAAATTTTTAAATTTTACCTACACAGATAAAAATGAGTTGTTAGATCAAGCACGAAATACACCAGGTTGAGCATTATTTTAATTAAAAGTCATCTAATGAGGAAAATTGTTGGAATGGTTAATCATTATTTTACAATTGTAGTGTTTTTTGTCAGTCTTTTCAAGTCTTTTGTTTAAATTGTTTTTTTTTTGTGCTTTATATTATTTTGATTTTTTTCGTCTTGTGTGCGTGAAAGTACTTTTCTATTTGACGACTAACGAAAACTAAAACAAAAAACTCAACAGCGTTCATCGCATTATTACTCAAAGCCTACTATGATGAGTTTTTTTGTTTTTATGAATTTTTTTGTGAATTTTTCAGATTTGAGCAAATGGTTAATTGATTCAAGTAAAATTTAATTGAATGTCAAATTTTAAGCTGAGCAAATATTTAATTGTTTTTTACCTTTGAATATTTTTTTCTGTGTAAAATAATCACGCAAATCTTTTTACTCAAATTATAAAAAAAAAAAAAATTTTACTTAAAATTTGTTCTATATTTATTGGGAGTTTTTTTTACTATATGTTTTTTAGATTTCTCTTTGTTATTTTTTTTTTTTTATACATTTATAAAATTTTTACGTGTAGTTTTTAAAATACATTCTCTATTTCTCAGCACTGAAGAGAATTTACTGAGAATTTCTGTAGCTTCTTCCTTTGAAGTCATTTCAAATAATAAGCCTTTGTCCGTGTAAGTGGCCTGCAGTATACGATATTCCAGATGTGGTAAACGTAACGTATTAACAATTAAAAAACGTATATCATCAACAGCGTTCTCTTTAGATGAAAATGTACAATCACGTAATAGCAAACGATTAGTTAATATTTCTTCTGAATCTGGATATGGAGAATAGTCATTTGAAGGATTTGGAATAGATGCTGGGGAAGTTATAAAAAAAGAAATTATTATATTTAAAAACAAATAAAAAAGGAAATTACAGTTGAACCTCGATTAACCGGGTTGCACGGGACCGGACTAAGCACGAATAATCGAAAAACACGGTTGAAAGAGGTTATATATTTTTCTACATTTGTATATGTTCGTGAATATATTGCACGGATAATAGAGGTAAAGCACGGTTAATAGAGGTAAAATCAATAACAAAAAATACAATATGCACGTACATGTATGAATTGCACGGATAGTAGAGGTAAATCACGGATAATAGAGGTAAAAAACAAACACACAGCATGCCGGTTAATAGAGGCACCGGTTAATAGAGGGCCGGATAATCGAGGTTCAACTGTATTTAAATTTTTTTTCGATAAAAGTGTTCACTTAAAATTGTTTTTACTATTTTTTATCCAAAATGTTGTAAGTAAAATAAAGTACAATCGGTGAATACCAAAACAAAACATCAATAAAGAAATATGTTTTTAACACGATAATATTTTAAGGCTGGTGTCTAATTTAAAAAATGCCCGCGAATTTTGTACTCTTGCCCAAAACATTAAATCATGATAATGTTTTGCGGAAGATTAGAATGTACTTGCCAAAGCAAAGTTTTTTTAGAAAAAATAATGTTATATTACTTTGCTATTCCATGCAAAACGAATTGAAATATCATTCGAGGACCCCATTAAAAAACCGAAAGAGCTGTACATTTCGTAAGTCAGTGCAAAAATAAGTGCAAAAAAGTGTTTTTACATTTTGGAGAGTATAAAAGATTCGGCACCAAAGAATATAACACTCTCACTTGTTTTATGTACATTTGATTAACAAATGAAAAATTTTTATTAGACTTGGTGAAAAAGTAGTTTTGGAAAATAAATGAGTTTTTTTTTACGAAAAACAAAATTGTGTTAAAAAAAATTTAATGAATCCAAAATTTTTGGTGAAAAAAAAATTTGATGAAAAAAAGTTTTTGATGAATTTTTTTGAAGAAAAGAAAAATTTTGTAAAAAAAAATTATGAAAAAAAAAATTTTTGGTGAGAAAAAAAATTGATAATAAAAAATTTGATAAAAAAAAAATTGATGAAAAAAAATATGATAAAAAAAAAATTTGATAAAAAAAAAAAAATTTGATGAAAAAAAAAAAATTAATGAAAAAAAAAATTTGATGAAAAAACAAAAAAATTTATGAAAAAAAATGTTGATGAAAAATAAAAATTTTGATGAAAAAAAAATGATAAAAAAAAAATTTGATAAAAAAAAAATTTGATAAAAAAAAAAAATTATGAAAAAAAAGTTTGATGAAAAAAAAAAATTATGAAAAAAAAAATTGATGAACAAAAAAAAATTATGAAAAAAAAAAATTTGATAGAAAAAAAATTTATGAAAAAAAAAAAAAAGTTGATAAAAAAAAATTTTTGTTGAAAAATAATTATGTTACTTTTTATTCACCAGCTGGTGAAAAACGGTTTTATTCACCACGAGGTGAATTATTATACAAATTACAAAGTCAAGTTTTTTTTTTTTAATTTTTGGTTTTAAGAAAATGAAAACAGTAATTCTTGTTTTCTATTTCGTTAATTTTTAGCTTATATAGTCAAACTGAGGTGACTCCTGGAACTTTTTTAAAATTAGACACCAGCCTAAAAACATTATCATGTTAAAAAGTTCCAGGACGCCACCTCAGTTTGACTATATAAGCTAAGGATTAACAAAAAAGAATATAAGAACTACTGTTTTCATTTTCTTAAAACCAAAAATTTTAGTAACTTGGGTTTGTAACTTGGATAATAATTCACCTCGTAGTGAATAAAATAAAAATATTCACCCGCTGGTGAATAAAACGTAACATATGTAAATATTTTTCACATATTTTTTTATCAATATTTTTTTTTTATCATCAATATTTATTTTCATCAATATTATTTTTTTCATCAACACTTTTTTTCATCAATAATTTTTTTTCAAAAATATTTTTTTTATCAATATTTTTTTTCATCAATATTTTTTTTTCATCAATATTTTTTTTTAGCAATATTTTTTTTTTTTCTTCAATATTTTTTTGTCTTCAATATTTTTTTTTTTTTCATAAATATTATTTTTTTTTCATCAATACTATTTTTCACCAATATTTTTTTTTTCATCAATATTTTTTTTCATCAATATTTTTTTTTCCATCAATATTTTTTTTTCATCAATATTTTTTTTCATCAATATATTTTTTTTTTCAACAATATTTTTTTTCACAATATTTTTTTTTCACAATATTTTTTTTTTATCTATGGCCGCTGTTCCAAAAAAAGTAATTCACGTAAAAAAAGTGAAAATTAAAATTTCCGAATTTTTTTGGAGTTCTAAATTTCACATCCGATTTTTTTTTCGTTTTGTTTCACAAAAATAAAATTTGGTGAAAGTACAACGAATGCTTTTTTTCCTTATAATTTTTTTAATTTTAATTATTCGATTTCAACTTCGAATGGAGACTTGATCGTCAAAACACTAAACTTGATTTTATGTGATTCGGAAATTTTGATGTGAATTTAATAGTTGACAGAACAGAGGCCTATATTTTTTTTTTATCAATAATTTGTATACCCTGCACCACTCTGTGGTACAGGGTATAATGACTTAGTGCTGATGTTTGTAACTACCCGAACTACCCCACCTTTAAGTATACCGATCGACTCAGACTTACTTTTGAGTCGATTTAGCGATGTCCGTCCGTCTGTCCATCTATCAGTTTAAGCACGATACAGGTAGCAATTTTCAATCAATTGAAATTTGAAACTTAAGCTTCTTGTGGCCCAAGGACAAAGCCTATTGAAATTGGAAAAAATCGGTCCATGTTAAGACCTAGCCCCCATACAAACGCCCCCTTTAAACTTCGCTAAAATGCCTCTAATAACTGTATTATAATAGATATCGTTTTGAAATTTAACAGCTAATAAAATTTTTAATGCACAAATAATCGTACCAAATTGCAAAGGAATCGGGTCAGTCCGTCTGGTAGTCCCCATACAAACCACCCTCCCGATATTCACATAATTTCTTCAAAATTCATAAATTTTAAAATATTTGATTCAAATTTTATTTGTAGGTGCAAAACGTGTACTTTGGTAACCTAATCAAATCGGAATACATTTGGACCATTTTTGGACTTAGTCCCCCATATAAAAATTTAGACCGATATTCAGTTAAATCGATCTATTGGCAAAAAAATAAGCTAATTCCACTAAAATTTGAACTGTGTGCGTTTTCTCCACTAAATAAAGATCTAACAAACGATAGGTACAATCGGTCCATGTTTGGACTTGGGACCCATTATCCGGAAAACACTGGTGTAGGGTATCACATGGTCGGTCGGGACCGACTATAACTTTCTTACTTGTTTTTTATTAATATTTTTTTTTCTTAATTTTATTTTTTGTTTTTATCAGTATTATTTTTTCATCAATATTTGTTTTTTTACAAATATTGTTTTTTTTTATCAATATTTGTTTTTCATCAATACTTTTTTTCACCAATTAAATTTTTTAAATTATTTTTTTTCATCAATATTTTTTTATACCCTCCACTCTAGTGATAGAGGGTATATATAAGTTTGTCATTCCGTTTGTAACACCTCGAAATATTGGTCTAGGACCCCATAAAGTATATATATTTATGATCCTCGATGGATTTTAAGTCGATCTAGCGATGTCCGTCCGTCCGTCTGTCTGTCTGTCCGTCCGTAGAAAACACGCTAACGTTTGAAAGACTTTACAGAGGCTACTGAAGTTTGGCATATATGTTTGTCATTTACCTGGTCAGGTTGGTATTGCAATCCAGCCAAATCGGTTCATTGGTTCAAAAGTTATGAGCAAAAGAGTAAATTTCGGCAAGGGTGTTTTACGAGATAAAAAACTACTGAAGCTTGGCATGTATCTTTGCCGTTCGCCATGTCTGTTTGGTATTAAATTTCAGCTCAATCGGTCCAGTGGTTCAAAAGTTATAAGCAAAACCCTGAATTTCAGATTAGTTTCATCTAAAATGCCACGTGTTTTAACAAGTTTCAAAAGCATTGGTGGTAACTTAACAATGCTTTTCAAACTTGTTTAATTTTAAAGCAATGCTTTTTAAACTTGTTTAGTTTTAAAAGCATTGGTAACTTAAAAATTACACTCGAAAAAAATTTTACACTCAAAAAAAATTTTACACTCAAAAAAAATTTACACTCAAAAAAAAAATTTACACCAAAAAAATTTAGTTTTTTTTTTTTACAAAAATGTCAATATTTTGTGTACATACCACAGTACATGAGTAGTAGGTTCACAGAGGTGCATTTGATGTGTGTAAGTATTAGTGACAGCACACGGTGTAACTTTTGACGTTTCATACAAAACGTAAACAAACAACATAAATACATACACAAAAGCTCACACGTACAGGCACACTTACACTAGGCAGCGATGATAATTCTGTACTAAAAACCATACCACCATATTGGAAAGTACGCAATTAGCATCAGTGTTTGCATACTAGTCTGTACTGTGGTACATACGTACGTGCATTCACTCAGAAATATTTTTACAGTAAAAAAAAAACATTACACTGGAAAAAAATTTTACACTCAAAAAAAAAAAAATTGTAATTTTTCTTAAAAAAAAAAAAAAAAATTACAAAAAAAGAGTTTTTTACTCAAAATAAGATATTTCCAATCAAAATTGTTAATTTTTTCACGTTAAAAAATGTACTACCCTTTAAAAAAATAAATTGTGGAGGGTACTCATAGATTCGGCAAAGTCGAATTTAACTTTTCTACTTGTTTTTTATTAATATTTTTTTTTCATCAATATTTTTTTTTTCATCAATATTTTTTTTATCAATATTTTTTTTCATCAATATTTTTTTTACAATTATTTTTTTTCATCAATATTTTTTTTTTTTAAATATTTTTCTTTTCATCAATAATTTTTTTTCATCAATATATTTTTTTATAATTATTAGTTTGTTTTCATTAATATTTTTTTTTATCAATATTATTTTTTACCCCAATTATATTTTCTAAATTATTTTTTTTTATCAATATTTTTTTTCCATCAATTTTTTTTTTTCATCAATATTTTTTTTTTCATCAATATTTTTTTTTTCTTCAATATTTTTTTTTTTTTCATCAATATTTTTTTTTTATCAATATTTTTTTTTTATCAATATTTTTTTTTCATCAATATTTTTTTTTCATCAATATTTTTTTTTCATCAATATTTTTTTACATTATTTTTTTTTCATTAATATTTTTTTTACCAATATTTTTTTTTTTATCAATATATTTTTTTCGTTAATATTTTTTTTTTCATAAATATTAGTTTTTTTTCATAAATATTTTTTTTTTTTCATCAATATTTTTTTTTATCAATAATTTTTTTCATCAAAATTATTTATTTTCATCAATATTTTTTTTTTATACAATGTCTTAGAAACCTTTACGGATCAATAATATTTTAACATAATGGGGTCCTCAACCGATATTTCAATACATTTTGCAATACAAAAAAAACTCTATAAAAAGTGTTTCCTTAAATTTTTTTTTACTGTTTTGTTATTTAATTGTTGTGTGCTAAGATAAGCTTACAATTTGTTATTGCTTACAATTATTAAGTATTTGATTGAAATAATGTAATTCAATAACACAACTTTGAATATATCGCTCATTTACTTGTATAGTGTCATAACTCAAAAAACGTGATTTTTGAGTTAATA
Source organism: Pegoplata infirma (assembly GCA_963921195.1). NCBI lineage: Eukaryota > Metazoa > Arthropoda > Insecta > Diptera > Anthomyiidae > Pegoplata > Pegoplata infirma. Next base: position 19,952,324 of record OY992537.1, on the reverse strand, counting down.
ATACAGAATTATTTGTTATATCATGCTTTATATTGTGTCAAAAATTCGTATTTATATCTTTCAAACTCACCGTTTGAAAAGAGAACAAGCCATTATTATATTTTCAATGTACAGGCCTTTTTCAATGGAAACCCAGTTTCAATTGTAAACCTTAAACGCGTTTTCTGCAAAATCAAATATTTTTAGTTATGACACTTTACAAGTAAATAAGCGATATGTATGCATGATTATTTATTTAAAATTTTTTGTTTAACTCTTTGTTATTTTTACATGACTCACCAGCATAAGCCATTGTTATTATGACGCAGATAGTTGTTATGAATGTAAATTTGTTTGCGCACATTTTTAGCAGTTGTTTAATTCAAGCTTAAACTTTTAATACTGATTAATATTATCAAGAATATATTTTTACATAATTTAATTTTAGTTCTGAGATTCATTTGGACATATACAACGATTTAAGATGCATACAAGAGAGTGGTTCAACATGAGAGGCCATACTACAACTAAGGAGAAACTAAAGATACTTCATTACCAATGAATACTACAATAACAAAAAACGTCAAATTTTATTTAAACTAACTTTAAAATAATTTTAAAACTTCTACATTATTTTGTATTAAATTATTTTTTTTTTTTTTACCTCTGACAAAGATTTTTTTTTGGATAAAGTATATTTAGTTTCCCTTTCAAATTAAGGTCGATTTAAACGTGTTGTCATAAAAATCTTAAGATTTACATATTAATATAAGTGCTCTCTGTTATGTTGATTAGCACGTTAGATTGAGTTGTCAATAAATACATTCAATATTTTTGTATTGATCGGCTGAGCAACTAAATAAAGAATAAATCAGAGACCATAACTGTTATGAGATTTATTAAAAAAGTCAAATTTAACTGTTCAAAAATATTTTTTCAACTAAAAATTAAAAATAACAGTTCAAATGATTTATATAAAAATGTGTTCAAAGTAACAAAAAAAAAAAAACTTTTATTTTTTATAACTGTTATAAAAAACTCTTTGACCCTTAAACTTGAGTTATTAAAACAAAACTAAAATAAGTGCATTCAAAAGAATCCTACTAACAGCTTAAACTTAAATCATTGATAAACTTTGAAAATAACAGTTATAACAGTTATTTACTCCAATAAATATAAAATAAAAGTTATTTAAATTTTTTTGAACAAAAAGTTTTTAATAACTGTTATTTTATACTTTTATTGATAAAAATCAAAAAATTAAAGTTATTGCAAATTTTAACACGGGACATCGCTAGAAGTCCTTTCATATAAAAAATTCTTAGTTTGGACAACATTCGCTTAATTATTTTTTAAAATAAAAAGGCACATATAACTGTTATATTTGGTCTCTGCTCAATACTATTAAATTGTTTACTGGTGCAAAATTGAGTAAATTTTTACATCAATTTTTGTTTAATTTTTTTCTGTGTAGGGTTAATTAAAATTTTGTTTTCTCAATTTTTAGTACAAGTTTAACGAATTTTTTTTTTTCAAAATTACGCAATTTTTTTGACTGTATCTAGAATAAAAAAAATAATTTTTTTCGTTTATAAAAAATAAACAAATAATAACTAAATAATTGTATTTTGCAAGGTCAAAAAAAATGTAAATAAAAAAATATCAAATAATATTCAAGGTTATTCAGTTTATTGCGTTGCCTAATTTATATGAATTTTACCAAAGGAACTTTCATTATTTACAAACCTCCTTTTATTTTAATTTTCTTATTTTTTCTGGTTGTTGTTTATTTTGGGGTATTATTTATTTTTCAATTTCAACAAAAATTAATATGCAACACGTGTCATTCTTAAGATCCTTTATGCAATAAGAAGTGGCAGTAGTAGAGCAAATTGGAATCAGTGTGTGGAGAGTAGCATACTGTTTTTAAATGTACTCTCCAATAAACGTATATGTAGGCATTCCACACCAAATGTCCAGCGAAAAAAAACATGTGTACCGTAAACTTCTGAATAGGTGATATGGATAGCCCTATATGGAACTTAGAAAATTGCGTTTTTGGTTTTTCAATTTTTCAAAAACTGTGCTTAGGAGGCGTGGTCAAATATTGGAAAAATGGTAAAATTTGTGGCGAGTTGCCTTGATTAAATATTTATCACATTAAAACAGAATGCATCACAATGTCAAAAATTTACGTTCTTATATAGTTTTGTATGGGCTATAGATTAAAGTTTTTTTTTTTTTGGAAAATTTTCAGAATTTTTAATATTACTCATTCGCAACTTTAAAACAAAGAAATACAAGAAAATAACAAAATTGTTTTGAAATTTAAAGTTCAAATGCGATTTTCTCGAAAAAAAAGATTAACGTGTTTCTGATTTTTTTTGTGTGGATGGAAAAACATCTAAACTTTTAAAAAAATAAATAAAAAGAAAAAAAAAGTGGCCGGATTTTTGATAAATTGACTTTTTTAAAAAATGGAAAATTTCAGAACGGGTGCTGAAAATTTTCCAAAAAAAAAAATTTTAATCGATAGCCCATACAAAACTATATAAGAACGTAAATTTTTGACATTGTGGTGCATTCCGTTTTAATGTGATAAATATTTAATCAAGGCAACGCCACAAATTTTACCATTTTTCCAATATTTGACCACGCCTCCTAAGCCCAGTTTTCGAAAATTTGAAAAACCAAAAACGCAATTTTCTTAGTTACATATAGGGCTATCGAAACAACCTATTCAGAAATTTACGGGACACATGTTTTTCTGTAGCGGGACATTTGGTGTGGAATGCCTCATATGTGTATAAATATCTTGGTATTAGAAACTTTATAGTCATTGAATTCCCATACAACAAATACAAGTAAATAAAATGGAAAATTTGTTTACCCTTGATGAAAAAATTTTGGATGACAAAAAAAAATTGAAATGTTGACGAAAAAAAAAAAAATAATGTACAAAATTAAAAAAAAAAAAACAAATAAAAAAGTTAAATTCGGCTTTGCCGAATGTATTGATACACTCCACATTGTAAAAAAAGATTATTAGCAAAAAAAAAAAAATTTTTTTGAAAAAAAAATCCGCGGAAAAAAATTTTTAGTGAAAAAAAAATTGCACGATTTTTTTTTTGTGAAAAAATTGGTTTGTACTTGTAAAAATTCTATTCTGTGTCCAATTCTGTTAACATATGCCAACCAGAAGCCAATTTAAAGCATTTTGTATTTTTAGGTTAGGTAGAATATACCAAAACTTTTGAAGCGCTGAACCGATTTCGCTCAACTGCAATAATACTTTGGCCGTGATCACCATTTCCACAGACAAACAGGCGGACAGAAGGACAGACAGACGGTCATCGCTAGAATGTCTTAGAATCGATCACTGATCAATAATATATATCGGCCATTCCAGGAAAGACCGGCCAAAAATGGGCATTTTTTGACCTTGGGTCGTCTGAATATCACAAAACTTTTTTTGTAGGAACTCTAAGGAGCCATTAAGAGAATACACGTGTCTCCCAGTTTTTTTAGATCAATTCGCGTTTTCACGAAAAACGCCAATAAAAATATTTGTGTTTTTTCAAAGTAGTGTGAAATAAGTTGAAAAATTTATTAAATCTACTTGTGAGCTAAATAATGTTTAAACATGTCTTTAGTCAATTTTTTTACAATAAATTTTTTTTTTTTTTTTGAAAATGCACTAAGATTGCAATCTTTAGCTGCTGGTAGCCAACTGTTTTTTTTTTGTCCAAAATGGTTTTTGTTATTTTTCCCGTAAAAGGGTCCTGAATCCCCATCATTTAGGGGGGCAAGCAATTTCAAATTCGAAAAAAATCCGAATTTGGGACGCGCAAGTGGTCAGCTTGTTAAAAAAAGTTTAAAATTCAAACACAGTATTCATATAAAGCACTTTTATTTTTTTTGTTCTATGGCGTACTAATCACGGTGCCCTGGAGAAGATTTAAATAAAATTTTGGTGTTACTCCAATTTTTAAGCGTATTATGTTTTTGGACTATAAAAGAAAGAAAATGAGCCAAAAAAGAAAAAAAAGTACTAGGCGCTTTTTTTTGGCGGGCAAAAAGATGAATTTCAAAAAAACAAAAAAGAATTTATTCGTTCAAATGCATTAAAATTTGTATATAAGGATGTAAATTCATCACATATTTACTTATCAGTGAGATTTAGATCTATATGTAACATATTTTTCCAGATATGAGACTTAAAAGAATAATTTCACTATTAATTGAAACCAAATGAAATATGTCCTTGTAAATTATTTATAAATGTAAGTTTTTAAAAGTTTTCAGTGTACTACTCAGACGGACAGCAGAACACAAAGTTGCTTCAGTTTAGACCTTTGTGAGTCATATAATTTTAAAAGAATTAATACTTTTTTGTTAAAAATGTTTTTTCAAAACTAAGAAAAATCAGAAACGATAGTAAAAATCATTAAAAATGTGTTTGCAATGCCTAAGGAAGAGTAAAATAAAGTAAATAGTTTAAAAGGAGAAACAGAAAGTGGTTTGGACTATTTTTTTATTGCGAAACTTATGGATGGACTTAATATCCTTTTTTAATTTTGTTTATTTCGCCAAAAATCCTTTGTAAATTTTGTTTGTATTGTTGGGGTAACTTTCCCCCTTCAAAACCTAGAAACAGGATCAATATTAAATGTGAAGTAACTGCTAGAGTTAGAATTTTCATTAAATTAAAGAAGAAATTTGATTTAGTCTCACTAAATAGTGAAATTATTCTTTTAAGTCCCATATCTGAAAAAATATGTCACATATACATTTAAATCTCACTGACAAGTGAATATGTGATGAATTTACATCTGTATAAAAAATTTTTAATGCATTTGAAAGAATAAATTCTTTTTTGTTTTTTTGAAATTCATCTTTTTGCCCGCCAAAAAAAAAGCGCCTAGTACTTTTTTTTCTTTTTTGGCTCATTTTCTTTCTTTTATAGTCCAAAAACATAATCCGCTTAAAAATTGGAGTAAACCAAAATTTTATTTAAATCCTCTCCAGGGCACCGTGTAATACAATCAAACTAAAAAATAAAGAAAAAAACGCAAAAATTTAAAAATAATTTAAATATTTATGTGAAAAAAATCTAAGTGTTTTCTTTAAAAAAATTTTAAAAATATGAAAACTGCGTGACCCAAAAAAGTATAAATACAGGTCTTTAGCAAAAATGACATATTTTATTAAATATAAAACATAAAATAAATCGAGGAGGCCCTTTGACCTAAAAAATGCATTTAGAAAATGCAATTGCATACAAAATGCATTTTAAATTTAAAATATTTTTTGTAAAACAATATTGTAAAATAAGACAATATTGCCTTTCAAACTCATTTTCAATAACAAAGATCCATTAAGAATTGCCCAAGATATGCATCTACAAAGTTGACAATTTTTTTTAATTTTTTTGATTTTTCAAAATATGAAAATAGCGATTAAAATCGAATATTTTCAGAATTTTTCTAAACCGCAAAATAAAATCTCTTAATGGCTCCTTAGAGTTTTTGAAAAAAAAGTTTTATAAAAATCGGATGACCCGAGGTCAAATTTTGGCCGTTCTTTCATGGAATGGCCGATGTTTTTTTTTTTTTTTTTTTTTTTTTTTTTTTTTGTTTCATATTTTATTTATTGAATCTTCACTTTAATTCCGTGAACTAACAATAAGTGTTCATATCTTATATCTAAATATTCTTAATATTAAGTCCAGCCAGTGCCAGACAAAATTTCATTTTCTCATATATTTCTTAAATTTATTTGTTTATAAATGTTCTCAAATCCATTTCTCCTTCCAGTTAGTTAGCTAGATCAGCAGTCACCCTCCTTCTAAGGCGTTGGTGGCCACGATTATTAAGTAGATTTCTCGCTAGATAGTTTGGGTGCGTTTCCAGTTTCCTGAGGTAATTTTGGGTATGTTTTACAATTTCATCTTTAACATAAGCAACATTTAAATCTTTGTGTATGTTGGAATTTCTAACATACCAAGGGGCGCATGTTATCATCCGTAAAATGTTGTTCTGTTTTCTTTGAATTCTCTCCACATTAGATGATGACGCAGTGCCCCATAGCTGAATGCCGTAGCACCATATAGGTTTTAGAATTGAATTGTACAACAAGAGCTTACAATCTAAACTAAGTTTAGAGTTTCTTCCAATCAGCCAATTAACTTCTATAGTCTTTAATTTCATCTGAGATAATTTTGCATCTAAATGTGTGAACACATTTTTGCTCATTTACCTTTATCTTCCACTTTTGTAACCATTCTTCTAATTGAAGAATATGACTCTGCAGTATTCGTGTAGCTTCAATCGGGTTGTCATGGAGGCTTAAAATAGCAGTATCGTCAGCAAATGTGGAAGTGTGGGTATTGAAATTTGTTGGCATGTCAGAAGTGTATAGAATATACAAAAGCGGTCCCAAGATACTACCTTGTGGAACTCCAGCTTGTATAAAATGAGGGGTGCTAACAAAATCGTTCTCCTTGATCGTAAATTTTCGATTTGTTATATAGCTTTCGAGTAATTTATGCGTATTTGGTGGTAACACATTTTTAATTTTATAGAGTAAACCCTCATGCCAGACCTTATCGAATGCTTGTGATACATCAATAAAAAGTGCGGAGCAATACTTTTTTTCTTCATAGGCTCTTCTAATTTCACTAACCAGTCTGTGAACTTGCTCAATAGTTCCATGTTTTCTTCTAAATCCAAACTGATGATCCGGAATAGAGTTGTTCTGAGTTACAGCTATAGTTAATCTGTTTACTAACAGTTTTTCGAAAAGTTTGGATAAACTGGACAACAGACTGATAGGTCTATATGATTCAACTTTTGTATGATCTTTGCCTGGCTTGGGTATCATTTTAACGAGTGAAACTTTCCATTCTGGGGGATAATGTTCAAGGCGTAATATAGCATTAAAAATAAATAGAATTATTCTTAATGCTATCCGGGGTAACTCCAAAAGCATTTTATTACTGATCATATCAATACCAAATGCCTTTTTGGGGTTTAAATCAACAACTGCCTTTTCGACCTCTCGCATCTCAAACCGGATGGGTTCTGCTCTGCGCTGGGGTAAAATTGGTGGCAACTCTACTATAACACTTGATTCATTTGGCGTGAAAACATTTTTTAAGTGTTCAACAAACAGATCTACTTTTTCAGTATCATTTCTAGCCCAACCTCCATTTGGTTTTCGCAAAGGAGGCTTACATATGACAGGTCTTTTCAAATTCTTGGTAGCACGCCATAACGAGTAATCCGTTTTTGATGTAGGCTCAAGATTTTCTAAAAATCTGTTTAGTGATGCCACTCTCTGCGATTCAAGTAGTCTTCGTAAATTATTAGTGCATTCTCTCAATCGTGATTTGAGTTGTGGAGATCTGTGCAGTTGCCACTCTCTACGAGCTCTTCTTTTTTCATTTAAGAGTCGTTCAACATCAACAGAAAAAACTGGGTTTTGTCTGGATTGTCGGGGGGGTTTAGTAGCAAGTCGAGCAGCAAGTTTGAGATTGGATTCAAAATTCCTGAGCGAAAGGTCAATTTCATCTGGTGTTCTTAGCGTTATGTTTTCTGAGCAATGAGTACTGAGAAATTTTTTATATTTTAGCCAATTTGTTCCTTTGCCTGTCAGTGCTAAGTCACCAGTGGGGGATACAATTTCTCGGGGGTTAAGGAGAGTAACAATAGTGGGTGTGTGGTCTGAAGAGAGTTCCAAAGAAGATTCCACACTAACGAAATTTCTTTCTATATTCCTAGTCACACCAAAGTCGATAAGATCAGGAATCTTATTACGATCTGACGGCCAGTATGTCGGTTCTCCGCTTGAGACCACATCCAGACCCATTTTAGAAATTGTATCAAACAACACACGGCCTCTCGGGGTAATGAGGCGTGACCCGCAGAATGTATGCTTGGCGTTAAAGTCGCCAGCTGCCAGAAAACGTGATCCTAGTGATTTAAAAAAAGTGTCAAACTGATTTCCATCTATTCTAAATCTGGGGGGAGCATAAATCGACGAAATCACTAGGTTCATATTAAACTCCTCTACGCGTATTGTAGTTGCTTGGAGGTAATCCTCGCAGAGATCACACAAAAGATGGTGTTTCAATCGAGTTTTAATTAGAATGCCTGAGCCTCCACATGCCCTGCCTCTGGGGTCTTTTGTATCGTACAGTGTGTAACCATGTACAGAAAAAGCACTTCGAGAAGTCAAATGAGTCTCAGAAACAAGCATTATATCTATTTGCTTGTTTCTGAGAAAATAATCAAGCTCGTCTTTGTGTTGGCGTATGCCGTTAGCGTTCCAGAAACATGTATATTTTTTTTTTTTTTGTATATTTTTTTTTTTTTTGCTAATTTTTCCGGGAAAAAATTTCTAAATGTCACTAAAAAAAATATTTTTTTAAGAACATTTTACTAAAGATTTTTAATTTAACCAAAATTAGATCAAAACATAAAATTGACTTAATCATTTTAACATGATAATGTTTTTAGGCTGGTGTCTTATTTTAAGCTACCTACTAACAAAAAAGAAAATATGAAATACTGTTTTCATTTTCTTAAAACCTAAAACTTGTAACTTCGATATGTAATTTGGGTAATAATTCACCTGCTGTTGAATAAACCTACTTTCACCAGCTGGTGAATAAAATGTAACATAATTATTGTTCAACAAAAAAATTTTTTTTTTTCATTAAAGTTTTTATTATATCAAATTGTTTTTTTTTCATTATTTTTTTTTTTGTCATTAAAAATGTTTTTACATTAATTTTTTTTTAATCAATTTTTTTTACATCAAATTTTTTTTTATAATTTTTTTTTTCATAAAATTTTTTTTTAAAAAATTTTTTTATTGGCTTCTGAAAAACTTAAATAATACTTGTTTAATAACGGTTGTATAACTTTGTCTTTAACGAATTGCATCCACAACATCCATGTATACTTACTTTTGAGATTAACAGTGGATCCGTTCAGTTTTAATAATTTAATAAAAAGTTTCAGTCAGTGTTATTAATACATTTCTTTAGACAAACAATTACAAAAAATTTCTTTGAGTGTAAAGAAACTCAAATAAACTGTGTATATGTAAGTATGAATGTGGTGTCGAAGGAATCATAAAAGTAAAATACGTGCATAAAATTCAAACGTGTTAAGAATTTTTAACCATCACAAAAAAATCATCTTTGAAAGCCAAAAACTAAACTCTGGTACGTAAATGAAAATAAGAGTAAATTTTATATAATTTCTAACTCGATTTTAATAACTAGGTGAAAAATGTCTTAAAAGTTAAATAATGATAAAGGTGGGTGGAGTGGGGGGGAGTCATAAAAATAAATAATTTAACAACGTTTCGTTGTAAAAATATTTATGTTTCATTAAAGTCTAAAGGTTATGATAAAGTAATCAATTCTTAACGATAAAAATAATTTGTTTCTTCAATATTAAGAAAAAAACAAAAAAGAACTTTTTTTTTGCAAACACTAACCAAGCAGCCAACCAGCATCCATCCTTCTTATAACATCAATCATCTGTACCAGTATTTCTACTTGAACAAGGATTTTTTGTTATTGGAGTTTTTCTCTTCCCGCCCCCTTTAACATTTTGTCATTGTTTATCTTTGGTATGGAGAAGGAAAAAAGTCATTAAGAAAATAACTTTGTATGTCATGGATTAAAAATGAAACGTGTATGCTGATGTTGTGTTTTTTTTTGCTTTTATTTTTTGTACGATTAATAAATTATACTTGTAACAATATTGCAGCTGCCTTAAGTTGTATTAACAAAATTAAATCCAGTGTTGCATGGGCTGGTAGGGGTGAACAAATTGAAAATTTCATGTTAGCCGTGTCCCAAAAGGCTTTTTTAATACCAGGCGGTAAATACACATACTTATTGTCACATACTTACAGTTTGTTACAGTGGTTGTTAACTTATTACAAACGTTTCACTATAACTAATTAGAAACGCATCTATAATATAATACTCAACGTTATTATTATCAAACAAATATAATTTAACAAAATATTATGTAGGTAATTTAAAAGCTTGAATTTAAGCTTGATAGCATCCTGATTGAGTAAATAATAAATGTGCTACTAGGATCGAGTTCTGGAAATTGAAATTATTTATAGACATTTTTCTGAACATTTTTTTAAAATATTTCTATGTCGATATTAAACATGAACCGGATGATACACGCCTGAAAGTAGAGATGAAATGGAGTAAAACTGCATTTACAATTTTTCATTTCGTGATCCTGTTTCCCTTTTAAAGAACTTCGAAGATTTAAAGGACATTTTGTAAAATATTTTTTAAATAATTGAACTTGTCCTAGGATGAAACTGGTAACGGAAAATAAAAGAGGAGTATTTTCCCTAATTTATCCATTTTTCTATTTTGACGGCAGCATGAAATAACCCCCCAGGAAATAACTCCCCAAAACAAAAATGAAATAAGTCCCCAAAAATTTGTACAGAAAAAAAAACAACGATAATTGGGGATTTATTTCGTTTTTTGCGGGTTTAGTTCATTTTTTATTTGGGGACTTATTTTATTACGAAATAGGTCCCCAAAAATACAAATGAAATAAACCCCCAATTACTATTTTTGGGGACTTATTTCATTTTTTCTCAAATGAAGATAATAAATTTTGAAATTATTTCTGGACATAGAAGGAGTGCTTGATTTTATTATGTTGTGGTATACCCAAGCAATGAGACAAACAAATTATGGTGATACTGATCAGTGTTAAGGAGAGTAGGCTCCCTTCAAGGTTATGGGTTCTTGACTGATATAGCTTTGGAAACTTATTGTATAATACCCGTAGTAGTTGTAGTTTAATGTGTTGCAATTATAATTAATTTTAGTACAAATTTCCTCGATTGAACTCTATGTATGAATTTTTTTTTTCGATTTCACCAATTTATAACGAACTAACTGAGTAAAAGTTTTAGTGGAGCAAAAATTTTATTTAAGTGAAAGTCGGTTGGAAATGAAAAATTCGCGCGAAATTTTCAACGAAATATTAGTTTTGTTGTAGAAAAATATAGTTTGATTGTAAATCGGTTGGAAATGAAAAATTCGCGCGAATTTTTCATTTCCAACCGATTTACAATCAAACAATATTTTTCTAAAACAAAACTAATAGTTCGTTTCCAAAACTGTTACCAAGAAATTATGTTCCCATAAACAATTAATTGCAACAACGGAAACATGATAAATTCCAAAAAATTTACAACATCTCAAAATAAATAATGAATCTGAAAAAATTTTAATCTTTTTTAAATCGGTTGAAAATGAAAAAGACAAAACTCTTACCAAAAAATAATTAATTTCAACAACGGAAACATGAAAAATTCCCAATAATTTTCTTCTACCATGAAAACATCTTATGTAATGGAACTAAAAAAAATTTTAAAAATTTTAATCTTATAAATTTTGTTCAAATTTTTACAAAGGGCGCAAATGCGTAGTTTGCATGAATAAACCATCAGACAAGTTATGATTTCAACACCAAAATTTTAAAAAAATGTTTTGAAATTCTTTTATTTGTTTCTTTTTTTGAGAGCGTTTAATGAATTTAAAATTGGGGCCTTATTTTATTTTTCAAAATGGGTATTTATTTCATATGAAACAACACCCCAAAATTGGGGTGTTATTTCATTTTATTTTGGGGTGTTTTTGCATTCCGATGGGGATTTATTTCAATTTTAAAATTGGGGGTTTATTTCATTATGAAATAAGTCCCCATTTTTGGGGGCTTGTTTCGTTTTAATTTTGGGGATTTATTTCCTGGGGGGTTATTTCATGCTGCCTATTATAAAATTTTGTTTAAAAATTTCAAAAAAATAAAGACCTACTACCCAAACAGTCTTTAAATTGACAAATAATTTTGAATTTTGAGACTTTTTATGATTGTGTTTACAACAAACACAGGGAATATGAAGCCTAAAAAAAATTGGTCATAACCAGTCATAACTGTGAATAATGGAAAAAAATTATGAAAAAAAAATTTGATGAAAAAAAATTATTAAAAAAATAAATTGATCAAAAAAAAATTTTGATGAAAAGAAAATATGAAAAAAAATTTGATGTACTTGTAATATAAAATTTAGGGCGGATAACTCAATGAAAAGTTAGCTGCTAACTGCCGATTTAACGGAGCCTTATGTCAAAATTTGTATAAAAAACTAAATTTAACGGAGAGTTATTTTATAACAGAGCATTGAGTAATCCAGCTTTAATGGAAAAAATGCCTCCGAATTTTGTACTCTTGCCAAAAACGTTAAATCATGATAATGTTTTGCGGAAGATTTGGGGGTGTACTTCCCAAACCAAATTTTTTTTTAGAAAAAATAATGTTATATTACTTTGCTATTCCATGCAAAACAAATTGAAAAATCAGTCGAGGACCCCATAAAAAAACCAAAAGAGCTGTACATTTCGAAAGTGAGTGCAAAAATAAATGCAAAAAAATTTTTTTTTTTTTATTTTGGAGAGTATAAAAGATTCGGCACCAAAGAATATACCACTCTCACTTGTTTTATGTACATTTGATAAACAAATGGAAAATTTTTATGCGAAAAGCTTAGACTTGGTGAAAAAGTAGTTTTTGTAAAAAAAATGATTTTTTTTTTCACGAAAAACTAAATTTTGTTAAAAAAAATTTAATGAACCCAAAATTTTTGATGAAAAGAAAATTTTTAGATGTAAAAAAAATTGATGAAAAAAATATAAAAAAAAAATTTTTGGTGAAAAAAAAATTGATAATAAAAAATTAGATAAAAAAATTTTATGAAAAAAAAAATTGCTGAAAAGAAATATGATAAAAAAAAAATTACGAAAAAAAAAATTGAAAAAAAAAAAAATTTGATGAAAAAAAAAAAAAAATTGTTGAAAAAGAAAATTAATGAAAAAAAAAAAATTGATGAGAAAAAAAATTTATGAAAAAAAGTTTATGAAAAAAAAAATTACAAAAAAAAAAATTTGATAAAAAAAAATTATGAAAAAAAAAAATTTATGAAAAAAAAAATTGATGAAAAATTGAAAAACCAAAAACTCAATTTTTTTACTTACAAGGAAGTCTCCCTAGTGTCACCCGCGGATCTTTATGGAATTGGTTTTATTTTGTAGAGCGGAAAAAATAAAGGGGCATTTTTTTTTAGCGGCCCAAATTCATATTTAGGGGGTAAAAAGGAGGGGAGACGACAAGGTCATTTTTCAGTTTTTTTCGTTTATCTCCTATATTATGCAAAGAAACCTAGTCATGTTACATACCAAATGAAAGGTTTTTGGAAAACCTATCTACGTGTGCTAAGAACGTGTCCAAACATGCACAACTTTTCGTCATATTGAGTAAAATACCAAAATTTTATGACATTTTTGTTAATAAGTTGAAAAATATGTGCTTCTTTGGCCCGCTGTTAGCACCACGAGATAGGTATTTTTAATACCTTTAATCTGATACCACACATGCCTATATTAATTTTGTTTAAATAGGCGTAAATCGTAAAAAAATAAAAAAAAAAATTTCCCCCATACAAATCGACCCATCCTAAAAATGTGTTTGGGCCGCTAAAAAAAATACGTGTCGAATTAATTTTCGTTCTTAACAACATATCCAAATTTCATAAAGATCGGAGAGTGACACCAGGGAGACTCCCTTGTTAGTTCCATATAGGTAACCATGGGACACATGTTTTTCTGTAGCAGGAGCTTTGGTGTGGAATGCCTTATATATACTGTATTTGTTACTTATAAATAGAATGCATATTTTTTTAAATATTTTCATGTGGTTTATAACGTTTTTTCATTCAATAAAAATATTTCGCTGTAATATTTAATCTAAATAAAAAACATAAAAAAAAACTTTTTCTAAATATTGTTATGAGGGCATTTACTTCAAAAAAACAAATAAAAAATATCTAATTGTAAGTAATTATAACTAACATACGTGCTTAATTTTGCAGAAATTGCAATATTTGATGAACATTTTGTTGATTTCAATTTTATATATATTTTATGGAATCACTGGTGCGTTAACTAAATCTTTTTATATTATTCTAGTTTTTTTTTTTTTTTGTTTTTCCTGAAAATAATGATGAAGAAATTATTAGTTTATGATTAGAAGAAATTTTATATAACAAACTGATAATAACTATAATTTTCAGTAAGAAAAGTTTTTATTCTTTCTGTTAATTTTCTAATACAAAAGTAATATAAATCATTTCAAATACTGCTTATTAGAAAAAAAGTATATAATTGGTTTTGAGGAGAAATTGTAATAAAAGTTTTCTTTTCAATAGATAATGTTAACCTTTGAATACTCGGAATACGTGTAGGATAAGATGAACTAATGAACTATCTCTTATTACAGTAGAGTAGGCTTACATTTAAGAATTGCCCGAACATTTACAGATTATAAAAAAAAAAAATTGCTATAAATCAGTGGAGGTTACAGAAAATTCATATAAAATAAAATAAAATAAAATAAAATAAAATAAAATAAAATAAAATAAAATAAAATAAAATAAAATAAAATAAAATAAAATAAAATAAAATAAAATAAAATAAAATAAAATAAAATAAAATAAAATAAAATAAAAACAAGTAAGAAAATTATAGTCGGTCAAGACCGACCATATAATACCCTACACCAAGGTTTCCCGGAAAATGGGTCCCATGGATCGATTAGATCTATATGTTGTAAAACCTTTAATAAGTGAAGAAAACACTCACAAATCAAATTTGAGTGAAATAGGCTTCTATTTGTTGACAATAAACCGCTTTAACTGAATATCGGGCGAAATTTTCACAAGGGGCCTGAGTCCAAAACTGGTCCGATGATTATCAGGTTTGATAAGGTTATTTAAGTACGCGTTTAACATACACAAACAAAATTTTAATTAAATATTTTCTATTTCCATGAAATTTGAGACATTTATGTGAAAATCGGGAAGGTGGTTTGTATGGGGGCTACAAGAAGATCTGGTCCGATTTCTTTGAAATTCGGAATGATGATATGTGAAGACAAAACATGTTTACTATCCAAATTTCAAAGCGATACCTTCTAAAATACGGTTATTAGAGTCATTTGAGCCAAAACTAAAGAGGACCTTTGTATGGGGGCTAGGTCTAAATATGGACCGATTTTTTCCAATTTCAATAGGCTTCGTCCTTGGGCCAAGAGAGACTTAAGTTTCAAATTTCAAGTCAATTGATTAAAAATTGCGACCTGTATCGTGTTTACACCGTTTACATGGACAGACAGACGGACGGACGGACAGACGGACGGACATCGCTAAATCGACTCAAAAAGTGATTCTGAGTCGATCGGTATACTTAAAGGTGGGTCTAGGACCAATATTTCGGGTAGTTACAAACATCAGCACAAACTCATTATACCCTGTACCACAGTGTGGTGTAGGGTATAAAAAATAAAATATAATATAATAAAATAAAATTCCTTTACTAATTAAAACTATCATATCCTCGTAGAATAATTTTCTGGATTTGTTTTTAATTTATTTGCGTTGGCGAAGATTTATCCGACATGTTATTTGGAATTTCTCAGTTTCCATCGGGAAGACTATTTAGCAAGTAAAGCAAATATTTGCTAAAGAATATTTACCAAATATTTGCTATTTGCTAAAAATAAAATATTTGCTAAATAGTCGGAATTTATCAGATTCCATTGTCAAGACTATTTAGCAAATGAAGCAAATATTTGCTTAATAAGTCTTGCAAAAATTACCAACATAATTAAATTTAAAACAGAAAAATAATTTTGAATATTTTTTTTTAATCTCTGGTCCTCACATAAATGTACTTATTTATTTTTTTTAATTTGGAGCTTTTTTATTACATTGAATCAAAATTCCTATAACTAAAATTTTTCTTCCCACTCTAATGTCCAGTATCAGTTTGAAGTTTTTCTTTGCGCATTAATTAGCACTTGATAAACAGGATGTTTCATAAGGAATAACTAATTGGCTGAAACAGCAAACATGCTTTTTACAAAACACGAAATAGAATATTGAGTACTGAATTGAAAACTAAATGTTAGGGTCAGTTAACAATTTGCCTTAATTCTTTATGAAGTCTATTTGTAACTTGATATTGAGTATTGTGCTTAATTATACCCTCCACTCTAGTGATAGAGGGTATATATAAGTTTGTCATTCCGTTTGTAACACCTCGAAATATTGGTCTAGGACCCCATAAAGTATATATATTTATGATCCTCGATCGATTTTAAGTCGATCTAGCGATGTCCGTCCGTCCGTCCGTCCGTCCGTCCGTCCGTCCGTCCGTCTGTCTGTCTGTCTGTCCGTCCGTAGAAAACACGCTAACTTTTGAAAGACTTTACAGAGACTACTGAAGTTTGGCATATATGTTTGTCATTTACCTGGTCAGGTTGGTATTGCAATCCAGCCAAATCGGTCCAGTGGTTCAAAAGTTATGAGCAAAATAGTAAATTTCGGGAAGGGTATTTTTCGAATTTACAAGATTAAAACCACTATAACTTTCGAAAGACAATTCTGAGGGGACTGAAGCTTAGCATATATATTTGTTGTTCCCCAAGGCTGTTTGGTTTTGAATTTCAGCAAAATCGGTTCAGTGGTTCAAAAGTTATAAGCAATGCACTGAATTTCAGATTTGTTTCACCTTAAACTGTTGAAAACTCGTTAAACAAGTTTTAATAGCATGGTGAAATACCAGTTTTGTAAGACTTGTTGTTGTTTGTTTTCTTGTCGTGGGGTGCAGTTTAGTTGTTAGACAAGTAAATATTTGTTATTGTTAGTGTAACTGTATGTAACGGGAAAAAATCAAATAAAGTATGTGTATGATTGAATGTTAATTTGTTTTTGGTTTTTAAAGAAAAGGATGGTAATATAAAAAGAGGAAAATATGTGAAATAGTTTTTTTTTGTATTACATATATGTAGGTATAAAACAACAAAAATATTTTACAAAGTAATTTGTTACTCAAAGAATTTGTACACTAAAAAAAATTTACACTCAAAAAAAAATTTACACTCAAAAAAAAATGTTACACTCAAAAAAAAAAATTACACATTATTAAGTATTTTTTTGAATGAAATGGCAGACTCAAAAAAATGTTGACAGTCAAAAAAATTGTACACTCAAAAAAATTTGATTGATTAAAAGAAAGTTTGACTCAAAATAATATACATATTTCTAATAAAAAATTTGTAATGCAATTTTTTTAAATTTTTTTTAGAAAATTACTATCAGATAACATTGTGGAGGGTATTCATAGATTCGACCAAGTCGAATTAAATTTTTCTACTTGTTTTTTTATTGAGAAATGCAACAACTCAAAATAAAACAAGTGAGAGTGTTAAATTCGGCAGTGCCGAATTTTTTTTTTATGCCCTCCAAAATGTAAAAGAAAAAATTAAAAAAAAACTTTGAGAGCACCTTCCCATTGCAATAAATATACCAAATGTTTCATTTATTTTACAAAAATACAAAAAAACACGTAAAAAAATGTATTTTTTCAGAGGATGGTTCAGTTCTTTAAGGGGGAAATTTTTTCCCCCTGGCCCGATTTTGCCCATTTGGCTGGGTCGAATTTTTTATACCCTCCAAAATGTAAAAAAAAAAAATATAAAAAAAATTGTCAGGGGCGTTTCTTATTTTTTGCTTTATAATTATATTTCGATGCTTTATAAAACGGTGCTTTATAAAACGGAATGACAAAGTGAGTATACCCTCATACTGTGGTTGGCGAGTATAAAAATATTGACAACAAAAGATATTGATGAAAAAAATATTGGTGAAAAAAATATTAATGAAAAAAATATTCACAAAAAAGGTATTGATGAAAAAAATATTGATAAAAAAAATATTGATGGAAAAATATTGATAAAAAGAAAAAAATATGAACAAAATATTGATAAAAAAAAGAAATTAATAAAAAAATACGGATAAAAAATTATTGATAAAAAAAATATTGATGAACAAAAAATATTGATGAAAAAAATATTGATGAACAAAAAATATTGATGAAAAAAAAAAAAAAAATATTGATAAAAAAAATATTGATGAACAAAAATTGATGAAAAACAAGTGAGAGTGTTAAATTCGGCTGGGCCGAATTTTTTATATTTCGATGCGTTACAAACGGAATGACAAAGTGAGTATACCCATACTCTAGTTGGAGGGTATAAAAATGATGAAGAAAATATTGCTAAAAAATTATATTGATAAAAAAAATTTGATGAATTAAAAATATTGATGAAAAAAATATTGATGAAAAAAAATATTGATGAAAAAAAAAATTGATGGAAAAAATTGAAGAAAAAAAAATTTATGACAACAAATATTTCTGAAACAAAAAAAAAATATGGATGAAAAAATATTGATGAAAAAAAAAATTTATGAAAACAAAAATATTGATAAAAAAGATATTGATGAAAAAAATATTGATGAAAAATATTGATGAAAAAGGTATTGATGAAAAAAATATTGATGAAAAAAATATTGATGAAAAAATAGTGATGAAAAAAAAATTGATGAAAAAAAAAATATTGATAAAAAAGATATTGATGAAAAAAATATTGATAAAAAAAAATAGTGATAAAAAAATTGATGAACAAAAATATTGATGAAAAAAGATATTGATGAAAAAAAATATTGATGAAAAAAATATTGATTAAAAAAGTTTTTATTAAAAAAAAACTATTTAGGAAAAAAAATTGATAAAAAATAATTGTGTTACGTTTTATTCACCAGCTGGTGAACATTTTTTGATTCACCACGTGGTGAATTATTAGCCAAGTTACAAACCCAAGTTACTTAAATTTTAAGAAAATGAAAACAGTAATTCTTATTTTCTTTTTTGTTAATCTGTAGCTTATATAGTCAAACTAAGGTGGCGTCCTACAACTTTATTAAAATCAGAAATCAGCCTTAAAACATTGTCATGTTTAAAATCAGAGTACTTGACTTTAGTATCAAAATTTTATGTTTATAAAGCCATTATTGTTATTTAGGAAGTAAAAAAGTACCAAATAAAAAATTTTTACCCCCAGTTAACCCTCTTAAAATCCCTTGCAAATATTTCCAAAAAGTGCACATTTACGCACAAATACAGGTGTATGCACAAAAATGCATTTGGAATTTCCAAACATTTTTGAAAAAAAAATTTTGAAATCGGACAGGAAGATTAAAATTTTTGAAATTTTAGTAAACTTAAATATTGACGAATTTTTGAAATCGGATGAGTAGTTTTGCGGAGATAGCCTTTTAATTAAATTACCTCTTTATTACATTATACGTACAGTGCCGGTCAAAAAAATAGCACCAATGACAAAATCTCTATTCATCCAATTAAAACAAAATATTATGTGTGTATTCGTTTAAAGTAAATATGTAATACTCTTATACTAAGTATATACCCCTTAAATGTTTTTACTTTTTCCAAAAATTGTGGACAGTTCTTTTTTAATGATCGATATTTTAAAAAAACTCTGAATCAGGGCAGTCAATAAAATAGCACTGAATGACAAAATTTCATTAAAAAAATTAATATTGTTTAAATTATTGAAATAAAAGTGTTAAATACTAAAGGAAGATAGTTTTTATTTATAAAAAAATTAATTCATTACAAAATTTGATGTTTATTTTCATAAAAATAGGACGTGGAAAGCATTGCACTCCTCAAAAACGTGCTTTTGTAAAAAATATAATTTCTGAACATAAACCATATTCTGAAACAGAAAAATAAGTTGGATGCGCTTATAAAATGTTTGAAAATTCAACAAAATTAACTTTAGAGCTTGAAAAACTTAGTCACAGGCGACGTTTGTCACCATAAGTGGTTAGGTGTTCGTAAATACAATGGAAGAAGGCCCCATTTACGGCAGCTCTAGAGCTAAAAAAGGACAGCAAATGCTGAAAATGTTCGTCGAAGATTACAAAACAACAACATTAACGCTTGTAGATTCGAAAAAGTGGCCCTACTCTCACTTAAGCATGCTGCAAGTCGTTTGAAGTTTGCTAACAGTAACTCAGAATGACCAGCTTAAAAGTGGATCAATGTTCTATGGACAAATGAATCCATTGTTGTTTTATTTGGAGATATGGGATTACATACCTATGTCAGAAGACCCTATAACGCGGATTTCAATCCAAAATTCGAAATAAAAATAACTTAAAATGGTGCTTATGGTGTGGGGGATATTTTCCTACTGTGGAGTGGGGTTCTTATATTGGACCATGGCTTACATATTGGACTAGGACAATCGTGGATATACACTTAACGTTTATATCCTCCAGAAAGTAATGTTACCATAAGTTTCTGAGCAAATGCAACTAATTTAGGTCTTTTAGCACGTCAATTACCCAAAGCATGACGGGAAATTGGCAAAAAATTGGTTCTGGACAATAAAGTACACGTGATGGAATGGCCTGGTCAGTCCCCAGACTAAGATCAAATCGATAGTTAATGGACAGATATAGAGAAGGGAGTGTCTCGAATACAACCAACTTGTAATGAAGCCCTTTGGGTGGCTGTTCAGCAAATCTGGAACTCAATTTCGAATTAAAGATCCCAAAATCTCGTGAATTCGGTACAATAACGTTGTACAGAGGTAATTGTCAACAATGAGCACTCGACAATTTTTTTTTTATTATTTAAAGATATCACAACAATACTGAATTCATAATCCATTCGTTTTTCAAATTTAAGAATTTAATTTTAATACAAAAAGTACTGTGGTGCTATTTTTTTGACTGAGTCTTTTTGAAGTTTTTTTAAAAACTCTGAAAATTTTTAATGAAATAAAAAACCATATTAGGCTTTTCTTATGTAATATTGTTTCACACTCTTGTAAGTAACTTATGACACGTTTTCAGTGACATAAGTATAAATTGTTTAAAAAAACCCAACGAAGAAAATTTTGTTTTATCCTGGTGCTATTTTTTTGACCGCAGCTGTATGTATATTTAGTAGTACTTGAACACTTTCCCCCCAACATCATAGGCCAGCAATCTAGTCAACCAACTACTAGTTTTCATCAAATGTGTATTGTCCATAATCCTCTTGGCAAAAATATAAACAAAAGCTTAAAGTGAAAATCACTATGCTGCAGTTTACATTACTAAATTTTGGTTTCTTTTCATTATATAAAGAGATTTTCTGAATGCAAAAACCACAAACCACTTCATTTTAGTGCAACATGCCTAACAAACAAACGCATGCATACAATTTCATTAACATTCGCATAAAATTAGATGAATGCACTTAATGTGATTAGACGTGGTTTGTGCAAAGTGATTAGCGTTGCTTTAGTAATTTCAATATACAAGTAATTATATGAAAACTGAATATTTATTTGTTTAGAATTTGTATGTGCATAAATTTAATTAACAAGAGTATTTAACCCATTTTAGAATAATAATAGCAAATCTCAGAGAAAATGTTTGGATTAAAAAAAATACTGTGGGTAGGTCATACATATGACCCTTCTAGAGGCACTCTTTTGGCAGTTTTAGCGGTTAGAGTTAATTTTAAGAAATAGCTTTTTGTACGGCAGCTTCCTTAGGAATTGGAGAAAGAGTATAAGTTTATTCGGAAAAACTGTTAAGAGCTAAAAATTCATGGGGGGCAGTCTTGGTATTGAAACCTCTAGGACGCACTGTTGGAGCAGGTGATCTGAAATAAAGATTCGAAAAAACAAACTCCGATTTTTTTAAAATGCCATGTCGTATGAACGGGTCATTAAAAAAAATCCAAAAATTTACCAGTAAGAAGTTTTCAAATTTTACTAAAGACTGTTAAAAAAAATTTTAACTTTTGGTGAGTTACAAACGGAATAATATCCTAATGATTTAAGATAAATCGAAACAAGTGGGCGTGATCAATTTTTCTTTCCGTAAAAACCTATAAACAATAAAAAAAGACATTTGATTTTATTTAGAATATCGAGAATTTTTCTTTAGAAAAACGTCTCATAATTTAAAACTTTTTAATATCAAACGACATTTTTCTATAGAAAAATATCTCAGATTCAGAGATATTTTTCTATATATAGAAAAATTATCATATTCTGAGATATTTTTCTATAGAAAAATTCTCAGTCTTTGAGCAATTTTTCTATAGAAAAACTCTCAGATTCTGAGATATTTTTCTATGGAAAAATTCCCAGATTCTGAGATATTTTTCTCTAGAAAAATTCTCAGATTCAGAGATATTTTTCTATAGAAAAATTCTCAGATTCTGAGATATTTTTCAGAATCTGAGAATTTTTGTATAGAAAAACGCCTCAGAATCTGAGAATTTTTTCTATAGAAAATATATATCAGAGTCTGAGAATTTTTGTTTAAAAAAAAATTTTGAATCTAAGAATTTTTCTATACAAAAAATATCTCAGAATCTGAGGATTTTGTTATAAAAAAATGTCTCAGAATCTGAGAATTTTTTTCTATAGAAAAATATCTCAGAATCTGAGAATATTTCTATTGAAAAATATCTCAGAATCTAAGAATTTTTTTATAAAAAATTATCTCAGAATCTGAGAATTTTTCTATAGAAAAATATCTCAGAATCTAAGAATTTTTCTATAGAAAAATATCTCAGAATCTGAGAATTTTTCTATAGAAAAATATCTCAGAATCTGAGAATTTTTCTATAGAAAAATATCTCAGAATCTGAGAATTTTTCTATAGAAAAATATCTCAGAATCTGAGAATTTTTCTATAGAATTTTTCTCAGATTCTGCGAATCTGAGACATTTTTTCTTCACAAAAATTCTCAGATTCTGAGAAATTTTTTGTATGGAAAAATTCTTAAATTCTGAGACATTTTTTCTATAACAAAATTCTTAGATTCAGAGACAATTCTTGTATAGAAAAATTCTGACAAATTTTTGTTATACAAAAATTCTTAGATTCTGAGACATATAGAACTTTTATAACATTTGTTTTTGGAAAAATTCTCAGAATTAGAGACATTTATTCTATAGAAAAATTCTCAGATTCAGAGACATTTATTTTATGTTTTTGTTCTAATGTTTTCTATAGCAAATATGTCTGAGAATTTAAGATTTTTATAACTTCCACTTTAGTGATAGAGGGTAAATATAAGTTCGTCATTGCGTTTGTAACACCTCGAAATATTGGTCTAGGACCCCATAAAGTATATATATATTCATGATCCTCGATCGATTTTAAGACGATCTAGCGATTTCCGTCCGTCTGTCTGTCTGTTGAAAACACGCGATGTTTTGAAAGACTTTAAGGAGGCTCCTGAAGTTTGACATATATATTGGGCATTTATTTGGTCAGGTTGGTATTGGAATTCAGCAATATCGGTCAAGTTGTTCAAAAGTTTTGAGCAAAAGACTGAATTTCGGCAAGGGTTTTTCGTGAATTTACGAGATAAAAAAGACGCCAACTTTCGAAAGACAATTCTGAGGATGCTGAAACTTTGCATATTTATTTGTCGTTCCTAGCCTGGTTCGTATTTTATTTCAGCCAAATCGGTCCTGTGGTTCAATAGTTATTAGCAAAACCGTGAATTTCAGATTAGTTTCACCTTTAATTCACGTGTTGAAAACCCGCTAAACATGTCTTAAAAACATTGATAAGTCACAAAAATATTTCTCAACGTATTTTGTCACTCAAAAATATTTTGCACTAAAAAAAAAATCACTCGAAAAAAATTTTAAAGCTAAATTTTTCTAGAAAAATTAACGCTATACTAATTTGTCATTCCATGCAAAACGCATCGAAATATCGCTCGAGGTTCCCATTATGTTTACATATTATTGATCCGTAAAAGTTTCATAGAAATTCTAGTTGTCTGTGTTTGTCGATAAAAAAAGTTTTTAATGAAAAAATATTTTTAATAAAAAAAGATTATTGATATAAAAAAAAAAAATAATTTAAAAAAAAAAAAAAATATTGATGAAAAATAATATTGATGAAAAAAAAAATTATGTCAAAAAAATACTGATGAGAAAAAAATATTGATAAAAAAAATATTGAGAGAAAAATATTGAGAAAAAAATCATTGTGGGGAAAAAAATATTTATAAAAAAAAATATTGATAAAAAAATTTATGAAAAAGAATATTGGTGAAAAAAAAAATATTGATGAAAAACTAATATTGATGAAAAAAAAAATATTGAAGAAAAAAAAATTGATGAAAAAAATATCGTCAATTCCATGAGAAATTTTAAAAAATCTGACCGAGGGTCTTCCGATTTTTGTTATATTTTTCATTTAGATACTCTATGGAGCCAATTTTAAATTTCATCCATCAGATCGAAAATATTCGAAAAACTCGCGATTTTATTCACGATTTTCGTTTTTAAAAAAATCAAAAAAATGCAAAATCTGTGTAACTTTGAGCAGCTGTATTTTCTAAACTACTTATCACATTTTAACAATTTATAGCGCATACGAATGGTATGTAGGTCTATTTTAATATCTAATAAACTAAAAAATATCGGTGGTTTAAAAGTGCATTTTATATGCAAATGCAATTTTGAAGTGCATTTTGCGAAACTTTTACCCCTTTTAATTTTTTTTAATTAGCATATTTGAAAAAGTTATAATTTTTGCTACAAAAAAATGTTTTCATTACAATGGACCGAGAATGTATGCTATTTTTAATATTTTTTTTAAAAAAATACTTCCTTAAGTTTCCTTTACAAAAATTTTTATTTTTTAAATTAAACCACAATCATGTAAAAAGACATGTTTTTAAACCGTTATATTTTCAAAAGTACTAATCGCATCTTATTGTTTTTATGCATATTAGAAAGGTATTTTTGTCTATTTTTTTGCATTTAATGACCGCAAAAATGTTGGTGATTCAAAAATGCATTTTAAGTGCAAATGCAGTTTTGAAGTGCATTTTTCAAAACTTTTACCCCTTTGAATTTTTTTTTAATTATCATATTCGAAAAGTTTACAATTTTTGCAACAAAATAATGTCCTCCTAATAATGGACCCACTGTGTGTGCTATTTTTTAGAATTTTTTAAAAAATCATGTTATTTCTGATTTTTTTTGTTTAATTTAAAATATTAAAATTTGTTTTAAGGAAATTTTTAAAATTTCTTTAAAAATAGCACACACAGCGGGTCCATTATTAGGAGGACATTATTTTGTAGTAAAAATTGTAAACGTTTCAAATAAAATAATTAAAAAAAAAATTCAAATGGGCAAAAGTTTTGAAAAATGCACTTCAAAACTGTATTTGCATTTAAAATGCATTTTTGAAACACCAACATTTTTGTGGTCATTAAATGCAAAAAAATATATAAAAATACCTTTCTAATGTGCATAAAAACAATAAGATACGATTAGTACTTTTGAAAATATAACGGTTTAAAAACATGTCTTTTTACATGATTTTGGTAAAATTTAAAAAATAAAAATTTTTATGAGGCACAGTGGAAGATGGACGCGCATCGTAACAAAATCAAAATTGTCAGCGATTTGATCGGTTGAACATGGGTTTGATAAAAGACATCCTAGGGGATAGAAAACCATTCATAAAATATTTATATGTCATTTACTT
This sequence comes from Pegoplata infirma, assembly GCA_963921195.1. Taxonomy (NCBI): domain Eukaryota; kingdom Metazoa; phylum Arthropoda; class Insecta; order Diptera; family Anthomyiidae; genus Pegoplata; species Pegoplata infirma. The sequence continues at coordinate 19,926,764 of OY992537.1, read as the reverse complement.
TGACCAGGGCGTCTCTCCAAAATCCAAACATTTTCAGGTTTTTCTAAAAAATGAAAATTTTTTGGAAACCTTTTTTAAATGACTGAGTAAAACTATTTCTAAGTAAGCTAACATCCTGAAATTTTAACACATCTTTGACAATATGTGTAACTAATTAAATCTGTCCTTATAAGCTAAAATTTTAAATCGCGTTATTCGTTAATTGACTGCCAAATGTTGTCATTTTTTAAGAAATGTGTAAAAAAGACTCTTAATTATAGACTGCATCTTTTGTGGAACCTTGTGGATACAGACAAATTCAATATGGGGTGAAACTAGAGGTATTTATCTAAACGAGGAACTTTATTTCGTCTGCAGTAACTTGCAGTTAAATTCAGGATAACGCTCCAAAGTAGGGTCCACAAAAAAAAAAAAAAAAAAAAAAACTTATATATATTTATTTTTTTATATTTTAATTTTTTGAAATTATTAAATATCAGCTTCAACCTATTTAGATATTTACAAAAAAAAATTGGTGATGCTGCATAGGCTTGAGAAACTAACTACCCGAGTAAAAATAAACATATATAACAATATATAACTTGATGCAAACATAATAAATCATATATGATTATACATCGCGTGAGATATTTTCTAAATTTTTTAAATGCAGTCATATGTAGTTATATATAGTTTAATCATGATTCGGATTAAAAGGTGTACGACTGATATAATTATATAAAATGATATGGGGGTCAATACAAAATTTGATTTTCTGTATAATTTAACATAAAATTATATATAGCTTATTCTGTTCCATATAAAACTACCCGAATAAAAAAAAGTTATATGACGCAATATTTAATTATATATGAACAGATATGCTTTTATGTAAATCCATATTAATTTTGATCCGAAAATTGGCGGATCGAATATTATACGATTATATCAAATTCTATTATTTTTGATAAAATAATATCAAATTTGATTAAGTTTGATCCCAAAAATGGGTCTATCTAATTGTATTAAATCATATCTTATCTGTTAAAATTATATAAATTTTTATATAATTAGATGAAATCTGGTGAATTTTTTGGAATTTTAAACTTGAAATTAGAAATTATTTTATCAGATTGGATACATTATCAATTAGAAGAGTTTTTATTGCATTCTTCGGAATTTTTTCGGGACTTAGCAAATTATTAAAAATTTGTAATTTTTTTTCTAAAATCATTTTTAAGGGATTTAAAAATTCCAAAAAATGTTTGTGTCTTAGAAAATTTAAAAACATTTTTTCGGAACTTAAAAATTTTTCAAAAAAATAATTTTCATAAATTTTTTTAGGACTTGAAAATTTTTTAATTTTTATTTAATTGTCCGGGACTTAGAAAATTTTGAAAATTTTTTTCGGGATATAATTATAAATAAAATCATATATCTTTTTATCTGCTATATCTAAAAATTCCCGACATTATATGTCATATCTAATTTCATATATATCGGTATGTAAATAGATATGAATATGTATGTTATCATATTAAAAAATAAGGAAAAATACAATGCTATATATAAACTTATATGTCCATATCAATGTTCATGCATAACCATATATAAATATAAATAATTATATAATAGCATATATGATTATATCAGATCTTTTTTACTCGGGTACATATGATTCCAATTAACCAAACATTTTCTAAGTTTTTTAGGCAAAGTATAAGAAACTTTTAAAATGTTCCTAAACATTTTCTTGTTAGGGTTATGTATATCACCTATCTGGTTCGAAGCGTACCCAAACAATTTTTTTGTTTTAGAAAATTATATGTTTGGTGAATGTATCGTTGACCTGTGGTGTGTCTCACCCAAACCCCAAAACACGAAGATTTTAGATGTTTTTATGCAATTAGATCTAATTGGATCCACTGATATAAGGCAGTGTCTGGTCAAAACTCGGATGAAATCGAATCGTATTTTATACACGTTGATCTTTTTTAATGCAAAAACATCCACCATTATTCGGATTAAATTGTGTATAAATATATATTGTGCTATATATCATTATATATTGTATCATATAAAAATTTTTACTCGGGTAAATACCCAGCAAAATTTGGCATTACTAGTAATGGGATTTGCAATCCTGAACAAATGTTAATAAGGAGATACTTGTTGAAACACTAATTATTTTAACAAGGGCGTGAGACAAAAATAAATAGTGATGAGAATTAAGATAAATAAGTACTTAGTTACTCTCGTTTTACTAAAAGGGAGTAAAAAACCATTTCCAATAAAAAGTAAAATTGCTATTTACCAAATGGGAGTAATAAACACATTTAAGTGTTAAAAATAAAAAAAAGTTAAAAATTGTCAAATTTTCATTGAGTTAAGTAATTCGACACAGCAAAACTTATAATCTCAATGTATGGATGGTAGACAATGAGTCCTACTGTACATAAGGTCCTGATACACGAAAGTGAGATTATTCAAAAGTCGGTGTTACCAGTTGGTAATAAAAATTTTTTGAACTATATAAACAATTCATTAAATAACTTATACAATTTAAATATTAGGTCAGTTATCAGAAGAATCGTTAGAAAGGTCGCATAAATATTTTAAGATTTACAAAAGCAATTTTAGCAGAAAAACTTCAAGAATAAACAATCAAAAATATATTTTTCAAAAATTTATGGTAGAATCAGATCCAAAAATTTCCATTTTACGTGAAGAAACATCGAACTTCGTAAAAAAGTTTCCTTATCCAAAGGAACTATTGCAACTAATACAAAAGAACTATTTTTTTTTATTTATTACGATATTGCATTATCGTGTCTACCCGGCTAAAAATGAATTGTATATGAGCATATATGAACACATCTGACCATACATCATTAATTCGAAAACATATATGATCATATATGAACATATATTAAAATTGGCGCTTATTCAATATATGACCATATATGGTAAAACATATGATAATATGCGATCATATATTGGCCCATCCTTAATATAAATTATCATATATGATCGTACATGAGCTTGTATACATTATTTTTAGCCGGGTATGTTAATTTGTTTTTTAATGTTTTAATCCTCTTATTATTCATTTTGGGTTTATTACTACTATTTATTTATTATAAATCAATAAAATAAAATTGATAAAAAAAGTCATACGTGCCGGATATTTTAGTGTAGGGTGAAAGGAAATGTTTGCAAATATTAAATTTATCTTTTTTGTGCAATTTTAAATAGGTTTGATACAAGCAATTCCACTTATATACTTATTTATATTGTCAGATTTGTTAACTAAAAAAGTCGATACATTTGGTCATAATTTAACTCAATTTTTTATATGTATTTTAACTAATAATGTTTAATGATGTATATTTACTCTTTTCGAACGACATTCAGTAATAATATATCAAAAATGTCAATGATCTTAACATTTTTTTAGCATTTGTTCATATAAATAAATTAACCAACTTTGCATTCAATTTATATGTAGGGTGCAAGGAGGACAACAAACTTTGATCACAGCTTTAATTGCTTAAGGTCCCTAGTTTTTAGAATGCCTTATTTTGTTTTACAACTCTTAACCGTTTAGAAGATATAGTCAAAAAACTTCGATGCGCGCGTTTTCCATACAAACCGTCCACTGTGTGAGGGAAACTTAAGGAAGTATTTTTTTAAAAAAAATATTAAAAATAGCATACATTCTGGGTCCATTGTAATAAAAACATTTTTTTGTATCAAAAATTCTAAATTTTCCAAATATGCTAATTAAAAAAAAATTTAAAGGGGTAAAAGTTTCGCAAAATGCATTTCAAAACTGCATTTGCATATAAAATGCACTTTTAAACCACCGATATTTTTTAGTTTATTAGATATTAAAATAGACATACGTGCCATTCTTATGCGCTATAGACCGTTAAAATGCGATAAGTAGTTTAGAAAATACAGCTGCTCAAATTTACACAGATTTTTAATTTATTTGACTTTTTTAAAAACGAAAATCGTGAATAAAATCGCGAGTTTTTCAAATATTTTCGATCTGATGGATGAAATTTGAAATTGGCTCCATAGAGTATCTGTATGAAAAAAATAACAAAAATCGGAAGACCCTCGGTCATAAAATGCCTAAAATCACCAAATGTCTCATGGAATAGGCGATATATGAAAAAAAATATTGATGAAAAAAAAAAATATTTATAAAAAAAAAAAATATTGATGAAAAAAAAATATTAATGAAAAAAAATATATTGATAAAAAACAAGTAAGAAAATTATAGTCGGTCAAGACTAGAGTTTTTCACGGGAATTCCCGTAAATTTTCGATCCCGAAATCCCGGGAAATAGAGCGGGAATTCCCGGGAATTGTCGTTTCTTTGAAATTGTTGATTTTTCGACTTCTATTGATTATTTTGTATGTGATTTTTTAGAGATTCTATTAAAATTCTTGATAATTGATGGCAGAAACGTACGCAGGGACCAGGAGGGTCCAAAAAGTATTTCAAGAAAGACCTTCTAATTAAAAAATGTCATAAAATCTGAGACTTACGAAATGAAAAATGTCTCACAATATCTAAATCTTCGATAGGATACAATTATCAGAACCTGATAATTTTTTTTAGAAGCTGAGAAATTTTCTTTCTGAGACCTGTAAAAAATATTTATGTCTCTGGACATGATGCTTTTTAAATCGATAAATTGATATAAAATCTGTGTAAGGAATGACTCTGAAATTAACTGGTTTTTCTTCTAGAAACCAGAATTTTTAAATTTTTAAAATTTTTTTTAATAATTTTTTGGGTAAAGTTTCTTATAATTTCATTTCTTTGAAACATTTAAACATTTAGTACTCAAATTCTGATTAATTTTTATTAAAAAATTAAAATTGTTTTTTTTGACCTTTAAAATATTATATTTTGGGGATGTTTATTCTGGCTCGAGGTCATTATTTTCTTTACTAATTAAAACCATGATATTCTTCTAGCATAATTTTCTAGAAATTTTTTTTCTGTTTTAAATTTATTTATGTTGGTCATTTTTGCAAGACTTAATCGACACGTGTTTCGGAATTTGTCAAGATTATTTAGCAAAAATAGAAACGATTTACTACAAAGTAGCAAACGAGTCTAATGCCAAATCGTTTGTGCACAAACTAAAATATTAATACATATTCGCCTCTATCCACAATGGGAATTAGAAAGACGAAGAAATTGTACTATACTATGTAGCATAGCTGTATTATTGATTTTTTTTATTTGGATTTTTTGGAAAAAAATAAAATACTTTGATATTTTAGTTGGCTATCAAAAAATAAAATGTTTTGTTATTTTATTTATTTTGGTTTGAATAAAATAAAATTTTATTTTATTCAAATTCATAAAAATGAAATAATATTTCTTTCCAAAAAAATCAAATAATTTTTTCTGATTGCTTATTCAAACAAACAAAATAGAATTTTTCAAAATAATCAACAAAAATTTGTGATTTTTTTTGGTTATTCACAAAAATTCAAATGAATAACGTATTATTTAAACAAAAAAAAGAAATATTCTTGAAAATTTTGTGTTTGAAAAATATTTTTTTTTTTATTTATTTTGAATTTTATTATACAGTAAAACACACAATTATTCTTACAAACCACTATTGTTTTACTTATTTAAGGTTTTCTTTACTAAAACATTAATTAGATTATTTTTAATTTTTTCCCAAATTGACTTTTACTGATTAAAAAATGTTCTTAAAACATTTTCTTATGGAAAATACTTTAGTTGATTAGACTTTTCGATATTTTTCTTAAACAAAAAAAAGTCGTGAAAGGATGTATAATTACTTAAATACCCTTAATTGTAAAGGTTTATTTTGCAAAACATTGAGATTTTTAAGGGTTTTTGCTTTGGTGACATTTTTAAGAAAATATTCTTTAGTATTAACTGTGAAATGTTTCTATTACACAAAAATTATTTTATTCGAAAAAAATTTCATTCTTTATACAATTGAACATTTTTGCAATAGAAAATGCATTATTCTATTTTTAAAATTTAAATGCATATTTGCTTATAATATTTTTTTATTTTTGACTACTTTTGAGGTAAAACTGATGTTGTACTGATGATGTAATTTATTGTGATCTAGCACTTAACGATCCTTCTATCCCTCATTTTACGGATTAACTGTTATATTTTTTAAGCGAGATACATTGAAGTCTACCAAAAGGGAAAAAATATTCTACGAATTAGTGCATGAAATTTCACTGGGGAAGTAACATATTGAAAATAATTAAAATAATAAGTTATAATATATCAAAAATGTTTCAAATTTACTTTATAACTATATCACATAGGCCAGGTAAAATTTGTGACTTTGACCAACCAAGCAAAAACTTAAATATATAAAGACTAGGCAATAGTCAATTCTTTTTGACGTTTAAAGGTGGTGTTAGTTTTACAAATGGTATCTGGGAAAGCTGGAAATTTTGTTTACCTTTTATTTTTCGTTTAATTTTGCTGGTTGTTTTGATTTAATTATATTCATTTCGTTTTTTTATTATGTATTTTTTTATTTTCAAGTGACACAACAATAATTTTCATTCATAATTTTAAAATTTTTTAAAGTTTATTTTTCGTTATTCCCAAATCGTTCCCAAAAAAAAGATTGCCATCTGTAGATAACGACTTCGTTATTACTGACACTACTATTCATGAGTTACCCCTGCAACCAAGTAAAACACGGGTGGTTGGAAAAAGTTTTTGCCTAAAAGTGCGAATACTATATTTTCTTTTTTGAATACGTATTTGGAATGTCTAAGAATAATATAGGAACAAAAACCAAAACATCGATCGATCACTTTTTTCAAAAATCGCGGTTGAATTGCAAAAGATTATTATATTCGAATTTTCTCGAAAACTAGAGATATCAAAAAAAAACAAATATTATTTGGAATTATGCATTTATATAAAGTATTCAAAAAAATTTACATTGCAGTATTCAAACGGTCAAAAAATAAACATAACTATTTTGAATGTATTTTATATGGTATGGAATTGGGCACATTTTTAAGCGCGAAAAACACAAAAACGAAACAAGCTACAGCATTTTAGATGACAGATTTGGATTTTTTAATTTTAATTTTAAATTCAAATTTAGTTGCTTAAAATATAAGTAGCTTGTGGCACAGAGGGTAGCGTGCTGGGCTATCAGCCCGAAATTATGAGTTCGATTCTCCTCAGGTTCGATGTTTTTTAAAATTATTTCTAAAAAATCAAAAATGAATGTACATTTCCGTAATTTTAACCGTGTTTATAGAAAAAATTTTTCAGTCAGTTTTCACGGATTTTTGCAGTTATTTATATAAGTAGTCTTTTTTTTTAAATAAAGTTTCATTGTTTCAAACGTATTTTCTGTTGAGTTTACTGACATAATATTTTGAGTGTATGTAATAAATAAACATTTCGGTATTTATCATTATTATCAGATATCATTCCATTTCGCAAATCGCATGTTTTTAAATTTGGTTATATGACCGCTAAATTTTATCATAAAATTTCATTTTCTAGTCCCCTGGATTCAACTGCAGGACGTTGAAGTTCTTCTGCCATAGAAATATTTCATTTGCTTCTGCCTTTTTTCAAATTTTTAAATATGAGCCTCAGACCATAACATATATTTCTGCCAAATTTTCGCAGTCTAGCTCTTTTATTTTGGATTGTATCATGTCTTCCACAGACGAACGGACGGACATCTGCAGAATGTGTAACAATCGATCACTAATAAATAATATATATTTTATGGTTTGTTAGATAGATATTTCGATGCTTACACACGGAATGACAAAGTGAGTATACTCCTTAAACCAACCTATGAAAGTCGCCAATTTTTACAGATTTTTATACTTTTCTTTAAAAAAAAAGTTTTTTAAGTAAATATTTGCATAAGTTTATAGCTCTGCACTTGGAATTTCCTTAATCACAACTTAACTTTTCTGAATTCAAATGGACTTTTTATAAATTACAATTTGTAAGAACCTGATATTAAAACAAAACTGTTTTGTAAGAATAATTTTTTGTTAAACTGTACAAAATAAATAAAATAGTTTTTTTTTTCAAACACAAAATTTTCAAGAATATTTATTTTTTGTTGATTGAATAATACGTTATTTATTTGAATTTTTGTGAATAACCAAAAAAAATCACAAATTTTTGTTGATTATTTTGAAAAATTATATTTTGTTTGTTTGAATAAAAAAAATCAGAAAAAATTATTCGATTTTTCGTTATTCAAATAAAAGCAAAATAAATATTATTCATTTTCAAATATTTAAATAATCTGTTATTTGATTATTTTTGAAAAAATATTGTTATTTATTCATTTCGTTATTTCAATCATAGCATACAGCTATGCTATGTAGTAAGTCCCAATTTAGATAGAATAATTTTAATTGCGGCAATTTTTGTGCTTCTCTTTTGAACTTGCCGTTTATGTTCACACACTGGCAATTCTGTTTAGCAATTCCAAAAAGAAATGTGAAAATACTCTACATATTGAGAGTTGCGAATGAAAAAACAAAACGAATTGCCAGTACGAGCAAGTATTTTCCCTTTTCCATTCCTCTCACCTCTCTCTCCTATAAACTAAGAATTGCGGCAATTAAAATTGCCCTGTATAAATTGGGACTAAGGCAACGATTGTCAATAACCAACAAAAAAATGACCAACATAAATAAATTAAAAAAAAAATTTTCTTGAAAATTATGCTATGAGAATATCATGGTTTTAATTAGTAAAAAAAATAATGACCTCGAGCCAGAATAAACATCCACAAAACTTAAAATACTTTTAAAAGACTTCGACATATTTTTACCGTTCTTTTATAAAAACTGTGTAACAAAAATTATTCTTTTTTTCTCGAAACTTATTTTTTTTAGGTACTAAATAAGATTTTTATGGAGTAAATAAACATTATAAGTAGTGTAATCGCATTCAGAAGGTTTTTAATATATTTTTTTGACAAAAAATTTGGGTTTTTAGTTTTTGCGGGAATTCCCGGGATCCCGGGAAATTTGAAAATGAATCCCGCTTTCCCGGGAAATGAAAAAGTCCGGGAAAAGAAAAACTCTAGTCAAGACCGACCATATAATACCCTACACCAGAGTTTCCCGGATAATGGGTTCCGGAAAATGGGTTCCATTGACCGATTAGATTTATATTTTGTCAAATCTTTAATAAGTGTAAAAAATACACACAAATCAAATTTGAGTGAAATAGGCTTCTATTTGTTGTCAATAAACCGCTTTAACTGAATATCGGGCGAAATTTACACATGTGGTCTAAGTCCGATGATAATCAGATTTGATAAGGTTATTAAAGTACGCGTTTAACATACACAAACAAAATGTTAATTAAATATTTTCTATTTTCAAGAAATGTAAGAGATTTATGTGAAAATCGGGAAGGTGGTTTGCATGGGGGGCTACTAGAGGAAATCGTCCGATTTTTTCAAAATTCGGAATGGTGATTTATCAAGACAAAATACGTGTACCTGCCAAATTTCGAAATGATACCTATTAAAATGCGGTTATTAGAATCATTGCAGCTGGGTCTAAATATGGACCGACTATTTCCAATTTTAATAGGCTTCGTCCTTGGGTCAAGAGAGGCTTAAGTTTCAAATTTCAATTCAATTGATTAAAAATTGCGACCTGTATCGTGTTTACAGCGTTTACATGGAGAGACAGACAGACGGACGGACATACGGACGGACGGACGGACATCCCTATTCGACTCAAAAAGTGATTCTGAGTCGTTCGGTATGCTTAAAGGTGAGTCTAGGACCAATATTTCGGGTAGTTACAAACATCAGCACAAACTCATTATACCCTGTACCACAGTGTGGTGTAGGGTATAAAATATTGATGATTAAAAAATATTGATGAAAATAAATATTAATGAAAAAAAAAATTTATGAAAAAAAATTTATTAAAAAAAATTGATGAAAAATAATTATTATAAGGGTTCAAGTTGAAAAAATGCAGAAGAAAAATTTAATTTCTAAAAATTATAGACATTTATGGTATTTCCCATACCGGTTTCAAACACCCAGTTAGTGTCATCATCAGTAGGATTTTAAATGTCGGTTTGTCTTGTTAATGAAAACTGTTTTTTATATATGTGAATATTTATAGTTTCTGCAGAATAAATTTCGACAGTTTCCAACACTACAATTCTATTTCTAGCAATCTCAACCTCACTTCATACTTTCTTTCAACTTTTTTGTCTCTTACATTATTTCGCAAGGGTTACCAGACACAAATGAATTATGTTTTTATATTCGCCACGAGGTGAATTATTATCCAAGTTACAAACCCAAGTTACTAAAATTTTTGGTTTTAAGAATATGAAACAGTAATTCCTATTTTCTTTTTTGTTTATTGTTAGCTTATATAAATAATTATATAAAAACTTTTTTACTCGGGTACAAAAAATATTAATGCCGGTTAGAAAATGTGGAGTTATCTTTAAGTGAACGTAACCTGCAGTTAGTCCCAAATAAATTTAGCATCCTTAACTGTCGGTAAGCACAAACCTTTACTCTTCTGTCAGTTTGATCGTTTGAAATATAATAATTGAAAGATTTTTTTATAAATAAATCATATTATTAAAATTTTTAAACCAAAATTTAAAACTCTAAATTTTTCTATCATTATTAAAAAAAAGTTTCTTTTTTTTTTTTTGCTTAATTTCTAAAGTGTTGATGCATACAAATGATAAAACTTCAAAACATTTTTTTGGACGCGCGGTATTCTATGCAACAAATAACAAAAAAAAAAAATAGAAACCTCATCACCAACAAAACCTCATCATCATGGTGTATCCATTGAACCAGCCTCAAATGTTGGTTTTACCAATAAAGCAAAAAAAGTATATGTTTTTTGGCGGAGAAAAAAATGGTAACTGACATCAACCATAGATGTGACACCGTGAATGACCAAACAATTCAAAGCATTACCATAAATGCAGCTTAACAGCAACAGCATCAGCCATGGCAACACAAAAAATGTTGCATTATTCATGAGTGAACGAACGAATGAATGAACGAATGATGGTGACTGAGTGAGTGAGTGCGTTCAGCCTTTTTTGCCACTTGTGGTGTTTGCTATGAGTTGTCATTAGATGGAAAACTCAATGATGATGATGATAATAATGATGGCGATGAGTACGTCGACGACGCATCTCATCTCATAGATCTTTGTCATTTTGATGTTATTCCTGTTGCTGCTGATACCAATGAAGCATGCAAATGTATGTCTTTGTCATCATCATTATCATCATCATCATTATCATCATCCCTACTATCACCGTCACTCTCATCAACGTTATTGTTTATAGAACTAGGGAAACAAACAAACCAACTATGTGCCGTTGCACAAAATTGCTAGGGATTTTACTAATGGATTCCATTAGTTTTATGGTTTTAGTGAGAAATTAAAATTACTTATAATAATATGCAGAATGCATAGTTTCACAGCAATATTCACAAATATTATTAAAGTAAGTGGAAAGAACACTTAACAATTAAAAAAATCAACACATTTCTTGTTTCTAATGATAAGATGGGGTATTAAGGAAACTGCAAAGTGCCAAAGAATGACATACATTTAAGATAAATTACAATCAAATAATATTTATGCATCAGAAACTAGAACTAGTCTCCGTATACGGAGACTAACCAAACCGAAGAAAAACAGGAGGAAAAAATAAATTAAGAAAAATAAAAAGAAGGAAAAAAGAGAAAAGGAGAAGAAAGAACAACTAACAAGGGAAGTCTCCTTGGTGTCACCCCTGATCTTCATGAAATTTGGATATGTTGTTAAGAACGAAAACTAATTCGATACGTATTTTTTTTAGCGGCCCAAACTCATTTTTAGGGGGGTCGATTTGTATGGGGGGGAATTGACCTTTTTCAGTTTTTTTACAATTTACGCCTATTTAAACAAAATTAATATAGGCATGTGTGGTAGCAGATTAAAGGTATTAAAAAAACCTAACTCGTGCTGCTAACAATGGGCCAAAGAAGTTAATATTTTTCAACTTATTAACAAAAATGTCCTAAAATTTTGGTATTTTACTCAATATGACGAAAAGTTGTGCATGTTTGGACACGTTCTTAGCACATGTAGATAGGTTTTCCAAAGACCTTTCATTTGGTATGTAACATGACTAGGCTTCTTTGCATAATATAGGAGATAAACAAAAAAAAAAAACTGAAAAATGGCCTTGTCTTCCCCCCTCCTTTTTACACCCTAAATATGAATTTCGGCCGCTAAAAAAAAACGTGTCCCTTTATTTTTTCTGCTCTACAAAATAAAACCAATGCCATAAAGATCCGCGGGTGACACTAGGGAGACTTCACTTGTAAGTGTTAACTTAACACTTAACACTGTTAAGTGAGAATAAATTTACAAAATTCAAAAAATCTGTGGTATTTCTATGAAAACCAAAAAACTGTTCTTGGGGAAAATGTTTCAAATTTACGAATTTTAACAAAATCTCGAATGATGTCGAATTTCATTCGAATTTCAAATATTCAAAATGACGGATGATTTTTTTGAAGGTGATAATACAAATCTTACATCAGATTTTCAAAATTGAAATTGCGGGTCCAGCATGGCTCTTACTTTTTTTTTAATAACGATTCGCTTTAAAATTTTTGGTCTGGTATTTTTGGAGTCACTGAATACGAATCTGCTATAATTTTTTTTAAAATTCAAAGTGGCGGATCCAACATGGCAATTTTTTTTTTAAACTTACGATTTGCTTTAAACTTATTATCCGGAGGTAAATTTCGACGCTGATTTCGAATTTTCATTCAGATTTCAAAAATTCAAAATGGCGAATCCAATATAGCGGATGATTTTTTTTTTAAGTTATCGCATTTAAGTTAAACTCGATACCCGGGTGTTTTATGGGTCACTTAATACGAATCTGACATTAAATTTTCAAAATTCAAAATGGCGGATCCAACATGGCTCTTAATTTTTTATACCCTCCAACCAAGGGGTCCCCGTAGGCTAGTTGGTAGAGTGCTAGCCTTTCAACATGGGGGTCGTGGGTTCGATTCCCACCAGAACCCTTGGTTTTTTTCGCTACAACGAGACGACGGTCATTGTTACCAGTTCACGGTTAGGTTGAATTTATTAAAAATGAGTTGTAAATAAATAGAAAGAATAAATAAAAAATAATTGATCATGTGTTCAAAACTATTATTATTATTACCCCCCAACCACAGTATGGGGGTATACTCACTTTGTCATTCCGTTTGTAGCGCATCGAAATATCGGTCGGGGACCCCATAAAGTGTATATATTATTGATCCATGATCGATTGTATGACATTCTATGAATGTCCGTCTGTCCTTCCGTCCGTCCATCCGTCAATCCGTCCGTCCGTCTGTATGTAGATAACACAATGCAGTCCAAAATAAAATAGCTAGACTCCTGAAGTTTGGCACAAATATGTCTCATGTTCATAGACAGGTTAAGTTCATGAAATGGCAAAATCGGGCCTGGGAGGAAAAAGTTCCCCCTTGAAGAACTGAACCAACCTCTGAAAAATACACTTTTGTATTTTTTTTTGTATTTTTGTTAAATAAATGAAACATTAGTTATATTTATCGCGATGGGAAGGTGCTTTCAACGTTCCCCATTGAATCCATCACCACCCCCCCCCCAAAAAAACACGCCCCTGATACAATTTTTTTATTTTCTTTTACATTTTGGAGGGTATAAAGGATTCGGCACAGCCGAATTTAACACTCTCACTTGTTTTTAATTAAGATTCGCTTTAAAATTTTTGTTGTATTATTTTTGGAGTCACTGAGTACGAATCTGCTACCTTTTGTTTAAATTCAAAATGGCGAATAAATTTTTTTAACATGATGTTTCTACAACATTTACAGATGTAATTCGAAAAAGATCAATTGTAATTCGAAGATTCTATTTGTAATTCGAAGATTCCATTTGTAATTCGAAGATTCCATTTGTAATTCGAAGATTCCATTTGTAATTCGAATACTCCAATTGTAATTCGAAGATTCCATTTGTAATTCGAAGATTCCAATTGTAATTCGAAAAAGATCAATTGTAATTCGTAAAAGATCAATTGTAATTCGTAAAAGATCAATTGCAATTCGTAAAAGATCAATTGTAATTCGAAGATTCCAATTGTAATTCGTAAAAGATCAATTGTAATTCGAAAAAGATCAATTGTAATTCGAAAAAGATCAATTGTAATTCGTAAAATATCAATTGTAATTCGTAAAAGATCAATTGTAATTCGAAAAAGATCAATTGTAATTCGAAAAAGATCAATTGTAATTCGAAAAAGATCAATTGTAATTCGTAAAAGATCAATTGTAATTCGAAAAAGATCAATTGTAATTCGAAAAAGATCAATTGTAATTCGTAAAAGATCAATTGTAATTCGTAAAAGATCAATTGTAATTCAAAAAAGATCAATTGTAATTCGTAAAAGATCAATTGTAATTCGAAAAAGATCAATTGTAATTCGAAAAAGATCAATTGTAATTCGTAAAAGATCAATTGTAATTCGAAAAAGATCAATTGTAATTCGAAGAAGATCAATTGTAATTCGTAAAAAATCAATTGTAATTCGTAAAAGATCAATTGTAATTCGAAAAAGATCAATTGTAATTCGAAAAAGATCAATTGTAATTCGAAAAAGATCAATTGTAATTCGTAAAAGATCAATTGTAATTCGTAAAAGATCAATTGTAATTCGAAAAAGATCAATTGTAATTCGAAGATTCCAATTGTAATTCGTAAAAGATCAATTGTAATTCGTAAAAGATCAATTGTAATTCGAAAAAGATCAATTGTAATTCGAAAAAGATCAATTTTAATTCGTAAAAGATCAATTGTAATTTGTAAAAGATCAATTGTAATTCGAAAAAGATCAATTGTAATTCGTAAAAGATCAATTGTAATTCGAAAAAGATCAATTGTAATTCGTAAAAGATCAATTGTAATTCGTAAAAGATCAATTGTAATTCGTAAAAGATCAATTGTAATTCGTAAAAGATCAATTGTAATTCGAAGATTCCAATTGTAATTCGTAAAAGATCAATTGTAATTCGAACAAGTAAGAGTGTTAAATTCGGCTGTGCCGAATCTTTTGTACCCTCCAACACGTTTAAAATTAAAAAAAATCGCAGGGGCGTTTTTTTTGTGGGGGGGGGGGGTCGGCGGAGTTGGTGGGGGACACCTGTACCCCCGCTATATATGTTTACAAATTATTTGTGTATGATATTTGCACTTAAATAATAAATTTGTATCGTTATTTTTAATTAATTTCTATAACCAGGGGGGCGGCCTGAAAAAAATCGAATTTTCTAACCCCCTTGGTCCAAGCGCAGGTCTATGAACATAATATGGCATACAAATGTTACATTTGTTGAGCAAAAATTCAAAAAAACTCGTAAAAATATCGTATTTTTTAGGGGTCGTTTTAGTTCTTCAAGGGGGAACTTTTTTCCCCCTGGTCCGATTTTGTCCATCTTCGAACTTAACCTTACCAGTAACATAAGAGATAATCTTACCCAATTTCAGGGGTCTAGCTTTTTTGGTTTGGACTGCATCGTTATTTCTACAGACGGACGGACGGACGGACGGACATCGCTAGAATGTCTTAGATTCTATCATGGATCAATATTATATAAACTTTGTGGGGTCCCCGACCGATATTTCGATGTGTTACACACGGAATGACAAAGTGAGTATACCCCCATACTGTGGTTGGAGGGTATAAAAAGATCAATTGTAATTCGTAAAAGATCAATTGTAATTCGCAAAAGATCAATTGTAATTCGTAAAAGATCAATTGTAATTCGCAAAAGATCAATTGTAATTCGTAAAAGATCAATTGTAATTCAAAAAGATCAATTGTAATTCGTAAAAAATAACATTATTTTTCATAAATTTTTTATCATCAATATATTTTTATCAAAAATTTTTTTTTTATCAATATTTTTTTTAATCAATATTAATTTTTGATCAATATTTTTTTTCATAAATTTTTTCATCAATATTTTTTTTCAACACTATTTTTTTTATCAACATTTTTATTAACCAATGTTTTTATTTCCAGCAATATTTTTATCTCATCAATATTTTGTTTTCATCAATATTTTTTTTTTTTCATCAATACTTTTTTTATAAATATTTTTTTTATCAATATTTTTGTTCATCAATATTCTTTTTTCATCAATATATTTTTTTCAGCAATATTTTTGTCTCGTCAATATTTTTTTTTTTTTCATCAATATTTTTTTTCATCAATGTTTTTTTTTCATCGATATTTTTTGTTCAATATTTTTTTTTTTTTCATCAAAATTTTTTTATTAACATCTATTTTTCATCAAATGTTTTTTTGTATCAATAATCTTTTGTCATTAAAAACTTTTTTTCATCAAAAACTTTTTTTCATCAAAAACTTTTTTATCGACAATCAGATAGATGGATATCACTAGAATTATCATAGAAACCTTAACGGATCAATATTATATAAAAATAATGGGGTCCTCGATGTTTTTTTGCATGGAATGACAAATTAATAAAGCGTTATTTTTTCGACAAAAATTTTGCTTTGGGAAGAACACCTATTTATACAGCAAAACATTATCATGATTCAATGGCATTTGCAAGAGTACAAACTTCTTAGACATTTTTTATTCACAGCTCTCAAATAAAATTGCATTAACATAATCACCTGTCAACAAAACAATTTCTGGAGGAAACTGTGATTACAAAATAAATAATAATATCAACAACTCATTTTTTTTATCAGAAATTCCAAAATCCGAGACGAAATTGTTTCAGGTGCTTAAGAAAGAAGAAATTATAAACGAATGAATCATTTTTTCGTATAGAGGTTTGTTGAAACAGTAGCTATTCTTACAAAAATTATAATCTTATCATTAAAAAGTAGAAATCTTACGCGAACGAAAAACTGCTGAGTTCATTGAAGCAACCCGTAACCCAGAAATTCGACTGCTTATTTTTTTTTTTTTTTTGTTAACATGATAGTGTTTTTAGGCTGGTGTCTAATTTTTAAAATGATGCAGAACGTCACCTCAGTTTGACTATATAAGCTACTGACTAAAGAAAAGAAAATAAGAATTACTGTTTTTGTTACTCGGATAATAATTCACCTGCTAGTGAATAAAAAAGTTTATTCACTAGCTGGTGAATAAAACGTAACACAATAATGTTTCAAAAATTTTTTTGTGCTTCATTATTTTTTTTTTTTTTCATCAAATTTTTCATCAAATCATTTTTTTTTCATCAAGTTTCTTTATAAAAAGTTTTTTAGTTTTGTCATCAAAAAATTTTTCTTCCACCAAATTTTTTTTCATCATTTTTTTCATACATTTTTTTTATAATATTTTTTTTCGTAATTTTTTTTCATCCAAAATTTTTTTTTCTTCATCAAAAACTTTTTTTTTATAAAATTTTGTTTTTCACAAATTTTGTTAAAATTTTTTCTCATTTTTTTTCACAAAAACTACTTTTTACCAAGTCGTTTTGCATGAAATGGCAAATGAATATAACATTATTTTTTCTAAAAAAACTTTTCTTTGGCAAGTAGATATCCTAAATCTTCAGCAAAAGATTATCATGATTTAATCTTTTGGGCAAGAGTACAAAATTCGCACGCATTTTTTGTACACAGAGAAAAATAAATTTCCAACTGAATTTTTCAGTTTTATCAACACAAAATTCGGTTGCTCCTACTACATTTCGATGTGGCAAACAAATTTTGTAGTTGTTTCAATTAAAAGACTGTTGTATTAACAATATTAAGTTGTAACTGTCGATATTCAGTTGTTACAACCTAAATACAAATGCATCAATCGAATTTTTGTTGCAACAACTGATTTTCAGTTGGAAATTAGCAAATTTGTTTTCTGTGTGTATGTATTTGGGATGTCTATAAAAAGATCATACTCGAATTCCAAAAATTTACACAATTTATCCGAAATTATTCTCCGGAAAAAATAAAAATATTTAAACTGTCCAATGGTGCGTCCTAGAGGGGTCATAAGTTAGACACACCCCCATGTATTTTTACCCTCCACCATTTGTTTACTTATGAACCCTATAGGACGTACCATTGGACAGGTAGAAGCTGATTAAATAAAACAAAATTAATAAAAAAACAAATTGTATGGCGAACTCCTTAAGAGTTAAAAATAGATTGTAGGTGTGTTTAGAGAATATGTTTGGATTAAAAAAATTTTGTGGGTCGGTAATACAAATGACTGCTCTAGGGGAACTCTAAGAACAGTTAGAGCAGTTGGAGATAATTTGCTACATGTCATTAACATTGTTCTTAAAAAAATGTTAAGGCATAAAAACTAATGGTGGTCGGCCTTGCTATTAACCCCTTTACAACGCACCATTGGAGCGATAGAAATAATTTTAAAGATTGGAAAATCACAATAAAGTTTTTTTTTCAAAAAACTAAAAAATAGTTATAATAGTTATTCACGTCCTTCTGGACAAAAAATTTGTAGAATCGATAGGAGTTTTCCGCAAAAAAAACGGCAAAAATCAAAGAGTACACACACTTTCAAAAATGAGATTTGAATTTAAAAACTTAAAAATTGCATACTGGAACACTTTTAAGACTTTTTTAAGAAAATAAGTTAAGTTGTTATTCGACCTTTTTATTTATATAAATTTCAGTAAATAATCAAGCTCGAAGTCTTCCTTTTATTTAAAAATCTTTGTTATTTCATTCCTCCAATATTTCGATAATTATTAACCTTTATGTGCTCGGGATTGAAAACTTACGTTGGCGGTCGGAAGTCTACATTTGTAGCAAATATGTTTTTGTGTGGAAAACATATAAAAAAAACCCTAGCACGCAGAGTGTTCTACTTAAATACATAATTATTAAGAAATATATGATTTTTAGATACAAAGATAAGGTGAGAACTTTTTAATTTCAACTTTACAATATAGACAACGATCAGGATGCATGGGCTGTATTTTGTTAGAAATATAAGGCGAGTGGTTCATACTAGTGCCAGAAATAGGAAAACTACCGATCGCTATTTCAATAGCCTAATACCCTTGCATTTTCAGAGCGCTGTTCGCTTGCTGGCATGATAGGCTGTTTTGCAAAGCTTTGCAGGAACTTTCGTCGTTTGACTGTTTGGTGGATATGGTCGTTGTTTTCCGAATATATAATGAATGCGGCTAAATATAGCGCATATATCTAGCATGTTAAAAAACATTGCCAAAGGCCAGTTTTGATTTTTTGGCATCAAATGCCTACCCAAATTCAATAATATGAAAAAATTGTGTAAAACTATGGTTCTTCCGGTGTTTTGCAAAGGGTAGACTAGTCCTTGCACGACACTCTCTTCTACATTGGTTGCACGGCTTGCATTTAAGGCCTACTTTCCTTTCAACTGGAATCTCGCTGTTTACAGAAAATAATTACTTTGCATCTCATGTGAACCAGACTTTTATGCCATACTTTGCAGGCTTGGATGTACTGCGTAAATCTAGTACTTCCGCGATATGCAAATAGTTGTTCGTCAACTGAAATTTCTCCCGATGGTTGAAAGTACCTGCGAAGATTGTTGCTCATTATAGCCCATAATGCAGAAATTGCAACATTTTCGTTAACCAGTCCAGCAGCTCTAGTACGCTCACTATCAAACCGAAAAAACCCCAAAATTTCCTTGAACCGAGATTTCGGCATTACTGCACGGTAATAACAAACTGCTTCCGTACTTCACAATACATGTGTATCTTCATCGTTTGATTTAAAAAAAAATCTCAAAGTGATGTGAAATTCCACACATTTTATATGATGTCTACATTTGTAGACTACCGGCCAGGAGATGGTCATTTTGAAAAGTAGGGTCTGTGGGGTGCTGTACATTATTTTTTTAAAGTCTTAGTGGCTAAAACTGCTTAGAATTGATTTTTAGGAAGCTACTGAAAATATCGGACCCTGTTGTTGTGGACAGATTTTTTTTATTCGACTTTTTCTGCAAAAATGCTACAAATGTAGACTACCGAGCACATAAAGGTTAATGCTATTTAATCAGGGACAGTACAAAAAATACAGAATTTTAATTAAATATTTTCTATTTTCATGAAATTTGAGAGATTTATGTAAAAATCGGGAAGGTAATTTGTATGGGGGCTACAAGTAGAACTGGTCCGATTTCTTTAAAACTCGGAATGGTGATTTGTGTAGATGAAACATCATTACTTGCCAAATTTCGAAAATATACCTATTATAATGCGGTTATTGGAGTCATTTGAGCCAATACTAAAGAGGAACTTTGTATGGGGGCTAGGTCTAAATATGGACCGACTTTTTCCAATTTCAATAGGCTTCGTTCTTGGGCAAAAAAAAAAACTTAAGTTTGAATTTCAAGTCAAGTGATTAAAAATTGCGACCTGTATCGTGTTTACACCGTTAACATGGACAGATATACGGACGGACAGACGGACGGACAGACGGACGGACGGAGGGACATCGCTAAATCGACTCAAAAAGTGATTCTGAGTCGATCGGTATTCTTAAAATTCAACAAACATCAGCACAAACTTATTATACCCTGTACCGCAGTGTGGTGTAGGGTATAATTAAAATTGGAATTTGGACCATTTTTGGACAAACTAACAATTTTTAAATATCTAATATATTTTGAACAAAAAAATTTGAAAATTTACCACGTAGAAGTATTCAAAGAGTACTTGAAACTGTAAAAAATTTAAAAAATCGAAAAAAAAATTAAAGTACCCGATTTGACATGGAATGCCCCATTTAAAGTTCCTAAATTAGTTAAAATATTGTCTTTAAAATACCCCCAAAAAACCACTGAATAGTGATTCCATTTTTTTTATACTTGCCGAAATTTGGTTACTCTGTTACACACATCAATCTTATTCTGATTATTTGCTATTTTTGAAAATAGATAATAATTATCTAAGATGAGATAACAAACGGAAATATTTTTTTTTTTTTGGGATAAACAGTAAATTTTCTTAGGCAAAGATGCTGATAAAGAAAAAATTGCATAAAACTCATATTTTTCACAAAAACAATTATAGTAATAAATTATTTTTCGAAACAAAACAATGGACACGAATAAATTAGCCCGATTATTTCTAATACTTGTGGTAATGAAAAGTTATTTAAAAAAAATAGTTCAGTGTAATTTGTAAAAAAATCAGATAAAAAGATAATAAGATCATTTTATGTTAATTGCTGCATTGCCGTTGGATATTGAGCATTAAATTAATTCAAAATTAATAATTTATATTTAAAAACAAAATTAAAAACTTCTTTTTTAATTACAAGTGTTCAAATTAAAATCTAAATTGAAAAAAATTATAAACATTTTTTTGGCTGGATAATTTATGGGGAGGGGGAAGATGGCGTAGGACACCACATTAATATGAATATCTATTAGTATAAAATTTTTAAATATTTTTATAATTAATTCAAATCGACTTTAAACTTATTTATGTTAAAAAAAATGTATATGATTTTATAACTGTATTCTTAATCCTACTATTTTTATATTTTTAGCTTTCAGCACTTGCAAATAGTCTAGAACTTGTTCAAACTTCTTCACCAACAACCACCTCAACCAAAGGCATTAACTGCAGGGGCAAATTTGCGTTATGCGTTGGCCCACTCATATACCAATATTGTATGGCTGATTCAACCGGAGAAATGATTGCTAACGGTATTATCCAGCAATGTCCAACAAATTCACGTTGTGTAAATGACGGTGTAGATGTTTGCGTACCAATAAAAACATCAACATATGCTACTTTGGCAAAAAGACTTGTAAAACCTACAACAAAAATTGCCACTTATAGTGCTTTTAGACGTACTAATCCAACTCCATTTCCAACAAGTACAGTTGCTCCGATTTTATCTTCTAGTGCAGCTCCAATTGAATCAACAGCTGCTCTAATTGAATCATCTCGTTCAACTATAGTGGAGTCAACCGCTTCTTTAAAAGAATATTCTAAAGCCGATCCAGTTGATTATTCTAGTTCGGCTGCAGTGGATTCAAAAACTTTTCCAGCTGAACCTCCAGTGGCTACAGAAAAAATAGTTGTTACCCCTGAAGTAAATCCAGCTAAAGCAGTTGATGTTTCATACAATGAAACCAAATCTACAATAGAACCGAAATCTGCGTTCATTGAAACTATTTTGATACCAAAATTACCACAAGAGCCAACAGTTTTACCATTGGATCCTGTTGTACCATCGGAAATCACAGGTGTACCTATTAAAATAAGCAAGAATGCTCCTGTAGAATCCAGCAACCCAACAACGAATGTCTCTGTGGAGCCCAAATCTTCAGCATCAGCACCTCTTAGTCCTGTAGAAAAAGCACAATCTGCTGTAGACTCATCTTCATCTGCACAAGTTCTACCGACATCTGGTACCGTAAGTTCAGTAGAAACTAAACCACCCACCACTGAACCATCGTCAGCTTCCCCAATCGATGATGCTCCAAATAATCCTATCACACCAATTTATACAACTCAAGGCTCTATTGCTGAAACAACAGGTAAATCAGTCGACCCTAATACATCCGTAGATCCTAACACACTGCTTGATCCTAATTCACGAATTGATTCAAAAAAACTAGGTCCGGAAGTACAGACAACAGTTCCATTAGTTGTTTCCACTTCAGTTGAGTTAACAGCTGCTTCAGCTAAATCTCCAGTAGAAGCAACAGTTGTTCATGTAATAACCACTGCTGTACCAGTTGATGTTTCATCCAATACTACTGTTAAGCCATCTCTCTTTCCAATTGAAACCACATCTACACCCATTGGAACTACCGTGATTCCTGAATTACCACAAGACACCACAGACTTACCATTGGATCCTGTTATACCTGCTGAAACCACAGCCTCAACCATTAAGGTCAGCACAAATGTTTCTGTAAAACCCAGCTTATCAGTGGAAACATCTATTGTCCCTGCTGGTCCCAATGTTTCTGTTGAAACTACAGCAAAACTCCCTGTGGAACACGACTCTCCAGTGGAAACTACTCAAGCTAGTGTAGTGGATTCAACATACGGTCCAGTAAGTCCCGTAGAAACGTCACCAGCTGCTATAGAATCATCTTCGCCTGAAATAGTTCAACCTTTACCTATTTCTGTAAGTCCTTTAGAAACTACCCCAGCCATTACCGAACAAGAATCATCTTCGCCTGTAGCAGTTCAACCTTCATTTGGACCCGTAAGTCCGGTAGAAACTACAGCATCCGTTATTGAGCCGTCTTCAGCTTCCCCAATCGATACCAATGCACCAGTAGATCCAATTGCGCCAATTGTTACAACAACTCCAGGCTATATTGCTGACACAACAGTCCCATCAGCCGAACCTATTGCACCCGTAGATCCTAAAAAACCCGCAGCTCCTAACGCACTACTTGACTTTAATTCACTAATAGATATCACAACACCAGATCTAGTAGTAGAAACAACAGTTCTTTCAGTTGATTCTAACTCACCCGTGAATCCAAATACTCCAATTGGTCCAAATACAACAGCTGCTCCAATTGAAGCATCTAGAACAGGTACAGTTGAGTCAGCCACTTCTTCAGTAGAATCCTCTAATGCCGCTCCCGATAATTCAACAGCTGCTACACTAGAAACATCTAGTGCCGTTCAAGTTAAGTCAACTGCCATTTCAGCTAAACCTTCAGTGGCTTCAGTAGAGACAACAGTTATTCCTTCAGTTACCACCACTGCACCAGTTGATGTTTCATCCAATGCCCCAGTTGAGCTATTACCTTCTCCAATAGAAACCGTACCTGTACCCATTGGAACCACTGTGATTCCTGAATCACCACAAGAGACCACATTCTTACCAAAGGATCCTATTGTGCCAGCTGAAACCACAGCCGCACCCATTAAAGTCAGCACAAATGTTCCTGTAGAACCGAGCTTACTAGTAGAAACTGCTATTGTCCCTGTCGATCACAATGTTCCTATTGAAACTACAACAGATGTACCTTTGGAAACCCACTTGATCCCAATACCCCAGTTGATCCTATCGCACCAACTGATACAACAACTCTAAGCTCTAGTGATGAAACAATTGTTCCATCAGTCGATCCTATTACAACACCAATCGATACCACAACACCAGATGCAGTTGTAGAAACAACAGTTCCTTCAGTTGATACTAACTCACCTGTGAATCAAAATACTCCAAGTATTTTAAATGCAACATCTGCTCCAACTGAATCATCTAGTAAAGGTACAGTTAAGTCAAGCACTTCTCCAGTAGAATCTTCTAGTACCGCTTTAGTTATTTCAACAGCTCCTCCAGCAGAAGCTTCTAGTGACGTTCCAGTTAAATATTCTAGTTCCATTCCAGTAGAACCAACTGCCGCTTCAGTTGAACCTTCAGGGGTTCCAGTAGAAACAACAGTTATCCCTTACGAAACTACCACATCACCAGGTTATGTTTCATTCTATGGACCCATTAAGCCTTCAGCCTTTCCCATAGAAACTACAGCTGCACCTATTGGTACCACTGTGCTTTCTGGATCTCCACAAGAAACTACAATCTTATCGTTATATCCTGTTTCACCCGCTGAAACCATAACCGCATCTATTACAGTAAGCCCAAATGTTTTTGTAGAACCCAGCTTACCAGTATATACAACTATTGTCCCTGCTGATTCCAATGTTTCTGTTGAAACTACAACGAATGTCCCTGTGGAACCTAACTCTCCAATGCAAACAACACCAGCTGTTTTTGTTAATACAACTTTAGCACCTCCTAGTCCCGTGGAAACAAAACCACCTGCTGTAGAATTGTCCTCGTATAAACCAGTTCAACCTACATCTGTCCCCGTAAGTCCAGTAGAAACTATACCAGCCACCATTGTACCATCTTTAACTTATCCAATCGATCCTAATGCCTCGTTTTATCCTATCGAAAAAACAGGTCCATCAGTCGATCCCAAGGTACCAATTGATCCTAATGTACCAATTGAAACACCATCCCTAGGTTCAGCACTAGAAGCAAAAGTTCTATCAGTTGATCCTTACTCACCCGTGGATCCAACTAATTCCAATGCACCAGTTGATTCGACAATTCCAGGTGATCCTAGTGCAACAGCTGATCCAACTACTCAAGTTTCATCAGCTGAAACAATCATTCCAACAGTTGATCCTAATACACCAGTCAATCCTACTGCACGAGTCAATTCCTATGCACCTGTAGATCTAAATACACCAGCGGATCCTATCTCTCCAATTGATCCTAATAAACCTGGTTTTTCCACAACTCTTGGGCCGGAAAAACCTGCACATCCTAATCATTCTAGCCATCCAAATTGGCCAGTTGATCCCAATGCGACAGTCGATCCTAATGCTCCTGTACATCCAAATGCTCCAGTAGATCCGAGTGTAACTGTGGATTCAACTACTTTAGTCGATCGTAATACTCCTCCTAATCCCATTGATTCCAATAAACCTGGTTCTATCAGCACAGCTCGCAATGGAAGACCTGGACATCCAAATTTTCTCAATTGGCCAGTCGATCCTAATGTACCAGTCGATTCTAATGCTGATGTAAATCCAAATACACCTGTAGATCCTATTTCTCCAATTGAGTCTTATAGTACTACTTCTACTATTACTGTTATCTCTCGAATAGCTGGGCGTCCTGCGCATCCGAGTCATACTAGCCAACCGAATTGGCCAGCTGATCCCGATTCGCCAGTCGATCCTAATGCTCCAGTCCATTCTAAAGCTCCTGTAGATCAAAATGTTACTGTAGATTCAAATTCTCCAGACGATTCAAATACTAGTGTAATTACAATTGATCACAAAAATCCTGGTTTTGCGCATCCGAACGATCCCAATTGGCTAGTCGATCCGAATACTCCAGTTTATCCAAATTCACCTGTAGATCCGAATGTAAATGTGGCTCCAAATTCTTCAGTCGCTTCTTATGCTCCCGTAAATCCTATTTATCCAAATATTTCTGGTTCTGCACATCCAAGCCATTCCAATTGGCCAGTCGATCCAAATGCTCCAGCCGTTTCAGTAGATCCAAATACTCCAGTGCATCCAAATGTACATTTAGATCCAAATTCTTCAGTCGCTACCCCTGTAAATACAATCGCTCCAACTGATAACAATAATCCTAGTTCTACCACATCAAGCAATCACGGGATATTTCGACGTCCCGTACATCCAAGCCACCTGAGCCATCCCATTTGGCAACATTCTGGCGAAGGCAGTGCTAAACGTCCTTCCAGACCTGAAAAACCAGAAACTGTTGAAGTTGAATCCACTGAATCCAAAAAACCTGAAAAGCCAGAAAAACCAGAAGCTGTAGATGCCGAATTCAAACAGAAAAACCAAGCATCTAACAAGGATACCTCAATCGAAGAAAAATCTTCGGACAAAAAGAAGAAGGAAATGAAGGATTCTAACAACCAGGACGAAGAAAAAGAGTTGCAGAAAAAAATCGCTAGGGTTAAAGATGAGTTAATCAGAAAAATCATAACAAAAATCCAGAATGACAAATGCGATGAAGATAACGTCTATCCCGATGTGAGAGACTGTAAGAAATACTATCGTTGTTTGAATAACTCTAACAAGGGGCATTTAGTACACTTGCGTTGCAATGACAACAAGCATTTCGATGTTAGGAGCAGAAAGTGTGTAAGGAAAAGTAAAGCTGAGTGTTTGTTAAAGGATGATTAAAAGAGGAGGGTCAAGGAAAATCTAAACCAAAATGTTTGCTAACTCAGTCATTTAATTAATAATAGCAATAAGCTTTTGTACGAATATGGAAATCTATTTATTAAACAAAACAAGTAAAAAAGTTAAACTCGGCCTTGCCGAATGTAGTGATACCCTCCACAATTTCAAAAAGATTATTGCAAAAAACTTTATTTAAAAGGAAATTACTTTTGAAAAAAAAAAAAAAATTTTTTTGAAAAAAAATTTCCGCGAAAAAAATTTTGGTAAAAAAAATCCTGCATTTTTTTTTTTCTTCAAAAAATATGTTTGTTCTTGTCTAAATACCGTTTGGTGTTCAATTATGTTCACATATGTCAACCAGAAGCCGAATTAAAGCATTTTGTATTTTTAGGTTATGTTGAATGTACTGAAATTTTTGAGGTGAGCTTAAATTTTCGTTCATAACTTTTGAACCGCTGAACCGATATCGCTCAAATGCAATACCAAACTTCTCGGGAGAACTTCCAATAGATATGTTAAGTTTCAGTCATCTCTGTGTAATATTTTGTCCGCGACAGCATTTTCCACAGACAGACAGACGGACAGACGGACATCGCTAGAATGTCTTAGAATCGATCGGGCATTATGAATATATATACTTTATGGGGTCCCAGACCGATATTTCGATGAGTTACAAACGGAATGACAAACTTATATATACCCTCTATCACTAGAGTGGATGGTATAAAAAGCTGGATGCTGAAACTTGGCATATATATTTTATATTTTCGTTCCCCTACCATAGTTCGTATTGAATTTCAGCCAAATCGGTCCAGTGGTTTAAAAGTTATTAGGAAAACCATGAATTTCAGATTAGTTTCACTTTAAATTCACGTGTTGAAAACCCGTTAAACATGTTTTAAAAACATTGGTAAGTCAGAAAAATATTTTACAACGTATTTTTGTAACTTAAAAATATTTTTACACTAAAACCAAAAAAAATTCACTCAAAAAAAATTTTACACCCAAAAACAAAATTAGTAAATTATTTTTTTTTTCATGAATTCCTAAACAATTTTATTTTACACAAAATAAAATATTTCTAATCAAAAATTTTATTTTTTTTTACGTTAGAAAATTTACTATCACTTAAAAAGAGCATTTTGGAGGGTATTCATAGATTCGACTAACATAAGTCGAATTTAACTTTTCTACTTGTTATTTTTATACCCTACACCACACTGTGGTACAGGGTATAATGAGTTTATGCTGATGTTTGTAACTACCCGAATATTAGTCCTAGACCCACCTTCAAGCATACCGATTGACTCAGAATCACTTTTTAAGTTGATTTAGCAATGTCCGTCTGTCTGTTCGTCTGTCTGTCCGTCTGTCCATGTAACGGTGTAAACACGATACAGGTCGCAATTATCAACCGATTTGACTGAAATATGAAACTTAAGCTTCTTTTGGCCCAAGGACAAATCCTATTGAAATTGGAAAAATCGATCCATGTTTTAACCTAGCCCCCATACAAACGTCCCCTTTTAATTTGCGTCAAATGACTCTAACAACGGTTTTAGAAAAGGTATCCTTACGAAATTTTCAGGTAATCGTGTTTTGTATTTATAAATCACCATGCCGAATGTTAAGGCAATCGGACCAGTTCCTCTTGTACCCCCATACAAACCACCTTCCCGATATTCACAAAAATTTCTCAAATTTCATGGAAATCAAAAATATTTTATTAAAATTTTGTTTGTATGTATTAAATGCGTACTTTAATAACCTTACCAAATCTGATTATTATCGGACCATTTTTGGACCAAGACCCATACAAAAATTTCGCCCGATATTCAGTTAAAGCGGTGTATTTGCAAAAAATTGAAGCCTAATTCGCTAAAACTGGGATGTTACACTTACTTAAGTTTTAACAAAAGATAGATTCCATCGGTCTATGTTTAAACTTGGGACCCATTTTTCGGGAAACACCGGTGTAGGGTATTATATGGCCGGTCTTGACCGACTATAATTTTCTTACTGGTTAAAATTGCAATTTTGAAAAATCGAAATGTGAAAACTAATTTGGAATACTAATAAATATCAAGAAATGAGCGAAATGATGTGATTTCAATATGGTTCCTAATATGAACACGGTGAGCCTTAGCGATGTTTAGGTTGAACTTTAGTGTCGACGAAAAGTGTAAGCGCAGTTCGATTTCTACAAGATTAAATGTCACAATACTATTAACAGCGAAATCGTAGCTGCTCGCATTCGCGAGATATCGCGAAATTCGTGTTTGTGTATTTTTTAAAATTTTGACATTGACGTTTTTTAAATATTTTCAAAAACTGAATATACAGTTTTAATTGTACTTATTTATAGGTCGCAAAACCGTAAACATCAAAATTCCATCTTCATTATTTCGCGAGAAATAGCGAAATTAATTTTTTTCTGTTCTTGTCTTCGTTTTTTTTTTCTTTAGATAGTTTTCTTTAAAATTTCGTAAAAACATGGTATGCAGTTTTACTTGTGCTTGATCAAAGGTCACACAGCAGTTGACACCGAAATCGAAGATGTTAAATTTCGCGAGATATCGCGTAACTTTATAATTTTTATTTATTATTTATTTATATTTTAAAACTGGTTCTTTAGAAATAATAAAAAAAGTGGTATGCTGTTTGATTTGATCATGTTGGAAGAAATTAAAACTGCCCACAAAAAAATTATAGCTGCTCATTTTCGCGAGAAATAGCGAAAAAGAGCTTTTTGGGGGTATTTCTTGTTTTGATTAATAAAAGAAGTTTTTTTAACATGTTTGAAAAACACGAAATGCAGTTTGATTTACTATAGATTAAAGGTGATAAGGCTGTTAGCATTTAAATTCCAGCTACTCAATACTTCGAGATATCGCTAAAAAAACTCGCTAAACTACTATTCATTCATTACTTTGTATTATTTTTGATTTGTAAAAACATTTACTTCAATTAACGAAAAAAATGTGGTAAGCAGTTTGAATTCGAGGTTATTAAAGATGACAAAACTGCAAGCATAAAAATTATAGATGATCAATTTCCCGAGAAATCGCAAAATTATAGTTCAAGTTTTTATATTAATTAATAGGGATGAGATTTTCATGCACTAAAAAATCGAAAATATGCGCTTAAAATATGCGCTAAAAAATTCAAAATATGCACTTAAAATCCTAAAAATATGCACTTAAAATGTGTGCAATAAAAATTTTGTTTTCATAGGAAAAACTTCTTAAAAAGCAAAAAGTAACGCCGGGTTTAAATAGTAACATTTAAAACTTTATATAAGTAAATTTTTTTAGAAATTAAGACAATCTGTCAAAAAAAAGAATTAAAGAAAAAAAAATAATTTTTCTTATTTCCAAAATAAATTTTTAAAATTTAAAATAGTTTTTGAAACAAATAAATTTCAATCTGTGTTTTTGATAATTTGTGCCAAAATATGCAAAAATATGCACTTAAAAGTTGGAAATATGCAAAAAAAATATGCATTTAAAACCAAAATATGCAAAAATATGCATTTTCACCAAAATATACAAAAATATGCAAAAACAAATCGATGCCATTTTAACGCAAATTTCTTGATTCGGAAAGATAATTGGTCGATATCGTTTTTAGACTATCGACAAAAATCATGCATTTGCATGGAAATCTCATCCCTATTAATTAATTTATTTTTTCTTTAGTGTCTAAAATAAAGGAAACAAATCAAGAAACGACAAATATATTGCATGCAGTTTAAATTTTATGTGGTTAAAGGTGGTAAAACTGCTCAAATCAATATCTTGACTGCTAATTTACGCGAAAAATATTTTTTTTAATTGAGAAATTGAGAAGATAAGATTTCGATGATTACTGTTTTGTGACCCGTACATAAATACAATTAAATCTGCATACTCAGTTTTTGAAAATATTTAAAAAACTTCATTGTCAAAATTTTAGAAAATACTAGTTTGGCGATATCTCGCGAATGCGAGCAGCTACGATTTCGCTGTTAACAGTTTTGTGATATTTAATCAAGTAGAAATCAAACTACGTTTACAATTTTCGTCGACACTAAAGTTCAACCTAAACATTGCTGAGGCTCCCCGTGTGAATTGCTGGACATTTATTGCAGAATGCTTCATGTGTTTATTTTATTTTTTTTGTTTTAATTTAATTTAAAACTGATAAGAATAAAATTTAATGCTTATTCATATACATACATTTTTGAACATGATAAAAAAAACTTTAACACAAGTGTAAAAATGCACTTATCACTTTGGAGATTTTGTATATAATTTTATAGATTTTTTTTGGTTTGATTTTTGCATACATAACAATAAAATAAAAACAACACCCCCAGGATTTCATTGGCTTGTAAATTTTTACAAACTTACAAACACCAGAAAAAAAAACAACTGTATACAAAAGCAACATATGTATGGTTGCTTTTTTATGTACCGAATATATAAAATTGTATTAATGCACATAGCGCTTTTGTTTTTGTTTTAAGCACAACCCAGCAGAATTTTTAAACGAAAAAAAAAAAAAAAAATTGAAAAAATATTTTAAAAAAATGTTGTAAAAAAAATTGGGTGAAGAGATGTCGAATAGTTAAAAAAAAAATATTATATTTTGAGTAGGTTTATTCGAGCTCGAGGTCATTATAATTTTAATTAGTAAAGGAAATAAAAAAATATATAGTTTTAATTAGTAAAGAAAATAATGACCTCGAGCTAGAATAAACCTACTCAAAATATAATATTTTAAAGGTCGAAAAAACCCATTTTTATTTTTTAATAAAAATTAATCAGAGTTTAAAAAAATATTTTAAATTTTTTGTTTTGGAGGAAGTAAATTTTTTTGTGAAAAAAAATTCCGGCAAAAAGACAAAATCATATTTGCTTTCTCACTAAAAAGGGAAGGCAGGAAGAATTCGACATCTAGGGGGACATTCATTAGCTCCAATTGACATATGGGAATCCATGACAAATAGGATACTTGGCTTTATTAAAATCTCAACATATAGGGCAACTGCTAGCCCAGTTGGCAAAATAAAATCACACCTGACATACTGCTGACTCTCCCTTTATAAAATTGCTGACATCTTCATACAATTTTTCAAAATGTTATCAATGACATGTCAGCAGTTGGTCTGCGGTTGTTCAAACGAATTGTTGGTGGCCACCGATACTGTTGGACACTGCTGACCAACTGATGACATGTCATTGGGGACATTTTGAAAAATTGTATGAAGATGTCTGCGATTTCATAAAGGGAGAGTCAGCAGTATGTCAGATGTGATTTTATTTTGCCAACTGGGAGGCTGCACATAAGATCATATTGGTCGCAGTGCTTAGGGCCTTTTCTAATCTAAAGAAAAATGACCTCGAGCTAGAATAACCCTACCTAAAATATAATTTTTTGTTTTTAATACAAAATATATTGCTTGGTTACAGTTTTTTTTTATTGAAAATAAAATAACAGCAATAGTTTCTCGCTGTTATTATCGTTAACAAGAATTGCAATATAATCATCCAGCTCTTATCAAAATTGCAAATAAAATATGCATGAAATCCAGCAACAAAAATATTAAATATCTTTAATGGATTTTTCGAAAATTACTTAACAATTTGATATTGTTTGTTTTTTTTTGGAGAATTTAATTTAAAAGAGTGAAAACATAGTCAATAATTTTTATCGCCAGAAAAACCAATTGTTTCATTAAGACTTTCCAGCAAACGAGCGATAATTGCCCGGATTATGCAATAACTGACTTTTGAATTTTACACCACAAAAAAAAAAAAAAAAGATAAAAAGCTGGATACATTGCTTTCCAAGAAGCGTTAATAAAGTTGTTATTCATTTTTCTGATGCTTAAATTTAAAATTTTCAATGAAACTTCAATGTGTGCAAAATAAAGTTAACACCATTTTGGCCATTCTGTTAAGTGAACCATTAAAAGATCTTAGAGTGACTTTGTGTTATTGTCAAAACTGCTAGAAACTAAAAATAAACTTACAAGAACAACATACTTTTCTTTAGCATTTCCTAATTAAATTTATATTTTGTATAAGTTTTTCTTGGATTTCTTGAACCAAAAAAAATGCATTCTTCATCATGCAAGATTTTTTTTTATTATTTATGTGCAGCAAGTGTGTGCATGTGTGTGGGAGAGTAATTGTTAATGTGTCTGAGTGTTAGGAATATGTGTACAGTTTGAAGTACATATTTGTAGACAAATAATACGTGATGGGGTAACGGGTTTTTAAAATGTTGCACAGTGGACAAAAAAATGTAAGAAAAATATGGTTTTAGATATTTAACGCTAAACGTACACTCAAAATAATGACTCTGTAAAATACTCTGTAAAATGACTGCAATTTAAATTCAACAGATGTTTGACAGAATTTTCTGTCGAAATACAGATTAAAAGAAAATACTTTGTATTTTGTTGTGACAAAAAAACTAAGTTTCATCTGTTAAATTACTTTTAGCTTTATATTCTTAATTTTACATATAATTAACAGAATTTCCTGCTAAAGCACAGATTTAAGCGAAATACTCTGTACACTCAAAAAAAAACCATTAACTTAAACTTTGGAAAAATTTTCTTCAAAATAGTTTATAAATTTTCCCACAATTTAGTTAAATTTAACTAAAATTTTGGAAATTTTCACAACTTTTAGGAAAAAAATTTAGTTCATGGACTGTTAAATAGGCCATAATTTTCCTTAAATGGAATTCCCTAATACATGGAAGAAATTATTACCGCCAAAGAAATTTTCCCTAAATAATTGAAAAAAAGTCTTTATTTTTAAGACACATTTCTAAAAACAAAATTTAGTTCAAAAAATTCAGTTTTAGGACGTAATTTCCTACCAATTAGTTCATCATATTTATCTTCTTTAATTTGAGGAAGATTTTTCCACAAGTTTAGTAAATTTTTCATAACATGAAATTGTTTAGTTGATTTAATTTTTTTTTTTCATGCTTGCTTGTAGTTCACATTTTGTTTATTATTTGTAGTACATGAATACAAAAGGTTTGGTCTTGTATAACAAGTAATAAATTTAATATTTATTTATTTTTTTTTCTACACATGTATGTGTTAGAAAAAAAATAATATTTTAATCACAATAAAGGCCTTGGCTTTGGCGTGTTTTCCCATAGTCTGGGAACAAACGTTTAGGACAAAGTCTTTGTTGTAATTTAACTTTAAAAACTAATGAAATTTATTACTTGACCATAAGAAACGAACGTTTTTTTATATTTTAAATAAAATATGTACATAATGAGAATTCTGTGTGTATTCACATGCTATTCTATAAATAAACCAATAAAAATATGAAATTAACTAATTTTTAGGAAAAATGTCCTCATCAAAAATGTTTTTTTAACTAAAAAATGGGAAATTTTTTCCAACTTTCTAGTTTAAATTGGTCCTAATTTTTAAGAAAAATATGGACTAAAAAGTAGGAATACATGGCAATGGAGCTAAATCATTATCAATTTTCCTTGGATTTAGTTAATTTTCCCATTTTTTAGTTAGTTTTTTTTCTGAGTGTATTAATAAAAAAACTTATATACAAATTTTACGAAATAACATATATTTTACTAAACTCTGTAAATGAACACAGTTTTTCTGTAAAATTTTGGTTGCATCAAATGCATTTTACAAATATATGTAAATTTACAGAGCTTTTCTTTGCTAAATGGTGTTTTATTTAACCAATATTTTAGTTGAAACTCTGTAAATTTACAGTTTTTTTGTCATAATAATTTTACAGAGTTTCATAGTAAAATTACCAAGAAATGTTGCTAGCTAGAAAAGTATGGTATAGTAGCAGAGTTTTTATGTAATTTAACAGAGTTATTATTTTGAGTGTACCTGCCCGGTACTTCGTTGCGGATAATATTAAATTTCAAAAGGTCCAAATGATGTCGAAAAACCTTGAATTGCAATCTGTCTCTGACAATATATTCTATTCACATTTTTGCGACCCTGTGCGCCCGTTCATAAACTTTTGTCGTAGACGCAATAAACCTCACTTCATACCTTCTTTCAACTTTTTTGTCTCTTACAAGGGTTACCAACATGATCTGTAATTGCAGACACAAATGAAGGAATTTGCATTTTGTTACGACGTTTAGAAGGGCCCAAAAATAGAAGTTAAAATTTTTTTTGATAAATTTTTTTTTCTGGCAATTATTAATTTGGCATTAAACCGATTAAAAATATGATAATTTTGACTCACGCAAAAAATTAACTCACTCACTCCGAACAATAATTTTAACTCACGCTTTCTAGAGTAGCTAGGCTTTCGATCACACGTGCCCAGCGTCCGTCTCTATTGCTAAACATTAAAACTGTGTACGCATTTAAGCGGGCACATTAAGGCAATTGGATTTTAAATATTGTTTATTAAATTGTTACCTAGTAGCATTATTTGCATATTTAGGAGGGCAAAAAGTAATAATAATAAAAAAAAGGTCCCGCTTAAATGTGCCACTGATAATGTGAACTTCTTGACGCATTTAAAAGGGAAAAATTTTATTAAAGTATTCTGATACAAGCAAAAAGAGGAATTTATAAAAACCTTGAACGTAAACAGTGTACATTTTTGAAAAAAGCTGTGTCCTACATTTTGGATCCCCTATTTTGATTAAAAAACAAGTGAGAGCGTTAAATTTGGATGCGCCGAATCTTTTATACCCGCCAAAATGTAAAAAAAAAAAATTGTCATGGGCGTTTTTTTTGGGGGTGGGGGAGGGGGTTTATGGGGTTAAAAAACACGTGTATTTTTTCAGAGGTTGGTTCAATTCTTCAAGGGGGAACTTTTTCCCCCTGGACCGATTTTGCCCATTCACGAACTTAACCTGCCTATGAACATGAGACTTATTTGTGCCAAACCTCAGGAGTCTAGCTGATCTATTTGGGACTGCATTGTGTGATCTACAGACAGACGGACGAACGGCCAGACGGCAATTCATAGAATGTCTTAGAATCAGGGTTGGCAACCGATACCCACCTAGAATAACGGCATTTGGCTATTGTACCGCAACCAATAAATATATGGACATTTTCAAAAGCGATTATGAAAGCTGATGAAATTTCTGGTATTTTAAATGAGTCACTTCGTGTTTCTACCGGTTCGTTTTAGTTATATAGGCCAAAACCGTTATAATACCGTTTCAAACGGTATTATAAAGGTATTGGCCGATATTTCGAAAACGAAGCGGTAGAAACACGAAGTGATACATTTAAAATACTTGAAATTTCATCAGCTTTCATAATCGCTTTTAAAAATGTCCATATCTTTATTGGTTGCGGTACAATAGCCAAATACCGTTATTCTAGGTGGGTATCGGTTGCCAACCCTGCTTAGAATCGATCATGGATCAAAAATATATATACTTTATGGGGACCCCGACCGATATTTCGATGCGTTACAAACGGAGTGACAAAGTGAGTACACCCCCATACTGTGGTTTCACAAAAAATTATTGGCTAAAAATGTTCAATTAATTCTATTAATCAACAAAATTTTAATGAGTCAATCAATGTTTTGATTGAAATTTTTGTTATTTTCTTTAACTGTCGAATTACAAATTTTCAACATATTAGATTTTTTTTTGCTTCAATTTATTTGAATAGATTAATTCAAAAATATACAAAATAATCGGGTTTTACTTTTTTTATTGTTGGCAACATATTGGAAGATGAATTTTTTGATAATTTTGTCATAAGTTTACAATTCATTTGTTAAATCAATCATTATTTTGATTGACTTTAAATAAAAAAATTATCAAATTTTTTATCCAAATCAAAAGAATGGTTGATTGAAAAAATTTTCAATCAATCGCCTACAATTTGATGATTGGTATAACAATTTTTTTAATTGGAGGAATTTCAATCAAAAAATTGACTGAATCCGCGTTTTTGTTGATTGAAATTCGGTTCAAATTTTTTCTGTGTTGGAGAGTACAAAAATCTGAGTTCGAATTCGTGATTGATGTTATCCAATAATTTGAAACATTAATTAATAATATAAATATCTTCTCCGCCATCTTGGATCTATCATTTTGAATTGCAAATATTTGATTGTAAAATCTGATTTGGCATCCGAAAAATAATTAAAATCAAAGTTTTTGTCTAAAACAGAAAAAACTTAATATTTTATTTATCTTCGTTTAAAGAACCTGAGCTCAAATTTGTAAATAAATCGACAATGATTAATTTAAGTTGTACACCTATTTTATCTTAGGAGGTCCTTAGGACCTCATAGGTCCTAAGTACCTCCTATTTTACGAGAATAGCCTAGTAAATCGGGAGATTTTTTGGTTATTTTACTAGTTTTTTGAGTGTATGTTTTAAGTTTCATGCAAATCGGTGTATAATGGTAAGGACAGTTCCCTTTCAAGTAAATCTATGATTGGGAGAATTTAAACGATTTAATTTTTCGACGAAATTTTCTAGAATTTTCAATTCTCTTGTAAACATTTTATAATTTCTCGTTAACACCCACTGTGTGTTGTCCTGTTTCCAAGGGGTATACAAATCTACTGAAACTACTATTAAATAAAACAGCTGTGTTGTTTTTTTTTTATTATTTCAAACTTAAGTTTTTACTTATTTTAACATTTAATTTTATTTTCATAACTTTTTCTTTCAGTTTTTCTCATACTTTAGACATTTCTTCTTAAAGTTTTGTTCCCCCTTTTTTTAGTTTTCTTCATACTTTGTTCTTTGTTCATTTTAGGTTGTTTTGTTCACTCATTTGTAAGTTTTTAATTAAATTGCTGTCACACATATCTTTTCAAAATGTGATATAAAAAACACAAGAGAAGAAGATTTAAGAAAAACAACTGAAGCTCTGAAAAAAAGGAACAACAAATAATCTTATTATGAGTTCTTTTTTTTTGTTGTTTTGAGGGTAAAATAAGTTTATGTGTTCAAAAACTAAAAAAAAAAAAAATATAAAAAGTTTACTTTGATATCCAAATAATATCACAATTAGATTTGTTGTCGTCTCTCAAAGACTCGTGGGAATTATCTGTACCAAATCTGGTAATTTAATTGATATTTTAGTTGAGTTAGGGAACGACTTTAACCTCAAATTGCAAATACTGTAAATGTCTTTCTTGATTATATATTAACGTGTCCCGAATATTAAAAATTTTAGGGCATACTCCTTGAACAATGCTAATTAACGCGCTGATTACGGGAAAAAAATTATAAAAATTTTGGAGGTCATCTTCAGGGCATTTGGTAAATTTGTTTTCTTTTTTATTTTTAAAATTGGTGCCAAAAGTTTCGGTAAGAAGAGTACATTGAGGAAAAAAAAATAAAGTTTTGAAATTTTGAAATGGTGTAATTTGTTATATATTTTTTTAAGTTTTTGTTTAAACCGGAGTTTGTCAGAGTTTTTTTAAGATTTCGTATAAATCGGAGTTTATGTTCAAGCTTTTGTATAAAAAGCAGTTTTTTACAAAAACTAAAAAAAATATATAATAAATTATGCGCCCTGAAGATGACCTCCAAATTTTTTTTTAATACTTTTTCCCCGTAATCAGTTCCTTAGTAAGCATCGTTTTAGGGGTATGCCAAAAAGAAATTCCAAAATTTCCTGATTTCGGGACATGCTGTTATGTATGTATCTGGGGTGCCC
This sequence comes from Pegoplata infirma, assembly GCA_963921195.1. Classification (NCBI taxonomy): domain Eukaryota; kingdom Metazoa; phylum Arthropoda; class Insecta; order Diptera; family Anthomyiidae; genus Pegoplata; species Pegoplata infirma. Next base: position 19,888,302 of record OY992537.1, on the reverse strand, counting down.
CATGACTACATTTGGGGAAAAAATTAAATCATCGCCAGAACTGGTTTTAAAAAAAATCGCTTAATAAGTAAAAAAAACGATGAGAGATATAAGAATATGATTGGAGAAAAAAATTATTACTTAAAAAAATGCAATAAAATTGGAAATCCACATTTTGCAATTGCAATATTTTTGTTGCCAATCGTATAGGAAATTTTTAGATACTGAGAAATTTTTCCCACCGAAAAAATCTAATACTCAACAAATTTAATCTTATAAAAAAATTCTCATATTTAGAATCAGCTACAACAGAGATAAACAAATCTCTTAAGCTGCATTTTAAATATATAAAACCCAACTGAACGAAACAACTAACAATAAGTTGTTAGTCTTAAGACTGGTCGTAGTATAACTTATGGCGTTTTCTTTTCTGGCGAAAAATGTCACATTTTACCGTCCCTTCAAAAAAAGTTTACTTTTTTTGTTCTTTTCTAAAAAACTGGCAACACTTTAAAGATTTATTATGTTTTTTTTTCTAAAAATGTTGCATTTATAAAGTTTAAAAATGTCACACTTTTCACACTTTGATATAATGACGGGGTAGTAAAGTTGCTTTATAAAAACAGCTGATTGCCAATGTTTTGGTTGAAAGAAAAATTTTCTCAATTTTTTGCTTTTTTGTAATCACAAAACTGGCAACATATTAAAAGGGTTGTGGCTTCATTCTACAAATGATAGTGTTTAAGGGTGCAACAGTTTGTTTTAGAAAAAAAAAAAACACCAATAGATATTTTTGTTTATAGAAATATTTTTCAATATGGAAAAATAATATTCAGAAAAGTTTTTCCTTTAGAAATCATTTTAGGTTTAGGTGCCCAAAAAGGATAGTTTGCGTTAGTCTGGGTGTCATGATTTTGATTCCCTCCTGAGGCCTTGGTCTGTTTTGCTAAAACGCGATAAGCATTGTTGTTACCGGTCTCGGTAAAGTTAAATTAGTAAAGGATTTGTAATATGTTAAATTTCAATACATAAAAAACTGTCAGGTTCAGATTATTTTTTTTTTAATGAAAAATACTCTGAATCTTAAACCTTTTTCCTTAGAATTATACTCAAATTCTGACCTTTTTTTTCTATAGAAATAGTCTATTGTTCTGAAACGATTTCTACACTAAAATTCAGATTCTAAAAAAACATTTTTATACCCTCTACTCTAGTAATAGAGGGTATATATAAGTTTGTCATTCCGTATGTAACACATCGAAATATTGGTCTAGGACCCCATAAAGTATATAGACTGGTTCCATTTTAAATAGCATAGGCAATCAGCCGATGGTGGTTCAATTTATCCAAAAATTAATATATCCATTCTTCTGATTTTTATTGAATTTCGGTTTTTGTTATTTAGTCGAAATTGTGAATGGTTCGCGTTTTATCGCTGTTCAAAGTTGGTATTTTGCAACAATTTTATGAAAAATACATAATGTTTAAATGATCGTATCTTTGGAACGCATCATCCGATTGTCACGAAATAAAGCGCAAAATAATGGTTATGTCCTGGTCTTAAAATAGAATTTTGAAAAAGGATAGGATGCTTTGCAAAAAGGATATTGAAATTAAAAAAATGTCCTTAATTTGCAAATATCTCAAAATGCGTATCTTTAATTTTCCTATATTTTTTTGCACATATAGCCCTAAATATACTTAACAACATATGCAAATCCCAAATTGGGATGGTAAGCGGTTTAATTATAAACGTGGTTTCCTTAAACGACTTATTGATTTTTGTTAAATAACTCTTGTTTACAAATGAAAAACAATTTCAGAGCAGTAACCGCGACTTTTTTTTTATATGCATTTTGGACCGCTAAACTCAAAAATTTCATCAAAAGAACATTTCGCGAATAACTTTTTGTTTAATGAATTTTTTAGCGTTTTTTGGAGGTATTTTGACTATTTTTCTTATATCTTAAGTTCTGTTTATCTGATTCTCTCGCAATAAAAACCAAATTAAAGACAATCAAATTTCCAACAAATCCTACATTCATCGTTTTTCCATCAGTTCATAGGTTTACACGCAAATAAATTTTTTAGCGTTATTTGGAGGTATTTTGACTGTTTTTCTTATATCTTGAGTTCCGTTCACCTGATTTTTTCGCAATAACAACCAAATTAAAGACAATCAAATTTGCAACAACATATGTTAATCCTAAATTGGAGTGATGAGAAGTTTAAGAAAAATCGTGTTTTTTTTAGGTGCATAATTCATTTTATTAATTTTTTAAATTTAATTTTTTTTTTTAATTTATCAAAAAAAAATTATTTTTTTAAACTAAGATAAAATGTATTGCTTAACAACAGTCATCTGATTTAATCCGTGTGTTTTATATTTTAAATAATAATTGTAAAAAAAATA